>OX392437.1:0-1200000 GCA_947623395.1 Synanthedon tipuliformis
TCTGACGACAGCCGGTAAGGACAGATCCTGTCCCACGACTGCCGTCAGAGCCGCTCTCTCCGTATCCCAACCTGGACATTCCTGTAAAGTATGTTGCGCCGTGTCTTCGGCGGCTCCGCACTCGTGGCAGACAGTGGTCCGCTCCCTCCTCGCGACGTTGCACAGGTACCGTCCGAAGCAACCATGCCCCGTAAGCACCTGCACAAGCCGGAAGGAGAGCGAGCCGGTCCGCCTGCTCACCCACTCGTTCAGCACTGGCGCGATCGCAGACGTGGTGCGAAAACCGTACCCCGCCTGCATCAAATCGTCGCGCCAGCGCTCGAGTGCCTCCTCCTGGAGCTCTCTCCTCCAACGCAGCACCTTCTCCGGGAGTGGATTCACGCCACGGGCCCTTGCATCCGCGATCCTGTGGTAGATCGCTGCAAGAACCCCGGCATCCAGCTCCCAGGGAAGCGTGCCGGCGATCGCGCACACCGCTCTCCACGAGGTGGTGCGATATGCTCTGACGACCCGGGACGCCATGACCCGCTGCAGACGCCGCAGCACAGTCCGGTTCTGAGCCGACAGGGAATCGGCCCAGATAGGCGCCCCGTACAGGGCCATCGAGCGCACCACGCCCGCGAAGAGACGGCGGCACCCAGCGTTGGGTCCGCCCAGGTTGGGCATTAGCCCGCATAGGGCGAAAGCCGACTTTATAAGTTTAGGAGCTAGCCTCCTAAAATGTTCGTTAAATGTCCATCGGCTATCGAGTACGACGCCGAGATATTTCAGCGTCGACCCGACGCCGATGGAAACTCCACCGATGATGATGTTGGCATCTGGCGGTGGCGCCTTGCGAGGCCCGTGGAAGCAAATCGCTTCACACTTCTCAAGGGCCACCGTCAGACCCAAGCGCCGTATGCGCATCACAATCTGTGCGACTCCAGCGGTTGCCAACAGGGCCGCGTCACGGTACCTTCCACCACGGGCGGTCACCAGAGTGTCGTCCGCGTAACACGTGACGTCGACCCCGCGCAGGGTAGCGCCCCGCAGCACCCAGTCGTAGCCAATGTTCCACAAGAGCGGCCCGAGGACCGACCCCTGCGGAACACCGCACGACACACCGCGCTGACGATCTCCAACGCGCGTGGGGTACACGATCGAGCGACCCGAGAGATAATCCCCGACAAGTCGTCGGAGGTACTCCGGAAAGCCGTGGTACCCCATTGCCTCCATGATGACACTGTGTGGGAGAGTGTTAAACGCGTTGGAGATGTCGAGGGACACCGCCAGGACGACCCCGCCTTTCCCAATCTCCTCCTCCGCTAAGGACCTCACCCGCGCAATCGCGTCAACGGTGGACCTGCCCCTCCGGAAGCCGAACTGGACGTCGGCCAAGTTCGGCCCGGTCTCCTCTAGATGTTGAGTGAGGCGAGCAGCGATAACCCGCTCAAACAGCTTACCCGCCTCACTCAGTAGGACTATGGGGCGATAGGCCGACGGTGAGTCCACCGGACGCCCAGGCTTGCGGATGAGGACAAGCTTACCTAGCTTCCACTCCTTGGGAAAGTGGCCATCCTTCGCACAGATTGTGAGCAGCGCACGGAATCTATCTCCAAGGCCGCCCTCTTTCAGGGCCAAGACCAGCGCCTTCCCCGGGATGCCATCGGGACCGGGTGCTGTGTTCTTCGCACTGAGGCGAAGAACCGCCCTATCAAGTTCACCCTCTGACACCTCGGGGGGATCCTCCTGCGAGATCTGCAGCGTTGTCGGGGGAGCATCGCCTTCCGCCCTGGCAGGGAACAGATTCTCCACCACCCTCTCGAGCATCTCCGTGTTCATCATCGATGATAACGGTGGGGCCCAGGGGCGAAGCTTGCTCATTACAAGCTTATACGGCCTGCCCCATGGGTCCTGCTCGAGAGAGTTCACCAACTCCTGCCAGGCGCGCTCCTTCGCTGCACTTATCTCAACCCGCAGCGCCTTTTTGGCCCCTTGGAAGGCGGCATAAAGCTCGGCCACGACCGATGCGGGTTTGTGGCGTCGCCGGGAGTGGGTGTACCGGCGTCGTGCTTTCACACATGTCGTCCGGAGCTGTTGTAGCTCCGGCGACCACCAGTACACCTGACGACGGGGCTGCTGTTTGCCCACGCGGGGCATGGCGACGTCGCAGACGTGCGTCATTGCCCCACGAAACCACCGCGCTTCTGTATCCGCATCGGTCACCTCCGGTCGTGGATTCCAGGATTCTACAAGGGACGCCTCAATGAGGGCGTTTCTCTCCAGCTGTTTTAATGCCCATCTGGGCCCGATCTCCGACGGGACACGCCTCGGGCTGTTCGGGTCGGTCGAGTGGGGGGAGACGGAAAACCGAATGTAGCGGTGATCCGACAAAGTCTCGACCCCCTCCTCGACTACCCAGCCCCGAACGCGGCGTGCCAGGGCGGGAGACGCAAACGTTACGTCCACGACTGATCCGCCCTGTTGTCGCACGCACGTGTTTGTCGTGCCCCGGTTCGCCACTAACAAGTTGTTGCTGGAGAGCCACTCCTCGAGAGCTGCGCCCCTCGCGTCTGTGAAGGCCGAACCCCACACCGTCGACTTCGCATTCAGGTCTCCGGCTAGGAGCACCTGATGCGGACGACACCGCCCCAGGAAGATGTCTATTTCCGCCAAGAATCGCTCGAAATCCGCGAGCGAACGGTTTGGCGAAAAATAGGCACCCACGAACACAATGTTTCCGCAAAAGGCGGCAACGAACCCTCGACCTTTGAAGGTTCGATCGACGGTGTGGGCTCCCTCCCCCGGAGTCAAAATAATGGCGATGGTACCGTCCCGGTCGCCGATCCAGTTGTCACGATTGACAACCAGATACGGCTCCGAGACGATTGCCATATTTATCCCCCACTGCACCAGAGTCTGGACTAGTAAGTCCTGAGCTCCGGCGCAGTGGTTGATATTCGCCAGGAGGCATTTTATGGGCGTACTAATTGTACGTCCATAGGCGCTCCGTTTGCCCCGTTCGGTGGGCGGTCAGCGATCTCCTGGGACGGAGCCTCAGGATTCGCTGGCCTGCGTCTGGTCCATTTCCGCTTGGGAGCCGAACACTTTGGGCTTCCCAAGCGGTGGTTGTGCCGTTTCCCGGCTTCGGCGCACATTATGCATCGGGCTTCGGCGCGGCAATCGGCTGCGCGATGACTGTCCTGCCCGCAGCGGTAGCACAGCTGGCTGCGATCGACAGCAGCGGTGCACTGCCCCCTGACGTGTCCCGACTCCAGACACCGGAAGCAGCGCAGCTGTCGGGGTTCCAGGGCTTTAACCCTCGCTGCCGTCCATCCAACCAGCAGCCTACCTTCTAGCACCTTCTTTGCGGCTGTCGCAGGACAGCCCGCCCAGGCCGTGCCCATGCCGAAGCGCGGGAAACGTATGGCGCCCACTTTAACTGATTCCACGGCGCAACCGCCGATTTTGGCGATGGCCGCCGCCACTTCTGCGGGAGTGACGGAATCGTCGAGCCCCGACACCAAGAGCTCGGTCAGCTTGACCGGTCTTGAGACTCTGACGAGTTCCGCACTCATCCTTTCCCGCAGCTTGGCGGCCAACGCGTCCGCCTTCTCGGTCAGGTCGGTGCCGTGGACCTCAAAAATAACAGCGCCGGTGATAGCCCGGCGCGGTCGGACAAACGGTATGCCCACCTCCTCAAGGCTGACTTTGGCCTTAGCCTCCGTGACTATTTGGGCGTAGGTCACTCCCCTTTCAGCAGCCTCGGGCTGCAGGGTGAGGACCACGGCCGCAGTCTTCGGAGGCTTCGGCGTTTTCCGAACGCTGGGGGTGGGCTGTTGAGCCCGCCTCGTCGCGGCCGGAGTTGGCCGGGTCTCCTTATGTTTCCCCCCTTTGGCCACCGTGCTCCATGGCCGATCCATGGAGGCGGGGGCGGGGGGAAGAGGGCGCGGTTCCGGTCGAGCCGGAGGTTTTGTGGCCGTCTTTTTTCTTCTGGAAGTCTTCTTCCTTTTCCCCCCTTCCTTTGCCGTCGCCTTTTGCCCGCTGGTGGAGGCTTTGGGCGGTGCAGTTGGAGGAAGGGGTGGCACTTTCTTTGAGGCCGGCTTCGGAGGGGGTACCTTTCGAGCGGCCAATGGAGGGCTCACCCTCGGCTCCGGGTTTAGGCGCGGCTCCAAGTTTTCGAGCCGCGCGCTGAGTCGAGCGTGAACCCTGTCCATAATGGACGTCTCTAACGCCTGCATATGTTCTAGTGTCACTGCGGCGGGGGCAGCGGCACTTTTGCGGAACTCCGCAAACTCCCTCCGGAGCTCGTCCAACCCCGACTGGAGCCGCTGGTTCTGCGCCCGAGCCTCTTTCAGCTCGCGACGCAGAGCAGCTGTCTCCTCGTTGGTGGACAGGGAGGCAAGGCATTTCGCGTCGGCGACTACCGCGTCAACATGGTCGCGGAGCGCCTTCACGGAGGTCCCCTTCAGGTTTTTAGATATGTCGGCCACCCTTCGGATGGCCTCCACACTAGTCATTAGCCTCTCGAAGATGAGCGAGGATGACTCAACGCTGTCGTCCTCAAGCTCCATCTCCGAGAGGCGGGAGCGGGTAACTCTAGCCTCGGACATCGAGGCGAGTATTTCCCGCTCCGCCAGTAGTTTCAGCTCTTCTCTATGGGCTCGGGCTACCTGGGCCTTCGCCTCAGCGAGGCCGACGTACTCTCCGGTGGTAGGAGGGCGACCGCGGCCACGCTTCTGAAGAAGACCCGTAGCAATGCCGGGTCTCCCCTTGTCTTCCCCCGAGGACTCCGAAGAGGCCGTCGGGGACGGCACTGGTGGGCCTTTGCCCCTCTTTCTTTGGAGCCGGAACTTAGAGCCCGACTCGTTGTCGCCCTCGCTGCCGGCATCGCCTTCAGCGGAGAGCATAATCTCCATGTCTGATGAGGGCTCCGAGAGGCTGAGTTCTTCTCGGACCCTCGCCAGCCCTTGCAAGCTGGGGCAGACATCGGCCCCGTCGCTTGCTGGGCTGCCATCTCTCGGCGACGGCACGGGCGTCGCCATTCGGCTGAGAACAACCACCGGGCTATCAGCCCTGTTGCTCTCCGCGACCTTCTTCTGCGCACGTGTGCGCACTCGTGGGCCCACTAGCTCCTGCTGTCTGGCCTCGCACCAGACGCAGGGGTGACTAGCTGCACCACATTCGCAGGTTCCGGTAACCAATTTACCATCGACCGGCCCGGACACCGGACGACGCCGCTGGCAAGGCGGGTCGCATTTGCCGCTCGTTACCGATTTAACACCCAGGGGCCGAGCTACCCCCGAGCGCCCGGCGTCAGCGGGATCACTCGACATACTCTGTTCCTTTGTAGCCATGTCCATAGTTCGTTTGGGAGGCGTACCTGCGGCCCTTTCCCAACAGGCCGCAGGAGCGCTTGGGACCGGGTCCCCCCCAGCCATGCAGCCCATCGGCACGCTATACCTTAGGCTTCAGGGTAATTTTTTATAGTGGTTTTCTTCCACGCGGCCCGACGCTCAGTGCGCCAGACCCCCGGCCCCGCGAGAGCGGGGTTACGGTTTGCCCGACGGTGGCTAAAGCCACACGCCGCGCCCGCGGACCTACAAGGTCCGCACCCACGAGCCGAAGCTCCGCTGGCCCATCTCTGGGCCCCTCCGAAAGGCGCTGGTGAGCGCACCACCACAATGTCCGGGCGAGCCGGACCGCCAGCTCAGCTGGCCAACCCACGACCACGAAGGGTCCACTGGTGACAGCCGTAGGCTTCTTGAAAAAGAAGCCATGGCTTCACCCTCCGAGAGTAATTTTTTAGAGAGGTTTTCTTCCTCGCGGTCCAACGCTCAGTGCGCCGGACCCCCGACCCCACAAGTGGGGCTACGGGTTCATGTGACCGTGCAATGCCCGCCCTTAAGAAAGAGCAGGCAGCCACATGCCAGTTTTTGTCCGCGCCGGCCGAAACCGGTACCCCCCATATCTGGGGGGCGTTCCCCTATCCGCAACCTGGGGACGCGTCCGATGGCGGATCTGGAACCGCACACGGAAACCTAACCTAACCTAACCTAACCTAACCTAACCTAACCTAACCTAACCTAACCTAACCTAACCTAACCTAACCTAACCTAACCTAACCTAACCTAACCTAACCTTTTTTTTTTTTTTTTTTTTGACGAGGAGTAATCCGCTTACAGATTCCCTACCGCTGGCTAGACGGTAGGGATATGTGGGGGTCGCCCAGCACCTGATCATAGCGGCACTGGGAATACCCACTAAAACTCCCCGGTGCCTCCTTGCCCTGTGAGCGGAGTGAACCGGGTTCTGCCGAGGCACCAAACTCCGATCCACTCCAGGGCAGTCTAGCCGACCGGCTAGGCTAACGCCAACGGAGGATTGCCCGGAGACACCCAGGCAATCCCCAGACGGTGGGACCTAGTGCAGGCACACATAGCTGGCCAGCTATGTGCGCAGGTCCCCTGGGACATTCAAAGACGGGCTTGGTATGCCCGCCTTCTCCTGCCCCGCCGCCTACGTCTGAGGGAGGCGAGACCGGCCTCTTCCTCTCGCTCCCTCTCAGCTGCCTCCTTCTGCGACATTATATATCCGCAGAAGGCGGCAACTGTTTTCCAAGTGGCCACACTGCCAAGCATGGCTTCGACCATGTTTGGCAGTGTGACATCAGCTCCACCCAGCGCCACTTCCAACTCCCGGCGCTGGGGACTCCAGGCCGGGCACACCTGGAGCGTGTGCTCGGCCGTATCGTCGGGGTCGCCGCAGTGGTGGCACCGCGGCGACTCCTCCCTTTTTATGCGGTGCAGATAATGACCGAAGCACCCGTGTCCGGTCATCATCTGCACCATGTGGAAGGTGAGGCAGCCTTTTTGGCGCCTCACCCAGTCCTCCAACACCGGACGGATCGCCTGGATCGTCCGGTGACCGGCGGTGGGGTTGAGTAGTGCCTCACTCCAATCTTCAATGGCCCTCTCATGGGCCTCTGCACGGACCCGTTGCACGTCCTCGGCAACGGGTCTTTCTCCGAGGGCCCTAGCGGCGACCCGATGCCGATGCACCTGGGACAGAACCAGGGCATCGACATCCCACGGAAGCGTGCCCGCTAGCACGCAGGCAGCCCCGTGGCTGACCGTGCGATAAGCCCGCACGGCCCGGGTCGCCATGACCCTCTGTGGCCTCCGTAAGAGGGCCCGGGTGCGGGGAGTGAGGCACTCCGCCCAGACCGGGGCTCCGTAAAGTGCCATCGACCTTACCACACCATGGTAAAGCCGACGGCACGACGAGTTGGGTCCTCCCTGGTTAGGGAGGAGCCGTCCGAGTGCGGCTGCGGTCTTAATAAGCCGTGGAACGAGGAGCTTAAAATGCTCCTCAAAGTTCCAGCGGGGGTCCAGAGTTAGGCCGAGATACTTGAAATGCATCTCGACCGGAATCCGGACCCCCTCCACTCGGACATGGAGCCCCGGCGGGATCCTGCGGCGTGGGGGATGGAAACCCATGGCCCTAGTTTTGTCTAGGGCCACCTCCAATCCGAGCAGGCGGATGCGCCGGACGACCAACGAGGTGCCGACCGACGCAAGCCGCTCTGCTTTCTCCCACGTCTTTGCTCTTGCCGCGACGAGAGTGTCGTCGGCAAAGCAGACAATCTCCATTTTGGGTAAGAGATTGCCTCGCAGGACCCAATTATACCCCAAATTCCACAAAAGGGGGCCAAGAACGGCCCCCTGCGGTACGCCGACCGCCACCGGCCGGCGCATAACTTTCCCGTCTGCGCCCTCGTACAGCACTACCCGTTCAGAGAGGTAGTCGTTGACGAGGGCGCAGAGGTAGGACGGCACTCGGTGGAACCGAAGTGCCGCCCTGATACATTCGTGGGGGAGGCTGTTGAAGGCGTTGCGGATGTCGAGCGACACCGCAACAACAGCCTCCCCTCTGCCGGAGGCCTCCTCAGTCCACCGCTTGAGGAGGCTCACCGCGTCGACCGTGGACCGACCGGTGCGGAAGCCGAACTGGTGATCATCCAGGTTCGGCCCCTCCATTTCCAGATGCTCGACGATCCGACGAGCCATAATCCTTTCCATGGCTTTGCCGGAATCGTCGAGCAGGACCACCGGTCGGTACCCCGCCGGCGAGTCGGCAGGGCGGCCCTCCTTGCGGAGAAGGCAGAGTCGCCCCACCTTCCATCTCGCCGGGAAACTTTTCCGGGCGATGCATGCGTTCATGACCGCCCGGAATCTCTCCTCTAGAGGCCCTAGCGCAATTGCTAGGGCCTTGGCCGGGACTCCATCTGGTCCCGGGGCCGTCTTCTTGCCCCGGAGTCGCTCCCTCACCGCCTCGAACTCCATATCGGAGACGGGAGGACCCTCCACCTCGAGCTCCGGAAGTGGTTCCGGAGGCTCCATGCGGGGGGGCTCGAATCGGCCAGGGGTCGGAAACAGGGACCCCATGACCTTTTCTAGCAACTCCGGGCCAAGGTTGGCTGTCGAGGGGGAGCTCGATGCGAATTTCCCCCTCACAACCCTATACGGACGGCCCCAGGGGTCGGCGTCCAGGAGGGCCAGGAAGCGCTCGTGTGCCTCTTCTTTGGCCCTGCAGATTCCCTTCTGCAGGGCCTTGTGAGCCTCCCTGTACGCCTGACGAAGGAGGACCTCTTCGTCAGGCGTCCTCCTGGTACGCCTCCTCCGGCAGCGGAGTAGGGCGCGCCTAGCCGCCAAACAGGTGGTGCGCAGGAGAGCTATCTCCTGCGCCCACCAGTAAACCTTCTTCCATTTGGGAGGAGGGCGCCACAGGGGCATGGCAGCATTGCAAACGGCCCGCAAGTCGTCTGCGAAATGGTCTGCCATGCCGTCGGGATCCCCTGCGAGGTGAGGGGGGAGAGACGACCACTCCCTCACCATCGCAGCCTCCTCCGCCACATCTGGGCGGAGCTTGGCGAGTGCCCACCTGGGGAAGGCGACACCCGCCGTATGATCCCGACGCTGTGGCGCGCTGGGGGCCAGCGTGGAGACCTCATATCGGACATACAGATGGTCCGATAGAGTCTCCACTTCTTCCTCGACCCGCCAGCTACGGGTTTGGGCAGCAAGGGCGGCAGTGGCAAAGGATACGTCCACAATGGACGTACCTTGCCACCGTACGCACGTGGGAGAGGTACCGCGGTTGAGTACCTGGAGCCCCAGGCCCAGCGCCCAGGACTCCAGAATACCCCCCCTCACGTCCGTACGGGGGGACCCCCACGCCGAGGACTTGGCGTTGAGGTCTCCCGCCACCAAAACTGGGAGTGGGGCCGCACGCCTCACCACCCCCTCCACCGCAGCCAGGAAGAACTCGAAGTCCGCCCGACTGCGGTTTGGGGAGAAGTAGGTCGACACGACCACCATTCTCCCCCAATTTGCTGCCACGAAACCCGCACCTCTCTCCCTGAGAGAAAGGGGAGGAGCCCCACCGCCAGGCCTCACTGCTATAGCAGCGGAGCCGTCCAGGTCCCCTAGCCAGTTGGCATTATGGGGGACCGTATATGGCTCCGCCACCACCGCCAGGTGTATCTCCCACTCCGCCATGGACTGACACAGTAGATCCTGTGCCCCAGCGGAGTGATTGATATTCACCTGGAGGATCTTAGCAGTGGGCCTATTGGGCATTGACGGTGTCCATTGGCTCCTCCCCAGACTTACGGGTGGCCCCCGCTCTCACCAAAGGAATGGCCGCTGTGAGGCGGCCACGGACTGCGGGGGGGGAACAGTTCATCCCCCCCATTCGGTGACTTGCCGGGAGGCCAGCGTCCGCGCAGACGGCGCACTTGTACGCCGCCTAACCTAACCTAACCTAACCTAACCTAACCTAACCTAACCTAACCTAACCTAACCTAACCTAACCTAACCTAACCTAACCTAACCTAACCTAACCTAACCTAACCTAACCTAACCTAACCTAACCTAACCTAACCTAACCTAACCTAACCTAACCTAACCTAACCTAACCTAACCTAACCTAACCTAACCTAACCTAACCTAACCTAACCTAACCTAACCTAACCTAACCTAACCTAACCTAACCTAACCTAACCTAACCTAACCTAACCTAACCTAACCTAACCTAACCTAACCTAACCTAACCTAACCTAACCTAACCTAACCTAACCTAACCTAACCTAACCTAACCTAACCTAAATAGGCTGCAGCATAGTGCTGGAGGGATTCTAGTGTAAACTTACTTACGCAACCTAATCTATATTGACCTTACTATACACTAAAGTAACCTAAACCAATTTTACTTAATGGCGACTGGTGTGGCGACCGTCGCCAATCTTATTCTTTGCTTTTTTCGCTTTGACTTACTGGGGCTTATTGGTGCCTCCGGGCGCTCTCTTAACAACCCCGTTGAAATTTTCACTCTAGCTTGAAAATAGAGCGTGACCTTGACACTTAAAAAAAAAAAAAAAAAAAAAAAAAAAAAAAAACCAGTAATTTTGCCTGGCCCGCCTGCCCACTGAGCCCAGGGCCTCACCATTTGTCAATAATTTGGTTTGAATTTTTCATATATTTTATATAACATTGTTATTATATAAAACATATTACATTATTATTATTTTATTTATGCCGAAGCACTATAAAACCAACGCTGGTGAACGTGCACCCTTACATCGCATCATACACAAGTACAATTGTTTCTATACTAGTTTAGACCCATTCTCAACTGGCTCGCAAAAATATTGTTCTTTTCTTCGTCTTTGTATTTTAGTGTTTTTTCTTTTTGAATTTGTATTTTTTGTATTTTTTGTACATCACCTGAAAGATGGCAATGTTAGATGGCACCTGAAAGGGGCGGTTTATCCTACCCGATCGGATAGATAGACGTTGCGAGGCCTATGCAAATTTTCCACCCTCAGTCCACCGACCTGGTACAACGATGGTGAGAGGTCCGCTCGGAAACTGAGAAGGATAGAAGGGTAGCATTTGCGGAAAGTCATAGAGGGTCATCGGTCGTTGCCACAGATCGAGTCATCCTCATCCCTTTCATGCATTTTTTTTTTTAAACTACAACTTTTTTTGTACTCATCCAAGTGGGATATCTCCGAAACCGCCAGGGATAGAGGGGCAAAGGTCTAAACAAAAAAAAAAAAAAAAAAATTCAAGCAGCTGCCCGCGACTTTGCCTGCGTAACAATGTAACGTTGTATTAGTAAGGATAAATATAAAAATATCTCGCGTCAGAGACATCTGTTAATTTAAATTAATAACATTACGTAAGTAAGCTTCTTTTCTGCAGCTTGGTTTGTTCCTAAAAATCTTACCAGATGTCGCCTTCACGATTAATTAAATGGTTGTTTAATACTTCGTCTGCGTAACTTTGTAAATTAAATACTAAAAAAAACCTTCCTCAAGAACCACTCTATCCATTAGTGAAAACCGCATTAAAATCTGTTGCGTAGTTTTAAAGATCTAAACATATATAGGGACAGATAAGCAGACAGATAATTTTTTTCCAAAGAAATAATGAATGTGTTAATTTTTTTCCAAGGAAATAATGAATGTGTTAATTATTTTTCCAAGGAAATAATCAATGTGTTAATTTTTTTCCAAAGAAATAATGAATGTGTTAATTTTTTTCCAAAGAAATAATGAATGTGTTAATTTTTTTCCAAGGAAATAATGAATGTGTTAATTATTTTTCCAAGGAAATAATCAATGTGTTAATTTTTTTCCAAAGAAATAATCAATGTGTTAATTTTTTTCCAAAGAAATAATCAATGTGTTAATTTTTTTCCAAAGAAATAATCAATGTTAATTTTTTTCCAAAGAAATAATGTGTTAATTTTTTTCCAAAGAAATAATGTGTTAATTTTTTTCCAAGGAAATAATGAATGTGTTAATTTTTTCCAAGGAAATAATGAATGTGTTAATTTTTTCCAAGGAAATAATCAATGTGTTAATTTTTTTCCAAGGAAATAATCAATGTGTTAATTTTTTTCCAAAGAAATAATCAATGTGTTAATTTTTTTCCAAAGAAATAATCAATGTGTTAATTTTTTCCAAAGAAATAATGAATGTGTTAATTTTTTTCCAAGGAAATAATGAATGTGTTAAATTTTTTTCCAAGGAAATAAGGAATGTGTTAATTTTTTTCCAAGGAAATAATGAATGTGTTAAATTTTTTCCAAGGAAATAAGGAATGTGTTAATTTTTTTCCAAGGAAATAATGAATGTGTTAAATTTTTTTCCAAGGAAATAAGGAATGTGTTAATTTTTTTCCAAACAAATAATCAGTGTGTTAATTTTTTTCCAAAGAAATAATGAATGTGTTGAAATAAAGACCAAATAAAAAGCACTACTCGTTTATTCACACTTCCTTACAACTAGTACACAATAAATATTAAAAAAAATCTAGTCTTCTGGGGCGCACTTGTGCCACGACATCTGGTGCTGCGTTGGCTGCTCTGGCTGCGCTGGCTGCGCTGGCTGTGCTGGCTCCAGAACGGACTGTCTCGGCCTCGCCCTTTTCGGCCAAGGCTTTTTCAGGTGCACGTGCTCTATGTGAGCCTTTTGCTCTCCCGCTGTCGTGAAACTCTTTCCGCACGTGTCGCACTTGTGCGGTTTCAGCCCCGTATGGATGAACATGTGCCTTCTGCGATTGTTGTAAAAGGCAAAGTGTTTTCCGCACAAAGGACACTCGTACGACGGCCTTTGGGCCGAATGCACTCTCATGTGAAAGACCAAATTGGTTTTTTGAGTGAAACTTTTATCGCAGCGTTCACATTTGAACCTTTTCTCTCCCGTGTGTACCCACATGTGGTCTTTTAACAGGGCCATACTTTGAAAGATCCTTCCGCACAGTTCGCACATCGCCGGCGTCTTCATCGCCGGATACTTGGTTCGATTCTTGTCCGGGTGAGCTCTTCTAAAGTGTTGAGCGTAAACGCGCAAATCTTTCAATATCACACCGCACTGCTCGCAACCGACCGGCGAGTCCGTCGACGTTTCTATGTTTGCGCGTCTCTCGCGTCTTTGTCGCCTTGTCGCGTTGCCCGAACTAGCGCTTTGCGAGTCGTTCCTTATGTGATTGTCTCCTGGCGCTCTCTCCGCGCTGTGCTTTGAGGACAATTGCAAATGTCTCGCGTACGCTTCGTTCGATAGGAATTTGACTGCGCACAGAACGCACTCGGGTCCGTTTAGGGCCACGTCCGTTAGTAGTCTGTGTTTCTTCTTTTTGTGCACATCTATCCCCTTTTGGCTGACGAACGTGAAGCCGCACAGTTCGCACACAAAGTCCGAGGCGTGTTTTATGCGCACGTGACCCATGTACGTGGTCAGCTTGTCGAAATTCGACGGACAATGCGGACAATGATATCTGGCTCCGGCGTGCCATCGCTCGTGCTCTCTGGCGACTCCTCTGTTCCTCGTGCTGAACGAGCACCCCTTGCAACTGTACAGCTCAGTGTGCTGAGCGGTCAGGTGTTTTCTGAGCGCGCGCGCCGACCTCAACCTAGTTTTGCATATGAAGCAAGCGTACGCGCCGCTCGCTTCGCTGTGACGCACCAAGTGAGCGTCGCACCTCTCCTTCACGTGGAAGCCCCTGTAGCACACGCCGCACTTGAACGTGGCATTCTTGTAAGAGGCCGACTCGCGCCTCTTCTCGACCTCCTCGATTTGCTCCTCGTACGATAGTCTCGTTATCGTGAAGAGACTTTCGTCCGGTCCCTCTTGAGTTTTGCGCCTCTTGACGTCCGATTTCATGTACTTGTCTGCGGTCACCGACGGACTTTCGTTTGCGTTTTGGCGTTTACTGTTGCGTCTCAGTTTAGATTTGCGTTTGGCCTTCTTAGATTTAGCCTCGGATAGGACTTCGCTCAGGGCCCTGTCGTCCTCTGTGTCCGATGAGTGGTCGTATTCGGCCAGAAACGCTTCGTGCCTTTCCGGCTTCACTTCCACTTGAGCTATGGGGGGGAGCGGTGAGGTTTTGGTGTCATCGTCGTCGTCATCATCATCGTCTGCATCATCATCTGCGTTGAGGCCGTTATCCATCATCATCTGAAATTGATTAGTGCAAAATTAAAACTAATATGTATGTATATCCTCATTTCGACGAGCCCATTGGATGAGAGGTAAGGGTGCTTGCCTAACGTCTCAGGGCCTCGGGTTCCATTCCCGGCGGAGTCAACTTTTCAAAGTTGGCTCTGGTCTAGATTTGGAAAGTGATGGCAAGACACATCCCTTACAGAAGACCAGCGTTAAATAGAAGCACGTGTGCTTATCCCTTATCCCTAATCCTTAATCCATCTATGGTCGGCAGCGCACCTGGCATTGCCATCGACTTACCATCAAGTGAACCGGCAGCGTGTCTGCCGATTTTAGCATTAAAAAAAAAAACAATATTAATTGCTTATAGGGAATGCGTCTTTATAACCGAAGTCGTTATATCCGGTTTTCTAACTAATTTATATTGCTTAATAACGCCTATCCGTTTATTGCGACGGTCGCTATAACCGATATCGACTTTAGTAGAATAATGACCTCATCCAAATCCGTCGGTTCCGTTTTGAGCGCGTCCTCCTCGTTGAGGGTCAAGTCGAAGTGATCCGGCTCGAAGGACCTCTTGACTAGCGGCGACTCGAGCCGCAGCCGAGCGCGGTCCAACGAGCGCACGTCGGCCACGCTGAGCGCGCGGCCCGCGCTCAGCGCCGAGCTGAGCACTGAGCTGAGCGCTTGCAGCGCGCTGAGCGCCCGCCGACGCAGCGTCGCGCTCAGCGACACTCGGTTCGCGCACACAGCGCACAGAGCCAGCGGTAGATCGTCGCTCGTCTCGACCTTAATGTCAAAAATATTACATGCGTACATTATATAATGTCATTTTTAATCTCCACTTGTGCACATTGACATTTCTAATTATTAGCTCTGATGTAAACTTTGGTGATTGGTCAATAAGGCCCTTTACCTCCGCTACAGTCTGTCAGTTGTGTGCTTAGTGCTTTATTATCTAAATCCTTTACGACTTGATATGGGAATGACTAAGATTTTCGTATCTGACTGTACCATCGAGTGTACCGTCAACCATTAGGAGGTTATATTCATTAAAGGGCCTTTCACAAATGCGAAACTTCCACATCCAGCCAACGAGGGCCTTAAATACAACGGTAAGTGTACAGTTGGGGTACGAAAACTTTATCAACTCGTAGAGGATAGACTCTTAGTGCCTTTTGAGCACTAAAGCACTAAAGCAAACGTCAATGTTTCATTTGAAATGAAACTTTTACACAGATACACAGTCAAGTGCACCGTCAGGTGACCTGACATACTTACGGCAGTCCCGGTGAGTTGTTCGTAGGCCTCCTTCAGGTTGTAGTCCTGTATGTGATACATTCTGCTGTTTGTGCACAGACAGACACGACAAACCTGGAAATTTAATTCATTATATTATAGTAATAAGAAGTAATAATAACACACGAGATAAATAAAAGCACGCAAATGTCTTTTGGTTTTTTTATGCAACACAATGATTTACAAAAAAAAACATTATTACAAGTAGGTATTTATCGTATGTATGTATTTACAAAAAAAAGTAATGTATGTTTGTGTATCAACTGTCTGGTATCCATAATACAAGCATTAGTTGCTTATTGTGGAACTAGATGGTGCTGTGTGAAATGTGTGATTATATTTATTAGATGGTGTAATTTTCTCTTTCGAAGTGCAGTCCTAAGACAGTATTTTTTTATTTTTATTTTTTATGAAGTCTGCAAAAGCTGTAAAAAAGTCTTTAAAAAGACTTAAGACTTGTATACTACATATATTCAGCAAATAAATTGATTTGAATTTGAATTTGAATTTGAATTTGAATTTGAATTTGAAGATTAAGCTACTCACCCTTAAGATAGCCTTTTGGTTCAGGTCTCTGTCACCATCGTTTCCTTGCTCCTGAAATTTTATTTACGTTTCCATAATAATATTAATTATTATTTATGGGTTGACTACCTGTTAGTCACAGATAGTCACATGCGCAACAAAAAAAATACTTCGCTTTTCAAATATTAAGTTAGAAAACCTCATAATTGAGTATATTTGAGATATTTTTCAAAATTTAACTTAAACACAAACTTAAATCAAAATGAAATAAAAAGTGACCTGCGCGGAGACAGGTACCGCCCCATTCTTGATTTTCCTCAACCCGCATTTGGTCCGGTAGAAGTCTTCGTCCACGAAATGTTGGGAACAGACAGTGGAACGGTCCTTCGGCTCCCAATCGGACATACCGAGCGCTTCCACCCACGCCTTGCGGAGACCTGGTTCCTTAGGGAATCTGAAATTTATACTCATCATAGTAAGCAATTTATAAATACTTCCTACTAATATTAAAAATGCGAATATTTGTATGGATGTATGTATGGATGTTTGTAATTCTTTCATGCAAAATCTACTGAACCGATCACCATGAAATTTTGCATACACGTTGTCTAGGACACCAGAAAGGACATAGGGTACCTTTCACCCAGAACGTGGACAAAGTCGCGGGCACCAGCTAGTATACAAATATTTCATATTTGCAGATTTCCTATTGGAAAATTATAAGTCATTTAACTGCTTGGTTTTATAGTTATTGTGCTCCTAGCGCCTGACTGGTATTTTTTTAAATTTATTTTTAAGAGAAAGCAACTCAATGACTTAAAAATAAACATTATGAAAGTAGAGAAATTTGTCAGATAAATCCGACTCAGGCAGGTAAAGAAAGGGTTAATAATTAGCTGTTGCAAGTGACTTGGTCTGCGTAACTTTATAAAGTGCTTGGTATGTAAAAAATCTCACACAGATTTTAAATATGTACTGCTTTCCCGCCCGCATATTATAATACTAAGTACAGTACGCGACTTCGTCTGCGTAACTTTATAAAATATAGCCTATATTACTATAGAATTTTTTTTTTAAATCTATCCACTAATTTTTGAGTTTATTCATTACAAACAAAAATACAAATCTAATTTTATAATATTAGTTTAAATTCCTTTCAAATTAATTACAATAAAAGGTATGATTGAATAATACTTACAAATGAAAAGTAATTCCGTCACTTTTAGTAGTTCTCTTCGTGTCGTTAGTGCAAGTGTGGACACTGCAGCGCATTTTATTTATTTTCTAAATATTATTATAATAAATACATAATTTGAGATCAGTAAAAGATTCGCCAGTGTAAGCGTCATATAAAATAGAAAGAAATATAAATATAATATGAGACATTATGCACGACAATCGAGTGTCTTATTTCCGTTTAATATTAATTTAATATTAATAATAAATTCATATTGATTACATATTTATTTACAAATTGTTTTCAAAATTTTTTGTCAAATCAATCAGATCGACAACAACAAATTATGGGCATAGATAAGTATTGTCTCTGTCAAGTGTCAAGCAAGTGTCAAAAGAAACGCAATTATCTTTTTTGTGGCTGTCTTAGCTTAGTTTCCAAAGTTTGGCTTTATAAGCAAGAGCATTGTTAATTAATTTATATGTTTTTCTTAATTATTCTTTTTACATTAATTCTAGCCCGTTAGTTAGCCTATCCTCTTGCTTATTCTTAATCCTACTGTGGCGGCGATTAGTACTCTGTGCGCAGCAAGAGCTGTCAGTATTATATTGTCGTCCGTCACTCTTCTTCTTCTGTACACCTAATTTAAGTTGACTTAATTATTACTTCTTGTAAGACTCCATTACAATACAATACCTATTTGTAAACACGGCGTTTTCATTTGGCCGATGACAATAAAGGCTTGCTAAACCCATATTGGTGACCCCGACAGAACACCGCAAGGAGTTTGAGATCATCGATTTATTCCTCGGCCTATCTCTCAACAACGAAGTTTTTTATTCCGCATGTTGTCACATCGGTATTGATAACCACAGCAACCGCAATTGACAAGTGCATCTGGACACACTGGGCTAAGTGCACTTCAATCAACTCACACTACATTGCTGGTTTGGAGCTGCGTAAGCATGTCATTCATCTCATTTTGTTAGTCGACGTTAGTCGCTGGGTAACTTCGACACACACTGCACTGCACGCAACTCAAGTTGTGCCAATAGACATAAATTTCAAATGGTGGTGATTTTTTTTGGTGAATTGGTGAATTGGTGATCATCTTACAACCTTTTGTGTGTGACTGATCAAATATGAACAATATTTTTATCTGTGTTTGTACTAACAAAATTTGATCACTATTTTCATACTGTGTTCGCACAAATAAGGTTAACACGTATATACATTTTTTTTTTATATAATTGCATTACATAACAAATTTGAATATTTTGCTTTTTATAATAGTTTTTTTTTGTGTATAATTGTTTTGTTAATTTTGTAAATTATTTTGTATAATTGTAATTTTTTAGTGGGTACTGAGCACCGCCACACTGCCACCGCTATGTCTCACAGTGAAACGGATCCTCAACTCATACTTCAGTTGGACGCCCTCTCGGCACAACTGCAAACTGCATTAACGGAAAATGCCACACTTAGAGCTAACCTTAAACTTACCGACACAAACCCACCAGTCATTAAAACAGAGTCCGGCGTTTCCGCAATCGCACCAAAAATCCCTCCATTTTGGTACCAAAAACCGGCTATGTGGTTTGCACACATCGAATCACATTTTCGAAGAGCAGGCATTACACAGGACCTTACAAAATATGACCACGTTATAGAAAAATTAGATTTTAAAATCACCGATGAAATTGAAGACATAATTACAAATCCACCGGCCACTGACAAATACGAATTTTTAAAGAGCGAAATTATAAGACGTTTATCTCAGTCGGAGGAACAATGCGTTCGAAAACTTTTAACAGATTCAGAGTTGGGGGATCAAAAACCCTCACAATTTCTCAGACATCTTCGTTCTTTAGCAGGTAATACTCTTACAGACGATGGTATCCTTCGACAACTTTTTATGCGGCGCTTACCACAGAATCTTCAGGCACTGCTGGCAGCCCGGGTTGACTCACTTGACAACATTGCGGCAGATGCTGATAAAATTTTGGAAGTTGTTCCTGGAATTGCAACAACAGCGCACAACTTCGTGCACGCTACTTTTGCTCCAAATATTGGGTCTCCCACTACAGCTTCTGATAGCACAGCCTCCGGTTTTTCAACCACGGCATCGTTTGCAACCGCTAAGGATCCTATGGGACTGCATGCTTTTGCATTACAGATGAAAGAGTTGACAGCTTGTATCGCTGCTATCACATCCCAACAGCTTCCTAGTCGCAGCCGAAACCGATCCAACAGCCGAAGCCAAATTCAACAACGCAGCCGCACTCAATCACCTACAGTTCAAATCTGCTGGTATCATAGGAACTTTAAATCCAAAGCAATTAAGTGCATTAGACCATGCAGCTGGACGCAGGAAAACTCCAAGCTCAATCAGTAGCGGCGGCAACTGATTGCACACCTTCAAGTCGCCGCCTATTTATCACAGACAAAAGCTCAAAAGTCAGATTCCTTATTGATACAGGATCTGACCTTTGTTGCTACCCACGAAAAATTTTATCTACTAAAACTCCCGCTAGTAGTTACGAACTCAACGCAGCGAACGGCAGCACGATAAAAACCTACGGGTGCATATCTTTAAACCTTAACTTCGGGTTACGTCGCGAATTCCGTTGGCAATTCGTTGTAGCTGATGTCAGCACTCCCATAATAGGCTCAGACTTTCTGGCTCACTACCATTTGCTACCTGACTGCCGTAAAAAGCGCCTTTTGGACGGCGTTACCGGTCTGTCTACACCAACTTCCGTTGCCTCACTTGATCAACCAAGCATTAAGACCATTTCAGTTTTCACAGCATCACCTTTTAGTAAAATACTTTCAGAATTCCCTACAGTCACACGACCTCCCGGACTTCATAGAACAATAAAGCATAATACTGTACACTATATTAAAACGACGGACGGTCCACCAGTTTCGTGTCGTCCACGTCGTCTTGCTCCACAAAAACTCAAGGTTGCTCAAAAGGAATTTCATGAGATGATCAAAAATGGTACAGCAAGACCCTCTGAGAGTCCATGGTCATCCCCCTTTCACTTAGTTCCCAAAAAGGATTCCACTTGGCGACCATGTGGCGATTACCGTTCACTCAACGCTCGAACTATTCCAGATCGCTACCCTGTTCGTCATATTGGGGATTTCAGTCACAACATCGCTGGTTCTACCATCTTTAGCACCCTTGATTTAATAAAAGCTTACCAACAAATTCCTATTTTTAACGAGGATGTGTGCAAAACCGCGATTATCACCCCATTCGGGCTTTTTGAATTCCCATACATGACGTTCGGGTTGCGTAACGCTGGACAAACCTTCCAACGCTTTATGGACGAGGTTGTTAGAGATTTAGACTTTTGTTTTCCGTATGTTGACGATATTTTAGTATATTCTCCAGACGAAGATAGCCATAAACGCCATCTGCGCATCCTATTTCAAAGGTTGTCTGATTACGGCGTTGTTGTAAATCCTGCAAAATGCGTTTTAGGAGCAAAAGAAGTTACTTTTCTGGGATACCGGATCTCGAAAGATGGATCAGCTCCTCCTCCAGAGCGAATATCCGCTCTACAGGAGTATGACCTTCCAAAAACTGTCCAGGGCCTACGTCGGTTCCTGGGCATGATCAATTATTATAGACGTTTTTTACCACATGCTGCTGAAATGCAAACACCATTAATAAATATTTTAACCGATTCCAAGCTCAAGGGTACCAAACCTGTGCCTTGGACAACCGAATTAAAAAGTGCTTTCAACGCTTGCAAAGAGAGCCTTAGCCAGGCTACTATGCTAGCTCATCCACTTCCAGATGTCCCACTAGGTCTTTTCACTGACGCATCAAGTACCCAGGTGGGAGCCTGTCTTCAACAACGCGTTGACACACATTGGCAGCCCTTAGCATTCTTCAGCAAGAAGTTAACCAATCGTCAAACACTCTGGCCCGCTTACTATAGAGAGCTTCTAGCTGTGTACGAGGCCGTGCAACACTTCCGACATATATTGGAAGCTCAACATTGCACCATATACACAGACCATAAGCCTCTCCTTTACGCCTTCACACAGCGACGTGAGAAACTGCCCCCAGTACAATTGAACCAGTTGAATTTTATATCGCAATTTACAACGGATATCATACATATAAAAGGCGTAGATAACGTCGTAGCAGACGCTTTGTCAAGAATCGAGGCCATATCACTTGAAGACGACTACGCAGCTCTTGCTGAATCCCAAAAAGGTGATCAAGAGCTACAAGAACTTCTTCAAAACGGCTCTTCCCTGAAACTCAAAAATATTTACTTACCCGATACGGACATCAAAGTCATCTGCGATACTTCCACCGGCAAGCCACGGCCTTTTCTTACCTTACCCTTTCGTAGGAAATACTTTGAAAAACTTCACAACCTCAGTCATCCTGGCATTCGTGTTACATCTCGACTTATCGCAGATAGATTCGTCTGGCCCTCGATTCGCAAAGACTTGCGACAGTGGACTAGATCGTGCACACTTTGCCAGAAAAATAAAATCACGCGACACACAGTTTCCCCATTAGGCAACTTCGATTCACCGTCTGGCCGCTTCAGCCATATACACGTCGACATCGTTGGCCCATTACCCGTGTGCGAAGACTATCGTTATCTTCTTACGGCTGTAGACAGATTCACACGATGGGCAGAAGCTTGGCCTATGCGTAGTATCACCGCTGAAGAAACCGCGGATACACTTTTACAAGGATGGATCGCGAGGTTTGGTGTTCCTTTTTGCATCACAACAGATCAGGGACGGCAATTTGAGTCAGACCTATTCCGTAGACTCATGGCGTTTCTCGGTACCAAAAAGCTACGCACCACGAGCTACCATCCATGTGCCAACGGGATGGTAGAACGCCTCCATAGGCAGCTTAAAGCCTCTCTGATGTGTCGTGCAGAACCGTGGATTAAAGCTCTACCTATCGTGCTTCTAGGATTGCGTTCAGCCGTGAAGGAAGATTTAAAGGCTTCACCAGCTGAATTACTCTATGGAGAACCTCTTCGTCTTCCTGGTGAGATGATAGTTCCTCATCCTAACTGGCAGACCGCTAATTCTTCCGAGTTTGTCGCTCAGCTTAGAAGGATGATGTCAGAGTTACGGCCCGTTCCTGCCTCCCGTCATGGTGAAAAAAACTGCTTTGTGTCTAAAGAGCTCAATTCAGCTTCACATATATTCTTGCGAGCTGATCACGTGAAGCCACCACTGGAATCTCCTTATTCAGGACCTTTTCCAGTGGTTAGCAGAACTGACAAGACATTTACCATCATCGTCGGGAACAGAGAAGTTGTCGTGAGTGTAGACCGAGTAAAACCTGCCTACACTGACAATTTCACCTTTACCAACACTCCTGATTCATCATTCGCTCCTCAACCTTCAGACATTTCGCCATCTAAGACTCCTCATTCACATCCAGACACACATACATCACACTCACAGACCTCACATCATACTACACCTTCTCCACCTTCACCCAAGTATACAACGCGATCGGGTCGTAGGGTAAAATTTGCCCGTCCTTTCGATCTTTGATCTTCAATTCTCCGTGGGGGGGTGGTGTGGCGGCGATTAGTACTCTGTGCGCAGCAAGAGCTGTCAGTATTATATTGTCGTCCGTCACTCTTCTTCTTCTGTACACCTAATTTAAGTTGACTTAATTATTACTTCTTGTAAGACTCCATTACAATACAATACCTATTTGTAAACACGGCGTTTTCATTTGGCCGATGACAATAAAGGCTTGCTAAACCCATACTACTTTTGTTATTGGTTGCTTGTGATATAGCAGGCCATAAACATAGTATTAGCAGGCAGACGCATTGTGAGTTGTGGGACTTGTGGGTGAACACAGAACGCTATATATATAGTCACATTTATATAAGTTGCTCTACCAAACTCTTTCTTACTCTATGTTCATAATCAAGAAGGCCAAAAGCCTTAGACATATAACTTTATAATCTGTGTCGAAAGCCCGAAATTTTATTGAGTTTATATGAAAGTAAATATTGTGTATGTATGTACTAAAAACTAAAAATCATTATGTACCTATATAAATAAAAAATAAGTATAAATTTCACAATATTTTCAATATTATAAAAACGGCGCTGTATATTAATTTTTATTTTATAATGTAATTTAAAGATGTTTATGTGTGTGGAATGATTGTTTTTGCATAACTTAAATAATAATATAAAAAATCCAATGAAAGTGCTTTTATATTGTGAATATTATTGTATAAAATGAGGTGTTGCGTGCCAGGCTGTAAGAATGACTCCAGACATTTGTCTAAATCGCACGGAATCACCTTTCATGTGTGAGTAACAATTTCATTTAAATCGAAGGAAGCGCAGCGAGACCAATCAAAGATAATTGATTGGATTTGCTGCGCTCGACTAGATAGAGCGCTATACAAAAGCAATAGCTTCGAAAATGTGGCAACTTTTTATTGTAGTGTGTATAAAAAAACGTCACTTATTAACACTTTTTAACCAGTTTTATTATATTTTTAGACAGTTTCACTACGCAAACTGGTATTTTATTATGCCTAAAATTTAATAAAACATTCGGCACGTACTCATCATAGACAGTTTGCAGTATGACTGGCTCGGGTACGCCGAATTCGGCGTACTATTTTATGCCGCATTTTACAAGTACGAAGGCGGTATCTACTCGAGCGCAGCGAGACCAATTATTCATCTATGGAACTTGTATTATTTAATTCGATCCAAATAATATAATATGTTATATTTATTTATAAATCTTATTGGAATCCATTTTGTGTTTTTTAATACTTTCAGCTATTTGCTAAAATATTATTGCTTAATGGTTATACTTGGATGTTCACATTGATGGTTCTATCAATTGAAATAGAGAAATGAAATATTCAGATTCCCAGTGGAGTCTTCATCTCGGACGCTGTGGCTTCGTGCCGTGGGCAAAGACAGTTGGGAGCCGAAGGAAAGGAGCACGGTCTGCTCGGACCACTTTCAAAGCGAAGATTTGTACGAGACCAAGAGTGGCCTGAGGAGGGTTCGCTCGGGGGCTGTACCCTTCGTCCAAGAGGCTTCGCTCGTTGATGAAGAAAAAGAAGAAGTCATGAAGGTCTGCTATTGTATTTATGGGAAATATAAACAAAGAATGATCAATTTTTTTAAATATTATAAAGAGAGAAGATTTGTATGCACTTAATTAGTTGCTTAATGAGTTACTTAATTAGTGGTTACAAAAATAATTTGCATTGGTAAGCAGTTTAAGTTAATTTGCATCAGGGGATTTAAGTTTGATTTTATTTATTTGCATTATATTAACAGAAAGTTAAACTAAGTACTTACATAAAAAAATTAAAATTTTAAAGCACAAAAAAAATATATATAATAATACAACTATTTACATACACAATTATTTAAACATCAATATATAAAATTCTCGTGTCGCGCTGTTTGTTGCCAAACTCCTCCGAAACGGCTTGACCGATTTTGATGAAATTTTGTGTGCTTATCGGATAGGTCTGAGAATCGGCCAACATCTATTTTTTATTCCCCTAAATGTTAAGAGTTTTAATTTTTTGGCAAAACAATGTTTGTCGGGTCAGCTAGTAATATTATATTATACATGATATGTTACAGGTGTGTCGCATCTGCCTGGCGACGGACACCAGACTGCTTTCTCTCAAAAAGCACAAACTTGAGACGGCCTACATCAACATCACTGGATTCGCTGTGAGTGATCTTCTTCAAACAAATTATTTTACAAATAGAAATTTCTTGGGTTGAGAAAAATATTTTTTGGCATCTTAGTAATTTTTCCGACGCAAAAACGGCGTGTCACAAGTTTGATGTGTGTAAGCGTTTTGTTTGTAAGCTGGTATAATCGAGATTCTTTTTTAGCTATAATTTATAAAGATGTTTTTTTTTTTTCATAATTATGAATAATGACGCTTTCTTTTTCTAACGAATATTAAAGATTTATGATTGTTTGCCATACTTAGTTTAATTTGACAGAATTTTAAGTTACACCGATATTCTCGCAAATTTTGAGGTACGTCGATGCTTTCGAGAGTTTTGAGTTACGTCGATATTCACGCAAATTTTGAGTTACATTGATGTTCTTGCGAGTTTTGAGTTACGTCGTTATTCTCGCAAATTTTGAGTTACGTCGTTATTCTCGCAAATTTTGAGTTACGTCGATATTGTCGCAAACCAACGTTTAGTTGATTGTTAATAGTTCTAATGTTTAGTTATGTTATGTCAGTATTGGTCTCATATTTTTGTGACACTTAATTGTATAATTTTTTGCTTCGCTATACTTACACTATGAAGTATCAACTCGTATGACAATCAAACTGACAAAATGGTCCCGTTCAACAATAAAATAAGGGCTCTAAAAGCGGCCACAGTGGCGCTAGTGTAGCATGATTGTCTTCTATCTATTTATCTATCTTTGTCTAATTTACCCGACAATGCTACACTGGCGCCATCTTAAGGTCCTCCTTAGATAGATGGTCAGATGTGGTAAGTGGCATTGAACGGTCAGTTGCAGGGCGATGAGGCGCCCTCTGTCGGCCTGTTGGCGTGTCCGTGGTGCTTGGCTCGCCTCAGATCGGCGGACGAGTTGCGCACGCGCTCCAAGAGAGCGCACGCCCTGTTGACCACTCGTGCGCAGGTCAGTATCACTCACCATGTGTCTGTAGCCGCCAGAGTCGGATTTATCCGACAATTAAATTCCAGTCCATTTATCCTTATTATTATTATTATCCTTCAATTTAACTCTTTTCCCTCTCAAAAAGCCAAATTTATTATTATTTAAAAAATTAAAATTATAATAAGTAAATTATTATTAAAAGTACGTTAATTTTTCAGATGACAATTGAAAATATAAAAGAGATAGATCGAATAGAGAACCACCTCACCCTGAACCTGTCCATCAGACATTTTCCACCGAACCACACAGACCGGAGCATCGGACGCTCCGTGGAATCCGAAGAGGCCATCGACTGCGAACAAGTCGCAGAGGTCGACATCAAGGAGGAGGAGGAGAGTGGCGACGTCGCCAACGAAATATTCATAGACGAAACACAATACAACCAAGATCAAGAGGTCAAGGAGGAGTGCAACGAGAACGCGATAGAAGACTCGAATTTTGCACATTCCGAAGGAGAATATTCGACAGATGATAGTTTACCATTGGAAAGAAGAAGAACAAAGACAAAAGAGAACAAAGAGAAGAAAAAGAAAATAAAGAAGAAGAGCAAAAAGAGTAAAAGGCAAAAAGTCGAGCCGAAAGTTGATAGACGAAGGAAACCGTTTCTGAACGAAGACTTGAATGAGACTTTGTTCACGATAACAGACTTGACATTCGATGAGCAAATGGCGGAGATTCTGAAGAGGCAGGAAAGCGCAAATTACAAGAATTCCGCGTTCAAATGCACGTTTTGCTATAAAGGATTCCTGGACGAAGACGCGTACAACGGTCACATAGTGAAACACACGAGACAGTGCGGAGAATACGCGTGCGCAGTGTGCAAGACGCACTTCCGTCAACCTCATCCGTTGCGCAAGCACATAACGGCGCATCACACGCAAAGATACAGTTGCAACCAGTGTCCGTACGTGACAACGCACAGACAGACGGCCAGACTGCACGAAAGGTGGCACAAGGGCACCAAATACAAGTGCCCTCACTGTCAAGACGAGTTTCTAAAGTTCACCACATACATGGGACACGTGCGCATAAAACATCCGTCGCATTTCATATGCGAACTGTGCGGAAATTCGTTTGTGAGCGAAAAGGGGATAGAGTTGCACAAGAAATTGAAGCACAGATTGGACGATGCGCAAATACCACCGGACGGACCTTACTGCGAGACTTGCCAGGTGCGCTTCGTCTCGGTCGAGGCGCACTTGAAGCATCTACAAGTGTCAGCGAGACACGCCGACACGGAAAAAAAGCCCAAGGAGAGCAACAATGCGGAGAAGCGCAAAAGAAATGAGAATTCAAAAGAAAAACGCGAATCTAGACAGGAAACTAGGTCATATCCGAGCCAAGTGCGCAAAGCGGAAGGCCCGATAGCTTGCGAACAGTGCGGCATCGAGTTGGAAGATTCGAGAGCGTATCACGGCCACTTCAGACGAATGCACCCGGACAAGAATCGAACTCAGTACCCGTCGATGCGTTCGCCGTGCATGTGCGAAGTGTGCGGTAGACTGTTCCAGAGCCGCGCCCTGTTGAGGGATCACATATGGACCCATACGGGCGAGAGACCGTTCTCGTGCGGCGAGTGCGGCAAGTCTTTCCGCATGCGCCAACGCCTAGTTGCGCACAGGAGGGTTCACGCTGCGCAAAAGCCGAGATACGCGTGCGCGGCGTGCGGCAAACACTTCACGACGCACAGCAACAGGCAAAGGCACATGTTCATACACACTGGCCTGAAGCCGTTCGCGTGTGAAATGTGCGGAAAGTGCTTCAAGCACGCGAGCGAGAAACGTGCCCACGTGACATACGTGCACTTGAAGAAGCCGTGGCCGAAGCGAGCGCGCGCGAAACGCCGCGGAAACGCAGCGGTTCAGCCGCCGGATGTGGCGCAAGCGTGGCCCTCGCAGGACGGTGCGCAGCAAATGAACGATAAAACTCTATATTATGATATAAAAATGTAGGTTAACTTAACACATAGTGTCATAGTTTAACACGGATCTATTCATACAAATATTGGTGTGGATTGCAATCGCTTATCTGTACATAAGCGATTTTGTCGCAATCGGAGCAGTCCAGTTCTTGAAAAATATTATTAAACTTGATCATTAAAATTGAATTTATTGATCAATATTATTGAATTTATTGATCAATATTATTGAATTTATTGATCAATATTATTGAATTTATTGATCAATATTATTGAATTTATTGATCAATATTATTGAATTTATTGATCAATATTATTGAATTTATTGATCAATATTATTGAATCTCTTGAACAATATTATTGAATTTCTTGAACAATATTATTGAATTTCTTGAACAATATTATTGAATTTCTTAAACAAAATTATTGAATCTTTGAACAATATTATTGAATTTCTCAAACATTATAATATATACTAACGAGTGAGATCTTGAAATAAAAAATATATATATATAATAATATAATAATTTGCGCCATATTATATACATATACAATAAATAAATACTAGATTAGTTTTTTTAACTAATAGCGTTATTAAAAATGAATTAAATTTAGGGCCTCTTTCACAAAATACAAGTAAAGTGTTGATTAGTTACCCTTAGAAATAATTTTGTTTTATTAAATTACTTATAAGGGCCTCTTTCACCATATGTCAAGTAGGCTAACCGTCATTCAAAGTCACCTGTCACCGGGAATAATTTAGCTGATGTTTTATACTTTTGTTTGTGCGGTAAGTCGAAAATATTAAAAAAAAATCGCCTATTAAAAAATGCACTAAACCGAGTGCATAATTTAAAATAAAACATAAAATTATTTCTAAAAGTAACTAATCAACACTTTACTTGTGGTTGGTGAAAGAGGCCCTTAGCCCAATTAATTTTATACTCGCATAAAAATGGCTTTCTTGATCATCGATAGATGGCTCTGAAATTGAATCTGAATAGAGATCTATATATTATTATTATTATTATTATTTGGAGTTTTTTTTTATTGATGTAATTGTTGTAAATAATGAATTATAGTTAGTGATGTGTTTGTCTGTATTTTTGTTTGTTTGTATGAATGAGTAGAATAAGTATGTAATAAAAGGCGTATTTATTATTAAAGCGTTTTATTTAATAAAAGATTAATAAATTTTTATAATGTGTACTTTCATAAACATTGTTTTAATAAAATCATTTTTATGGTTGATGGTAGGTGGTTACCGTCGCCAATAACACAAGCAAAGCAACATAAGCAAGGTAATGCAAATGCGTTCTCCAAAATGAAACAGACAGACAATTTATTATGAGAAACAAAACTTTATTTCAAAAAGGAACCGTTGACCATCAATTGACAACTTGCACAGCCTCCTTATCCTGGTACTCCTCCGGCTCCTCCTCATCCTCGTCGAACTCCACCTCCTCGTCGATGTTGGCGTCCTGGTACTGCTGGTACTCGGAGATGAGGTCCGCCATGTTGCTGGCCGCCTCAGTGAACTCCATCTCGTCCATACCCTCGCCCGTGTACCAGTGGAGGAAGGCGCGGCGCCTGAACATCGCCGTGAACTGCTCCGAGATCCTCTTGAACACCTCCTGCTCATCGACAGAAGACCACTTTCATGAAACACTAGCTGCTGCATCGAAATCCGTAACGTGGTTTGGGAGAAGTGAGCGGCACAATAAGGCCTTTATGTCGTAACAAGACCCTTATGCTATAATAAGGCCCCTGTGTTATAATAAGGCCCTTGTGCTATAAAAAGGCCTCTATGCCATAATATGGCCCTTATGCTATAAGGCCCTTTTTCTGTAAGGCTTCTGTACTATAATATGGCCATTTTGCTATTATAAGGCCTCTATGCCATAATATGGCCCTTATGTCATAACAAGGCCCTTATGTCGTAATAAGGACCTTATGCTAAGGCTAAGGCTTTCGTATAAGGCCTCTATGCTATAATAGGGTATCTGTACTATAATAAGGCCAATTTGATATTATAAGGCCCTTGTCATATAATAAGGCCTTTATGCTATAACAAGGCCCTTATGTCGTAATAAGGCCGTTAAATCAAAACAAGTATATTGTGTCACAACAAGGCCCCTAAGCTAAAATAAGGCCGTCACGTCACAAAGACTGACCTGTATCGCGGTGGAGTTCCCAATGAAGGTGGCCGACATCTTGAGCCCCTTGGGCGGCACGTCGCACACGGCCACCTTCAGGTTGTTGGGGATCCACTCCACGAAGTAGGAGGAGTTCTTGTTCTGGATGGCCAGGATCTGCTCGTCCACCTCCCTCATGGACATGCGGCCCCTGAACATGGTGGCCACCGTCAGGTACCTTCCGTGGCGAGGGTCCGCCGCCGTCATCATGTTGCCCGGGTTGAACATCTGTCAAGTTAAAACATTGTATGGACAAATTGGAAAAAACAGCGAATTTAAAACTAGACTAATACCTACTCAGATAGAAATATTGTATGGAAAGTGTAATCTATATATTTTGAGGAACGAAACGATAGCGCGTCATGTGCTTTTAATGTCTTGGCTCCATCAGATCTCCGATGATTTTGCCAGTGTCATATGTAAATATAGCAAACTAGCTCGTGCTCGCGTCTTCGTCCGCGTGGAATAGTTATTTTGGGAATCATTTGGGTATCTGGAACTGTTTTCGAATGAATAATTTTCCCCGTTTTTTCCACATTTTCGACTGTTTCTTCGCTCCTATTAGTCGCAACGTGATGTTATATAGCCTAAAGCCTTAAAGATAATGGTCTATCCAACACAAAAATAATTTTTCAATTCGAACCACTACTTAGTTCCTGAGATTAGCGCGTTCAAACAAACAAACTCTTCAGCTTTATAATATTAGTATAGATTTGTAGAAAGAATGTAAACAATTACTTGATTCATCAATTCGGGAACACTCTGTGCGCGATACTCGAAAGAATTCTTAGCCGTCAACGGTGCAAAACCTGAAAGTAAATTTCCATAATTTAAATAATGGTTTTCCATCCAGGCATTATAGGAACAATCACATCATATTACAATCCCCTGGTTAGGATGTGTCGAACTTACAATGACATGGTGATTGGATCTGAGGTGGATATTGATATATTCGACAGTAGGTTCCCTTTATTTAAATCTAGATTAGGGCTGGTATTTAAGTAGGCTAATGTTTTATTTACTTTTGTTAGTTAGTTGTTAGTTACTTAATTGTTATCATTAGTTTTTAGTTAATCATGATATGCACTCAATTTATTACACACATGTATCTTTGTTTTCACGAATTTGATTGTATTCTGTCTGTGATACTTAAATATAATATAAGTAACTTCTGACAATGTGACCTTCTCAAGCTATAATTAACAATTATAAACTAACCCCCGAATTTTTGTCTTCTTCTTCTTCTTCTTCTTATATTTAAATGGCAATGCGGCTCATTATAAAATGGCCATTTTCTGCCAGTGTCAAGTTTTAATTATTTTTACAATTGGAGCGCTCCGCTACGGACTCCCTCTAGGGAGCCCGCTCGGAACACTCCCGAATTTTTATCTGTCTGTGTATCTGCCGACAGACATGTCTGCGTGACACATGTTAAACTTGTTACACCTGGTTTTTGCGTCGGGGGTTAATATACTGAATAAATACCTGAGAAAATGGGGATAGAGACGAAACTAAAATAATTACAGACAAAAGTCATCAGAGCGAGTTTATTCAGAACATTCCTATTTAATGTTAAAAAACCAACTTTAAAAAAGACTTGGGTTTTTATGGTATTTGGGTATTATTGTTGGGTAAGATGGGGGTAAAGGTAAACACGGATAATCCAGAGGCCTTAGACAAGTGGCATTCGCTCCGTAGCGATTCGATTCGAAGATTTAGCGACGTCATTTATGTCAATGCCCAAAGATAATTGATTGGATAGAGCGCTATACAAAAGCAATAGCTCCGTGAATGCGGCAACTTTTTATTGTAGTGTGTGTAAAAATACGTCACTTTTTATCACTTTTTACACAGTTTTATTATATTTTTACACAGTTTCACTACGCCAACTGGCATTTTATTATGCCTATAATTTAATAAAACATTCGACACGTACACATCACAGACAGTTTGCAGTGTGACTGGCTCGGGTACGCCGAATTCGGCGTACTATTTTATGCCACATTTTACAAGTACGGCGGCGGTATATAGTCGAATGCAGCGAGACCAATCATTTATCTATGGTCAATGTTATACATTTTATTGTTTTCGAACTTCGTTATCGTTTCATTGTCGTTTTATAAGTATTTTTTCTTTGACCACAGATTAAATAATAGTTACTATCTTTGCTTTGACTAAGGCCCCAGGCTCTTTAAAAAGTACCTACCTGGCATGAAAAAGTGCAGTCTTGGGAATGGCACCATGTTGACGGCCAATTTCCTCAGATCGGCGTTCAGTTGTCCCGGGAAACGAAGGCATGTGGTCACACCAGACATTGTTAGCTGGAATTTGGGATTAAATCTTATATTTTTTTGTTAAATATTCAAAAAATAACAAAAGAAAAATTAATATTTTTTGCAATTCTTTTCCAAAATCTCTTCCACTTTCAAAACTGCTCAACAAAATTAATTTTTACAATATTATAGATAACTAAGTAGCTGAGCCCGCAAACGTTGTTTTGCGAAAAAATAAAAAATATTATTTTGGGATGGATCACCCTTAACATTTAGAGGTATAAAAAATAGATATTGGCCGATTCTCAGACCTACCCGATAAGCACACAAAATTTCATCAAAATCGGTCCAGCTGTTTCGGAGGAGTTTGACAACAAACACTGCGACACGAAAATTTTATATATATTAGATTTAATTTAAAAAAAAAATATTTTTACTCACCGAAATCAAATGGTTGAGGCTCGCGTATGAGGGATTGCTCAGTCTTAGGGTTCGGAAGCAGATGTTGTACAGCGCCTCGTTGTCTATGCAGAAAGACATGTCTGTGTTCTCCACCAGTTGGTGCACTGACAGCGTCGCGTTGTAAGGCTCCAGCACCACCTCGCTAACCTAACATCAGAACTATATTAAACTATACTTCACTGGCAGAAGAGGACTTCGTACTTTAGCTGTATGACGTCCTCTGCTGGACATGTCGCTGCTTATAAACTAAAGGGCCATAAACCAAAAAAATCCAAAAATGCTTTTATTGCAAAAATACAATCACAATCCTTCATATTATATGTTGCAAAAAGAGTTATATTTGTTTTATTCCATATTTAGTATATTTTGATCATTTGTCATATATTCAAAAGTAACTTAGGTATATGCTAATATATCTCTTCTAGTATTCAGTTTATTATAAAAGTAATTAAAACATTACCTATATGATACTTGAAAAGACGCTTCTAACGATGTATATAATATTCATATATTTGATATATATTTAATAAGAAAAAAAATTGACAAAAAATAATTTAATTTTTTTCGATTACTTAGCTCTCCAGTAAACAGTGTAATTTTGATTTGTGGCCCTTTAGTTTATAAGCAGCGATGTGTATGTGTGTGTTTTTTATTGCATTAGGTACTATTTAGAGTGTTTATCTTTGTCTAATTTACTTCTCTCTCAATGCTACACTAGTGCCATCTTAATTGACTGGTATTCTGTGACCACTTTTTAATACATAGTGTTGGACCTCCTTGCCTCTACCCTCCTTACATACAACAGGCTAAGTACACAGTCTAAATTTTAAGTTTTAAGACAACAAGCGAAGCAAGTGACTAATGTATACCTTCGGCGAAGGCACTACGCTGAATGTGTTCATTATCCTGTCGGGGAATTCCTCTCGTATCTTGCTGAGCAGGAGCGTTCCCATTCCGGAACCGGTTCCTCCGCCCAGGGAATGTGTCAGCTGGAATCCCTGAAGGCAGTCGCAACCCTCGGCTTCCTTTCTGATGACGTCCATGACGGAGTCTATCAGCTCGGCGCCTTCAGTGTAGTGACCCTTGGCCCAGTTGTTACCTAAACGCGAGGTTACACTATCATCCATGAGGAAGTTTCTATATTTTTATAGATTAATTAATCATAGATAAATGATTGGTCTCACTGCGCTCGACTAGATACCGCCGTCGTACTTGTAAAATGCGGCATAAAATAGTACGCCGATTTCGGCGTACCCGAGCCAGCCACACTGTAAACTGTCTGTGATGTGTACGTGCCGAATGTTTTATTAAATTTTAGGCATAATAAAATACCAGTTTGCGTAGTGAAACTGTCTAAAAATATAATAAAACTTTTTTTACACACACAACAATAAAAAGTTGCCACATTTTCGGAGCTATTGCTTTTGTATAGCGCTCTATCTAGTCGAGCGCAGCGAGACCAATCAATTATCTTTGGTACCTACTTATTTTCTGTTAATTTAAAAATGAGGATAGGATAAGAGAGGATAGGATAGAAGGCTGTCACTAACCTGCGCCGCTCTGTCCAAAGACGAAATTGTCAGGCCTGAAAAGCTGTCCATACGGCCCTGACCTGACCGAGTCCATAGTACCAGGCTCCAGGTCCACCAGGACAGCCCGAGGGACATATTTACCTGAAAAATCATACAGTCTAATATAAAGAGAGAGAAGATTTAATGTATTTTTGTTTGTAATGAATAACCTCAAAAAGCAAATGAACCGATTTTAAAAATTCTTTCGCTTATATAAAGCTACATTATCAGCGACTAACATAGGCTATCTAATATATAAAATTCTCGTGTCGCAGTGTTTAAGAAAGAAAGAAAGAAAGAAAGACATTTATTCACTGCACGAAGGACATTTACATAAAACATTACATAAAAAAAAACAAACAACAAAAAGAAAAAGACGTGAGTAAATTAATAAAACAGACAGATAAGATGTGTGTCCTCGCGGCAGTGAATCGGATACTGGCTCAGCATTGTGCCGAGGTGCTAAGCAAGCACCTACAGCGCCAAACTCAAGCCAAGAGTTGTTGCCAAACTGCTCCGAAACGGCTGGACAGATTTTGTTGAAATTTTGTGTGCTTATCGGGTAGGTCTGAGAATCGGCCAACATCTATTTTTCATACAACTAAATGTTAAGGGTGGTCGGTCCACCCCAATTTTTTTTTTTTTTATTTTTTGGCAAAATAACGTTTGCCGGATCAGCTAGTGTTTTATAAAATTACGCGAACGAAGTTGCGTGCAACAGCTAGTCATCCATACAAGTTTAATAAATTTTATAGAATATACTTACTTTAATTCTATATTTAAATAATCTATTGTATAAAACATGTCAGTACCTAACTACGTATTTATAATTTACATGCAGGTGCCCGCGACTTTGTCCGCGTTGAAAAATTAAGTAAAAATAAGCAATATAACTGTACAATTCCGCGTGTACTCGCAATTGATATAAAACCACCGGTAGGACTGTCGCAAATAAAACTCAGTGATTTCACATCTGATGACGGATCTCAAATATTTAATTAATTCCTTACATATTTGTGCAATACAATATACACAGTCATACCGAGTTCATATGATGCAAAGCGACATCTAGTTGCACTTTGCGTTCTAGGTGGTTCGACAACTCAATAGCGCCATCTAGCGATCATTAGTAATATTACACAAAAATATTATTTAGCTCTAATACCGTTCAACAATAACTCTTGACAACTTGTTGCTTGGCTATTTTTTATTTTATTTTAGATTATCCCTCGGGAGCAGTACTTTTTTTCTGGATGAAAGGTACCCTATGTCCTTTCTGTCCCAGACAACGTGTATGCAAAATTTCATGGTGATCGGTTCAGTAGTATTTGCGTGAAAGCGTAACAAACAAACAAACTCACATTTACATTTATAATATTAGTAAGGATATTAAATCTATCTAAGAGTAGATACAACTTCGGATAACATTAACATGTTGAGTGAATGGTCCGAGGGTTTGATATGGATCTGAAATTCTGAATTGATAGCATCATTCCACTAAATCATAGATAACTTATCCCTTTTATCTTTGAAATTTTGCCGACATTCTATTCTAATATGATAAAGAGAGTATTTTTGTATTTTTGTTTGTAATGAATGAACACAAAAACTAGTGGACCGATTTTGAAAATTCTTTCACCTATAGAAAGCTAAGTATATTACCAGCGAACAAAATTACATCCGTACTAATATTATAAATGCGAAAGTTTGTATGGATGTATGTATGGATGTTTGTAACTCTTTCACGCAAAAACTACTGAACCGATCACCATGAAATTTTGCATACGCGTTGTCTGGGACTCCAGAAAGGACATAGGGTACCTTTCATCCAGAAAAAAGTACTGCTCCGAAGGATTATCTAAAATTAAGGAAACTAACTCCTGGCTAAGTATATCGATGTCAGACGATATATTGCTTTTTCAACGCGGACGAAATCGGGGGCACCAGCTAGTGTATAATAATTTTATTTTGGTTTGTATACGCTTCAAAAACTCAAGAATTAATAGGCCGATTTCGATTCGGTTTTCACGTATGGAAAGAGAGATAAGCGGGGAAGGTTTCTATATATGAAAAATGCACACCAGGCGAAGCCCTGGAGCGCATCTCTAGTAATTTGATAAAAAATGTTACTCACCGCTTGAAGCTTCGCTATAGTAAACATTGATGCGTTCTAACTGCAAGGGATTGTCGCCCTTATATATACCGGTTGGGTCGACGCCATGCTCGTCCGATATTACCTCCCAGAACTGAAACAAACCATACAGAATTCACGACACGTCTGGTCCAGTGGCTAGTAACCCTAGCTGTTAACCAAACGGTCGCGGGTTCGAATCCCGCTAGGGGCAAATGTTTAATGTGTTAACATTTACCTTTGCACCTGAGTACATATTTATAATAATATATATTTACAAAAAAAATTAATGTAGTTTTTACTATGTAAAGATAAAAATACTTCTTATAATGCATTTTAATAAGACGCATTTTAACAAGACGCATTTTAACAAGTGTAAGGTTTTATTGTCTTCTGAATTAAATGTATTTAAAAGTAACTGCATTGACTATTCTGGTAACGTCACGTACGCCATAGTTACTATGGAAGAGGGGATCGGGAGAGCAGGGCACAGCACGGCACATTCCCGGTCGGTGAGCAGTATCGAGTGGACGCGTTTTGGTTGTATTAATCAAGCTATTAAATCTAAAGTGAAGACAAGTGATAATGTTAAAATAAATGATTGGAAAATATAATATGTGATTATAAAGGAGCAACCGTGTTTGTTTAAATTCCTCGGAGGCTGTCCTTACAAGTCAGAAGTGGGATTACCCAAAGCGTAAGTACTTGGTAAGTACTTGGTAAGTATACGTAGACGCCAGATATATTTTATATTATCTCAGTATATTGGTGATTTTTTTTGAACATTTGAGTTTCACTCATACTTGATTTGATAATGTGTATTTGGATTGTATTAGATTTGTTTTAATTTATTTATATGTAGATATTCTTAATTCAAGTGATGTGAACTTCCCCTAATACTTTTCTCGAGTTTAGGACTGACTACTTTAATAAAGAGTACTAAATTAATAAAATCATACAGTTATGAATGTAAAATAAATAACTATCAATATGGCCCTCGCTATCATTCAAGGATAAAGGCCAAACAAAGCAATAGTTAATCTGATTTAAAAAGTAGATTTTATTGAGATTGAACATAAGATTTAAAATATCACTATAATGCATAAACATTGATAAACACAAGTTAAGTGTTTAGAAAATAATTCATTCTAAATTAAAACCTCATTATGATACTACGAAGAATGCTTAAAATTCATACAAGGCGAGGCGTTCCTTTGTTTCTGTTTTTTTTTTTTCGTATAAGTAGGTGTTTCATTCAAACATCTAGCGCATATTCTTTCGAGCCCATGGCTTGTATTTACCTGATATCTGATCCCGAGTACTTGAGACACTTGAGTAGTGTTCGCCGCTTCGTGATTGTGAAGTGGTGTGGTGTGACTCATTTAATTTTTCAGATACATCTTATATTTAGTCATTGATTCTTTTTATGCTTTGTGTTTTTAGTTGGCCCTCTCAGTGCCAACTTTTAACTTCAACTTGTCCAAACATTAAAATATTATTTCAAGATTCTAAAGTCCTTGGCCGTGAGATTCCAGACAATGTCGAAGTCGGCGGTACGACGATGGTTTATGACTCCGAGACGGAGAGGTACATACAATCTCAAACACACAAGACCGTAGTCGCTTGCGAAGTCCAAACAGGAGGCTCCAACTTTCGGTCTTGGACATCGAGTTGGGGCGTGAGCGACTACAAATGCTGGAGGGAGAAATACGTCGTGAGCGCGGTCGTGTGCATGCCGAGGAACATCTGCGTGACTCCTCGCGACGCACCAGCGGGCCTCGCAGTCGCAGCCGCGAGTCGGGTGCTAGCGAGCATCACGGTGGCAGCCGCGAGTCGGGTGCTAGCGAGCATCACTGTGGCAGCCGCGAGTCGGGTGCTAGCAGGATCACGGTGGCAGCCGCGAGTCGGGTGCTAGCGAGCATCACGGTGGCAGCCGCGAGTCGGGTGCTAGCGAGCATCACGGTGGCAGCCGCGAGTCGGGTGCTAGCGAGCATCACGGTGGCAGCCGCGAGTCGGGCGCTAGCGAGCATCACGGTGGCAGCCGCGTGTCGGGCGCTAGCGAGCATCACGGTGGCAGCCGCAAGTCGGGCGCCAGCAAGCATCACGGTGGCAGCCTAGAGTCAGGCGCCAGCACGAAAAACGACAGTGAAGGAAGGAACCTCGCAGGTGTCAATCGACGTAGTAAAAGGTCATGTACTCCTACCTTTCCTTTTTAAAGATGCCGTTGGAATAATTAATTAATGAATTAATGACAGCTTACTTAGATTTGATTAATCTTTAGATTTGATTGCCAAATTTTGAAACTTCGATCATAAAAACATTATCCCGGGATTGAACCCATGAAAAAGCATTAACGTATAGGCCCTTTGAATCAGGACAGTTAAAAGGTTACTAATACTATAGGCACATGACTAAAGAAGGTTAACGGTTTAAGTTAATAGATATGATAAAAAGTTATAGTTGGGATGAGAAGACGGTTATACATGTTGCTAATTAGAAAAACAGGATTCGAGAGCCTTAATACTAATTAATTTACATGGGATGACTGGAGAGCTAAATTTTTGAATGCGGTTCCCTAAGAACCATCATTAGAAGATAATTATGCGGAAGCGCAAAAGTAAGCATCAGGGATCTATTGAAATTTAAATTTTCGAAAATTCGCTACTCAACCAATATAAAATGACAGGGAAACTAGCCATTATATTATCCATGGGACCGTAGATAGGACAAAGCGGACAAGCGCGTTAGCATTGAGTGCGAAACCCGATCAATTACTTAAGTTTTTAATAAGTTATAACAAAGAGCCGTCGGTCCGATTCTCATTGCCTAAAGATAGGAACTTAAAGTGGAGAGACTTTATAGCACGTCATAAAACTAGTTCGAAGGTAAATTCCAACATATTTTGCTATAACTACAAGGAAAAAGGACACCGACGGTGTCCTAAGCTCTTGATTAAATGTAACAATTGTCAGAATGTAGATCATAAACCAAAAATGTGTAAGCAAGGGTCAGACAATGGATAAGTACATGCTGATACTGAGCGTGGCCTATCTCAAACATGTGACAAATCGATAAAACTAGTGATTGATTGCCTTCTCGAGAAGCCTATACTAATAAGCCAGACTTACTCCGAGCAGTTGCATGTAGTTGTGTACAAAGATGCGAGTAACTTTTACAAACAGAAAGCGAACTACCGAATTCGCAAGGTCTTGACGATTCCAAGTTTAGTTTCATAGTAAACACTAAAGTGGTGAGTAAACTTAGAAATCAGTATGTATGTAAAGCAGACAAGAAAGGTGCTTTGTCAGTTTCCATTACAAATTCCATTCATTGCAAAATTCGCTAAGGCTTAGATTTGAAATAAGGCACATTATTTGTCGAGTTTACATTGCGGTGATATACGAGGTGAAAAGAGTAGGTTCTTTATAATGATCACATTATGTAAAACATTTTGTTGTTTTCGAGAAAACGGGGTGTTAACCCACGCGGAGCGTGCATACTGTACAGGCAGTGTTTAGATCGTCTGGAGTGGATACTTCGTTAATTCACAACGATAATGAAAAGATATCATAGATATTCCAGTACCTTGCTTGAATTTCCGGTAAAACAACTTTATTCTGATGAGAACGTTTCCGATCAAAACTAATCAAACTCTGTAAGCATCACGAAGAATAGTTTGTGTACGATCTAGCCAGTTTAGAGTGTCCATCTATTGGAATGAAAATGAAACCTTATAGTGATCAAAACACTAATAGACATAGTATGAACTTAGAATCACTTAACTCCAGGCGTCATGGTCGCATTAAATATTCAGCGATTTATAATACCTTTGGAAAGGAACTTGGTTTAGATTAGATACACTTTTAATTTTATTTATAGGTAAATAACCTGTTTATCCCAGGTAGTTTGTTATGAAACCGTATACATTGACGTGTAAAGGAATTACTTATCTTCTGGAGATGCGCTTTATTTATGTCTTAATCATTTTTATACCTAGTAGGTACTGATATTGTGTAAGTTACGTTTGTTCCATTAAATTGCCTAATATTTTTATGCATATCAGTTAAATATCAATCAATTATATTGACAAGAAACAGTTGAAATCTTTATTTCTTTCAGTAAAGAATGCGAATTTAGTCGATAGATAGCTCTAATGGCCCTTTTGTGGAATGAAAATAGTTTTCACGACCGCAGCGCTATAGCGCTTTGGTATACCAAAGACGAAGAATCCCATAACACATTATACTGTGACTGACCAGTAGCATACCACTCTTCATGATCTTATCATGAAAAAGAGAATTGACGTACCATAATGACGAGATATTACATGCCGGTATCATCAGGGAATTTATTTCTAACTACGCCGAACCGAATAATACTTCTGAGAAAGGAGAACGGCGAAATTAGACTTTGCGTTAAAGAATTAAAAACTCAGGGTGTATCTGTTGAGAGGGCTGTTAAGAAGTTACAGACCGCAGTGCGTTTCGTTCCATTGTTGTAGAACGCGATCTGATACCCAAAACCGCCAGACGTTGGCTAGCACGGCAAGAATTCGAGTACACAGTAGAATATAGGATCGGAACTGAAATTGGGTGATACGGAGTTGCACCTTATTGTTGTCAATAGTAACTTGGTCTAAGATTAAGCCTAACTAAATACTGAAAAATAACAGGCTGTATCGGAATATAGATGGTGGGCCCGAGGGGCGCAAGATGGTAAATATGTAAGCGTAATCGTGACGACGCGACGTAGAGCATGATTGGTTTTGAGGAAACATTAGGTAGATGCAAAAGAAATTACTAGTTTACAAAGGATTTATAACGAAGTTTCTATATATTGAATATTATTATTAATATTTTTATTATTATTCAGGTTTCTTATATGAACACTCAGAATGTGAAAAGTATTACAGGATATATTTGACATGTTTCGATCACCCGAGCGAATTGCTAGAGCATGGGGCTTCAATTTCACTTTTTATACTTTTCGAAGTTTCCGTTTGGATCAAGGCATTAAACATGTGCTATATACACTAACTAGTCCGAAATCCTATGGGCAAGTAAGATGTAATAGATCGATTCTCGACTGACTGACAGTGCAGAGTCCTGAAAAGGGGAGAAGGAATGGGATCGGAAATTAGGCAGGTTGATCGATAGGATCGGTAATCGGGTCGGTAGGTTCAAGGTGAACAGAGGCGTCGCTACGATCAGGGCAGACGTCCCGCGCGTTCTTATAAAAATGACAACTTGGTTAAATAACCAAAGTGGTGTTCAAAAATATGATCGCTAAACTTATGTTTTTATTCGAGAGTCCGCTTAAAGCCATGAAGGTTTTGGGTGAACGTCATGAAAAACCGTTAGTTAAGTTTAGCCCAATTGCTGGGTATAAAGGGATTAAGAACCGGCGAAAGGCCATTATTGCCACGGACAGAAAGCGTCCGTGGATTCGCATAGAATTTGACAAGTACTATGAAGTTCTATGATGGTGACATGGGTAAATTGATTTTGATATGATGTTGATATGGTTCTATGATATTGATTGATGATGATAGTGATGTCGATGGCGTATCTTATAATACAAACAGCGATGATGGTTCTGAAAATTAATTACTACAAATGTATTTATGTTATGTTCCAGGTCAGGCAACGGAGGACGCGGAAATGGTTGGCGCTCTTAGCTTGACCTGGAATGAGAGGATCGGATTAATTGATGCTGCATATCTGACTCCCTAAGGAAATGGGATGGTCTGCACATCTTGGTTACATGGATGGTAGTGCATAACTGACTCTCTAAGGAAATGGGATAGTTTGCATCTTGATTATTTGGTTATTGGATTTATTGATTGTCCAGTTAAAAGAATACATAGTTAAACCGATAAGTTAATTTGAATGTTTCGTTATTTGGTTACGTAATTACTATATAGGTATATTTACAAAATAGATAAATCGGGTTGTTTGGATAATCTAATTCAAGGATACAGGTTTAATTAAATACAATAATAATCATTTATTTGCTGAATATAATAACAATAATAAATTTTTATTTCGGATTACACAGATCCATATTGGTTAGTAAGAATTAACTTAAAACGATGTTACAATATATATATGTTACTATGTTATATATGTTACAATAGTTTTACAATGGATAAATCTCCCTACATTCGACCCTTCGAGGGTGTGGATTTATTACAATAAATTATCAGATATATTATAATCTTTTATACTATATTTGTCATTTGTACTTATACTTATATAGGTATTCAACGAGTAATTACTTCGTATGATGTCATAATATGAATTTAATGTTAATTAGACAAATATTTAAATGGATATACTGCTAGTACAAAAATATATAGGATTATCAAACTCCGTGTTCGTGTGTTAAATTTTTCCAAGTGATAAATAATCAGCTAAATTTGTATTCTTATCATGTAAATAACTGTACCTAACAAATATTATAATATAAATTCGTGGGTGCCGAAATGGGAAGGTGCCGAGATGGGAATAAACCGACAAAAAGTATCCTATACTTATGTAAATCTATGGTAATATCCTTACAAGTTATAATTGCTTTTATATTGTTTATACTTAAAACTAAGCTACGTAATATAAGCTGTGGTCCCTCAGACGAGCATGCTGGCTACATTACCTTGTGGTATGACGTTTGCTTCTTTTTGTTTGTTTGTTAAATTGATAATGATCATGAATAGATTATTCGAATACTAAGTTAGTGTGATTGATACATGTATAATTATGATTATATAATTACATAGTCACTATATTAAAATTGAGAAAAATATTTTCAAAATATACAATATAATCTGTTTTTTATAAGAAACCATGACAGGCAGGTTAAAGCACTGTCCATTCTGATACAATAAAGATAAAGGAATCTGACTTTAATTTTCAAAATATACAATTGAATTGTTATTAAAATTAATACTCACAGGAAAATTGAAATGTATTAGACTGGGGATAGTATAAATATCGTAATCATAATATAACAAATATTGTAACCGCTTACTTACTGGGTATGTCTGTTGGTGCCGAGTGTAAGGTTTCGGTTTCACCGGATTCGTGCCTGGGGACATGCACGTCATCAGGATGGTCGAGTGTAAGGTTTTATTGTCTTCTGAATTAAATGTATTTAAAAGTAACTGCATTGACTATTCTGGTAACGTCACGTACGCCATAGTTACTATGGAAGAGGGGATCGGGAGAGCAGGGCACAGCACGGCACATTCCCGGTCGGTGAGCAGTATCGAGTGGACGCGTTTTGGTTGTATTAATCAAGCTATTAAATCTAAAGTGAAGACAAGTGATAATGTTAAAATAAATGATTGGAAAATATAATATGTGATTATAAAGGAGCAACCGTGTTTGTTTAAATTCCTCGGAGGCTGTCCTTACACAAGAAGCATTTTAACAAGCCGCATTTTAATAGATAGAGTCGTTTGTCCTCTTGCGGCTGTTCATGGAATGCACAATATCCGCCTGCAGCAACACATTTCAAAGCCAAGAGCAAACTAATGCATACGCTCCCTTTGCGTACTTACGAAACGTTAAAAATAAAGCCCGGTGATTGGTTGTTGTAACGCCCACATAAATTTTTGGCCAATCACAAAGCTTTCTCCCAAGCGTAGCCTGAGCATAGCATTTATAACTGTACGTTTGCTCTTGGCTAGTGCCCCAGAGATCGAATAGTCCAAAATTCAGCGCCATACAAGAATATTGAAAAGACTAATCAATGCTCTCGTGATTCTTATTTTGATTTTGTTTGAGACTTTTAATAAGAAGCATTTTAATCCTTACATAAATTTTTCATCACTTTAGTAATAACATTAAATAATGTTCATTTAATTATAGATATTTACACGCAAAAATAAATCAATTTATTTATAAAATGAAAATAGGAGAGAAAGATCAACTTCCCAAGTATATAAGTTAGTTGTGACGTCTATAAGTAATTTTTTTTCTGTAATAAACACTAACTTTAAATACTATACCTAGGTACTATACTGTAACTAAGTATACGCACTTTTGATCCAATTTGATTTCCACACTGACCGGCCTGCACATGGATTATTTCACGCATTGTTAAAAAAAACTATTTCCAACTATAAATTAATAAAAAATAAAATGAGCACAGCACCACTTTTGATTCGAGGTAAAAATTATCTGTGACTGTTTGAGTGTGTTATCTCTGATAACGCATTCGGACTAAAGCGCTGAACGCAGATTACAATGGTCATAACTCTTTAAATTTATATAATATTGAATTACCTAGTGTTTGTAAGCAACTAGCGACCAGCTCCTGGCTTCGCATAAAATCCTCTCTCAGCGGATGCTCACGTTACAAAGCTTATTAAAGGCATAGATAAATAATTGGTCTCGCTGCGCTCGACTAGATACCGCCGTTGTACTTGTAAAATGCGGCATAAAATAGTACGCCGATTTCGGCGTACCCGAGCCAGTCACACTGCAAACTGTCTGTGATGTGTACGCGCCGAATGTTTTATTAAATTTTAGGCATAATAAAATACCAGTTAGTGAAACTGTAAAAATATAATAAAACTGTAAAAAGTGATAAAAGTGTCACCCTAAAATAAAAAGTTGCCGCATTCACGGAGCTATCGCTTTTGTATAGCGCTCTATCTAGTCGAGCTCAGCGAGACCAATCAATTATCTTTGATGGTATTCTTAGTAATAGATATATTAGTATTAGTATTATTTCAATAAGCAAAGTCAAGTCGGCTTATCCGACCCAGTACATTAATATTTGCGATAACGATAAACAAGTCGATAGCATGTCTATCTACAATCTACAACATTAAGATACAAATGTAACTTGATCCGGGTTATTGCGCTATATTGTTCAAGGTTGCAGCTCTCTTTATAATGGCCTTTATTAGTACCTACCTATTTCAAGTAATTTCAAGGTGCGGTTTATTTGTCACACCTGAATTTACCTGCAAATATAATTATATTCTACAACTAGCGCCCGCGACTTCGTCCGCATTGAAACTGTTTTTTCAACTTCGGTAACATAAGTACACCTATTAATACATAAGACATTCGTTCGTATACCTATAGGTACGAGGTGTAGGTAGGTACTGGTGTACGTAGATCATATTGGTTTTTGGTATCCATGGTTTTTTGAAAAAAAAAAAATTAAAGTAGAGGCTCGTTTACGATTTTATTATATTCATAGAAGATAAGCAGTGAATATAGGCAGTGTGATCGTTTAGCATCCACTTAGAGGAATATCTTTAAACGTTATAATAATATGGATAAGCCTAGTGGGATTTTAGGATTATAATCGAATGATTTTCTTCTGTCAAAAATAAGTATTTTCTTCAATGCTATAAATGCAATATGCAAATAATATATATTGCATATAATAATATTATATGCAATAAATAAAAAAAAAAAAAAAACAGAAAATGGAAATATTTTTATGTACAGTAGTTGCCAAAATTACTCGTTCTGTGGCTAAATTATCTTTGAATTTCTTTGCTTATATTGAGCAATAAGTAAGATACCTAATTTATACCCCAATATGCTAATATGACAAAGTTTTATAGGAATGTTTAAAATTCTTTACACTATTATCTATTATGCTATGCTATTATGACTTTGATTCTTGATATACCATTTGACATTGACACTTGATAAATATCAAATGTTGACGTTGACAATCACAACCGCTGACGTACGTCAAAGTGACGTACCGACCGAGCAATGTCAGCCATGTGTAAATAAATAAACAAACTTAAGCCTAACTTTAAAATTGTAAATTTAAAATATTTTGCTCAATTCCATCATGCCAACAATCCATTAAATTGTAAAATGAAATATTTAAAATTAGTCTTAACGTTTTCTATATGTGCAAGTGCACTTTTGGGCGATAATATCGTTTTCAAATCTAAGTACTCGGAGTCACAAGTTTTTCGGGCGTTTTGTGACAATATTACACATACATGTATCGGACTTCTGTCTGCGTTCCTATTTTTCAGTTACGACCCGTCAATAAGTTATTACGGTTGGTTGTATAATGTAATATTTTGTTCCCTACTCTCGTCGGTGATAGATGTTGACCATGTTTTCGTTGCACGATCTCTGGTTTGGATGGTAAGGGGTTTTTTTATGTTAAGGTCGTCAGACAGGCTGACGGTCCACTTGATTGTAGGCGGCTGGCTACCGTCGCCTCTAACATACATTTCTACTACAGTTATAAAACAATTATCTAAAACTGTAAGACATAGATAAATGATTGGTCTCGCTGCGCTCGACTAGATACCGCCGTCGTACTTGTAAAATGCGGCATAAAATACTACGCCGAATTCGGCGTACCCGAGCCAGTCACACTGCAAACTGTCTGTGATGTGTACGTGCCGAATGTTTTATTAAATTTTAGGCATAATAAAATACCAGTTTCCGTAGTGAAACTGTGTAAAAATATAATAAAATTGGTTAAAAAAGTGACGCTTTTTTACACACACTACAGTAAAAAGTTGCCACATTTTCGGAGCTATCGTTTTTGTATAGTACTCTATCTAGTCGAGCGCAGCGAGACCAATCAATTACCTTTGCAATCTCATATTATTTTGAACTGTACATAAATTTTTCAGGATCTTACACACTTGAAGCGCCGAGGAATTTTCCACTGCACATCCATAACTCTTCTGGCCAGTGTAACACTGTTAATTTATAGTTATTTAACTAAGAAACTCAACATCTATGTCCTATCTTGGATGCTGGTCATAGCTTTTACGTCCCATCAAATAAGGGACGCGAACAGGAGGGGGTTGTGGATGTACCCGTTCGGAAACACACCGCCCCTTAGCACGGTTCTGTATGTAACCCTGTTGGCGGTGCTACCGAATATATACGCCTTAATATACAAATATACAAGGCCAGGTGTGTTGAAATATTCGACCATAGATTATTCAAATGTGGCCTAGAGATTTGTGTACCTAAAAATTTATTTTTCGCAAGATTACCCAACATTCAAGGCTGACGGTCGACTCGATGGTAAGTGGCTACCGTCGCCTATAAAACACAAGCAACGCTACAGGTGCAAGTACTATTTATAATAGTAGGATTAAGGAAAAGGGATGAAGAAAGAAAAAAAAAATATTGAGACACTTTTGTATATATGTATATTTGTACCTGTATATTTCGTATATATAAAATTTTGTATGTAAATAAGTTTTTTTTATTTTCAAGACTACTTAAGTATATACATATGTATGTACCTATAGTTAAATTTTTTGAAAAAACGAAATGTTAGAAATTTTTTTGAATTAAAGCGCCATCTTGTAAAATTTAGACAGTTTAATTTAGACAAGTCAAAAGGCATTTATACAGTCCTATTTAGATGTCTGTGCTCGGGGCCCTAGCCAAGATGCAAAACGCAGTGCTTTTTACAGTCGTAAACGCTACGCTACGCTACGCTAAGAGAAAGCTTGGTGATTGGTTGTTGTAACGCCCATATAAAGTTCTGACCAATTTCTCTTAGCGTAGCGTTTACGACTGTAGAAAGCACTGCGTTTTGCATCTTAGCTAAGGGGCATGCAAAGATAATTGATTGGTCTCGCTGCGCACGACTAGATAGAGCGCTATACAAAAGCGATAGCTCCGTGAATGCGGCAACTTTTTATTGTAGTGTGTGTAAAACATCGTCACTTTTTATCACTTTTTACACAGTTTCACTACGCAAACTGGTATTTTATTATGTCTAAAATTTAATAAAACATTGGGCACGTACACATCACAGACAGTTTGCAGTATGACTGGCTCGGGTACGCCGAATTCGGCGTACTATTTTATGCCGCATTTTACAAGTACGACTGCGGTATCTAATTGAGCACAGCGAGACCAATCATTTATCTATGGGGGCAAGTTTGTCAGCAGTGCAAGTAACTGACAATATTTATTTTGCATTTGCCTTTAAATGTGATAAGTTGACAAAAATAATAATATTGGATAATTTAATAGTAATATGAATAATTATGAAGCCTTTGATTCAACTTATGTTGTTATTGTTAAAGATTTTCTTTGTTAAATTTGATGTGAATATTTTAAAAGTTTTTAAAATAAATGTTACTTACCTATTTTCTTGTTCTTTTTTTTTTTTTCAAGTATATATCCTACTTACTAAATACGTTTGACTTTAATTAATTTCTGCACTGTAACTAGTCGGATAAATCCGACTCTGGGGGTTAAAGGGTTAATAAGGAGAAAAAGAAACAATATATGTATGAGCACTTAGTTTGTATTCTTTATTGAAAAATGTAAAAAAATATATAGGTATTTTTTTTTCTATCAACATCAAACCACCATGCATAGATGAATGATAGGTCTCGCTGCGCTCGGCTAGATACCGCCGTTGTACTTGTAAAATGCGGAAAAAAATACTACGCCGAATTCGGCGTACCCGAGCCAGTCACACTGCAAACTGTCTGTGATATGTACGTGCCGAATGTTTTATTAAATTTTAGGCATAATAAAATACCGGTTTGCGTATGTAGTGAAACTGTGTAAAAATATAATAAAACTGTGTAAAAAGTGATATAAAGTGAAGATGTTTTACACACACTACAATAAAAAGTTGCCGCATTCACGGAGCTATCGCTTTTGTACAGCGCTCTATCTAGTCGAGCGCAGTGAGACCAATCAATTATCTTTGACCTAACTCCTCGTACAAGATTATCAAATGAAATCTCCATCTTAAAACCATAATCCATACTTTAATAAATGTGAATGTAACTCGTCTGTCTGTTACCTTTTCACGCCAACTACTCGACAGATCACCGTGAAATTTTGCATACAGATTGTCAGGGGTATAAAAAAGGACATAGGGTACGTTTCATTCAGAAAAAAAGTAAGTACCTACTCTTTTTGAGGGATCATCTAAAAATATTAAAAAAAGTCCGCGATGTCGGGCGTTATATCTGTCGTGGGCAAATCGTAAAGTATGAAATCAAAAATCTTTCTAACCTAACCACCAAAAGTCAAAAATAGGTGCGACGAGAAGCGGAGCGAAGCAAAACGAGGAGGAGCGTGTTTGGTTTACATGGAAATAAATTTGGGGAGCCGAGCGAAGCGGAGCGGAGTGAGGCGACCCTCTCAGTTTTAACAGAAATATGATCTGCCCAGGAATATCATGATATGCCCAATTCTACGATGTGCCGACGACATATCTAATATATAAAATTCTCGTGTCGCGGTGTTTGTTGCCAAACTCGTCCGAAACGGCTGGACCGATTTTGATGAAATTTTGTGTGCTTATCGGGTAGGTCTGAGAATCGGCCAACATCTATTTTTTATACCCCTAAATGTTAAGGGTGGTCCACCCCAAAAATTTATTTTTTACGCAAAACAACGTTTGTTGAGACAGCTAGTATATGTATAATATAATATGTTAAGCCTGTATGCTGGTCTTAATTTACAAGCGAAGATGGGAATCAGCACTAGTGCTCCCCGGGCCACACGAGAGACTCAATCCAGTCGATATAGCTTGAGACTCTAGTGTAGGTAAATGGCTGTCAGCTAGTATATATATAATATGTCTATGGTGGTCTTAATTTACAAGCGAAGATGGGAGTCAGCACTAGTGCTCCCCGGGCCACACGAGAGACTCTATCCAGTCGATATAGCTCGAGACTCTAGTGTAAATGGCTGGCTTTCCACTTTCAGCGCATTTGTGGCCGAAGGAGGTGACTCCTATCACGTGGAAGATGCAGTGGTTTTCCTTGGAAGCCACTTGCAGAGGAGAACCGGAGTCGCCCTGCAAGAGAAAAATATATATTTTATTTATTTATTACTAGCCTACTGACATATGGTGAAAGGGGACCTTAATCTATTTTCACACCAGATAACCATCATATTTTCCTCGACAGACTCGTTCTGTACGTCGTTGCTTTCATTCAGGAATAACATTCTTGCTCGCTAGTAAGCATAGCATTGCTAGCATATAGCTAAGTAGTTGAATAACATTGGCAACATTCTTGCTGGCTAGTAAGCATAGCATTGCTAGCATAGCTAGTTGAATAGCATTGGCAACATTCTTGCTGGCTAGTAAGCATAGCATTGCTAGCATAGCTAGTTGAATAGCATTGGCAAAATTCTTGCTGGCTAGTAAGCTTAGCAATTAGCATTGCTAGTCTGCTGCTGCCTGCTAAGTCCAGCTGCCAAAAGTAAATAGAGAAGGCAGCTACCTGGCAGGTGTCCTTCCCGCCGCGGAGTTCTCCAGCGCACAGCTGCGAGTCCACGAAGCCCTGCCAGTTCCTGTTGCGGCTCTTCATCAACAGCTGGTCGCATTTGCTGTTCTCCAGCAGAGAGAGCGACACCTTTTGCAGCTCACTGGACTGCTTTTGGGTCTCTGAAAACAATTTTAAACGTTAATATTGTAGTGTACAAGCGAACTAATTTACACTACTAAAGGGGCGATACTTTTAATTTTCAATATTCATACTTGATCAAAGATAATTGATTGGTCTCGCTGCGCTCGACTAGATAGAGCGCTATACAAAAGCAATAGATCCGAAAATGTGGCAACTTTTTATTGTAGTGTGTGTAAAAAACCGTCACTTTTTATTAATTTTTGCACAGTTTCACTACGCAAACTGGTATTTTATTATGCCTAAAATTTAATAAAACATTCGGCACGTACACATCACAGACAGTTTGCAGTGTGACTGGCTCGGATACGCCGAATTCGGCGTAGTATTTTATGCCGCATTTTACAAGTACGACGGCGGTATCTAGTCGAGCGCAGCGAGACCAATCTATGCTTTTGACCAATCACAAAGCTTTCTCCCAAGCGTAGCGTAGTCTGAGCGTAGCGTTTTTTTAAGCGTACGTTTGCTCTTGGCTAGGGCTCGAGTGCACGTTATAAGTTGTAAAAATGCAGGCCACTCACGCGCATCTGTCACTCCCCAGCCCGTGGCGATGGCCTTATCTTGTCCGCCGAAGCCCGATTGAGGCCAAAGGCATGCAGGCCGAATGCGAGCCTCGAACTCCACGTCAGCGGCCAACTCCAACAGCGCTATGTCGTTGTAGCGCTTCGGCGGGGCGTAATCCGGGTGCTTGTGGATCGCCCTTATGGGAATCTCCACTGGATTCGCCCCGTCGTTCACTATGGGATCTATATTCTGGTCGCCCAGTCTGACTATGGCGGGGGCCGGTTCCTTGGCGCGAGGGTCTCTCGTGCAGTGGCCCGCAGTCAGCACCCATCGGGGGCTTATGAGGCTCCCGCCGCAGCTGAATGAGTAGCCGTCGTCGAAGTTCACCCAGCCGATCGCGGCCTGTAATATTTTTATTTTATATTATTAAATTATCAATTTAAATTGTGTGTGATGATAATAAATATCATCACACATTCCACACAGCGCCATCTAGTTCCACAGTAAGCAACTACTTAAAGCTTGTATATTATGGATACCAGACAGTTGATATACCTACTTCATACATTACTTTTTTTCGTAAATTAGTATCAGTACTTTAATTAATATTATTAATGCGAAAGTTTATATGGATGTTTGTAACTCTTTCACGCAAAAACTACTGAACCGATCACCATGAAATTTTGTATACACGTCGTCTAGGACACCAGAAAGGACATAGGGTACCTTTCACTCAGAACGCGGGCGAAGTCGCGGACACCAGCTAGTAAATTATAATCACACATTCCACACAGCCCCATCTAGTTCCACAGTAAGCAACTAATTCTTTGTATTATGGATACGAGACAGTTGATATACTACATACATTACTTTTTTTCGTAAATACATACATATTATAAATACAAAACATCCATGACTCAGGTGCAAAGGTAAAATTAGTTAACACATAAACATTTGCCCCTAGCGGGATTCGAACCCATCCTCAGGTACAGTCGGGGTACGAAAACCTTAATCAGTTTTCAAATTTATACCTATTTAAGGGAAATCGCTCACCATGTGCGGAAACTCGCCAAGGTTTGCATTCTCTCCTCCCACAATGAGTTCGACTCCCGTGTAGTCGCAATTAGCAGCAGATATGGACATCGTCTCCGGGTCTGGTAGCAAAGGCAGAAAGTCTACCGTCTCCACCACTCCTCGACTGTATTCATCGCATTCTGAAATTGAAAATACATTATTATTATTTTTTTATTTTATTTAATAAGGTACACAAAACAGGACACTGATATTAAATACAATTACATCGAAGTGAACTTATGGTAGTTGGAAGTACGAGTAGGTAATTATGGTAAAGCCAAGGAAATAACGCAAATAATGTAAAAAAAAAACAATGTAACAAAATGGAATAATTTAAATGTAAGCATTCTAAATATTAATCTAATAACCACTCTCTCTCTCTCTCTCTCTCAAACAAACACACACACACACGCAAGGGCAGCAGTGCACACACAGTTTTTTATGTTAAAGTCTGCATACTTTAACATAGAAAAGCAAAAGGGATTGCTTACTTTTCTCGCTTATCCGCCTGTTATCGTTGCCCGTTGTGCCCCACACAGGTCGACGGCTGCAAATCAGGCAAGTAGAATAGAATAGAATAATATTTTATTTGTAGTAAAGGACATTTAAGAACGTACAAAAGTAAAATAAATACAAAGCCAAACACAAACGTCCCTCGCTACGAATAAAACCGGCTTCAACTCAGCATAATGCTGGTTGTAGAAACCTGCACTGGTCTTCCGTTAGAGCCGATGGTGAGGTTACGCACTTATCAAAAAACATATACCTAGGTACAGAATATAGAAAAACTCCAAAAAACACAGATAGTTTTCCAAAGTAAACTACTTATGTATTTACTACATTGCCTGAACGACCAAGCTGCGTCGGTGGACTTGATATCGTCGCAAAAATAAAAAATGGACGATCCTTTGGATAAGTGGTTAGCATGCTTGCTTTAAAGAAATTACTTACGCCTTTAAAAAAATTTAATAAGCGATAGCACAGGCGATAGTAGCCACTGTCTGATCGATATTTACAGCAAACAATCTGTGGTGTTAAGGTAAAAGGGGATGAGTCTCAAAATCAAACTTTTCAGTAGAGAGAAAAGAATGAAATCACATAAGTATTTGTTTTTTTTAGAAATCGGTTATTTATATATTAATAAAAAAACAAGCACACAATTTAATGTTAAGAATAACATATTTAAGTAGCAAGGGTTTAATTTCTTTGAATAAAATAACAATAAAACTGTTACTTAATAAAATAATTAACATATCTCTAAATTTACTATTTATATTTTGTGAATTAACTCAATATGTTTTTTAGACATTAAAAGAAAAGTAATAGATTTTATCATTTATCTCCTTCATGCCGTGTTAGATATTGTTATGTTGAGCTGATAGGTGCAAAAAACGCATTTGCCATTTTTAGGACTTATCCCCTTTTACCTTAACACCTCAGAAATATTACAATAAGTACTAAAATTTCCTCCTATATTTATTTATAAGACGCTTTATCTTCAACTAAGTCCAACTTGTGACGTCACTGACCTTCCTGTATTGGTGGCGACTGAGGGTCTGGCCGCTTGAAGAATGTTGCTGTTGTCTCTGCAGCAGACCAACGCGTTGTTGTAAGTGTACGCGCAGAAAGTCGGCTTCACGCCGTTCAGTCTGTAAGACAGCGACAATTTTTGGCATTATTTCTGGGGATTCCCCGGGGAGAATGTTTGCTCAAATGTATGTCAAAATATATTTTCTATAAAAAATTTTTTAAGAAAAAAATTAGATTACCAGGGAGGATGTTTGCTCAAATGTATTTCAAAATATCTTTTCCACCAAAAATTTTTCTTTTTTATAAAAATTAAAAAATATATTTTTAATTAAAATTTAATAAATTAAATTTAGATTAAATTTTTTTAAAGGTTTTTATAAAGATATACTTATGTAGAAGCATAATATAATATTATGGTATAAATTCTACAATTTTTGCATTATTTCTGGGGATTCCCGGGGGAGAATGTTTGCTCAAATGTATGTCAAAATATATTTTCTGTCAAAAAAAAATTTTTTTTAAGAAAAAAATTAAATTTAGATAAAAAAAAATTTAAAATGTTTTTATAAAGATATATGTAGAAGCATAATATAATATTATTATGGTATAAATTCTGTAATTTGTCAGTGAATAAAGGCTTACCTACTACTTTGTTTATTTATTTTTATTTTTTATGTGTAGGTATTTTGATCCAGTTTTTTTTTTAAAGCTGTCGTGATTGAGACGGATCTTAGCTATTACGAAGTTCTTTTCGGGCGTTTTAGATGCTCAGTCCATTTGCCTAGTTGACGAAGTAATTTCACTGACTTCCACATGTTCGATTGATTTGAAATTTGTTATACTGTTACTTGGGTGGTATTTCCATGACACGGTAACCTTGACCTGATGCTGCAGAATCGAGTCTGCGGGACACCCAACTCCTCAGCAACTCACAGCAGATATAGCGTGTTTGGGCTCATCAGAATCAGAATGGTCGGTGGCTAGTAGGTCATAGTTTTTAATTATAAATAAATAGAGAAGAAGATTGGCGCGATTGAAGTTTTGTGGGGAATCCCCGAAGATAGAGCACTTACTGCAAATCCTCTCGGGCCGAATTGCACTGGTCGGCGGGAGCGCATTTGCCCACCGAGTTGGTGTGCTCGTCCACACATGAGTCGCCAACTGAAATACAATTACAAATCAAAAACTAATTGTACTAATAAGAAAAGTACTTAATTAATAAAAATTCTATCATAATAAACCATTATGTTAAGTTTTCTAATATATAAAATTCTCGTGTCGCAGTGTTTGTTGCCAAACTCCTCCGAAACGGCTGGACCGATTTTGATGAAATTTTTTGTGTGCTTATCGGGTAGGTCTGAGAATTGGCCAACATCTATTTTTCATACCACTAAATGTTAAGGGTGGTCCACCCCAAAAATTTTTTTTTAAATTTTTTTCGCAAAACAACTTTTGCGTGATCAGCTAGTTTTCCATAAAATTCGTAGGTAGTGTTTTGTATGGCGTGAGAAATCCATTATAAGTAGATTGATGGTTACATATCAACATGACTAGCTGGTGCTCGCGACTTCGTCCGCGTGGAATAGTTATTTTGGGAATCATTTGGGTATCTCGGAACGGTTTTCGCAGCGCACGCAACGGAAGCCCTCAAAGATGAATAATTTTCCCCGTTTTTTCCACATTTTCGACTGTTTCTTCGCTCCTATTAGTCGCAACGTGATGTTATATAGCCTAAAGCCTTCCCCGATAAATGATCTAAGTATCCAACACAAAAAGAATTTTTCAATTCGAACCACTAGTTCCTGAGATTAGTGCGTTCAAACAAACAAACTCTTCAGCTTTATAATATTAGTATAGATTCACTAAAAAATGTATAAAATAATAAGTATATAAATGGATTTAGACAACTGCTTAGGTATTTCAAAGTTTAGGTATAACATTAGTCAACTTTTAAGCCCTCTAAGTGGGTAATTCATATGACTCACCATTCTTCTGTGCGCAGACCTCATGTATTAGCAGAACGAGGAAAACACGTAAGTATCCTTGCATAGTCATCTTTCCTCTTGTTTTTAAGTCAATATTTAATTTGTAGGTACCATTATTAAGTCATTTGAAATCTGAAAGAATGAGTAATTTCTTTATAATTTCTAGTAGCTGGTTCCCGCGACTTCGTCCGCGTTGAAAAAACAATATATCCCCTAACATCGTTATTGCATAATTTAATAAAACATAAAATTATTTCTAAAAGTAACTTATCAACATTTTACTTGTAGTTGGTGAAAGAGGCCCTTAAGACTGTAATATTTAAGTAGAAATTAAGATAGTATTATTAAAAATTAATTAATATTTAAAACCATTGTTAAGTACAGTTTAGGAGTGAAATTTAGATAATTATCCATAATATACTTACTTAATCGGATACTGTTTATGTACTACTAGCTGGTGCTCGCGACTTCGTCCGCGTTCTGGATGAAAAGTACTCTATGTCCTTTCTGGTGTCCCAGACAACGTGTATGCAAAATTTCATGGTGATCGGTTCAGTAGTTCTTGCGTGAAAGAGTCACAAACATCCATACAAACTTTCGCATTTATAATACTAGCTGGTGCCAGCGACTTCGTCCGCGTTGAAAAAGCAATATATCGCCTGACATCGTTATTACTATTACACTTAGCCAGGAGTTAGTTTCCTTAATTTTAGATAATCCCTCGGGAGCAGTACTTTTTTTCTGGATGAAAGGTAGATATCCTATGTCCTTTCTGGAGTCCCAGACAAGGCGTATGCAAAATTTCATGGTGATTGGTTCCGTAGCTTTTGCGTGAAAGAGTTACAAACATCCATACAAACTTTCGCATTAATTATAATACTAGCTGGTGCTCGCGACTTCGTCCGCGTGGAATAGTTATTTTGGGAATGATTTGGGTATCTCGAACGGTTTGCGCAGCGCACGCAACGGAAGCCCTCAAAGATGAATTAATTTCCCCGTTTTTTTCCACATTTTCGACTGTTTCTTCGCTCCTATTAGTCGCAACGTGATGTTATATAGCCTAAAGCCTTAAAGATAAATGATCTATCCAACACAAAAAGAATTTTTCAATTCGAACCACTAGTTCCTGAGATTAGCGCGTTCAAACAAACAAACTCTTCAGCTTTATAATATCAGTATAGATTAGTACCTACGGACTAGTAAGGAAGTACGGATTACTTGACCACTCTTCAAAAATTATACCATTGGTTGTTGTTTTGTATGAGATTTGTGTATCTAGTACTATATTACAGTCTATCAACGGAATCCTAGGATCCTAGGATCCTCAGATCCACAACAATCCTAGGATCATTGTGCTACCTTTATGAACGTCGCTGACTTTATAAATAGATACCTGTAGACTACAGGTACGACTAAGGTAATTATATAGTCTAGTTTTTATTATCCCACTTGTTCTGCAAGTTAGGTCTAAAAATAGTACCTACTTGTAATGTACTTACTTAAAGAATATTAAGATCTTATAGAATAAGCCTACACTTTTCACTTTGAAAGCAAACATTAAAAATATATAGAGAAAATATGATTTACTAGCTGTTGCTAGACCTGTCTGTTAAATTTTAGGCATAATAAAATACCAGTTAAAAGTGATATAAAGTGACGATTTTTTACACACACTACAATAACAAGTTGCCGCATTCACGGAGCTATTGTTTTTAAATAGCGCGGTATCTAGTCGAGCGCAGCGAGACAAATCGTTAATCTAAGCTTATAACATCTTACTTACTTACTTATATATGTCTGTCTTTCTTTATATTTACTATATATTGTGTAATTGTTTATTTTCCTAAATAAAATTTTAAAAAAAACCCTATTTTGCGTCGGGCGTCGGTGTAAACACCAACTCGTCAGTAATTTACAGCAGATATAGCTATTTTTAACTACATATTTTTAGCTGGCTCACAGTAATATGAAACTAATATTGTTAAGTTGTTTTAATTTTATTGTCTTGTTTTGTTTTTGCTCTTTTTGGTGTGTTTTTATGTATGTATCAAGATTCCATTCGTATTAGTTTACCAATTCGTGGAAAAATGTTGTTGATTATCCGTATTTATGTATGTTTATGTATGTTTCTCTTTTTTTCAAATTTACTATAGACGTATGTAAGTATATATTGGTGTAATTGTTTTGTAAATTAGGTTAATAGCATAAACTAGGTTAATATGTTAATATAATACAATATATCCTAATAACTATTAATATGTATTAGTGATGTGCCGGATATCCGAGGGAGAAGAAAGAACCGTATCCGTATCCGTTACTTTTTGGCGGATCTTTTTTTATAATATACTAGCTGGTGCCCGCGACTTCGTCCGCGTTCTGGATGAAAGGTACCCTATGTCCTTTTTGGAGTCCCAGACAACGTGTACGCAAAATTTACAACGCCATCTAGGGAATTCTGTTTGAAGCAATGTAGTACTCTAATTCATCTAATCTCACTTCGAATAATGGAAAAAGTCTGTTAACAGATGGCACTGCATGTTAGTTATAGTTTATAAAATTACGTGTTAATAAAATTAAAGCTGCTGCCCGCGACTTCGCCCGCGTAACTTAGTAAATTATGTACTTAAACCTTCCTCGAGAACCACTCTACCCATTAGTGAAAACCGCATTAAAATCCGTTGCGTAGTTTTAAAGATCTAAGCATACAAAGGGACATAGGGACAGAAAAAGCGACTTTGTTTTATACTATGTAGTGATAATATAATAATATAACTTTATTTCAGACATAAATGTCGATAGTTTAAATATACACACATATTATACAAAAAACAAAAAGTAACATAAAATGACGCATAATTATTCTGCAGACCAAGCTATAAATTTACAATTAAAATTACAAATAATAATAAATAAGTTTACAAGATAACAAGTTATTAACAATAATTAACTAATTTTTTGTTGTTTTCACCTTTCTTTTTAAATTCTACAAATCTTCGAATTTTTACGAATCAATTACCTTGTATTATAATTTTTAAAAAATTTTAAAATTAACATTTGGCACCATAGATAAATGATTGGTCTCAGCGACGGTCTATCGCACCGTATCCGTATCCGGATACGGATGTATATACATATACATTTTTAACGATCCGGCACATCACTGATATCACTAAACTAATATTTATGCGTTGTATTTTCTTATGTTAAGTTCGACAGACAGACTGGCAGTCTACCTGATGGTAAGTGGCTACCGTCGCCAAGAACACAAGCAAGCCATAGGTGCTACAAATGCTGCCGACTTAAGGATAAAAATAAGTGGGATAGAGTAATAGGCTCTGGCATCTCTTACTCACTCATCTGAAGAACAGCACATATGCTGTTATTTACACGATGGCCTTATTGAAGAATCAAAATTTTTATTTATCAATTGGGTTTCTACAAGAAACTCTTATGATTGTCATTATAAATTTAAATTTACCAGGGTTTCGGAAAAAAAGGCCAAGGCCAAGAAGATCGTAGACCTAAAAAAGCCATAACCCTAGATTTTCGTCAGCCGTTTGCGAGATCTTCGTGGCAAAGAATTCCTTGTTTAGTATTATCCTTACATTTATAAAACTCCTCTGTCTGTCTGTCTGTCTGTCTGTTCGCAATAAACTCAAAAACTACTGCACCGATTTTCATGCTGTTTTCACCAATGGATAGAGTGGTTCTCGAAGTCGCGGGCAGCAGCTAGTAGTATCATAATAATAATTTTTGTAATGAGTGCTGTGCGACTATGTTTCAATAAAATAATATAAAAATAAAGCATATAAATTAAAAAATATATATTGAAAAAAAAAATACAAATTTTTGTTGATTGTAAATTTTTTATTGATGATTATAAAAATAAATATCCAACTAAGTATAAAAAAATCTAATTTACTTATTTGCAAACAGGTTATGCAGATTTTAGCGGATAACATAATATATTATACACAAATACGCATTTATACCTATTTATCTAAATAGCCGATAATAGTGCGGTTTATAAATTAACTATAATACACTATAATAGTTTATAAATTAACTATAAATAATATAATAGTGCTTGCATTAGGATAAGGATGGACTTTCCTAATAAGCCAAGTTCTTAAGCGGATGCTTCTTCTTTACATAGTCTATCTATACCATTAGAGTAACTTATATATACTGAGGTCTATACTCTATTCTTACTTTACTAATATTATTTGTTGGATGGTTTGTTTGTTTGTTTGTTTGTTTGAACGCGCTAATCTCAGGAACTAGTGTTTCGAATTGAAAAATTCTTTTTGTGTTGGATAGATCATTTATCTTTATTTAGGCTATATAACATCACGTTGCGACTAATAGGAGCGAAGAAACAGTCGAAAATGTGGAAAAAACGGGGAAAATTGTTCATCATTGAGGGCTTCCGTTGCGTGCGCTGCGAAAACCGTTCGAGATACCCAATTGATTCACATAATAACTATTTCACGCGGACGAAGTCTCGAGCACCAGCTAGTAAGCTATATTTTATTAAGTTACGTGGACGAAGTCGCGTGCACCAGCTAGTATAATATGTAATGCAACGCAGACGAAGTCGCGTATATAATATACCAAAGATATTATAATATAAAAGTTTCTACACTTAAGTCAGAACTATAGATAGATTTAAAAATAAAAAAATAAATACCAGACTACCTACCCAATGATGCCTCCAAATGACAGAGTAACTTCAATTCAATCGCTTTCGCAATAAAGCACTATCGCACTAGATTATTCGTCGCTAATAATATAATTATTTATTTGTAAATAAAATGATTGACGAAAACAAAAGCGAACGCCTTCACTCAGACGTAAATACCGGGAGACTGCGATGTGTCGTTTCATACTAAGTTAGTTGGACATTTGCAAAACTTGTTTTGATTAAGTATGTGCACATCAAACGCTAAGCGATAAGGCCTCGAGCGTCGAACGAGTCGAGAAATATAATATATCTTCACACATTCCACACAGCACCATCTAGTTCCACAGTAAGCAACTAATGCTTGTATTATGGATACCAGACAGTTGATATAATATCTTCACACATTCCACATAGCACCATCTAGTTTCACACTAAGCAACTATAGGTTTGTATTATGGACACCAGACAGTTGATATACTACATATATTACTTTTTTTGTAAATACATGCATATTATAAATTATAGAGTATGTTACTCGCTGATAATATAGCTTCCCTACAGTAAAATAATTTTTCAAATAGGTCCAGCAGTTTCGAAGCCTATTCAATTTAAACAAACAAACAAACAAACAAACATACAAGCAGACAAACAGACAAACTCTTCTGTCTTCGGCTTCGAAACTACTGGACATATTTGAAAAATTATTTTACTGTAGGGAAGATATATTATCAGCGAGTAACATACTCTATGATTTATAATATGTATGTACAAACAAACAAACAAACAAACAAACAAATCTTTCCTTGTTTTAATATCAGTAATAGATCGGTTTGCTTTCGGCCAGCATTTAACCGTGCAGGAAAGACGAGGCCGGCGATGCAGCGAGCTAACCAAGAAAAGGCCTATTCACTCGTACTTTAAAAATATTCATAGCTTTGATAGCTTAACCACTGCAGTGGATAGCGTACGTTACTTAATATTATAACTATATAACCGTTGTCTTGTCTCACGTGTATTATTATTTATTTTAATGAAACTAAATAACGTACCTAAGTTAGTTGTTTTTTTATGTTTCATTAATATTTTTTTTGTATGTTCCATTCCAATGTTGCACTCAATATTTTTTGCGGATGTCTGGTAGTCTGATGATGGCGTCATCAATAAATAAAAACAAAATCAAGATTTATGCAAATTTTGCAGTATCCTGTAGGATAAAGTATAAGGAAACGAGCTCTAGCATTTATTGTCCTTTTAGGGCATCCCTTAGCCCTAAAAGGTTAAAAGTCTATTAAAAATCTATATTTTACCAATATTATAAAGCTGAAGAGTTTGTTTGTTTGTTTGTTTGTTTGGTTGAACTCGTTAATCTCAGGAGGTACTGGTTCGAATTGAAAAATTCTTTTTGTGTTGGATAGTCCATTTATCGAGGAAGGCTTTAGACTATAATTATAACATTTAGAACGCGGGCGAAGTCGCGGGCAACAGCTAGTAAATTAATATAGGACAGCAAATAGGACAATTAATTACTTACATGAACGCGTGTACTTTACCAATGTTAATTAAGTAATAGCAAAAATGAAATTATGAACAAAATAAAAAACGAATACACTTAAACATTACGTTTACTAAAAAAAAATTATAAATATTCATAAATAAACCTATAAATAGCTTTTAGTACTGCGCAGGATCAATAGGTCCGATTGAAGCAAATTATAAAAATATTAGGTTACATAATGTTGCGACTTTCCTAACATACTTATTATAAAACAAATGTACATATTATCTACATATATATCTGTAATAAATCTACATAATTTAATACACAAGCTGGTGCCCGCGACTTGGTCTGCGTTGAAAAAGAAAATTTATGAGTATGTACTTACAGTGAAAATTTACTCACATCGTTATCGCTGTGACGACGGTGGCGCCGCCACGCGACAGTGTTACTTACACATTTATAATGGCGGCGGAATAGAACTGGTAAAATTGTTTCAACTTCAAAATGTACTACATTCCTGTGTCAAAATATTTTCACGGCCTTAATGATTAATATGCCAGAATACTGTAACGCTAAAATGTGCAATCGCCTTAAATTGAAAATTAGTAAGATTATTTTTGCGATGATCTCAAAAAATATTGAAGGCAGATTTTTATGTCTTGTGGCGGGTGTAGATATTATCACCAAGCAGTTCTTCCCTAATCCGATAGATGTCGCGTGACGAACATAGCTTCACTGTCGCCTCACTTAATTCTATTGTAGTTTAACAGATGGCGCCATCAATAGTTGAAAAATAAAAATAGCCATTTTTTTATTTTCCAACGTGGACGAAGTCGCGGGCACCAGCTAGTGTTAATATAAAATTGTGGACTTGACTGACTAGTCTTGGGATCTGCAACTTTTGACATAATTTGAATTTTGCCTTTTTATATTTTAAATTGCTATTTCTACAAATGACAATGGCAAAGTCATCGGAGAAGATCTGATGGACAATGGAGCCAAGTCATTAAAAGAGAAGAAGAGATGCGAAGAAGAAAAAAATAAAGAATTTTATTTACGTAACACAAAGACACACATAATAAACAGGCAATACACACACACACACATCTTTTACCTGTTTATTAATTTCTATTAGTGAAACGACGCGGCAGTGAAACGGATACTGACTCGGCATTGTGTGTTAGATTAGATACTAGACAAGCACCTGCAGCGCTGATTTTCAGCCAGCACCGTTGCTGCAATGTAATATATAAAATTCTCGTGTCGCGGTGTTTGTTGCCAAACTCCTCCGAAACGGTTGGACCGATTTTGATGAAATTTTGTGAGCTTATCTGTTAGGTCTGAGATTTTTTATACCCCTAAATGTTAAGGGTGGTCCACCCCAAAAATTTATTTTTTATTTTTTCGTAAAACATCGTTTGCCGGGTCAGCTAATAAGTTTATCATAATAGAAAAGACAGCGAGCGAATCCGCGGCATCGAGTTGTATTGTTCGCCGTCGATTTGCAACAGTGATTTGTAACAGCTCATAAATTATTCAGCGTTTCAAGTTGCCACTATTTTTAGCTTGAATTTCAGTAGGTATAATTTGCTCGCTGCGATCAAAGTTGCGATAATGGTTTTATTTTTACACATAAGTAACTCATTTTTCATAACACTGGTACAATATTTTTTCGTTTGGAAGTGTTGGAAATCAACACAAGAAAGAAATAAGTACTTATAGCTTTGTTTTTAGGTATTTATTGCCTGTTATAAATAACCACAGAACACTACATATATACCTACTCACAAGGTTATTATAAACTAGCTGTTACACGCGACTTTGTCAGCGTATCTTTATAAAATATAGCCTACGTTACTCGCTGATAACGTAGCTTTCTATAGATGAAAGAATATTTCAAATCGGTCCAATAGTTTCGGAGCTTTCGGAGCTTAAACAAACCAACAAATCTTTCCTCTTTATAATAGGTATTAAGTACATACAAATGACATATCTACCACAATTTTTTTTCTAATGTTTTTTTTGTATATGATTTTTATAATTATAACCAAATTCCTTAGATTAATAATTGGTCTCGCTGCGCTCGAATAGATACCGCCGTCGTACTTGCCAAATGCGGCAACAAATACTACTCCGAATTCGGCGTACCCGAGCCAGTGACACTGCAAGCTGTGTGTGATGTGTACATGCCGAATGTTTTATTAAATTTTGGGCATAATAAAATGCCAATTTGCGTATTGAAACTTTGTAAAAATAAAATGAAACTGTTTAAAAAGTGATAAAAAATAACGATATTTTACACACACTACAATAAATAGTTGCCGCATTCACGGAGCTATTGTTTTTAGATAGTGCGGTATCTAGTCGAGCGCAGCGAGACCAATCATTAATCTAAGGCCAAATTCAAATAAAAAAAAAATACAAAAATATTTCTAGCCAGTCTTATGCTTTTAACATCAAACAAGACTTTAGTAACCTAATTGATAAATATTTTTTTTGATTTTTTGATTTTTGATTGCAAAACGCAGTGCCCATGCCCTGCCACTACTAAGCTGAGGCTTGACCACACACTGTGAGTAGGCTATGTCCATCAGTGGGCCATAGGAAATTTTATTCGGGAATGTTTACCTATTATAATATAATCATAGTTATAATTAGTCATAGCAACCATGATTTGTGTCTATGATGAATCAAAGATAAACTAATTATTTGTTATCAAAATTTCTACATAAATCCAATACACCTGCGCCGTATCGAAGTCGAAACCTAACACGGAGTTAAATCACTTAGCTGACTGGATATGTCTCTGATTAATATCGATAAAGAGGCCTGTTTATACATCAATGTAAACTCGCCAAATAAAGTGCTTTATCACCAGTTATCATCCTAAGATTGAACATTGTTTGTATGTTGTAGAATGATAAGGTCTGTTTTCCTTTCAAAATTCAAAATGACATTTTCTATTGCTATCTTTATTAGCGATGACAAATTATATATATAAATATAAATAAATAAATATTCACACATTCCACACAGCACCATCTAGTTCCAAAGTAAGCAAATTAATGTTTGTATTGTGGATACCAGACAGTTGATATACTACATACAATACTTTTTTTTGTAAATACATACATTATTATAAATACAAAACATCCATGACTCAGGTACAAAGGTACACATAAATATTTGCCCCTAGCGGGATTCGAACCCGCGACCGCTTATTGGTTAACAGCTAGGGTTACTAGCCACTAGACCAAAAGTGTCGTCAAAAGTATATAAGTCAATGCATTTAGTAGGATAAATTTTAGGTAACGCACATAGATAAATTATTGGTCTCACTGCGCTCGACTAGATACCGCCGTCGTACTTGTAAAATGCGGCATAAAATAGTACGCTGAATTCGGCGTACCCGAGCCAGTCACACTGCAAATTGCCTGTGATGTGTACGTGCCGAATGTTTTATTAAATTTTAGGCATAATAAAATACCAGTTTGCGTAGTGAAACTGTGTAAAAAGTGATAAAACTTGACTATGTTTTACACACACTACAATAACAAGTTGCCACATTTTCGGAGCTATTGCTTTTGTATAGCGCTCTATCTACTCGAGCGCAGCGAGACCAGTCAATTATCTTTGGTAACGCATATGTTTTTGTAGGATTCCATTGTCACTTCTAGTCAAAGTTTATCATAAAATATAAATCCTTGGTCTAATCTACGCATTAAATATTTCATAAGATAAAAGAAATAGAATATATCTTTTCTGTACACACACTCATTAGTAATGAACGCGTCATATTAATTATCAAAATAATTTATTTTAAAATAGATTTTTTTTAGAAAAAATGTTGTTTGTGAAATTTTCATTAGTTTTAGGTAAGTTTTACTTTAGTTTTTTTTTAAATATAGTCAAACTAGCTGTTGCACGCGACTTCGTCCTTGTAACTTTATAAAATATAGCCGATGTTAAGCTTCCAAACAGTGAAAGAATTTTTCAAATCGGTCCACTAATTTCGGAGCCTATTCAATTCAAACAAACAAATCTATCCCCTTATAATATTTAGTATAAATTATTATTTATTTATTTATGGTTCTTCCAGCGTGTATCCTGTTGGAACATAGAGTGGCCTCAGTGTGGTCCTGCACAGACGACTCCCAATGCTCAGAGATCGAAGGCGGTGTCTGCGAAAGTGGTCTTTGCGGGTGTCCCGCGGGACAACAGTCTATCCTCGGCGGCACCGTTTGCGTCCCAGGTTAGTATTTTTTTTAATAATAATAATAATGTTGATTCGACCATCATCAGTCTTATAGCGAAGAGTCTCGACCAACACCTCAAGAGGCTCTCACTAGATGGCTGGGTCAAGGGTCAGATACAGAAGGCGGTACTTCTTGACACGGCACGAATTGTCAGGAGGTTCCTCACTCTGCAGCCTTAACAGCCGGTAGCTTGGGCCTCGCTCCGATACTTGGGCTGATACGAAAATGTTAACACATGAATATTTGCCCCTAGCGGGATTCGAACCCGCGACCGTTTGGTTAACAGCTAGGTTGGCTGTTATAGACGCATAGACGCAAAATTGCTAGTTTATGTGTCTTTTAGAAGATGTACTTCGGAGAGAGTGCTCAGGAGCTGCATGAGCTGATACCGCCTTCCTCTTTCTTCCATCGGACATACAGACGTACGGCTGGCTACCATCCTCATCTTGTCGAAATCCCTCCTTTTAGGCATCTTCTGGGTGAGCTCGATCCATCTTAGGTCTCATCCTTGCCACATGGCTGGTTGTTGGCCAAGAGCAAAGCCATTTCTTATAAAAAAAAAGTGTTTCTAGCCACTAGACCAAAACGTCAAGTCGTATCCCTTTAGTAGCACGACAAAATACAGATATTCATAATACAAAATATATATATAAAATTGTGTTTTCTTCAAACTTTATTAAACTACTATATGTTCGCCCGCATAACTTTTTTTTTATAAAATACAGCCCATGTTACTTGCTGATAACGTAGCTTTCTTTAGGTGAAATAATTTTTAAAATCGGTCCACTAACTTTTGAGTTTATTCATTACAAACATACAAACATACAAATCTTGTCTCGATAATATTAATATAGATAATATTTAGGATCTATATTACCACTTCATATATTTTGACCTTCAATTTATTTCAGAGGCTCCATACCACAACTCCGAGTGCGTAGAAGACCACCAGTGCTACAGACTTATGACTGCTTTTCACTGCACCGCCGTCAACAGTACTGATGGTAAGTTTTTTCTAGTGGTAAGGACGATAGACAGGTTAACGGTAGCTGGGTGGCTTCCGTAGCTTATAACAGAAACAACGCCACAGCATTTGCTGTAAATAGGCTGGCAACCAAAGTATAACTAAAGATAAAGATGGTGAGTGATGGTATGTGATGGCAAGTTTTTCTTTTTCAACGCGGACAGGTGATGGTAAGTGATGGTATATGATGGTAAGTTCTTTTCTTTTTCAACGCTTGCTAAGTAGCAAACACCAGCTAGTTTCTTATAAATAAATATAAATTTCAGTCGGAGCTTGTCAGTGCGTCAGCGGTCACCATTACTTCCTGGGCCGATGTTGGCGGACAAGGGAGTACGGAGAGTCTTGCGACACGGACGAGCAGTGTCTGGGCCCATTGCGGGACCCATACAGTCTTCAGTGCAATGGTACCTGCGCATGCGCCGCAGACTACTACACTAGACAGCGAGGGGAATGCCGGAAGATATCTCTAAGTAAGATCCTCAGTGGCTTATTCTTTTAACCCTAACGCCCGACGCAAAAGAGGGAAGTTAAAAGTTTGAGTTGTGTCTTCTGTGTCATCATATCTCGTAAATGGATGGACCTATTTTGATGCAGTTTTTTTATTTGTTAACTGACATGATAGAGATGGTTCTTAGCTTAGCTATAATATTAGCACACAGGTTCAGGACCTATTAGCCTACCTTTGGCGCCTGCCCTGGCCAGTTCGTCGGCATATTCATTGCCTTCGATACCCATATGGCCAGGTACCCATCTTAGGACCACTTTATTCTTGCGCCCTAATGTATTTAAGTAGTCTACACAGTTTCGCACCAGCTTTGAGACTGTGAAGTCCGAGTCCAGTGCTTGAAGTGCAGCCTGACTATCTGAGTGAATATAAATCACACGGTTGACGTAGTCTTTTCGCAGGTTGATTTCCGCGCATTCCAGGATGGCGAAGACCTCTGCTTGGAAGATGCTGGCGTATTGTCCCAGGTTTACACTGGTCCTGTAATTCTGGTCCTCGCCATACACACCACAGCCTACGTCAGGTCCTGATTTGGACCCGTCAGTATACCAAGAAAGGCTACCTTCCTCCCAAGAGATCTTGTTATTTGACCAGTTTTCTCTTGAGAGTAGCTCCACAGTGTAAGACGTTTCGTCTATGTACTGTGGTACCATTGTGTCAGTAGGCATGCCTAGGATGGGATCCCTTAGTACTGAGTCTTCTAGAGCTCTGAGTACCTCGGACAGCCAATTGTGTTTACCCCGATTCATCATTCTGTGCATACTGGTTTTCGCATCCTTCTCTAAAAATAGATTTAGAGGCGGTAAGCCCAGGATTGCCTCCAGAGATGCTCCGGGGGAACTCGACATGGCTCCTGTTATTATCAGACATGCCAAACGCTGTAGGCTATTAAGCTTGTCAATAGCCGTCTTTTGGTTGGCTTTTCTGTACCATACTATAGAAGCGTATGCGATCATCGGCCTCACAATAGCAGTGTACAGCCAAAGGGTGAGCTTTGGACACGGGCCCCAGCTCTTCCCTACCATTCGACGGCTGATACATAAGGCTGCCTTAGCCTTATTTATCACATTTCCAATGTGTGCATTCCACGTTAGTTTCTGGTCGAAGGTAACTCCCAGATATTTGACCTCTGAGGAAAATTCAACTCGTTTGCCATTTACAAGAGGTAGGTACTGTTACTGCGGTGGTGTATTTTCATGACACGGTTAGTTAACTTTGACCTGTTACTCGATAGTAGTCTGTAATATCCGATTAAGCGCAGACGAAGTCGGGATAAAAGCTAAGTCTTTATTATATTAGCTTCGTGTTTTAGTGTAAGCTGACGCCAAGTGAAAAATGTTTCAGATGTTGGCGAAGGATGCGTCTTAGACGAGGATTGTCAGTTCGAGAACGGAGCGTGCGATGTTCAAACACTATCCTGCTACAACACTAATACAGGTAAGGTCTATAGTCTATGGTCTATGCCTATTTATTGTCAATAATTTACTTTAATAAAATTTTAATAAATGAATTGTTCGACATTAGATGGCCCTGTGGTTAATGTTCTAGGACTAATTCGTTAGATGGCACGGAAAAAGGATAATAAAATTGTCTCAAAACATTTAAATTTTTTAAATCCAATTGTTGGACGATAGATGGCATTGTGGTTAATTAATAAAAGGAATTTCTAATAAAAAATACTTCCTGAAAACATTTTTTTGACAACGCAAAAATAATTCTTTTTTTAAATATCAAGATTGTCAGACACTTTGAAGTCACTTCAATTTTTTAGGAGTTACAAGGGAAGTATCCAAAAGAGAAGCACCAATGGAGGAGACACAGGTACATTTGAGTAGGACCGTACACGGAGACGCTTGCGGGGTGCAGTCTTGCGATCCACCCTTCGAATGTTCCCCGTTCGGTGGCTGCATATGTCCCCTTGGATATTATCCTAGTGCTGATGGAACCTTATGCCTAGCTGGTAAGTGATTATTCCAAAAATATCATCCCAAGTATCCCCAAGTGGTAATCCCATATATATCATTCCAAGTATCCCAAATGATAATCCTATGAATATCATCCCAAGTATCCCAAATGATAATCCCATGTATACCTTCTCAACTATCCTAAATTATAATCCCATGAATATAATTCCAAGTAACCCAAGTGATAATCCCATGAATATCATCCCAAGTAACCATCCCATGTGTATCAGCCCAAGTATCCTAAATGATAATATCATGAATATCATCTCAAGTATCCCAAATGATAATCCCATGAATATCATTCCAAGTATCCCAAATGATAATCCCATGAATATTATCCCAAGTATACCAAGTGATAATCCCATGTTTAACATCCTAAGTTTTTGTGCAGAGTTAGGATCCCCCGCATCATCAGCGGAACTGTGCGTCGGTTTGTTGGCGGAAGTGCGAGACGGTGTGTGCACCTGTCCGGTGAACTTTTACTTCGAAGATAACATGGTCGACTGTATAAGAGCTACGCGAACGATCAGCGAGTCCTGCGTCCTGGACGAGCATTGCCACACGTTCGGGTTCGCAGGACTTTGCGGAGCTCCGCAAGACCCTTGGGGGATCCGCACCTGCGAATGCGAAGAAGGGGTCGCAGTGTGGCAGGCGGACAAAAGCATGTGCCGATTGTTCGTAGGTCAGTCTTCCATTTAAATTTTAGAATAACCTTGCTTCAGCATGATATGACTATTATTAGTCCGGTCATTTTATGTTTTCAGACAAACATTAATAAGTTTTGAAACTTATGTTTGAACGCGAAACATTTGTTACATTTGGGTCTGTTGATCAAAACCCACATCTCTCACCCTCATTTCCACTTGCCGCTTCACTCCCCCGCATCCTGAAATTTGTCCGCATTGGCGGTTTTTAAAGTATTTTGCGAAAACTTTAATCGATACAAAAAAAGTGTAGGAGGCAAAAATTATCCTTATAATATTCTAAACAAAATATGTTCTACACAAATTATTTTGATTAGCTTGACGGTTTTTAAGCTATAGCTAGTTTTAATACTTTGAAGTTTAGTTAAAAAATTGGTTACTGCCAGTTTTCGAAGGGGGGGTTATTGTCACCTAGCTGTCGCCAGATGACTGCGAAACGCATTGTGCATTGACACTGCTGAATCTTTCTTCCTCACTCCACAGGCCTCGGCGAATCATGCGAAGAGGACAGCGACTGTTTGGCAGGGGAATTGGAAATCCGCTGTGTGGCAGACGACTCCGGCCAAGGATACTGCGCTTGTCCCGACGACTACTCGGTGTTTGAAGGTCTTTGCATCAGAACTGGATTAGGTATGACTTCTTTAACCTTCGATCCGGTCCGATTCTTATACATTACCCTATATAAATTAGTAGTCGCCCTGAATGTCATCGTAATTCAACTGTATACTCTCCTGAAATTCTCCGAAAGTGACCTACTCAGAATCAGACTTAATAAGAAACAGAGATAATTTGGAATACAACCACTCACGAATCTGACCTACTCCGACTGTAAGATTTAGGTAAGGAGGCCCACCTCTATACATGAGAAAGTGTCCGTCGAATACGCTCAATGGGGCGGCGCTGTCGTAGAATTAGGGCGTGGCGCTCTAGTAGCATTTTATTTACGGTGGTTTCATGAACTACGAAACCAACCAATCATATCAATTCACGAAGGCTACACTAGCGCCATTCTGGTCAATTTATGAACCCCTGTTTAATGCTTTTGGCTTGCCACTTTTTCAGTTCATCAGCCATGTAAGTTGGTCCTCCTTACCTCTGCCCTCTATAATCTAACCTACACAATCTGTTTTGACAGCTCTAAATGACAGCTGTCAGGTGTCACAGGAATGCACTGAGACGCCCCAGACGTCTTGCATAGAGGGAAGATGCTCATGCGATCTCGAATACCGGGAGGTCGATGGAGAGTGCGCACCCAGTGAGTAACATTCTTATTAAACAGCACTTGTGCTTTTGATTCTTTTGGCAATAATTGTATACACATTACTTTGAACGGAACATTTTATACAAACTTACTTCTTATAGACAAACAGTAGCGCCATCTGTTAGAAAACATTAGAACTCGTACGATCACCACAGGAAGCGCTTTTAAAAATGCCTATAAAATAAAAATAGTTATATAGTTATATAATAATTTAATGAAAAAGTTCTCTCAACCATAATCTTGCGCGGACAAAGGCGACGACTGCCATTAGTTGGCCTTAAATTGATATTTTAGGGCCAACGAACTGGTGGCATTTCGCCGCGCCGTTGAACTCAAAACATACAATTAATGTTTTAAAGTTCTATTCTACAAATAAAATATTATTCTATTCTATTCACGTCACAGCTATCGGAGGCAGTTGCGTCGTGGACGAAGACTGCACCATAGAGGACACTTTCTGCAGGAACGATTCCCACGCGTGGACTTGTCAGTGCAGAGAGGGATTCGTGGACTTTGAGAGCCAATGTTGGCCCAGTGAGTTGATCCATAATTTTTATTACCAAAATCTATACAAATATTATAAAGAGAAGATTGTAAGTAAACTCAAAAAGTAGTGGACCGATTTTGAAAATTCTTTCACCTATAGAAAGCTACGTTATCAGCGAGTAACATAATATAGGCTATAATTTATAAAGTTACGCGGGCGAAGTCGCGTGCAACAGCTAGTGTATAGATAATGTTAATTGTCTATACAATGTTTTTTGAATGATTAATTGATTTGAATATGTGTCTAAGAATATGCATGATGTGGTAACCTATAAATCTATGTTATTCATAGATTGTTTTATATAATTTATATGTAAGTACACTATTGCGTTGGCTACCCATAATTATATCTATACTAATACTAATATTATAAAGCTGAAGAGTTTGTTTGTTTGAACGCGCTAATCTCAGGAAGTACTGGTTCGAATTGAAAAATTATTTTTGTGTTGGATAGATCATTTATCGAGGAAGGCTTTACGCTACATAACATCACGTTGCGACTAATAGGAGCGAAGAAACAGTCGAAAATGTGGGAAAAAACGGGGGAAATTATTCATCTTTGAGGGCTTCCGTTGCGTGCGCTGCGAAAACCGTTCGAGATACCCAAATCATTCCCAAAATAACTATTCCACGCGGACGAAGTCGCGAGCACCAGCTAGTAAAAAATAAAAATAATAATAAATGTTGTTATTCAACTCAGTCTAACTGTAAGATACAACTGATTCCCAGTCGCGCCCGGGTACAACGCTAGTTGTGAGGTGACCACACAATGTGTGCAGTCCCTAGGCGAGTGGAGTGTCTGCGCGGAAGGTGTCTGCTCCTGTCTGAGCGGTTACCATCACAGGAGTGGCGAATGTTGGCCAGTGACAGGTATTTATCGCCAAGTTCACGTAATACCATGGATTTATTATAATAAGGATTTATTACTTGTATCTAAAAAGCGAGCCGACCAGGATATGTAGTAGATAAGTCGTGTGTCCCTTTCTAATAAGGTCACAATAAGATTTTTGTTATGTGAGACAAATTAAATGTTGTAATTATACTTGCAGTTTCTTAAAAATATTTTTTTAAATTGAAATATGAATTAACCAACACTTTTTTGTTTCGCAACTCGCATTGTTTGTTTTATTGCTTGTATCCTACGAATAAATAATAATCATATCCACTAACGCTACAAATTTATGAAAGTCTGGCAAGATGAAAGAAAGGGACACAAGGCCTCAGTGTAGCTATCTCTTTCATCTCGGATTAGCTTCTGTGTAAGGCGCAATGAAAAACATACTTTAACTATTGGTAATACAGATCATATATTAAAAGCAATTTTTTGAAGTTAGCAATCCTGTTATATTAAAAAGTCCTTGCGTAATACACTGATCAGTAATATAAAATATACCACTGGGCAGACTGCTGTCAAATTATTTTTGTGCCTATTTGAAAAACGCCATTTTGGCGCTGTAGGATGTGGAACGAGTGTCCATGGAACTAAATGAGTGATTATACAGGTGTGGCCTGTAATAAGAGCAATAAATTAAAATTAAATATAGATCCTCCAACGTCGTAGGACTTTGTTTTATAATATGTATTGATGATTCCTAAGGAGTGAACTCCAAAAATTAAAAAAATTAAGTAAATGTATCCCAGCTAAGAGTGGTCTAAACTTGTCAGGTTTATTCGAGGAATGCAGTAGAACCAGCCAGTGCTATCTGACAGAGAGATCGGAGAGAGCTGTCTGCAGGAACGGCCTCTGCTTATGTGACTTCGATTATCCGTACATAGAAGAAATGGGAACCTGTGGTAAGAATATCTTCATAGATGAATGATTGGTCTCGCTGAGCTCGACTAGATAGCGCCGTTGTACTTGTAAAATGCGGCATAAAATAGTACGCCGAATTCGGCGTACCCTCGCCAGTCACACTGCAAACTGTCTGTGATGTGTACGTGCCGAGTGTTTTATTAAATTTTAGGCATAATAAAATACCTGTTTGCTTAGTGAAACTGTGTAAAAATATAATAAAACTACCTAAAAAGTGATGAAAAGTGAAGATTTTTTACACACACTACAATAAAAAGTTGCCACATTTTCGGAGCTGTTGCTCTTTTATAGCGCTCTATCTAGTCGAGCGCAGCGAGACCAATCAATTATCTTTGGCCTATGGATTCACATAGGCAAATGACATTGACGATTTGATTTTGTCTATATAATTATGTCGTGATGGGCAGATCGTAAAGTATGAAATCAAAAATCTTTCACCAAAAGTCAAAAATAGGTGCAACGAGGAGCGGAGCGTGTTAGGTTTATATGGAAATAAATTTGGGGAGCCGAGCGAAGCGGAGCGGGGTGGCCCAGGAATATTATGATATGCCCAATTCTACGATGTACCGATGACTTATATATTTTTCTATATAATCCGTATCCGTACTATCCTATTAATATTATAAATGCGAAAGTTTGTATGGATGTTTGTAACTCTTTCACGCAAAAACTACTGAACCGATCACCATGAAATTTTGCATACACGTTGTCTGGGACACCAGAAAAGACATAGGGTAGGTACCTTTAATCCAGAAAAAAGTACTGCTCCCGAGGGATCATCTAAAATTAAGGAAACTAACTCCTGGCTAAGTGTAATAGCAATAACAATGTCAGGCGATATGTTACTTTTTCAACATTGTAGCTTATCCATTACAAACATAGAAAAATAAATTGCTGTTAATTTTGATAAGACTCTCTTAATTAAACTAATAAACCCAATATTTTGATTTTAAATGATTGAAATTTTTGTTTCAGCATCTTCGGCAACCAAAGTGATGGTCAGTTCAATAATGCTCCTAATGTTCTCAATTTTCGTTTACAATGTCAACAATAAATTATTTGAATAAATTTGTCTCTTATTTGCTTAATACTAGCTGTTGCATGCTACTTCGCCCTTGTAACTTTGTAACGTTGTATTAGTAAGGATAAATATAAAAATATCTCGCGTCAGAGACATCTGTTAATTAAACGTAATTAAACATTACGTTATTAATTTTATCATGAACTAGTCTTATCATGAAATTTCGCATAGGTACACGATGTCAGGACATAGGGTACCTTTCATCCAGAAATGAAGTAGTGTACCCGAGTGATCGTCTAAAAATATAAAAGATTGGGCACCACTGTCGCGTGGCGGCGCCACCGTCGCACATCACAGCGATAAAGATGTCAGGCGTTATTACTTCCTTAGTACTCATATATTTTCTTTTTCAGACCAGAGCCAACTTTGAAAAATTAATTTCCAAAGTTGACCCGGCCCGGAATCGAACCCGTCACCGGTGAGACGTTAGGCAAGCACCCTTACCACTCATCCAAAGGGTCGAGTCAGATGAGAATATTTTCTTGTTTTATACTTTTTTTTTTCAAATGTTTCAGTAGTTTGGTTTGATTTTTTTTTTAATCAAACCAAACTACCGAAAAATCTTCATTTCTTCAAAAAAATCAAAAATTGTTTTTCGTGATAATATTAGGCCGAGGTTAGGCTCATTGATCTTGCGGTGCGTTTGTTTGTGCGTGATTTTGCGTTGACCTGTTGCCATGGCAACAGCACGTCACAACCGCAACGGTCACTCGTAAGGGCCAGTTCACACCGGGAAGCGGAGCGACGCGTATTTTTAAGATCTTTGATAAAGGATACATTAGATTCTGGGTTGCTTCACTAACAGTCAGTTGCACAAAGCTTCTTTAAAATTGGCATTAACTAACGAGTCCTTAATAACCCTATTAGGTACATTAATTTTAAAGACGTTTCACAAAACGATTGACGCCCCCTTTAAAGGTTCCTAAAGGCGCTAATGTCGCTTTGTGCAACGCTCATTCTCTTAAGAGGCTCCTCCCCGCCATCGATAAGAAAAGTCACTGTTTATTTCCTATTCAGCTCGTTCAAACATAAATCCAATGTAACAAAAAAAATATATGTGATACATAACTTCTTGGTCTATATTTCTGGTAAGTTATTTTTGTTTTAAGTATAATAGTTTACGGGAAAATAAATAAAATTTGAATGTCTTGCTTTGTAACAAAAATCGATTGAACTGGTTGTTTAAAGAAGCGTTTGCAATGTGTCTATAATAAAACGATAGAGTTTCATTTAAACTATAAATGAGACTTGACAATTAGTGTAAATGAAACATAGTTTTAGAAAAACAAAGGTTTTTGATATTTTTGAGTAGCGGGTGCCCTAGCGAGGGCCGGGCGGCAGACGGCTGACAGCCTTCGTACGGGGAACACGTATTGCTGCGCAGCGCATCGCACTTACGTAAAGAAAAAAAAAAAAAAGCTATTATGATGTGTGAGAGTGATAAGAGTTAACTGACTTTTTTATAATAAGACACCACCAAAGCCAGAGTAAGTATATTTTTGTACATTTTATTAGTATATAATAAAATGTAGTGTAAAACAACATTGAATATATTCGTCAGTAGCCATAAGATTAGGTACACATAAAAGTATCGGTACATAATAGACCGGGAGTCCAATGCGGCTTTTTTCATAAATTAAAAATAATAATGAAATAGTTTGTATTTCGTTGAGATTTGGGGCCTTGGTTGAAAGTAAATAGGTTTTTGGAAATTCTACTCCTGTAGGCGTAAAAAAGTGGATGAAAATAGAAGATTTCAGAAATAAGGTTTCAAAGATAAGATAGGGTTGTTATTTGGGAGGAAAGTCATTTTTGGGCAAATAGCAAACATCACTTTAGTAAGTTCGTTTGTGCCAATGTAGAAAACTTTACCTGCTAAATTCAGCCGTTACTGACATGTTTGAATAATAATATTAATGATTATATTATAATGATAAATTCTATGAAAAAAATCTTTAAGAAAATTTAAATACATACATAAAAACTATAGAAAGTGGTACAGTACTTTATTTACGGTATTTTGTTCTATTTTCTTACTACTGTACTTACACCACGTTTCTTAGTATTTTTTTATTTCTTTTTTCGAAAATAGTAGTATTTTTTTTTTTCAGTTTTGTATTTCAACTGAAACTAAAGAGATGACAAATAAGAAAATTGGGAGGAGAATTGTAGACATCTCATACTTTGTGAAACAATACTGGATTTATGTAATCACGGACCATTAGGCTGCTCAGCTAGCGACATCATATTGACAGGAGAGAAACAATTTATTATTAGTATTGATTGATGATGTTTCATATTTCAAATTGTTTATGATTTTAGGCTGTGGATTTATAAATATGATTAAAATATTATAATAAAACATGTTTGCGTTCACTAAAGTGTCATTAAATTCCCTTTATTAGAATATTATTGCTGTTGTTGCACGTATTTAGTTAATAAATCGATATTAAATAATACCCATACATTTATTTTATTACCTTACATTTTATCATAAGTAAAAAAGCTACTGGCTCTTGGACTATATTTTAGTTCGTACGTATCGCCCGGCAGACGCTAGAAACGCTAGCGCTAGAAGTGCAGGGGAGTGGGCAAGTGGGTGGGGTGAAGAGAGCCCAGTTGCCCAAGGTCATTCGGATAGTAGAGAACGTTAAAGATAAAGAGAAGGTCTTGTTTGACACTTCTTTAGTTAAATTTTAATGGAGCATTAAAGTTGACGTTGATGTATGTAGCTTTGTGCAACACTTTAATGATTTCTTAGGTTTTAAAGGCGACTTTATAATTTAAAGAACGTTTCTGCAACTGGCTGTAAAAGTGGCATAGTAGAATATCACCGCACTCACAGCTTGGGGTGATATTTCAAATTAGTTGCACAAATTACCAAGGGATTTTGTTTGAGACCCTGAATCTAGTGCATCCTTTATCAAAGATAGCAATCTTAATAGGTATATAAAATACCTATTAAGATATGTATGTATGTCTCCTATAGACTCCAAAACCGCTGAACCGATTTTGATGAATATAATAATTTGCTAATAAAATATTATACTCATAACCCAAAAAAACGTTAGTGTCGGTGTGAACTGACCCTTAGAAGACCAATATATACCTCAACTAGTTAAAGGGCACTGCTTAACTATTCGACCTTTGGCATAACACGACACGGTCCTCTGCATGCGACATTTACTACCGATTCGGTCAAAAGTTCTCTGAAGGTTCACGTCTAAAATTGAGCTCTAATATATACGCGATAAAGTCAGTTTTCCGTTGAGTAAAAGTGGACATAAGACTTCTGAACTCCGAGCAGGTTGTTGTGTGCGTTTTTTTGCTTTCGTGCTGAAAGCCTATGCGTGCTCACTAGCATTCTTTTTAATTTGAACTTAACAGGCTATTGAAAATAACTACTTAGTATTTGGGAATTGTTGAAGTTTTGGTTACGATACTTTTAATCCATACTAATATTGTAAACTAGCTGTGCTCGCGACTTCGTCCTCGTGGAATAGTTATTTTGGGAATGATTTGGGTATCTCGAACGGTTTTCGCAGCGCACGCAACGGAAGCACTCAAAGACGAATAATTTTCCCCGTTTTTTCCACATTTTCGACTGTTTCTTCGCTCCTATTAGTCGCAACGTGTTGTTATATAGCCTAAAGCCTTCCTCGATAAATGATCTATCCAACACAAAAATAATTTTTCAATTCGAACCAGTATTTCCTGAGATTAGCGCGTTCAAACAAACAAACAAACAAACAAACTCTTCAGCTTTATAATATTAGTATAGATGTGAAAGTAACTTTGTCTGTCTGTAGTTGTAGTTGGTGAAAGAGGCCCTTAAAATTGTTATAATTATAAATAAATAATAACTGACTTTTTCCGGCGACTTCGTCCGCATGCCTTTTATACTTCTTGACATGCCCCCGTTGGATGGGTGGTTGAGGCGCTTGCCTAATGTCTAAGACACCCGGGTTTGATTCCAGGTGGGCTCAACTTTGGAAATAACTTTTTTAAGCTATTTCTGTTATGGATCTGTAAAGTAGTGGCAGGCGACATAGCGTTTTGGCATCCCGTCTGACGACACCGAGGAATAATAGCATATGTGCTTAACTATTATTTAATCTGTGGTTTCGGTGAGTGAGTAAGGGATGCCAGAGCCCTTTACCTTACCCCATTCCTTCCTTATCCCTTATCGTTAATCCTTAAGTCGGCAGCGCACTTAAAGCACCTGTGACTTTGTTCGTGTTGTAAGCAGGTGTTGGTAGCCAGGGATGTTATGGATATGAAATCACTGATCTGGATAATGATACGGATATAGGAATAATATTATACCGGTTTCAAATACGGTTAAGGATATGAAATTTTTTAACATTATCTGCTAGTTTCGCATTTTTTTTTACTCAGGGGTTTACTCAAGAAGAGGCCTATGATATGATGGAGCGTGCTCACCCAGAAGATGCCTAAGTATTAACTCCAATTTTGAAGATTCGGGTTAAATATATGAGTATTTTTTTTTTCATTTTTTTTATTTCCAAAAAGACTATCTTCTAGAATGGAAAAGTTAATCCTTTAACCACCAGAGTCGGATTTATACGACAATTATTTTCGGGTCCATTTCGCCAGAGCCGTATGTATACGACAAATTCCTTTACTTGTATAATGTTTTTTATCATCGCATTTCTTTTTTATTTAATAAAATAAATATCGGTTTAATACTCCAATAAAATTTAACTAAAGAAGTGTCAAACAAGACCTTTAAGAGATCTTTAAAAGAAAAAGCGTTGCACAAAGCCACATTAGTGCCTTTAAAGAGGGCGTCAATCGTTTTGTGAAATGTCTTTAAAGCCCATTAGGGATAAGGACTCAAGAACACGTGTCCTGTCTATGTAGAAATGGGAAAATGACTCAAAATAATTCCCTAAGTTGGTTGTCACTGTTGTCAGACGGGTTGCCACCACTTAAAACATTACGATCTTAGTGACAAGGACTAACACTCAAATTGTGGTGTCTGAAATCAGTTGCTATACATTAATTATAGTGTGACCAGAGCCAAGGTTCCTTCATGTCCAAGTTTCCGTGCTCCCTGTGTTGTGTGTGCGAATGGGGGGTTGAATACGCCCCTTCATTTAAATATCTAATATACAGGCTGATACTATTTCAAAAACAATTTATTTTGTAAAAAAAACTAAGACTAAGTGTACAGTACACTTTAGTCTTGAAATGGTTGTCAAGCCATCTTAAGATGATGGTCAGCAACTATTGAGTGGCTGATCAGTATATTCCATTGATTATATTCTTTAGCATGTTAATATAATTTTATTTATGTAAAAATCAGCAGACAGTTTGATGGTTCCTAAGATATCTTCACACATTCCACACAGCGCCATCTAGTTCCAAAGTAAGCAACTTAATGCTTGTATTATGGATACCAAACAATTGATATACTACATAGATATTTTTTGTAAATACATATACATATTATAAATACAAAACATCTATGACTCAGGTACAAAGGTAAATGTTAACACATAAACATTTGTCCCTAGCGGGATTCGAACCCGCGACCGTTTGGTTAACAGCTATGGTTACTAACCACTAGACTTTTTAAAATGGATTTAATAAAATAATTAATCGAAATGGGCACGTTAATATCTATACTAATATTATAAAGCTAAAGAGTTTGTTTGTTTGAACGCGCTAATCTCAGGAACTACTATTTCGAATTGAAAAATTCTTTTTGTGTTAGATAGATAATTTATCGAGGAAGGCTTTAGGCTATATAACATCACGTTGCGACTAATAGGAGCGAAGAAACAGTCGAAAATGTGGAAAAAAACGGGGAAAATTATTCATCTTTGAGGGCTTCCGTTGCGTGCGCTGCGAAAACCGTTCGAGATACCCAAATCATTCCCAAAATAACTATTCCACGCGGACGAAGTCGCGAGCACCAGCTAGTATCAAATATAATTATGTATATAAATCGTGTATCGCTTGTTTATAAATCGGAGCATACTGTATACGAATAACCGTGCAACCTTGTGACGTCTCAATAGCCAAGGAGCCTTCGGCTACCTTTAGTGCCGCGTTCAAATTCGACTCAGCAAGACGCAACACACGACCACGGCGATCAACTGTAACTAACTAATATTTTACCAACACTGTGATTTAAAAACAAGAAATTAATATAAAAAGTCTAAAAAACAAAAAAGTTTGTCTACGGCGTCTAAATACGAAAAAGTTAAAAAAAGTTTTTTAATGCGTTCCGCACTGGCTTCATACACGTTAGTTTCTTTGTGCTTTCAATTTTTTTTTTTAATTTCTATAGACTAAGTGCGTCATCGAGTTCTTTATTTGAATTATTTCAAATAAAGATTGTTCCGTTTTAGATTTGAAACTTTCGCCGTAGGTACGAACAAAGATGGCCGCCGTGAATTTATTATTGTTTGACTTTAATTTCGTAAATTTTTTCTTTATTTTTTTTTTCGTCTTAATTTTTGATAGCTATTTAGTTGACATTGAAAACACAATTTGTCAAATTTATTTTCATTCGCAAATTAAAATGGATCAATCTTTAATTTAATTAAAAATTAATTAAATCTTTAATTTAATTTAATTAAAAAAATCATAATTTGAGCTCCTTGGGGCTCAAATTTTGATATGTTTAGAATATTTGTAATATCGATGTGTGTAAGAAGTTTTTGATTCCAACCTGTAGAAGGAATTTTTTTTTCTTAAATTATACAAAAATGGTAAGTTACAAAAAAAAGTTTCAGACAAAAATTTGTAGACATTTTAGTTTTACATAAAAATGATTATATAACTTTTTTTGCTAAAATTAAAATTAACAAAGTTATGGAGGATAATAGAGGGTTGCTACTTTTTAGCTCCATTTGTGATTTTTTTGAAAATTTACCTATCGCGACTCTTTATCTTCTAACCTCCGTAACTCTGTTAATTTTAATTTTATCAAAAAAAATTATATAACCATTTTTATGTATAACTAAATTGTCTTCAATTTTTGTTTGAAACTTTTTTTTGTAACTCTTTTCATTTTTGTTTAATTTAAGAAGAAAAAAAATTACACCCCTTCTATAGGTTGGCATCGAAAAACTTATATCAAAAATGCACCATTTTATTAATAAATTATTGTGTATTTGTTATTAAATTATCTTGGACTTAAATTTGAAAATAATCGTTAGTTGATATTTTATTATAAACTTTATATATTTTATTATATCAATAGATACCTAATATGTATGTATGATATTAATAATATTATTATTTATATATCTTATATAGTTTATAAGATAGTAAGTTTTCTTATCATAAATATAGTTATAATTTTAATAGTTTAATATAATTTAATTTAATAGTTTTATGCAATTATTTTAAAATTAATAATAAGGAAAATATTGCATCTTCCGTTTGTACGTTTAAAGCTAAAATATAAGGCATTTTATAGTTTACTGTATAGTAAAAAAAAAGTATACTATAAAAGTATTTTTATAGTATAATTTTTTTTTACTTATACTTTTATAGTTGTCAAACTCCTCCGAAACGGCTGGACCGATTTTGATGAAATTTTGTGTGCTGTTAGGGTAGGTCTGAGATTCGGCCAACATCTATTTTTTATACCCCTAAATGTTAAGGGTGGTCCATCTCAAAAAATATTTTTTATTTTTTCGCAAAACAACGTTTGTAGTATTTATTTTTTGTACAAACATACAAAAAATAAATATAATACAAATAAATCAAAATGTTTCCTCCTTAAAAAAATTAATGTAGATAAGAACAACCTACTAAACGAACAAACGGATGTTGCTGTCGTTTCACGTGAAGGTTATTCAATTTATTTTTTAAATCTTTTATTACAAGTACAGTCGCGGTACGAAAACCTTCGTCAGTTTTTAAATTCGCTTTTTTATTTTTTATTACATGTAAAATGATAACACTAAAAACCACTGACGTTTAATCTCGTTTTATTTATTTTTTAATTTTTATTAAAATCGTTACTTTATAAAGTCTTAGTACTCTTAGTACTATTTAGACAGTGTTTTAATAATGTACCTGAAATAGAAGGCTTTTGAAATTTCGAAGTTTCAAATGAAATTTTTGGCTTTGTTAAAACTTGAAAGTAGCCTCTTAACGTGACGAACCTTTTCTTACGCCGACTGTACATCATTATAACATAAAAACAGGTTTTGTCGTATTTCTTTTACCAGCAGAAGTAATATATGCTTTATAATTCGTTGATTTTTAGTACATTTGTTATAAATATAATATATATATCACCATAGATAAATGATTGGTCTTGCTGCGCTCGACTAGATACCGCCGTCGTACTTGTAAAATGCGGCATAAAATAGTACGCCGAATTTGCCGTACCCGAACCAGTCACACTGCAAACTGTCTGTGATGTGTACGTGCCGAATATTTTATTAAATTTTAGGCATAATAAAATACCAGTTTGCGTACATAGTGAAACTGTGTAAAAATATAATAAAACTGGGTAAAAAGTGATAATAAGTGACGATTTTTTTCACACACTGCAATAAAAAGTTGCCACATTTTCGGAGCTATTGCTTTTGTATAGCGCTCTATCTAGTCGAGCGCAGCGAGACCAATCAATTATCTTTGTATATCACATTATTCATAATTTTCCAACAAAAAAACAAAAAACTATTCGAAATCCTTATTTACCTTTGTTGGTAATTTTATTTTATTTTTAATTTTGTATCACGCTTCAGTGTTAGAATTATGTTTCGCTTCTCGTAATGTTTCTATCATATAAAATAGGTACTAGCTGTTGCACGCGACTTCGTCCGTGTAGCTTAATAAAATATAGCCTATGTTCATAGATAAATGATTGGTCTCGCTGCGCTCGTGTAGAGAGACCAATGCAATAATCATTGCTTACTTTATTATTATTTTGTTAAATGATTTTTTTAAGTCTGTTTTTTGTGATATATTTGTTATTTATATCTAAGTATAAGTATTTATAATAGCATATACATACTTTATACATATTTTATTTATATTTATCAATAAATAATTATTTATTTATTTATCTATTTATATTGGAGCAAACATATAATATATTTTATGAGGCAATATACATATATTATAAATGTTTATAATAAGAATATACTTTTTTTTTATATTATGCAACATGAATATCTAATAAATAATAATTTGTACATATTAAATTGGTGTTGCCAGTTAATATACTTTTATATTAACATAAATATATAAAAGGTCTAAAAAGCATTAAAATTTATTTATCTCTCAAAATTTTACGTCAACGGAGGGCACCACTATCGCGAATGTGATAATGATTATATGTTGGGATATTCAAGTGGCGCCATCTGTTGACGTTGAATTAAAAGTTACGATGACACCATTACCACCCATTAAAGTCGTAACATGTAGAAAAAATCGCAATTGACGCAATGAGGATCATTCATGTTCATTCAGGATCAATCTGATTCAAGATATCCGTATGACGTTTCGTATTAATCTCTCTATATTCTCCATTTTATATATTTATTATAATTTAAAATATCACAAAATAAACCTTATGCCGCCATCCCATGTTCTGCAGCAGGCCTGCAAGGCCCGGCGGCGGCGTGGCCCTTCAGTTAACGGGCCGTGGGATTGCGACTTTAGTTTGACGTATGACGTCACAATGAATTTAGTACTCTATGTCTATTGTTAAAACGTGAATGATCCTTTTTACGAACGTTGTAGGAGCCTATTTTGATGTTGGTGTTTCGCGTTTTCGAGATGTGGTGTCGGAAGCAAGCCGCGTTTATGATAACACCGCTGTTGCTGGCGTGGCTCACTGGCGACTCGTCGGAAGCGTTGAGCACTTTCGGAGTGTCCAACACGCACGCGCCGCCCACTCCGTCGCCCACGGCGCCGCCCGGTAAACTTTTTTTTTATGTAATGGGACACCCTTAGCGCACGAACACATCACGATTGGTTTGAGATTGAGGTACACAAAACGTATGCAATGATTCCGCGAGTGATTCGCATCCAAATTGAGAACTTGACTTCTTTTTTAAGCACCCTTTATCCTGAAAAGGCTGGCAGTAGCCATACCATCCTTGATGATGTACTCCTAACGTTGTTCCCCGACGTCTTTGGAGAAACTGGGAATGTTTTCTCAGCGTCCCCACTTACATGTTGCATGGTTTTCTGCTAATATTTAAAAATCGTTAATTAAAAAAATCAAATTAAAAAAGTGAAAGACAAATGACAAGACACCTGTGACTTTGTTTACTTGAATTTTTAATCTAAATTAATTATTTAAATACTTATAATATTGAGAGTGAAATTGGTTTTATAAGCCATTTTATTCCCAAAATGGTTATAAGTAAATTCTAAAATTACTTTTATTCCATTGGCTTTTTTTAAATGTATTTAAATTTGAGGCCATGTGATTGGCGGCTAGTTAGTTACTTATTATTCATATTTTTATTGAAAAAGTTGTTCAATTTCTAAAATCTAGAATTTTATAATGGCGTGTAATGTCGCTTACGGAATTATTGAAAATAAATTACCTACACATTTCACAAAAAAGTGCAGTGCATCCGTGTGCGAGTGACACAAAATTGTAAATTGCAATATTCGACAAGTAATAAGAAAGAGATGGACATTTTTACTTAACAATGGCAACACTGTCATTACAAAATTCTATTTTCAAACAATAAATATAAGGTTGCATGTTCTAATGACGCCGTCCTTGTCTTTCACTATATAGTGCAAGAAGGACTACGCTATTATTTAAAGACAGTAGCGCCTTATCTCTCGATTATTAAAAAAATCTTGTTGAATATTGTAATTTAAAAACATATACATTTTGCAATGGTGAATTTTACTATTGGTTTTTTGTTAAAATAAAAAAAAATCGCGATTATATAGATATTTATGTTTGTCCCATTATATAGAAAAAAAAAGCATTTGCTACGAAGCGTTCCTAAGAAATATGGGACATACAAGAATAGAAGCAGGTTAGGAAAATTTACAGCCGTCGGATTTTAAAACTTTTTGCTTTTATGACATTATTTTTCATCAAGTTTTTAAGTCTGGTAAGGAGAAAAAATAAGTCAGTTAAATTTAAAAAAAAAATTCGTTTTAAGTAATCACAATTTGTAAAATGGCTTCGTAGCAAATTCGGGTTACTGAATTAAATTGTATAATTTTCGACGATCTCCAGATTTCACATTTGATCCATCAATATCCTATATCGTGAGTTTTTTGGATTCGAGTTTAAAGATGTCAATAAAATTTAAAACATAACTAGTGACATCTGTCGGCCACAGCGTGAACTGAGTTATGCCATTTTCGATCCCTTCTTCATATCGTAATAATTAAAATAATCGGGAAAAACTACTTAATTTTAAATGTAGTAGTCTAAAATGTCTAAAATAGTAGTAACTATAAAAGTTTTATAGTTTTATATAAAAGCCCTAGTAATGAAAATACTTTTTTGTCCAAAGAAATTATTATTACCTAAGAAAATGGCGTCAATTTTGCAAATTGTAAATTTATTAATTAACAAAAATAATTTTTGTCCAAACAAATGGTACAGGATATTGAAGAGAAATAATTATGCAAAAAGTATCAATAAATAAATAATTTATGACTTATGTACGCCATAATGTGACATTTCAGTTTTTATAATGACAATGTGGCAAAGATCGTCAGTCATAATGCCTCTGCTTCTCACTTTGTCTATGGTCGGGCCTTGCGATCCAGCATTTAGTCCGGCGTTTGGACTCAATAATGGTATAAAGACTTCGACCCCGCGACCCTCTCCGACCCCCCCGCCCGGTAAGAACGGGCAAAGTTTTATCAAAATTCCACATTTCTTGTAAATATTTTTTTACTCTATCTCGATGTTGTCGAAATAACACATTATTGGCTTGTTAACACTTGACTTTTTTTAAAAAACAAAAAACGACAAAACTATGAAAATAATTATATTTATCATAAGTAGGTCTTTCTTAGACTAACCCCGGTCGCACACCAAAGCAGCAGAAAGCATATAGCAATTGCTAATGCGCCCATACATTTACCCAAAATATATAAATTTACATTTACATAAATTACATAAATTTACGTTTACATAAATTACATAAATTTACATTTACATAATTTACATTTAAGTACATAAATTACATAAATTACATAAATTTACTTTTGGTTATGTAGTTTAATTTTTATTATTAATTTAAATTGTTGTACTATATGGGTAAATGTATGGATGCTTCCTAAAGCATTTGCTATATGCTTCCTGCTTGCTGCTTTGGTGTGCGGCCGGGGTAAGATCGCACTAACTACTTACTACACCGTAAGAACATAATAAAAAAATGTCTACAGAATATATAGGATGTATATAGCGCAGATAATAGAAAGATTCTTTTTTTAAAAGATTTTTTGGTCAATAATTGGTTTCCATTTTCTACACACCTGTATACTTATAAGAGAGGCGATTTGTATTTGTCCTACACACTATCATGTCACTACAGATTCATTCAAACATATCGTATAAAAAAGACGTCACACCACAACAGATTTTTTTATTTTATAATTATTATTTTATTGGTTTTCATAACAAACAAACAAACAGACGAAACAAGAAGAAGAAGATCAACACACTCAAAAATGTTTTTAATTTTACTTATTTTATTTAAGTAGGTATTTAGTTTTATTTATTTTAAATTGAATTTATGGCACTTACGAGGGCTGTTCCAAAAGTTTTTAGTGAAATGGATAATAGTTAGAATATCAAAAAAGTTTATATACAGTTTTTCAAAATATTCCCCTCCAACCCCTATGCACTTATGCATTCGAGTAAACCAGTCCTCAAAACATTTAAAAAACGCATCTTGCTGGAGGTCGAAAAATAACCGACGAAATTCTTCGACGGCGTCGTTTGCGGTGTTAAATTTTCGTCCCTGAAGCATTTTTTTACTGTGGGAAATAAAAAAAATCGCTCGGAGCTAAATCTGGGCTGTACGGAGGATGGGGTAACATTTGTACCCCCGAAGTTGACAAATAGTGGATGGTTCTAGCAGCTGTGTGAGCGGGCGCGTTATCTTGGTGAAAAAGAATAAAAAGAATGCCACGGACGCCGCTCCTTGGGCGCTCACTACTCAACTCCCCAAAAGCCTGAGGTAGACAAACTTCGGAATATCATTCACTAGTAACTGTTCTACGGTTTTCTAGCGGGATTACTGATACTGGTCCACTACGTCGAAAAAAAACGGCAATCATTTTTTTATTAATGCTACGACCGCGAACAAGTTTTGTGGGCAACTGGTCCTCTTCAAACACCCATTGCGTAGATTGCTACTTTGTAAGAGGATCATAGCTATAGATCCAAGATTCATCAGTTGTCATGATGTAGGATACGTTTTGTGAAGTTCCTCCTTCGAACTTTTTCAGCATAAATTTGCACCAGTCAAGACGACGGTATTTTTGCTCTTCTGTGAGAGAATGAGGTTTCCACCGCGAAGCAACCTTCCTGACTTTAAGGTGTTCATCTAGGATAGTGGAAACTGCCCGTGATCCAATCTTCAATTCATCCTGAATCTCCCTATGTGTAATATTTCTATTTTCCCGCAATAGCCACTCCACCCTGATGACGTTTTCATGAGTTACTGCAATTGTTGGTCGTCCAGGTCGGGGGTCATCCTTTAGGTACTCTCAACCACGTTTAAATTCACGAAACCAATACATAAGTGAATGTTGCTAACCCAGGAGCAGACTCCCCAAAGGCAGCTTGTAAATTTTCGTGGGATTTCTTAAAGGATAACCCGCGTTTATAATCATTGAAAATCATAGCACGAAAAGCTTCCCGCGAGACGTCCATTGTTGCAAACAAAGAAGAACGACAGATAATTTTTAAAAATATTTAAAAAAATAACCATTTATAGCCAGCCAATGATTTTCACCAAGGAGGTTTGTATTGAAAGGAGATTTACATTAAAAAAAGTTTTAGGAAAAAGAAGTAATATTTACCCTGTGGCTAACAATTTTTGGAACAGCCCTCGTACTTAAAATCATAACGACTATAAAAACCAATATTCTATTTGAATTTATTTGATTTGGTTGGTGTGGGACCAACCAAATCAAATAAATTCTGCAGCATAGATAAATCATTGTTCTCGCTGCGCTCGACTAGATACCGCCGTCGTACTTGCCAAATGCGGCAACAAATACTACGCCGAATTCGGCGACCCGAGCTAGTCACACTGCAAATTGTCTGTGATGTGTACGTGTCGAATGTTTTATTAAATTTTGGGCATAATAAAATGCCAGTTGGCGTAGTGAAACTGTGTAAAAATATAATGAAACTGTGTAAAAAGTGATAAAAAGTGACGATTTTTTACACACACTACAATAAAAAGTTGCCGCATTCACGGAGCTATTGTTTTTGTATAGCGCTCTATCTAGTCGAGCGCAGCGAGATCAATCATTTATCTATGGTGTAGGCTTTATGCGAGAATTATTCGTGCCAAGTGCCGCAGCGTTCCCATATAAATGCGTATAAATAGGTTACATCCATTTGTATGATTAAATTGTCCAAACGTGATCTGCTCCCCTCCTAATAATGACCTCAATATGGTCTTTATGGCCATAATTATTAAAAGATTATTGCTAATGCTGGTGATAAAATATAATAGCTCGAAATTTTTAGAAAGACTAGATATTTCAAACGGTTTGCCCGCAAAATATAGTCTATGGTTATCTCAAATCTTCGTGACTTATTTGTGGTTTCGAACCTACGTCACACTAACCGCAAAGGGATGATTATATTAAGCTGCCAAAGTCGGATTTATCCGACAATTATTTTCGTGTACATTTCGCCAGATCCGTATAATATATTATATACAACAAATTCCTATACTTGTATAAATTTTTTTTAATTATTGGGTTGCTTTCTCTTAAAAAAATAAGCACGACGACTCCTACTAAAGCAAGCGGTAAAAAAAATTGTGTGTGTCCGACACACGACTAGAGTTTACTCCTTATGAACGATTTTAAAATTTAAATTTTCACAAATCGAACACGCCGAAAGAACAACATTGTTCTTTTTTTAAATAATATTGTTTAAATGGCGCAATATCTCTGAAACTTCAGATATTCTAAAATATTTAAAAAAATAAAACGTAACTATAACGCATAACATAACGCATTCGTGTTACAATTTTTATTTTTACTCCCATAAATTTTCATACCACGGGATTATAAAAATATATAATACCATAAAAATAGGTACTATATGCAAATAGATTCTTGAAGTAAACTCCAATTAAGGCTCTATTATTTATTCTAATAACAGACTTCGTAAACAATGAGTACAACAGAATTGCCACCTCTTTTTGTATTTTACATAAATAGAACAAAAATAGAATGAAAACGCTGTCAGACTTGTCTAGCCAGTTATAAAAGCCTAGTAATTTAAATAATGTTTAAATAGCCAAAAAACTTCTTTAGACGGACCGCTCAAGGACAAACTCTTTATACATCATGTTGCTATAATAATTTCTTTTAACATTATTGTTCAATTTTTTTAATTGAATTTTTTTTAAAATTGAATTTCTTACATTTAGAAATGCCAGTCGTTTCTTATCCGTTGACCTCTTGGTGTTAAATCTATTCATTTTTTTAAATGTTTGTTTATTTTTTGTTTGTGTTGCCTTAAATATTTTTGCTATGCATTCGGTATTTCAATTAAATAAAATAAAATAAATATATTTATTTCAGACATTTATAAGAGGGGGTTATATAACAAATAATTTAAAAATATAAATAATTGTCAATAGAATAAAAATATTTACAATTATAGTTTAATAATGTTGGCCTATGTTCGATTTGCCTAATTTTCTAGTCATTTTACATGAAAAGTCTTACTAGTTATTAGAATAAAAAATACAACCATCGCTATTATAATATGTAATTATTGATTTTTTTATATTTTTATTTCCCTTTTCGATAACATTTTATTATGTACCATACCACTACATACATATTCCTAATTATTTTTATACATACATAAAAAACACCAGCACAGACAGTTATTATAATTCAAAACCACATACAATTATAATACAAAACCACAGGCTAATATAATACAAAAAAACACAGACTAATACAATAGAAAAAAACACAGACTAATACAATAGAAAACCACAGAGGAATATAATACAAAACCACAGACGAATATAATATAAAACCACAGAGTAAATACAGTGATAATTAACATTGAGACGATGTGGCGGTTGTGCAAGCAACACACCTCATTGGCTCTGATAGTGGTGTTGAACATTTGGACTATCCGTTCTGTAAGTGGATTCGGCGGAATATCTTCCTTTGGCCTTGCCAATACTGAACCGCCACCGAGGCCAACCACCACAGTAGCACCGGGTAAGCAAACATCTCTTATATAATGGGACATAGACTCATACTTTATATACATATTGACAGTTGTAACATAATATTATTTAATTTCCATACATACTTTGTTGGACTTAATCTCGAAAAATTTGAGTTCTTTTGGTGTTGAGGAAATTAGTTTAAAATTTAAAAAAATAGCCACCTTTGGGATGGCGCAGCCAAATACCAACTTGCCGCACTCGACTCAGTAGAACGCAGAGCTAGGAGAATCGTAGGCGACAGTACTCTTTTAAAATCTAAGATGCAGAGCCTGGCACATAGACGCACTTTTCCGACCAAGCGCTTTGAAACATCCTTTATAATGCGCACTGCCAGGGTTTGGAACTCTGTATTTCCGAGGACATATAACCCTAATCTTTTCAAGGTTCGAGTGAATAGGCATCTTCTGGGTGAGCTCGCTCCATCTTAGGCCTCATCCTTGCCACATGGCTGGTTGTTGGCCAAGAGCTAACCCATTTCTTATAAAAAAAAATGTTAAATCCAACGCCATCTATTGAGATGGTAATAATATGTGATGACTGCATTTTAGTACGCAAAATATTTGATTTATACTTTATATTTTAGGATTATTTAAAAATAATGTTTACTTTATGAGATTAAGTGCAACAAAACTGTATGGATTGTACAACGTATTGATTGTCATTCTATTGTGTCTGCCAAACAGTTGCAAGTCACGTGAAAATAGCATGACAGTCACAAGATAGTCACGTGATAGTCACGGTCACGTGACTTAAATACATTACAAACACAAGACGCTTACTGGCTGCACATGATTGGCTATGAACAATGCACACATTATTTGAATTGAAAACAGCACAATAATTAATCTTTAACCACACACACACACACACACACACACATACACTTTTTTACAAATTAAAAATTTTATCAATTGATTTCACATTATACTATTTTAACAACTAAAAACAATGCCGTTTTTATAACCAGTTGCGAAATACAGAAGAAAAATTCCTTTTTCGTAGCTGGTTATGAAAAGTGGTTACGAAAATTGACCAAAGGTTCAATTTTATCTATTTTTCCATGTCAATTACGATATATCAATTATAGTTGGAAGATCTATTAACACACCACATCTCAAGATTGCTGTTTTGGAATTTCACGGCAAATAAGTATAATAATAATATAACACTACAATAATAATAATACTATACATCAATATGCGTTTTAAAAGAGTCACTTAATGTGAGCTAACGACAAACCAGGTTAGGTTAGAACCACAGAACACTATATACTGTTAGAACGCAGTCTCCTGTGGTCTCGCGTCGTCTGTGACAGCGTTTTAATTTAACCGCTCTCAATTTAAATAGTAGTCTGTGCTCTCAACAATGTTATTTCATTTCATTTTTGATTAAAAACACAAACTTTACTCAAATCAGTGGACTATTATTATCTCTTTACTAATTTTCACAATGACAACACATCCACAAATTTACAAAAAAAAAAAAAAACAGGTTTACCTATACATAATATAGAAAAAGTAAATAATATTATAACAAAATGAGACTAGCAACGCCATCTCTTGATAGAATACAAAATACAAATACAAAAAATACTGTTAATACTTGCATAGTGTTTTTATTTGAATTATGTTACTATAATAAATTTATTGAAATTTATTTAATAATTATTTCTACTTCTAATGTAAATTGAAAGCTTCAGTTGTTTCAAATTTATTCAGAACTGTTTCCCGCGGTTTTATCCGACGTTTATTTTAAACTGGCAGTCATGCACAGGTCGGCTCTTTTTGGTAAATCTTGGTAATTTTCGTTACTTCTTGGCAATTCGCGGTAGCCTATAAATTTAACATTCCTTAAGAGATTAGATATCAAATCAAATCAAATCAAGAAGAGCTTTTAAAATCCAACTTTTCGGCTTTATTATATTTGTACGTATAATGTAATCAAAAACAATTTTAAATAACAGTCTCGTACGCTTAAATATTTATTAAAGAAAAATCTATTAGTTTTTCACTAAAAAATATCTTTTGACAGATAAAGACAAAAAAAATAGATATGATTCCACGCCACATCTTTTAAATTAAGTATAACGCAACATTTTTATTAATATAAATAAAGAAGGAATAAGCTCTTATTATAAATAAATAAATAAACATTAAATATACATTAAAAAAAGGTTTTTTTTATTATTTTTTTTTTTTTAATAATAGGAAGTTATAAGTACCTAGTGGAATAAAAAAAAATATAAAAATTAATATGTTTTGGCGGATTGAGATGTGGTGCAGAAAGCAAGCCTCGGCGGCCATTTTGATTTTACTGCTTGCCGGTTGGCTCACCGGGGAGTCTTCTGAGGCCTTAACAACCTTCGGGAAGAGTAATACTCAACATCCGAAGGAGGTTGCCCCAACTTCCCCGCCAGGTAAGTCAGTCATAATTGACTAAAGTAAAGCCAAAGAGACAAGGCAAATAATGTAAACAAGCCCAACCCATACTGAGTTCATACTGCGCAAATTCGTTCTATTTAAAAAAAATTTTTTTTTGTTTAAAAAATATATATTTTGTTACTAGCTTTTATCGAAGAGCGAATTCCGCTTAAAAAGAGTCTTCAATCATGGTTATAGTAAAAACGAAAAAGAAAGGTAAAGTATCTCTATCATTTTTCCTAACCTAAAATTGTCAGAAGCGACCGGCTGTTCATGGGACACGAATGCGATCTTGAAACACTTTTTTATGAATTTTTAGGATCCATTTTTATGAATGGTTTCGCTACTAGTAAAATACGTGTTAAATATTTGTTTAAAAAATGTTAATATTAAATGTTAATATGTTTAATATTAAATGTTAATATGTTTAATATTAAAAAATGTTATAAACCCCTGGAACTTTGTTTACATACTTTCCTTTGTCTCCGTAGCCTTGCTTTGCATGATGTCTCATGAAAAAACTTCATGTCATTGGCTTGGCAGCTAAATTGCCAAAAATAAAATTGAAAAAAATATCAATTGAGAATTGTAGTGCATGAAATTAAAAATTAAAATTTAGCAATTTCTTAGATATTATGTTCATTGTTAATTAAAATAAGTGATAAGCACAGCATGATGTAGTTTAATATTCGTCTATAATTAAGTAGGTAACTAGATTAACGAAATATATTGTTAGTACTTAAATTATTAGCAATCAATGATTCAAAATTATTGTAACATTTTAAGGATATGTTACTTTCCTCATAATATGAAGCTCATTAGGCTTATTTTTTAATTGATTGTTATTCTATTATGTCTGCTAGACAGTTGCAAGTCACGTGAAAGTCGCTTGAGTTGATAGTCACACGATAATCACGTGATAGTCACGATCACGTGACATACATTACAAACAAATTATACGCTTACTGGCTGCACATGATTGGCTATGAAAAAATATTTAAATTTAGAACTCCAATGATTTAGTATTACACTGCATGAAATTACAAAAACTTTTTTTTAGCATTTTTTTTTAATAAATGTTTATAGATTTTTAAAAAAAAGGCATAATAAGGCATGGCATGGTATTATTTTATATTTGTCTATATTTAAGTAGGTAACTAGTGTTAATATCGTTTATATGAAATATATTGTTAGTACTTTAGTTATAATTTATTAGCAACCATTGATGGAAAATTGATAACTTAAGTCATAACTTAAGCTTACGTTATTTACTTTCCTCAAGCTCATTAGGCTTATTTTTGTATTTGGATTAACACTGAAGTCGCCGTCAAGTTTTGCGAATGACACCCTCAGTGACGTTTAAATGTATGTAAAAAGCGCCATGTACCCGAATTAGTACGTACTTCTTGTTTCTACTGCTGACCAACGGAACTATTGAGCTGCCGAATTATAGCGGACAGACTGTAAGCCTGTCTAACAACCTTTACAACATAATAATTATGTTAATACGTGTATTGATATTGTAATCATTAAATGAAAATTAATTAGTTTTTCTCTCCATCATAACTACATATTAAATAAATTATTACACCAATCAATTACAATGTGAATACGAAGCCGTTTTGATTAATGACTTAAGAAGTCAATAGCTAATGATTGTATAGCGTGTTACAGAGTATTGTAATTATTAAGAAATTAAGAATATTTCGCATTGATACCTACTTGTTCTGTGGTATTACTTATTCTGTGGCTATTACCAATTCTGTGGCTTTGATAAAAACATGTGTATCAAATCAAGATGGATGAGATCAAGGAACTTACATACTTTCAAGGGATACCATTACATAATCTAGATATCATATTATAAAAAGAAAATATTTGTATGTATGTATGTAATGAATAAACTTAAAAAAAAAGGTAACAGACAGACAAACAGACAGAGTTACTCTCGCATCAATATAGTACTAGCTGCTGCCTGGCTGCTGCTCGCTAAGTACTTCGTCCGCGTAACTTTGTAAATTATATAAAAGTGAAAACCTTCCTCGAGAACCACTCTATCCATTGGTAAAAACAGAATGAAAATCGGTGCAGTAATTTTTGAGTTTATCGCGAACAGACAAAGGACTTTGTTTTATCCTATTAATATTAAAAATGAGAAAGTTTGTATGTATGTATGTATGGATGAACCGATCACCATGAAATTTTGCATACACGTTGTCTGGAACACCAGAAAGGACATAGGGTACCTTTCATCCAGAACGCGGACGAAGTCGCGGCCACCAGCTAGTAGGCTATATTTTTAGACGATCACTCGGGAATAATATCTACTTCTTTTCTGGATGAAAGGTACGTCATCTTGTCTTTTCCTGTATCCTTGACTATACAAAATTTCATGATAATCGGTTCAGTAGTTAAGGCCTGAAAAGGTAACAGACAGAGTTACTTTTGCATTAGTATAGTATATATAGTACCAGCTGCTGCCCGGTACTTTATATACTAAAACCTTCCTCGAGAACCACTCTATCCATTTGTGAAAACAGCATGAAAATCGGTGCAGTAGTTTTTGAGTTTATCGCGAACAGAGCCAGACAGATGGACAGAGGACTTTGTTTTATAATATATAAGAATAATAGTATAATAGTAGGCATAATAGTATAGTATAGTATAGTGTGTACTTATTGTATGAAAGTTTCAACGCGGACGAAGTCGCGGCCACAAGCTAGTATCGAAGTTACCTTCAAGTTTTGCGTGTTGCGTGTATTTTCGTTATTAATTTGTATTCATAATAGAAAGGATCGATAGGTTTAGGGGTTAAGGCGCTTTTATGTAACCGCCATCTTTTGTTAGCTCTTTGTTAACTAACATTAACATAACATGTCGTAAATGGAATTGGCCTTTAAGGCGGGAATATAATTATACTTACTTAAAACTATACCTATAAGCACGCTACATCTGGGCTCTGGGGCCTTAGACAAAGTGACATTACAAAAACGATAACGAAGTTCGAAAACAATAAAATGTATGGGATTGACATATGCCGTCGCTAAATCACGTGACACATCCCATACATTTTATTCTTTCGAATCGAATCGCTACGGAGCGAAATGCCACTTGTCTAAGGCCCCTTATTCTCTATGGCAAAACTCTTAACAGGACAAGGCAAGATACGTTAATGTCATTCCTTGTCTTGTCATGAAATTCTTATGTCTTATACCCCAAGACAATTATCTATGGCACGATATGATTTCACGGAAACCACAGTATACTATTGTATTTATTTGACAATTCCACTGACAACACAGGATAATATTATGTTATCTCAGCTGCTGAATATAATAAACAACATGCCATAGAGAATAGGTTTTTAGCCTGTCGTAACAATTTAAGGAAATAATGTGGTTTGGGCATACAGAATCAGGGCCCAGCTGAGATAACATAATATTATCTGTGTTGTCAGTGGAATTGTCAAATAAATACAATAGTATATACTGTGGTTTCTGTGAAATCCATGAAATCATATCGTGCCATAGATAATTGTCTTGGGGCATAAGACATAAGAATTTCATGACAAGACAAGGAATGACATTAACGTATCTTGCTTTGTCTTGTCAAGAGTAGTTGCCATACAGAATCCTGAGGCCGTACTATCACCTCTTAAGGGATTCACAAAGGCGAATGACATTGACGATTTGACCTTCACCGATATGACCTTTAGAATGTTTATATATATCATACTAATTCCGCACTATAAACACAAACGTAATCCACTCCTCAACGCAGTCACTGAGACACTGTAGCTCCATATATTTAGAGTTCCGAGGCGGCGGAAATAATTCAACAAGCCTGACAAATGTGTTTTTTTGTACTTTTCATGAAAACAACATTAAAAAAAATTAAAAAATCAATACATTTTTTTTAAATGATATTGACTTATTATTCGGTGTAGGAATCATTTGCGCGCAATAAACCGTTTTCGCAACAATTTTCAATATAAGTAAAATTCTTCTTATGTTCTAACTTTTATTGTGGGGTTCCTACTACTTTTATGGAATTTATAAACAATACAATTTGTTCTTCACATGTTTAAGTATAACATATATTTTTTTCAAACCAATTGCATTGACAGTTTCTTCTAACATATTTTTTTAAAAATGCAAATTTTTAGGATTGGCGTGTGTTTACACCTTAAAGCGATGCAAAGACGATTGAGTGAGGGAGATGTCGCCTTACATCATGTATTGCGCCATCTCGTTTACTCACTCGTTTTTGCATCGCTTTAAGACGTGATAGTAGGCCCTCTGGGCCCTGATGTGAGTTGCTAACGAGTTCGATGTCGCAGACTATTCTTCCGCGTAACTTTATAAAATACTAGCTGGTACCCGTGTCTTTGTCCGCGTTGAAAAAGCAATATATCGCCTGACATAGTTATTGCTATTACACTTAGCCAGGAGTTAGTTTCCTTAATTTTAGATGATCCCTCGGGAGCAGTACTTTTTTTCTGGATTAAAGGTACCTACCCTATGTCTTTTCTGGTGTCCCAGACAACGTGTATGCAAAATTTCATGGTGATCGGTTCAGTAGTTTTTGCGTGAAAGAGTTACAAACATCCATACATGATACATCCATACAACATCCATACAAACTTTCGCATTTATAATATTAGCACGGATAGTTCAACCAGTCGCCGACTTCATGAAATGAAGCCTGTCGACGACCTTTACGAAATAAAATAAAGCTATTTTTTTTTAAATGGTCGTTACAATAATAACAACTGGAACAAGAAACAGCGAGCGATCTTAATCTACAAACCCACCGGACGTACAAAAATATGGCTACCGCTTGCTAAAATATATTTAGCTGGCCTTTATAACCTCCGACGACGTCCAACGCAAACGAGCCGTGTAATATGTTTAAACTTTATGTTTGTATGTCCGTCTGTGGCGTCGTGGCTCCCAAATGGATTGACCGATTTTGATCAGATATTTTTTGTTTAAGCTTACATAATCGAGATGGTTCCTATCTATCTTAATATACAGTGTGGAAAAATAAGTCGGGCCCTGGAGGGAAACTACCTTAAATCCTTAAGATGGCTCATTTTACATAAAGGAGACTTTCCTTTATTTTTAAAAAGAAACAAAACTGCATTCAAAGATTTTCTAAAACTCGCTTGACTCGGCCGGGACTCGAACCAACTAAAATTAAAAAAAACACTCGCTAATTAATAAATAAATTAATTAATTAATTAATTAATTATTATTCAGGATAAAATTTCTCTAACAAACATTTTAGACTTCATCGCGTATGAAGTCGCAGGCACCAACTAGTCTAAATAGAAACGCGACCTTACCTACTATTCAGTTAATTAAGTTATGTAAGTAACTACTTTAGTATATATCTACTGATCCATCAATATCAGTAGTCGGAACTTGGATATCTGATTTAATTGCTAATTCAATGGTACAACTCCCCTACACCATTTGACCTACTTTTCTACAATTGACGCTTCTGAAATGATTTGCATAGGTTGTATTCTAGTAAAATAAGGGTTAACGATATAATTATCGTACTAGCTGGTGACCGCGACTTCGTTGAAAAATAAACAATAACACATGTGCCGAAAAGTCCCGGACCTAACAAAGAAAACACGCATAGATAAATGATTGGTCTCGTTGCGCTCGACTAGATTCCGCCGTCGTACTTGTAAAATGCAGCATAAAATAGTACCTACGCCGAATTCGGCGTACTCGAGCCAGTCACACTGCAAACTGTCCGTGATGTGTACGTGCCGAATGTTTTATTAAATTTTAGGCATAATAAAATACCAGTTTGCGTACTGAAACTGTGTAAAAATGTAATAAAACGGTGTAAAAAATGATAAAAAGTGACGATTTTTTACACACACTACAATAAAAAGTTGCCACATTTACGGAGCTATTGCTTTTGTATAGCGCTCTATCTAGTCGAGCGCAGCGAGACCAATCAATTATCTTTGCCTACCTACTACAATATTATAAAGAGGAATTATTTGATTGTTTATTTGTTTGTTTTGAAAAAACAGTTTTGAAATTGAATAGGCTCCGAAACAAATAGCTCCTATTTGAAAAATTCTTTCATTTGGGAAGCTATATTATCAGCGAGTAACATAGCACATACGCTATGTTACTCGCTGATACGAGGACCAAGTCGCGTGCAACGGCTAGTATAATATATACCCCGTTGTTGCGTCGGGCGTCGGGGTTAAAAATTAAATATACATGGCTAACTTTATAAAAGGCATCATGTAATCAAATTTCATAATTACCTAGTAGTTTTAGTATTTTTTTTCTTGGTCAGTGAGTCATTTGCACTTAAAGCCTTTTCATGTTTCAAAAATATCAGCATTAATGCTTGGATTTGTGGCATTCATTTATTCGTATGCGAATTGCGGAAATTTTTACAAATGTAAATGCATTCGGTGTATTAAAAAAGAGTGTGCTAAAGTTTTGAACAGGCAACCTTGCTGTAAAGGAGTGTTCAAACTGGCGTATATTAATTCATTTATTTATTACAATAAAACATATTAAATCCGAGGCTATAATCTCCTTAAACACGAGCCATTTTGTTCAAAGTTAAAATTAATAATACTTATATGTACCTTATCAACAAGCAGGCTATTATTTATTTATAATAACAAAATTAACATTAATTCAATACAATTCAATCATTTATTGCGAAACCATAATGTAAACTCGACACATAAAGTGCTTTATCACCCTAAGATTGAACATTGTTTGTATGTTGTAGAATGATAAGGTCTGTTATCCTTTGAAAATTCAAAGTGACAATTTCTATTGCTATCTTTATTAGCGAAGACAAATTATGTCAATCAGTAATCAATACCTATTTCAAATGTAAGCCTTAGCGAATTTTGAAATGAATGGAATTTGTAATCGAAACTGATAAAGCACTTTTCTTACAAAGATGTTACAAAATATATAAAGACCAGTGTTATGGACCCTGCCCATAGACCATAGACCCATATTATTGTTATTAATATTAATAAAACTTAAATACAAAACAATTATAAAAAGAATACCCCGTTTAACAAGTCCGCTTGCGGCATGGACCTTATTATCCATGCTATCTACCTCAAGACTGGTATTTCCTTAAGATCCTCGAATAATTTTTAATTTTGCTTTTTTTTATAATACACATAACATAAATTTTTAACAACAATCTAAATAAAAAATGAAATATTTCTCAGTTAAATGATCAATAAAAAAATCATAATTTCATTTATTATCAAGATATTTAGATAAACTATGTCTACGGATCTTAATTCATAATTATACAATAATTACCCTATCTACCCTACCTAATCACCCTTAACATCTACCCTTAACAGCATGCAAATATTTTTATTTTTTTGTTTATTTTAATCAATTTAAAAAAATTGATATATTTTTAAAATGTTTTATTGTAATAAATAAATTTATTAATGTGTTTTAACTATTGTATAAAAATCTTTAAGATCAAAGCTACATAATTATAATAGATATATAAGCTACATACATTTTTTTAATACGCTTGTCGTTTGCTATCCCAACTTTTGCGTCTGTTGCGATGACATTAAGTAGTTAAAACTATTAACAACAGTTTGACGACACGTTTGGTCTAGTGGCTAGTAACCCTAGCTGTTAACCAAGCGGTCGCGGGTTCGAATCCCGCTAGGGGCAAATTTTTACCTTTTTACCTGAGTCATGGATGTTTTGTATTTATAATATGTATGTATTTACAAAGAAAAGTAATCTATGTATGTAGTATATCAACTGTTTGGTATCCATCAAGTTGCTTACTTTAGAACTAGATGGTGCTGTGTGGAATGTGTGAATATATATAAAAAAAAAACAGATGTCGCCACAAACATTCGCAGTCTTTGTTCCAAGGCGCACAGTGTGAGCGCGCCCTAACTTTCGACCCTATCTAATATTTTAGTTTTCATTTGCATTTCCGAGCACGCCATGTTTGCGGGACTCGCACTAACTTTAGATTCATTGTTGACATAAACGAGTAGTCTGCGATTTGTTACACTTCACTAAGTAATGTAGGTGAGGGCCGTACGCCAGTGTGTACTTAGCTGTATAGAAGAATTAAAACAGAACAAATATGCTTATATGTACCAATAAATTAGAAAATTACATGACGTCATGTAGCAACTGACCTGACATTTTTTTTTATATATATTTTTTGTAGTTGTAGATTTAGGGTTAGATTAAGTAGATTTAGTCAAGGTATGGGATGTTACTTGTAGCTCTTATTGGCGCATGCTGAGCCTCCTGTAATTGGGGCGGCATCCGGCTAGAGATAATTCTTATTTTAGAGGTCGCCTAGAGATAGGTCTGAACGTCTTATTTTAATTTGATGCCTGCCTCATTGGGGGCCTTATGATATAAAATATATAAATAAATAAATAAACTGTATTAGCTTTAGCTATAATATATATAAACGATAACCCTAAACTAAGTTATAATATACTATAGCTGTTGCACGCAACTTTGTCCGCGTTCTGGATGAAAGGTACCCTATGTCCTCTCTGGTGTCCCAGACAACGTGTATGCAAAATTTCATGGTGATCGGTTCAGTAGTTATTGCGTGAAAGAGTTACAAACATCCATACAAACTTTTGCATTTATAATATTAGTACGGATGTTACTTCCTGATAATATAGCTTCCCAACAGTGAAAGAACTTTTCAAACTCAATGCAAACAAACAAACAAATCTTTCCTCTTTATAAAATTAGTAGTACCTATAGATATAACTTGGTTTTGAATGTTTTGTTAATTCATTAATTTAATTTACCTTTACATGTCATAATATTAAAAAAATAACATTATTGCCGCCAATGATTATTGCATTGGTCTCGCTACGCTCGACTAGATAGAGTACTATACAAAGACGATAGCTCCGAAAACGTGGCAACTTTTTATTATAGTGTGTGTAAAAAATCGTCATTTTTTATCTCTTTTTACCCAGTTTTATTATATTTTTACACAGTTTCACTACGTAAACTGGTATTTTATTATGCCTAAAATTTAATAAAACATTCGGCACGTACACATCACAGACAGTTTGCAGTGTGACTGGCTCGGGTACGCCAAATTCGGCGTACTATTTTATGCCGCATTTTACAAGTACGACGGCGGTATCTAGTCGATCGCAGTAAGACCAATCATTTATCTATGATTGCCGCTATGACTTTCAAACACTTATTAAGACGCGACGTTAAGCTTATTATGAACCAAAAAGTATAAGAACTAATTAGGGTAGATGGCGCTTATTTCATACAATAAAACGTCGCTGAGGGTGTCGTAATGCAGCCAGTATGCTTGGGACAACAGACATAGCTTGGGACCCTGCCTAGGGGACCGAAGCTTTATATTGTACTGTATAATATGTAAATATTATATAGAACTTAGAATTAAATGAAATATTATTTAGTTTACACTGACTACGTATATTTTTGTGTATTTAATAAATTCTTAAAAAGTGCGCGCCTCTGTAATTTGACCCCAACGGCGCTAAAAACAAGCTAAAAACAAAAAAGGTGTAACTTCAGAATGTAATGTAATGTGTAATGAAGAGTCAATAAAATGGCATCTGAGTGTTGTTGAAACTGCTTCTGATGGTAACGATGGTATGTTTCAGCTCGACCGTGTACCAGACAGGCAGAATGCGCCGGCGTCTCCAGCAGCTCTTGTGTTCGGACGCACTATGATGCGGTGACGCGTTGTCTGTGCGGTGACAACTCGCCTCCACTGAACGGCCAATGCGATACACAGATTAAAAGTAAGTTGGTGTACAGAGTAGTTCATTCCTATACCATTATATTATCAACTATAACAAATAATAATCAATACTCAATACTAATAATAGGTAAATCTGTAAGTGTAAGTGTTGTATGTATGTATGTTCCTCCCATAGATAAATGATTGGTCTCGCTGCGCTCGACTAGATAGAGCGCTATACAAAAACAATGCGACAACTTGTTATTGTAGTGTGTGTAAAAAATCGTCACTTTTTATCACTTTATACACAGTTTTATTATATTTTTACACAGTTTCACAACGCAAACTGACATTTTATTATGCCCAAAATTTAATAAAACATTCGGCACGTACACATCACAGACAGTTTGCAGTGTGACTGGTTCGGGTACGCCGAATTCAGCGTAGTATTTTATGCCGCATTTTACAAGTATGACGGCGGTATCTAGTCGAGCGCAGCGAGACATCTATGATAACAAATAATAAAATCAATACTCAATACTAACAATAAATCTGTAAGTGTAGTGTAGGTATGTATGTATGTTTGTATGTTCCTCCATAACTCTTAAACGAATTAACTACATAATCAGTTTAATTCGTGAAAATAAATGATTCGTGTAATGAAAATCTTCATGAAAGTTGGTAGATAAACATTTAGACGTATAGGACACAGAACAAAAAAAACAGTTCTAAATCACACACACACACACACACACGCACACACACACACACACACACACACACACACACACACACATGAAACTTATAACACCCCGTTTTTGCGTGGGTCGTCTACAACCTAAAAAAATTTAACGCTCACAAGGATGAATCCATTATTTTAATGTTGAACTTCGCACGACATTATAAAGAGAAGTGTACGCTTAACATTTTAATCAATAAAAAAAATACGTGGAATGACCTTAACAACAAAGAAACGGGCAACATTTTGAGCGAATGTATTACTATACTAATTAAGTCGACATGCAAACAATTTTTTTGGTTTATCGTCACTAGTTCTAGCTACACTCTACCGTCGACACGAGAACGGTCATTTACAAAGCATACATTTATTACGTACGAATGAAAAGATATTTTTAAATAATTATACTTTTGTACCGTTCGGGGTTGAGACACTCGGTTCGTGGGGTCCATTTAGTCTGTGGGTCCATATAACTTGATAGTCTGTGGTGGGGCCCTGCAGCAATGGGCCTCTTCAAAGACATTTCGAAGAGGCTTGTTGATGCGACGGGAAACCGGAGAGCTGACGCTTTCCTCGGCCACGCCAACGTATTAGCAGTATTAGTTTGGCCCATAGATGAATGATTGGTCTCGCTGCGCTCGACTAGATACTCCCGTCGTACTTGTAAAATGCGGCATAAAATAGTACGCCGAATTCGGCATACCCGAGCCAGTCACACTGCAAACTGTCTGTGATGTGTACGTATGTTTTATTAAATTTTAGGCATAATAAAATACCTGTAACTGTATAAAAATATAATAAAACTGTGTAAAAAGTGATAAAAAGTGACGATGTTTTACAAACACTACAATAAAAAGTTGCCGCAGGCCCATTTACGGAGCTTTTGTTTTTGTATAGTACTCTATCTAGTCTAGCGTAGCGAGACCAATGTAATAATCATTGTTTAAATCGTATGCTTCGTAGTTTGGGAGCAACCCTCGAGGTCTACCTTGGCCTTTGTGTGATGTAGTGGCACTTAACATGCAACCCTGAGGGTGATATGTCGCATGATATCAAAGCGTTACAGCATAAAATCTCCTGAATGACCTTTACATGTTTATTTATTTACAACTTTATGTTCAGCTTGCATTTTAATAGTTCTTCGGTCGCTATGCACTTTTAAAGTGTTGCATACAAAGATAATTGATTGGTCTCGCTGCGCTCGACTAGATAGAGCGCTATACAAAAGCAATAGCTCCGAAAATGTAGCAACTTTTTATTGTAGTGTGTGTAAAAAATCGTCACTTTTTATCACTTTTTACACAGTTACATTATATTTTTACACAGTTTCACTACGCAAACTGGTATTTTATTATGCCTAAAATTTAATAAAACGTTCGGCACGTACACAACACAGACAGTTTGCAGTGTGACTAGTTCGGGTACGCCGAATTCGGCGTACTATTTTATGCCGCATTTTACAAGTACGACGGCGGTATTTAATCGAGCGCAGCGAGACCAATCATTTATCTATGGTTGCATAGAAGAATTATGGGATATATCCAGGGTAATGGCTTTGAAAAGTTCATTTCCAAAGTTGACGCAGCCGGGAATAGAACCCGAGGCCCTAGAGACGCTAGGCAAGTGCCTTTACCACTCATCCAAAGGGCTCGTCAACGGGTCTCATAGTTGGTTCTAGTCTGGGCCAAGTAATGGCAGCCGCAGGGAACCATAAGGCTTATATGGACATTGATATTTAATACTAGCTGGTGCCCGCGACTTCGTCCGCTTTCTGGATGAAAGGTACACCTATCTTTCTGGTGTCCTAGACAACTTGTATTGTATGCAAAATTTGATGGTGATCGGTTCAGTAGTTTTTGCGTGAAAGAGTTACAAACAAACAAACTGACATTCACATTTATAATATTAGTAAGGATATATTATTAGATGTGTGGTATATAATATGTGGGTATAGATATTTATATATATTACTATTATTCTTTTCTATAGTTTGTTTTACTAGTTTTCTTTTCATTAGTTTTATTTTGTTAAAGAAACAGAAAAAGTCTTTTGTGTTTGTTGTTTAACGCATGCTGGAGTTAGCCTATAAGTGTAGTATACGATATTATAAAATAGTGTTTCAATGTGTGTAAGTGTATGAATTGTCGTATACTGTGTTGGCTTCCTAATAAATAAATAGGATTATTAGGAAGCCAATAAATTTTCCTAAAAAAAAAACACATAAAATAATAAAGATATTTATTTATGTGTTTTCGTCTCCAGATCTGTACCACGCGTGCAGTAACAGCGATGAATGCAACGACGGACTCGTCTGTGGCGTGCCTAACATCACTGGCTCTGTGCCACAGCACCTCAGAGTACATTCGCCACAGGACAAGATATGTCTGTGTGACGTCGAGAATGGATACAGAGAACGCGAGCACACGTGCAATGGTGAGTTTGTTTCTTATAGATTACTAGCTGGTGCCCGCGACTTCGTCCGCGTTGAAAAAGCAATATATCGCCTGACATCGTTATTGCTATTACACTTAGCCAGGAGTTAGTTTCCTTAATTTTAGATGATCCCTCGGAAGCGGTACTTTTTTTCTGGATGAAAGGTACCCTATGTCCTTTCTGGTGTCCCAGACAACGTGTATGCAAAATTTAATGGTGATCGGTTCACTAGTTTTTGCGTGAAAGAGTCACAAACATCCATACAAACTTTCGCATTTATAATATACTAGCTGCTGCCCGCGACTTCGCCCGCGTAACTTAGGTACTTATAAACCTTCCTCGAGAACCACTCTACCCATTAGTGAAAACCGCATTAAAATCCGTTGCGTAGTTTTAAAGATCTAAGCATACAAAGGGACATAGGGACAGAAAAAGCGACTTTGTTTTATACTATGTAAAGATGATGATGATGAATGATGAATGATGAATGATGATAATGATGATGATTAGTACGGATGGAGGGTAGAGGTAAATGTGGACCAACTTACATGGGTGTTAAACTGAAAAAGTGACAAGCTAAAAGCATTAAATGGTGGTTCATAAATTGACCAGAATGGCGCTAGTGTAGCATCGGTGTTTGATATGATTGGTTAGTTGCGTAGTTCAATTCATGAACTAGTGCGTCACACACCAATGCTACTACAGCGCCGCCTATTTGGGCGTATACGATAGACACTTTCTCATGTATAGAGTTGGGTCTCCTTACCTCTATTCGCCATGTTATGAATACATATTCGTGAAATACATTTTTTTACCAAATCTGTACCAATTAAACAAAGATAATTGATTGGTCTCGCTGCGCTCGACTAGATAGAGCGCTATACAAAAGCGATAGCTCCGAAAATGTGGCAACTTTTTATTGTAGTGTGTGTAAAAAATCGTCACTTTTATCACTTTTTACTCAGTTTTATTATATATTTACACAGTTTCACTACGCAAACTGGCATTTTATTTGCCTAAAATTTAATAAAACATTCGGCACGTACACATCACAGACAGTTTGCAGTGCGACTGGCTCGGGTACGTCGAATTCGGCGTAGTATTTTTTGCCGCATTTTACAAGTACAACGGCGGTATCTAGTCGAGCGCAGCGAGACCAATCATTTATCTATGTGTATTTCCATTTCAGATGCAGATATTTTAACGACTTCTACTTTTGCTGTCGTCATTGTAATGTTCATAAGAAAAATTCTTGTCTATTAGATTTGTACTGTTTTAAGTTTTGCTTAAACAATATAATAATTATTAATATTACATAATTATATGAGTAGATATTTTTCCTGAGAGCATTTATCGAATAATATTTTATTAAATGAATATTAAAAAATAAATATTAATTAATATTAGTATGATAGAAATAGGATTTACTTAGATTTTTAGTGCTTACTTAGTTAAATTTTTAATCGTGCTTAATAATAAGTAAGTAGGTACGACATATTCATGTTTTAAGATTGATTTGAAATTATTCGGCAATAATAATTACTATTAGTTGTTGGTGTAACCAGCCAAATATGTTCCGCGACACATATATATGATAATATTTATAAAATGTTGTGTTGGTTTTTGTCAAAAACTAGCCGACATATTGACTTGTAATTTTTACACAATATCCGATCACTTTATCACCATTTTCCCCCTTAACTTGAAAAATATCGATCGCACGATAAAATTTGCAAGGAAGTTGTCGGAAATCGCATTTGCAACAACTTAACTTTTTACCATTTTTGTTGTAAAGTTGAAAATGGCAGAGATGTTAAGCAAAAACTATTTTTCCTTAAATTCAAAATGGCCGCAGACGCAGGCGCAGAATTCAGTCGCGATTTTGAATTTATTTACACTACTTACTATTGAGCGTAGAGGAGTTTACAAAGCAAACATTCGACGATACGTTTGGTCTAGTGGCTAGTAACCCTAGCTGTTAACCAAGCGGTCGCGGGTTCGAATCCCGCTACGGGCAAATGTTTATGTGTTAACTAATTTTACCTTTGCACCTGAGTCATGGATGTTTTGTATTTATAATATGTATGTATTTACAACAAAAAAAAGTATTGTATGTAGCATATCAACTGTCTGGTATCCATAATACAAGCATTAAGTCGCTTACTTTGGAACTAGTTGGTGCTGTGTGGAATGTGTGAATATATATATATATATATATATATATATATATATATATATATATATATATATATATATATATATATATATATATATATTGGCTACATACTTTTTATTTATTGTAACTGTATATTATTTGGAAGTTTTCGTAAAAAAAGAAAATCTCTTAAAAAATATACCTAAGTTAATGTCTTGTGAATGTCACAAGAAAAATGTGTTCTGTTACAACATAGAAGAAGATTTGTAGAAAATGCATTTAAGTAAGTATGTATGCATTTCTACTTTAAAAACAATCATTAAAACATGAGTAAGTACCTACGTCCTTAAAATTAGCATTATAGAGAAATGTCCAATTAGATTTTGGCTTCATATATCACTAAATTTTGCATTTGATAATTTTAAATGTAAATAGAATAAATTTTGGAACAAACAGATTGAATATTTAGCACAAAAAACATCAATATTTTGCACTTAATAAGTAAATTTTTAAAAAATATAAAAAATCAAATTGGTATCCGTCCATTTATTTAATATTGATAAAAATTCTAAAGTTAGTAAGTAAGTTAGGTCAATCATATTTTTCATAGTTATTCCTAATTATTAAGTTAGTGAACCTACTCAGTACCTACTAACTTAATTCAAGTTATTAATTAATGTTAGAGTTAAGTGTCTGATGTGTTGAATTTTGTCGAATAAAATATTCTAATGTGAGAAAAATGCTGTTTTAATTGTTAAACAAAAATCAACCCGAATTTCGCTACAAAATAATTATGTAAGTGAAAAAAAAAATTGTGTGTGTCAGCTCCGATACACAACTGGAGTTTACTCCTTACGTACAATTATAAAATATATAATAAAAAATATAAAAACATGAATTAATATCAGCGCCATCTCTGTTCGCAAGGCTGTATTATTACGTAACATATTCTAGTTTCATTGATATTGTGTAGATGGCACAATATCTCTGAAACTTCAGAGGTATTCTAAAATATTCGAAAATAGAACGTAACGCATACTGTGAATTTTGATTTTACTCCCATAAATTTTCATACCCCGCGGACTTATGTATATGAAAATCGACTCTTTAGGAGTAAACTCCAAAACAAGATGAATTGAACTTTAATAATGATAACGTATTGGATTGGCAAAATAGTTAAGAAATTAAAAAATGGCAATACGTTCACTATAGTGTTGCCATTTTTATGTTTATTTTTTAACTATTTTGCGAAGATGTATAAGTATATCTACCTATATCATTGGAGCAGTGGCAAGATATACTGAGTTTCGTAATCATGTGGGAAGACCGTCTTAAAGACGATTACAAAAACCACCCTCTTACAGAAGACCACAGCATGTATGCTGGTACGTTTCGGTGAGTAAGTAAAAGATGCCAAAGTCTATCCCTATCCCTATCCCTTATATCCTTATACTTAACCATACTATGGTTGTCAGATGCTGGGTGTGGCGCTGTAGTATTATTTTATTTACTAAGTAACCTCATACTTTTAACAATGCTAAGCAAAGCAAGCGTCATTCTGGCAAATTTATGAAATACCACGTAATTATTGCAGCGACCTTTGAATACAAGATATACTATTTCGTTGAATTATTGTAGTTTAACATTTTTCGGTTTAACACCCATGTAAGGTAGTCTTCTTTATCTCTATTCTCCATGGTTACAATTTACTTTGTGGTTGTCGAATACTTACTCTGTAATAAATTGACGTTGACAATTGTAACACAAACTGTCTTACAATATGTCAAGTGACAGTGACAGTGACAGTGACACACAAAAATAAGCAAGCAAGGTTCTTGCAAGCAAAAGAGACCAAAGTGCCAGTCAAGTGCGTGAATGCTGTTTATGTTTTACAAAAATATTATGTAAAAATTCCACAATGCCGAAAGACGTGCTTGATGAATTAGTGCAATTTTTAAAATCCGACTCCAGACTCGACTTAAAACATATATCGATCGAACATTTAGTCGGCATTTCGGCCACCGAGGATGGGATAAACTCGCTGTTGGACAACGAAAACATAATTCAATCTATAATCGAATTAACAGACGATTCTATTGAGGAAATCGCCAAAAATGCTCTCCTATTGCTCGTAAACATCACAGCCACGACTAGAGGTGCTACGGAACTCTTAAAATACAGACCTAGCACCAAAAAGAATGTCCTAGAATTACTTATAGGTTATGTTTTGAATCCGCAGAAGAAAGACGCCGATGCCGCTTGCATGGTCCTTTCCAATATCACAAGGCTTGAAGACGAGTTAGTAGTATGTCTTGACACTTTTATACCACATTTAAATGACATTTTAAATGCTTTTGTCCATACAGAATTTAATAAAAGAGGCTCCAAACTACACTACATAGCTCCTATGGTTTGTAACTTAGCCTGCAATTACAGGATAAGAAAATGGCTTACAGACGAACATCCCTATGTGCCTCTTATAAAACTGTTACCTTTTTGTAATTACGAACAGTCAAACATTAGGAGAGGAGGCGCTATAGGCACCGTGAGAAACATATCATTCAATACTGAGTTCCATGATTTCCTGTTGAGTCCAGATCTAGATTTGCTAGCATACCTATTAAACCCTCTGATGGGCGGTGAAGATTATCCCGATGACGAAATGGATTCGTTGCCGACCGCTTTACAATATTTACCGAAAGAAAAAACTCGGGATAACGATATTGATATAAGAAAGATGATATTGGAGACTTTGAATAAGTTTTGTGCTAAAAAAAGTGGAAGGGAATATCTGAGGAATAACGGTGTTTATTACATATTAAGGGAATACCATAAATGGGAAAAGGATCCTCATATTTTGCTGTCGTGTGAGAATGTTATAGATATTTTGATTCAAAAAGAAGAGGAGGTTGGTGCCGAAGACCTCTCTGAGGTACAGGTTCCGGACGACATGAGAGAGAAATTTATCCAAATGGATAACGATTATGTTAAAAATGTATAATAAAAATATACTATGTATTTTGTTAATAACTTTTTTTATTTTTTTCCTATCTACTAATATAAGTAGGTACTAATATTATAGAGAGCAAAGATAATTGATTGGTCTCGCTGCGCTCGACTAGATAGAGCGCTATACAAAAGCAACAGCTCCGAAAATGTGGCAACTTTTTATTGTAGTGTGTGTAAAACATCGTCACTTTTTATCACTTTTTACCCAGTTTTATTATATTTTTACACAGTTTCACTACGCAAACTGGTATTTTATTATGCCTAAAATTTAATAAAACATTCGGCACGTACACATCACAGACAGTTTGCAGTGTGACTGGCTCGGGTACGCCGAATTCAGCGTACTATTTCATGCCAAATTATAACGGTTGCGTTATCCATAAAGTGAATAAGGGGGATTATCATAGATAACTATAATAATATAAAGAGAGATTTGTAATTGTATTTTTGTTTGTAATGAATAAACTCAAAATCTACTGGGTCGATTTTAAGCTATAGAAAGCTAAATTTTTTAGCGAGTAACATAGACTATATTTTATGAAGTTACGCGGGAATAATGTAATAAGTATTATATTAATATCTATGTTGCATATATTATGCAACGTCGCTGATATTATGTAAAGTCGGGGTACGAAAACCTTCGTCATTTTTTATTTTCCAACATTGATCTAAACTATAGATGCGGCGTAGCAAGCAAAAAGCCCCGAAACCTGTGGTAGTATTAAAATCATACTTACGAACTTACTGAGAGATTGACACGCAATTCCAAATGAATATTGCTTTTGTAAAAAGAAACTAGTTAAAAGTCTTCTGTACTAACGCATCAATGTATACTGCACAACGATATTGATTAGCTTACGACTAGCGAGCGACTATGTGCGAATTCGTCCACTTCGGCTCGAGTGGACGAATTTTACTACTACCATTTTTTGTGGGCTACGCCGTGTCTATACTCCCAATTATACTTATATAGTCTTTGTTTTTCAATTCATTCCTTTATCATGCCTTTATCAGTCGTAGATTCTTAGTACCTTTTAAAACTAAAGCACTAATCAGAATACTGATTGACGTTTTAAATGAAGTTTTGCCCTGGTGCAAGCAAATATTGACTTTAACCTGTCAACATCTCTTGCTGTCAACTTTAACCTGACTGACTTTAAGGCACCTATTCTTACCCTGACTGTACCTACTATGTAAATTTTGTAAAATAAAACAAATTTCAACTTTATAGAAATTTTAATATACTTAATTCACATTCTTATAAAGTAATTAGGTAACTGTCAAACACGACCTGTCATTTTGTGACATTTGCACAATGAGACAGTCGTGTGAAAAATGAAAAAATGTCAAATATTTACGTCGTCCATTTTGATTTAAAAAAAAAAAAACAAAAACAAATACAGAAACTGTATTAACCCAACTCTTTCCTTGCTCTTTTATTCATCAAATACAAAAATATATATTTTTGAACAGACAATACAATATTATTACTTAATTGAAATGTTCTCTACTTACAATTTGAATAAAAAATTATTCATTTAGTACAAAAATATAGCAATTATGGATTTAATTGGACCTTCTTAAAAAAAAAACTGACAATATCAAAGACAATACAGATCAGATCTAAATTGAGAGACATTTTAAAAATCTCAATTCCAGTCAGCCAGTACGTTAAACATGATTTGTATTATAATCATAAAAATAATCATGGTTTTGTTGGTATTGGTATTAATAAAAATGATAGGTATTCAAATTTTATTGAAAATAATAATTTTAAAAAGCCAATCGAGAATGTGCGCCATTGAATGGCCAAATGAAACTGACCATTTGAAACTCAGTCTGACGATTTGAAACTCGGACATTTTGAAACTCAAAGTCTGACGATTTGAAACTCGGACATTTTGAAACTCGAGTCTGATTAGAAACTCGGACATTTTAAAACTCAGTCTGACCATTTGAAACTCACAAGTCTGACGATAGAAACATTTTGAAAGTTAGTCTGACGATTAGAAACTGACATTTTTAAAGTCAGTCTGACGATTAGAAACTCGGACATTTTAAAACTCAGTCTGACCATTTGAAACTCGGACATTTTGAAACTCAGTCTGACGATTAGAAACTCGGACATTTTAAAACTCAGTCTGACCATTTGAAACTCACAAGTCTGACGATTTGAAACATTTTGAAAGTCAGTCTGACGATAGAAACCTTTTGAAAGTTAGTCTGACGATTAGAAACTGACATTTTTAAAGTCAGTCTGAAGATTAGAAACTCACTCTGACTATTAGAAACTCGGACATTTTGAAACAGTCTGAAGATTTGAAACTGACATTTTAAAACTCAAAGTCTGACATTATCAAAAGTGAAAACGGACTATAGAATAAGTATTTTGAAAGGAGATCTTCAGCCTTTAGCTAAACTGAAGAATATCCAAAAACGATTGGGTCTGAAGCTTAAACAAGATGTCGTTACACGATAGAACGTTCAAGTATTACGTAACGCAATTTGGGGGAGGGGGAGGTCTTGTAAAACGTTACGATACGTTACAGGGGCGGGAGGGGAATCCCTCTAGTAGCTAGTGTAGTTATTGTATGTCATTTTTATTTTGTTAAGTATCCCGAGTTGGCAACCCTTTTCTTTGGTAAAAAATGGTCACTTGGTAAACTTATTGGCCCTAAACTTGGTAGCGTTACGTAGCGTTGTGTTAAAAATCTTCAAAAATTGCGTTACATAATACATGAACGCTCCCTAAACTGAATGAGATCCAAAAACAAAAATGAGTCTTAGACAAAATATGTCTTTACACGATGGAACTCGACATTTGATATGATAGACCGGGAGATGGTGACACATTTTGATAAGTCATTTCTTACAGTATGGCGCTTTCAGGGGGGTTCATATACGTAATAAGTGAGAGGAAAATGATGTTCTTACCGGTGGTGCGCGGGACGCAATTGCAGAATAATTAATTGAAATTGCTCGAAAATCCGGAGGTGTCAAACAATTTCTTTCACAAAATTTCTTCAATTTATCGGTATTTCAACAAAAAAAACCCGGCAGTCGCTATGTGCCATACTTCTGCGGTGGGTGTTTAGACCCGCCATACTTTTTTGAAATGTTTTTTATTTTTATTTTTTTAATTTGTTTCTTACAGGCTGATTTTTTTTAAACAATTCCCCGGTGTCACCATCTCCCGGTCTATGAGTATAATGGCGATTTTGGAAAATCAAACACGAAGCATTTATTTATCATCTCACGATTGGACAAATTGTAGAAAACACAATTGTTTTTTTTTTTTGAGATTTTCTATAATATCGAAAGTGATTGTGTTATGTAAAATAATCATTAGAATTTTTTCGTTTTTACGTATATAAAAATAGAAAAAATAATTCACTTGGCTGTCGGTTTGCTATCAATCTAAATTTTTAAAAAAATCAGACTATACTTAATTCATAGTCAAGACGTAGCAATATGTAAGTATCAATCAATTATTTAAGTTTCACGATAAGTAGATATTACAAAGTTGGTAACAAAAATCAAAATATTTTCAATACTATACATGAAAGCCGATCATCCAAACGGCATGATTATTATTATTATTATTTATTGGCTGATTTTATGGGTACCATTTCGTAGACAGTATGCATGGCAAGTATTGTATGGCTTTTCTGCAAAATGATAAGTATGACAGTAAGCATATCAAGTATGACAAGTAAGCATGATAAGTATGACAAGTATGACTGTCCTGCAAAATGATAAGTATGACAGTAAGCATATCAAGTATGACAAGTATGACTGTCCTGCAAAATGATAAGTATGACAGTAAGCATATCAAGTATGACAAGTAAGCATGATAAGTATGACAAGTATGACTGTCCTGCAAAATGATAAGTATGACAAGTATGACTGTCCTGCAAAATGATAAGTATGACAGTAAGCATATCAAGTATGACAAGTAAGCATGATAAGTATGACAAGTATGACTGTCCTGCAAAATGATAAGTATGACAGTAAGCATATCAAGTATGACAAGTAAGCATGATAAGTATGACAAGTATGACTGTCCTGCAAAATGATAAGTATGACAGTAAGCGTGACAAGCATGATAAGTATGACAAGTATGACTGTCCTGCAAAATGACAATTATGACTGTCTCGAAAAATGATAAGTATGCCGTTTGGACGATGGCTGGCATTAGAGAACAAAAAAAAAGGTATTTAAATACCACCTAAATGAATGTCAAAAATAGATTTCTATCTTAACCTAATGTAATGCTCATAACCTAAAATAATTTCAGAATGATATTATCACACAACGAAATGTCACTTTAGCAACAGACAGACGTGTTCCACAGAGTTTTGGCCTCATTTCACACCGAAACGCGACGCGGCGCGGTGCGCTCTTTTTAAGGTGGCAACATATTGTTACAGTTGAGTGTGTCATGTCAAAGTGGTGTCCGCGTCTTCGTGCGCCGAGGTGCGTCACGTGACGCGCGCCGCCGAGACGCAGCGCTATGTTACAACGTCACGAGACGCAGCGCTTTGTTACAGCGTCCCGAGACGAGGCGAAGCGTTAAAGTGTCTCGAAACGCAGCATAATGTTACAACGTCCCGAGACACAGTGCTATGTTACAGTGACCCGAGACGCAGCGCTATGTTACAACTTCCCAAGACGCATCGAGGTGTTACAGCGTCCCGAGACGCATCGAGATGTTACAGCTTCACGAGACACAGCTCTATGTTACAGCTTCACGAGACGCAGTGCGACGTTACAGCACCACACCGTCCCGAGACGCAGCGCTATGTTACAGCGTCCCGAGTCGCAGCGCTATGTTACAGTGTCCCGAGATGCATCGAAGCGTTACAGCTTCACGAGACGCAGCCCTATGTTACAGCGTCCCGAGACGAGGCAAAACGTGACAATGTCACGAGACGCAGCGCTATGTTATAGTGACCCGAGATGCATCGAATCGTTACAGCGTCCCGAGACGCGTCGAGACGTTACAACTTTCCGAGACGCAGCGTTATGTTACAGTGACTCGAGACGTATCGAGGCATTACAGCTTCACGAGACACAGCGCTTTGTTACAACGTCCCGAGACGCATCGAGATGTTACAGCGTCCCGAGACGCGTCGAGACGTTACAACTTTCCGAGACGCAGCGTTATGTTACAGTGACTCGAGACGCATCGAGGTATTACAGCTTCACGAGACACAGCGCTTTGTTACAACTTCCCGAGACGCATCGACGCGTTACATCTTCACGAGACGCAGCGCGGTGTTACAGGGTTACAGCGTCACTAGACGCAGCGCTATGTTACAACTTCCCGAGACGTATCGAGACGCAGCGCCATGTTACAGTGTTACAGCGTCACGAGAGGCAGAGCTAAGTTACAGCGTCTCGAGACGCAGCGCTATGTTACAGCGTTAGAGCGTCACGAGACTCAGAGCTCACGCTACTCTACCCAAGAGTCACTATGCGCGTCGCGACGTCGCGTTTCCTATGGGACATAAAAAGTACACAATATACTACATAATATCAATAGAAGAGAAACCAAAAACAAACTAAACAATCCAAAAGTGCAAACCCCTGCCTGCAAAACAAAATCTTATCGTTTCGTTGAATCGTTGAACACTCTAATCTCAGGAGCCTTTTAGTAGAGGAAGACTTTTTTAGACTTTTAAGGCAACGGCTAGTTATTTATATAAAATTATAATAACAATCAAAAACCATCATTTTAAACTGACATTCCTTTGTGTCATCATTCTGAACAACAATTAACTTGTAACAATTTTTTTTTTCGAAATTTTTTTTGAATAAAAAAAATTTTTTTATTCCGTCTTATTACTGTCCTCTGGCAGGGGACGGTAGTTCCTGATGGCCTCCATCCTGGCCTTCCTCCGTTCCGACGGAGTCGCTCCCTTTATCTTGGTGAACATGTGAGCACCTTTCTTCGACGGATCCGGTTTGAAATTATTCGCGTACACCTGTTCAACAAAAACAAAATACATATTAAAAATTAAAAAAAAAAAAAACAATGTTACGTAACCTGTTCGAACCCCCCCTCCCGCAACTGTAACGCACCGTAACGTTTTACAAGGCCCCTCCCCCTCCCCGCAAATTGCGTCACGTAACGTAACACTTGAACGTCCCCCAATTAAAAAATATTGTTGCCTGTAACGCGTTACATGTGACATTTGATTTTACTCTCAGAAAAAATTTTCAAAACCCCGGGCTTATATAATTATATAAGTACTCACGACAATATATTCTTAAGGAGTGAACTCCAAAAAAAAAAACACCAAAGAAAAAGAGCTCCAAGAAAAAAAACACTAAATAAAAAGAGCTCCAAAATAAAAACCAAAGAAAGAGCTCAAAAAAAAAACCCAAAGAAAAAGAGCTCCAAGAAAAAAAAAGACCAAAGCAAAAGAGCTCCAAAAAATACCAAAGAAAAAGAGCTCCAAAAAACCCAAAGAAAAAGAGCTCCAAAAAAAACCCAAAGAAAAAGAGAAGAAAGTTTTTGTAAAAAAACAAAAGAAAAAGTGAGAAAGTCGCGGGCAAGAGCTACTACCTAAATACTAAATAGTTGGTACACCTCACCTCGTCCCAGTTCTCCTCGGCTTTTAAATTGGTCGACGTGATCTGTGCCTTTGGAGCTTTGTTCGTTTGTTCCATCCCGTCTTCGACCCTGTACTTCATCTGATCGAAGAGGACCCTCTTGTTGCAGTGGAGCACGTGATACTGGAATTTTATAATAATAATAATAATAAATTCACGATTTTACAATAATAAAAATCTATAATCTATATTACTAGCTGACCCGGAAAACGTTATTTTGCGAAAAAATAAAAAATAAATTTTGTTAGTCGATTCTCAGCACCTCTAACCTACCCGATAAGCACACAAAATTTCATCAAAATCGGTCCAGCCGTTTCGGAGGAGTTTGGCAACAAACACCGCGACACGAGAATTTTATATATTAGATATTATTATGCATAAAATTGTTGTGTTTGTTTTGTTTATTTATTTATTTATTCATTCAAAACGGTAACAGCCTAGCCTAGCATACTTAACATTCTAACCCTATCGCTCAACATCTAGGTCCAGTGTGCAAGCCGAAATTAAAGCTGAACACAAGTAATTCACTTTTGGTATGTAAAGCAGACAAGAAAAGTGCTTTATCAATTTCGAATAAAAATTCCATTCATTTCAAAATTCGCTAAGGCTTCGATTCGAAATAGGTATTGATTACTGATTGACATAGTTTGTCATAGCCAATAAAGAAAGATAGCAATAGAAATTGCCACTTTGAATTTTCAAAGGAAAACAGACCTTATCAGAACAGACGTAATGTTCAATCTTAGGGTGATACTGATAAAGCACTTTATTTGTCGAGTTTACATAAACTCCAACAAATAAATTTTAAAAATTCGAGACAATCAAATAAAAAGAAAATACATAAAATCTAAACAAAATTCATTACACAAACAAAAAAGTTTGAATACTATGTCAAAAAATGTTAAAATAAAAAAATTTCAAAAGTAAAAAGAATCGAGTTAAAAAAAAAATCAAAAATTAAAAAGTCAAATGTTAATAATTGTTCATGTAGATATAACTCAAAAACTCATTTTTTTTTAATTTTTTTTTCCATTTTGCATAATGCGATCAGTCTCAAGACTACACTCTGGTGCAATGAAATCGCACATGTGAACATTTTTTTGAAAAATATGGTGTTATTTTTTTTTTATTTAAAAAGTCACATATTTTTTACAATAGGATGAAAGGTTATTTCAATACCTATTCAATGATACCATATAAGCGGTGATAAGTTTACCTTACTGCCGAAAAGGAAAGCAAAAACAACAAACCCCAAAATTGCTTACTTAGCGCACTGCAGTTTGCGATAGCAATTGCAGGTATAAAAAGGCCTGTTTTGAGAAAAACGTCATCATTTGCATTTCAACGCTCTACGTGAAAGGACGCCTAGTGACTACAGTTGCAACATTCTGAAGAAAATGGATACTACTCCGGAAAAAGCCGCTCAAGTCGTTGCTCTAATTGAAGCAGGCCAGAACCAGAGTGCAGTAGCTAGACAGTTGAATATCAGCCGATATTCAGTTCGTCGTGTATACCAGCGCTATCGGGAGACTGGTGGCTATGAACGGCGACGAGGATCTGGTCGCGCCAGAGCTACAACTCAACGGGACAACCGATTTCTCGTAACGACGTCATTGCGAAATCGACGACTGACTGCCGTTGATCTTGCACAACACCTTCAAGAGGTACGTGAAGTGGAAGTCAGCCGGTGGACAGTTAGAAGAAGACTTGCCGAAGGTGGCCTGACTGCGCGTAGGTCAGTAAATGCTCCTAATCTAACACCAGCTCACCGCCGCGACCGTCTTCAATTTGCACAAGAACATGTGCACTGGACACTCGACCAATGGAGAGCAGTCCTGTTCTCAGATGAGTCCAGGATGTGTCTTCACGGCAATGATGGTCGAGGAAGGGTCTATAGAAGGCCTACAGAGAGATTCTCCCAGTGTTGCATCACAGAACGTGTGGCATACGGCGGTGGTTCGTGTATGTTCTGGGGAGGCATTTCACTCGAAGCGAAAACTGAGCTTGTCTTCATCACGGGGGCCAATATCAGGCGACAAACAAGAGGATAGACATCTCAGCGGTACATTGAGGAAGTTCTCCAGGAACATGTCGTACCATTTAGCGGTTTTGTTGGAGAGAACTTTCTCTTTATGCATGACAATGCAAGACCCCATACAGCTGCTATAGTACAACAATACTTGCAAGAGGTAAATATCCCCGTGATGGAGTGGCCAGCTCGAAGCCCGGACCTTAATCCGATCGAGCACTTATGGGACGAGTTAAAAAGAAAAATAAGAGGCAGAAATATTGCTCCAGCCAATCTTCTGGAGCTACAAAATGCGCTAAAGGAGGAATGGGAAGCCATACCACAAGACTTTGTCAAACACTTAATAGAGTCTATGGAAAACCGGTGTCAAGCGGTTATTCGGGCAAGAGGGGGTAACACTTATTATTAATAAATGTTTTTTCACTACATTTTGTGATTTTTTTTAATAATCCCCAATTTTCGAACTTTTTAGTTAAGCATAAATCCGCTGATAAAAATGTATTTGTTGTTTTTGCTTCTCTTTTCGGCAGTAAGGTAAACTTAATACCGCTTATATGGTATCATTGAATAGGTATTGAAATAGCCTTTCATCCCACTTAAAAAAAAAATATATGTCTTTTCAAATAAAAAAAATAAACAATATTTTTCAAAAAATCTTTACATGTGCGATTTCATTGCACCAGAGTGTATAAGCAGATTTGTTAAAAGGTGTTTAGGGCTTGAAAAGCCGATTCCCCATTAGGAACGACTCTCAATGTAGCCGGCTCCTCAGTCTACTATGGAGTCCAGGTCTGGTCTTGAATAAGTCAAAACTCAAAGTAGCGTGCAACAGCTGAGTAATAAAGATACTCACATCCAACTCGACGATGGGCACAATGTGGGTACTATCGAATGGACACGTAGCCATCTTTTGCGAGTCCATATGTTGCTTCCGACATTTCTCCACGTGGAACTGCATGCGGTATCTTTCCACCCGATGAGACTTGTTGTACGGACACGTCACCATTTCGTTCGGTTTTGGATCCATCTTTCTGTAATTCGAATGGAAATTTATTGGACATTATACTGAGGAGTAAGAAAAATAAATCATCTAAACATAGATGATCTAACATAGATTGGTGAATGAAGAACGATTGAATGATACCGCCGTTGTACTTGTAAAATGCGGCAAAAAATACTACACCGAATTCGGTGTACCCGAGCCAGTCACACTGCAAACTGTCTGTGATGTGTAAGTGCCGAATATTTTATTAAATTTTGAGCATAATAAAATGCCAGTTTGCGTAGTGAAACTGTGTAAAAATATAATAAAACTATGTAAAAAGTGATAAAAAGTGACAATGTTTTACACACACTACAATAAAAAGTTACCGCATTCACGGAGTTATCGCTTTTGTATAGCGCTCTATCTAGTCGAGCGCAGCGAGACCAATCAAATATCTTTGCGTCTAAAGATGTATAATACATTGTACGGTACCTAGTAACTAAATGATATGGCTTTGGGAAGTACAGTCTGGGTAAGAAAAGGTTCGCCACCTTAAAGTTGACATTTGCTTGCACCACGGCAATATATAAGTCGTGTCGAAATTTCACTTTAAACATCTGACAGTTGTCTGCTTAGTGCTTTAGTTTCAAAAAGTACTAAGACTCTACGACTTGATATAGGAATGAATTTGAAAACTAACGAAGGTTTTCGTACCCCGACTTTACCTGCGCTGAAGACGAATTTTAAAGCGTTGCAAGTGCCATTGACCAATCAACGCATTTTGCGGCTCTTTTGAGTATCGCTATTGGTCACCAGCTGCCGCCATGTTAGCGGCATGTCACTCGTGCGAGTGAGACAACACTAACAGCTGTATTGTATTATGAAACTTATAGTATCTAAGGTTGATTTGTTAGCTTTATTCGTTAATCGTCGGAGCTGTACTTAATTTTCTGCTGGAACGAAGATTCACGACGGGCCTTATAAAATGTGTACTACTGTAAGCAGCACCTGAGTTCTTCCTTGGCTGTGTTATAGGCGACGGTAGCCATTTACCATCAAGTGGACCGTCACCCTGTCTTTAAATTAAAAAAAACCATGTCTATCCAATAAACATGGTATAGTGTGATCTACCCACTAATTTTTCAAAATTTTATTAAATGGTAGATAGAACACATTTATTTATTTGAGATATACCAAACAGTAGACGTGTCTTGTTATAATTTTATTATAAAATAATGAATTACAGAGTATTTCGGCTGACAAGCGTACCAATTACCTACAGGCATATACATTACGTGAGCGGGAAAGTCTCGCTTTCACACTGTCTGTTCTGCTGATTTCAGTAAGAGCAAAAATATCCTGCTTTAGCTTTAGGCTAAATGAATAAATGCTGTAAGTATTAAGGGTCCTCGAGACGGTCAAACGGTTTGAATCAAACACGTAGATTTTGGTTTGAGTAGGTTAGCATCACAATTTGGAATGCAGACAAAGAAACAAAAGGAAACGGATAAAATTAAGTTAGCAATCAAAGTAAATACCTGTTTTTTTAAAAAAAGAAATAAAGTAAAGTCGATAACTCACGGATTTGCTGAAGTAACTTGTTGAAAAACTGTTGATTATTTAACTATGTACTCTAGTAGTTTGTGGAAAAGCAAACCGCTTGGCTTCTTCGCTGAACAAGCTGAGTAGGCAAATAAATAATAAATTAAATATGTTGTATGTAATGCACAAGTCGATTTAACCTTGAATCAATTTTGATTTGAATTGAATAATAAAAAAAATCGCGACAGACTCAAGCTTCCGAAAAAACCATAGACTAGACAAAACTATCAAAGAGATTACCGTAGATCCACAGATTATAAAGTTGATGAAGTTACAAATAATGCAAAAGCAAAAGCATAAATCGATGTAAAATTAATTGCTCCATCGAATTATGAATTTGCGAAAATTGCTTCTACTTATAAATAATTATATTCGCAAAAAACACACTACAGCCTTCTTCTCTTGCTAGTGCTAGAGAATAGTTATATTCTTTGATTGCAGATTGATATGTTTTCCAACTTCAAGTCCATAGCAGTCAAGTCCTATAATTATAAAAACCTTTATAAATGTCTTTACACTTGTCTAAATTCAGTGTAATTCATTTAGTTAGCTTAATTTAGCCAAATGTAAAGGCCGCTTAACTCTCAAGGAAAAGTTGAAAGTTTGACGTTGATGACAACGACATCTTATGCCATGACATTTGACAACTGACATTTGTGACGTGTCAACCATCCTATGCCAACAATTTTATCAGTCAGGTCAATCAGTCAGTGGTCAGTATTTCATTAATCGTGTTTATAACTAAACTGAGCCATTATCTACGCATTAATGCGATAAAATATTAATCGATTATAAGTCCACGTAGCTTACAATAACAGGTGAACTTATTTTTAAGCCATTTTCCTCATAATTTAGCATAATACGTGGACCAATCTCGTAAAAGTTTTACGAAAAGTGTAATGTTTTTAAGTATGTAATGGTTTAATTATTACTTTATTTATGTTGTTTCTTTTACTAATTTTGTCTTCTATTAATTTTAGGATTAAACATGTTGAGGTTAGCGGTTTTAGCAGCTATCTTGCAGTGTACATTGACGCAGCAGTATCAGCAAAAAGTAGCTCCGGGCGTGCCACCGCAAAATTACCAAGTCAGTAATAAATTACATCTATTACATACGTGTTGAAATAATATTAGTAGACAGACATTATTCAATTATAAATCTCACTTTATAGAAAGTCACATATTGAATTGTAAGACTGTTTTTGAAGAATAAACTGAAATTTTTAAGATGTAGATAATTTTTTTTCTTGTTAAAAGTCGCTAGTTAGACTAACAAACAACTTGTTGATAGGTGGCTACTAAATAATTTTTTAAAATCAGTCCACTAGTTAAGTCAGTCCGCTGTTGCACGCGACTTCGTCCGCATCCGTACTAATATTATAAATGCGAAAGTTTGTATGGATGTATGTATGGATGTTTGTAACTCTTTCACGCAAAAACTACCAAACCGATCACCATGAAATTTTGCATACACGTGGTCTGAGACACCAGAAAGGACATAGGGTACCTTTCATCCAGAAAAAAAGTATGTCTCCCGAGGGATTATCTAAAATTAAGGAAACTAACTCCTGGTTAAGTATAATAGCAATAACGATTTTAGGCGATATATTGCTTATTCAATGCGGACGAAGTCACGGGCACCAGCTAGTAACTTTATATAATACTAGCTGGTGCCCGCGACTTCGTCCACGTTCTGGATGAAAGGTACCCTATGTCCTTTCTGGTGTCCCAGACAACGTGTTTGCATAATTTCATGGTGATCGGTTCAGTAGTTTTTGTGTGAAAGAGTTACATACATCCATACATCCAAACAAACTTTCGCATTTATAATATTAGTAGGATGATACTCGCTGATAATGTAGCTTTCTTTAGCTGAAATTTTTTTTAATATTGGTCCTTAGTTTTTGAGTTTATTCATTACAAACAATAATACAAATCTTTCTTTATAATATTATCTAAAATATAAAATTCTCGTGTCGCGGTGTTTGTTGCCAAACTCCTCCGAAACGACTGGACCAATTTTGATGAAATTGTGTGTGCTTATCGGGTAGGTCTGAGAATCGGCCAACATCTATTTTTCATACCCCTTAATGTTAAGAGTGGTCGACCCCAAAAATTTATTTTTTATTTTTTTGCTAAACAACGTTTGTCTGGTCGGCTAGTAATATTATAGTATACATAGATAAATGATTGTTTCTCATTATGCCGTTACAGAACTATCAGCAACAACCTCCGCCCCAACAACAACAAGTAAGTACTTATAATAAAACTATTTTTCCATAAACATTAGGTACTTATTATTTGAGATTGTTTTATTGAAATTCTATCAATGTTAATTTACCCACCGCAGCAACAATATCAACAACAACAACAACAACAATATCAGCCACAACAACATCAACAACAACAATACCAGCAACAACCACCACCGCCTCCGCCCCCACAGCAAAACTACCAGCAACCACAACAGCAACAGCAAGCCCCCAGCCACGGTCACCACGGTGGTAAGAATTGATAAATCTAATGCTTTGTAATATAATGCGCACTGGCAGGGTTTGGAACTCCCTGCCGGCGTCTGTATTTCCGAAAACATATAATAATAATATCATAATATAATATAAATAAATAATAATAAATAAATATCTTCACACATTTCACACAGCACCATCTAGTTCCACACTAAGCAACTTAATGCTTGTATTATGGATTACCAAACAGTTGATATACTATATAGATTACTATTTTTTGTAAATACATACATATTATAAATACAAAACATCCACGACTCAGGTACAAAGGTAAATGTTAGCACATAAACATTTGTCCCTAGCGGGATTCGAACCCGCGACCGCTTGGTTAACAGCTAGGGTTACTAGCCACTAGACCAAACGTGTCGTCAATATAACCCTAATCATTTCAAAGCCCAAACAGCGGCCAAAAAGCTGGGCATCCTAAATAGGGTCAGGCGATACTTTACGCCTGGACAGCTCCTATCTTTGTATAAGGCGCAAGTCCGATCTTGCATGGAGTATTGCTCCCACCTTTGGGATGGCTCAGCCAAATACCAACTTGCCGCACTCGACTCGGCAGAACGCAGAGCCAGGAGACTCGTAGGCGACAGTACTCTTTTAATGTCTAAGATGCAGAGCCTGGCACATAGACGCAAAATCGCCAGTTTATGTGTCTTTTTATAAGGTGTACTTCGGAGAGTGTGCTCAGGAGCGGCATGAGCTGATACCGCCTTCCCCTTTCTTCCATCGGACATACAGACGTATGGCTGGCTACCATCCTCGTCTTGTCGAAATCCCTCCATTACGGACCGAGCGCTTTGAAACATCCTTTATAATGCGCACTGCCAGGGTTTGGAACTCCCTGCAGGCGTCTGTATTTCAGAGCACATATAACCCTAATCTATTCAAGGTTCGATTGAATAGGCGTCTTCTAGGTGAGCTCGCTCCATTGTAAGCCTCATCCTTGCCACACGGCTGGTCGTTGGCCAAGAGCGAACCCATCTCTAATAAAAAATAAATAAAAAAATACTAGCGTCTAGCACTCCTCGGATTTAATTAATTAATTAATTAAAGTATTTTAATTATTTCAGATCCACAACTCCTGAATCCGGCGAATATAGCACACGAAAGGGAGTGAGTATTTTTTTCCCGTACAGTTAGTCGACAGGAATTATTGTCTTTAAATTACGTCCATTATTAAACTATTAGTGATGTAATAAATGTATATCCTCGGATACGGATCTTTCTTCTCCCTCGAATATCCGCGGATTCGGATCATGCTTCTCCCTAGGATATCCGCGGGTACGGATCCGTCTTCTCCCTCGGATATCCGCGGATACGGATCTTTCTACTCCCTCGGATATCCGCGGGTACGGATCCGTCTTCTCCCTCGGATATCCGCGGATACGGATACGGATCTTTCTACTCCCTCGGATATCCGCGGATTCGGATCCTTCATCTCCCTCGGATATCCGCGGATACGGATGTTTCTTCTCCCACGGATATTCGCGGATACGGATCCTTCTTCTAACTCTATGTGGCTATCCGCCACATTACTATCTAACAATGCAATTGTCGTGTGAACCCACTTCGGTTGAAATTATTGTGTCGATCTTAAGGCCGTTCGCTCAGTTGCCAAATAAATTGATGGGCATATTTTATGTATATATATTTTTCCTTTCAGTCACATCCAAGAGCACATGGACGTGCCGGTAGACACGTCCAAAATGTCCGACCAGGAGTTGCAGTTTCACTATTTCAAAATGCACGACGCCGACAACAATAACAAATTGGACGGATGCGAACTGATCAAGTCACTCATACACTGGCACGGTGAGTGTAATACTAATATTAAACTTCTCTATAGTGGAAATTCAAATTAAGATCCCATTCGTTCATTCAATCATTCATTCATCCATCTCATATTAATTCATTCTTTCATTAAATCATTCATTCATTCATCTGTTCAGCCAGCCATTCATTCATCTATTAATTCATTCATTCGTCTGTTCAGTAAGTCATTCATTCATTCATTCAATCATACGTTCATTCATCTATTCAGTCATTCATTCCTTCGTCCATTCATTCATTCATTCATTTGACCATCCATTCATTTATACGTTCATTCATTAAAAATTCACAGCTCCCAAATATTCAATTCACTATGGTGGTTTTTATTGTCACCGTGTTTTTTATTATTACTGCGGATGCGGATGTCTTTAATCGGTGCGGAAGATCCGCATTTGCAAATGGAAAAATGAAATAATTTCATAATGAAATTTATGCAGGACTACCCCCATATCCGCATCCGCAAAAGATTCGCATGGATAATTGCGGATGCGGACCCGGTTGCGGATGTCTTTTGCAAATGCGGATGATCCGCAATGCAAAAATCCGCAACAACCCTTCATACGTATAAATAAGCTATGGAGGGTAGATGTAATGTAAGAAGTACTGACTCATTTATCACAATCAAACTGAAAAAATGCTCCTCCAACAATTAAATAAGGTTGCTAAAAGTGGCCACAATGGCGCTAGTGTACATGTCTTCCATCTATCTGTCTTTGTCTAATGCGACTAGAGACTAGATACTATACTTGGGCCACTTTTTAATACACAGAGTCGGTCCTTCTCAAATCTACCCTCCATAAACTTGTCTTAATAATTATGACGACACGTTTGGTCTACTGGCTGCTAGTAAACTTAGCTGTCAACACATTCCACACAGCAGCGCCATCTAGTTCCACAGTAAGCAACTAATGCTTGTATTATGGATTACCCTCAGAATAATAACTAAAGCATAGAAGTAAGGCTAAAATAAAAACCAATATTTATAGTGTGTTGCTTCTTACACTAATGCATTGAAGCCATAAGTCAAAAAGAGATAAACATACAAACTGTGTTCTTATTTTTGATCAGCGTACCTAGTTAAAACGTCAAACTTGGTTCCTTTCGTATTTTGGTGCCGTTTTATGATGCCGATTTAAAGAGGCTGGCTAACGTTAACAAAATGATGGCGCAATGTGTCAACTTTACTTATCTGTCTGTACCTATGTTTTTGTTTTGTGTGTTTCTTGATTTCTGTTTCTGTATAAAAATATAATAAATCTAGCATCAAATCAATTATAACACTAATTAGATATCTGTGAATTCTTTGATTACCTATAACAATGTCTTGTTCAGTCCCAGGACGTAAATCTAATGCGTGCAAAAAACAAAACGAGGATATGTTTATAAGTTACCATCGGTAAGTGATTTATTATGATTTCTAAATGTTTGTTTGTATAATCAGTCATGCAGTAAATATACTGAGCGCTTGTTTGTATAATAAATACCACTAATAAATTCTGTTTCTTGAATTTACGTAATATTTTAAGAAAAAGATAAAAACAGTATAGGTTATGTTAGTGTTGTGCCGAATATCATCTTATCAGGTCTTATCGATATTTGTATTGATAATCGTTAATGTATCTACGTTTGTATAATATTCTTTTATATGAGTTGACTAAAGGGCCATAAAACAAAAAAATCCAAAAAGGTTTTTATTGCAAAAATACAATCATATTTCTTCATATTGTATGTTGCAAAAATACTTATGGTTATTTTATTCAATATTTAGTATATTTTGATTTTTTTCTGAAACTGTTACATTATCTTCATGTATATACAATATACATACACTCACGTTCCACATTATTAAATTGCTTAATAAATGTTTCAGGAGTTAGATATGCAGTCAGATGAAATTCCATAAATACAAGCGCTTGTCGTGGAGGATTAATTTATCCGTCGAAAGACGTAGTTGAAGTGTGCGAATTAGCAGAAAAAGTTCTGCGAAGTTATGACACAAAATTTATAGGACCATCAACAAATATACAAAAAATAACATACAAAATTGTAAAAAAAAAATAGCACCTACAAATATTTTCAAAAAAATTGGAGTACCACTGTTTATAGGATATAGCTTTTGGCGATAATAATAATAATAATAATAATAATAATAATAATTTATTTGCAAGAATACTTGGTTACAGCAGGATATTCATATTTATATTAATGTAGTACATACAAGTTTTCTACCTGTGTACAGGTGTGCAAATATTTAAATTTTTGTACAATTAGTCAACAGCTATGTCAAATATACAAATACTACATGTCATTCAAAATACTAAAAGAAAAAAAACAATAAAGTTAGTTACTACCATCAGTGTGTGTTTTGTAAATGTGATAGTACTATACCAGATTTACCTAATGTCATATGAGAAGCATTAATTTATAGTTTTCTTGTTTACATACAAAAAATATATAGAATAAGTATAAAATACAATTATTAATTATCATGAATACATAGGTACAGCCTGTATTAATGTATTAAATTAAATTTCTTTTCCCCTATCCAATTATTTATTCTTTTAGGTCTGTTAAGTCTATCCATAAAACTGGCATTGATATTTATCAAGGAATTCCTTAACAGAATAAAAACATTCCTCCAGCAACCAGTCCGTCAAAGCCCTACCGAATTTATTAGAAGGCAAGTCAGTTACATACCTAGGCAGTGAATTATAAATAAGAGGAATCATGTAAACACAATTTCTCTTAAATAAGACCAATTTGGGTTTAGGCATTTCCAAACAGATCCGCACACATTCCCTTGTCAATTTATTGTTATTGTTATTAAAAAGGTGCAGATTCTGCTTAGCAAATCTTGCTGCTTCTAATATGTAAATACTAGGTAGTGTTAACAATTTATGCTTTTTAAAAACGGGCCTACACGATTCAGTCCATTTCATTGAGAACATTGCTCTAACACATTTTTTTTGCGCTATGAATGCTCTTTGCACATCAGAAGCATTTCCCCAGAATATTATACCATAACGTAAAGTAGATGAAATATATGCATGGTAAACACTCAACACAGTACCCAAGCATGCAATCCTGCGGATCCTACCCAAAGCAAAAACAAGTCTATTAATTTTTTTACAAATACTATCAATATGTAATTTCCAACTAAAATGTTCATCTACAATAACTCCCAGAAACTTATTTGACTCAACCTTCTCAATCTTTTGGGAGTCATATGTTATGCACAAGCATTCATTAATGATGATCACCAGCATTCATTAATATCACATGTTTACCTGCTCGTCGGGATTCATTATTTAACAAAAACTATTTTGTTTAAAGGACAATGATGTTCATTCATAATTTTGTTTTTGTTCGTTGTATTACTGTATACTTTTATATATTTGTTTACTGTACGTTTTTGAAATTAAAATTGTTAGTTTAGTTGATTACTGGCTGGATAGTTTTATTTATTATCCTTTTGATTAATCGAACCTTTTGGTGACCCAACTAGCGCAAACAGCTTAACGAGATTTCTCGGCAAAAATGAGCAACGCAACTGGTGAAGTATATATCTACTGCTGGCGCAGGCTTGTCGAGGTAGTCTGTTTTTCATGATTCGGTAAATAGAAATTGTCTCTATTTAGCTGAGAACATTTACTTTCACATTTATAATATAAGTAAGTATGAATATATCATACTATATTACATATACATACATACTATATTACAATCTTGGCACGCCTTCTTATATATTAAATTGTCTTGATATAATAAAAATGCTTTATAATTATTATTAACCTATTTATATTTGAAGGACTGGTATATTTGTATTTTTAAATAGGTAATCTAAGAAAAACTATAATGAAAAGACCTACTTACCAATATTGTTTACGAAATAAAACATGTCCGATAAAAACATTAAATAAAAAGATTAAATATTATACAATTTTATCGACAATTAATAATTTAAAATGACGATTTGTTCCCTACACTAGTGAAATATATATATGAATAATTTGTATAAGTCACTCTGGTACGGAACGGCCAGACGACCATCTAGTGACAGTATATTTGTCTCTCTTTAGTTTATGGCTTTAATGCATTGGTGTAAGAAGCAACACACTATAAATATTGGTTTTTATTTTAGCCTTACTTCTATGCTTTAGTTATTATTCTGAGGGATTACCAAACAGTTGATATAGAACATAGACTACTTTTATTTTTTGTAAATACATACATATTATAAATACAAAACATCCATATGACTTGGGTGCAAAGGTAAAATGTCAACACATAATCATTCGCCCTTAGCGGGATTCGAACCGGCGACCGTTTGGTTAACAGCTAGGGTTACTAGCCACTAGACCAAACGCGTCATCAATGTGATGGATGTAATGTGTCGTCATATGGTAATGTTCATTTTTTCTTTGTCCGGGTTCTCGTCTCGTTGTGTGTGCCGTCTATGCGCCGTCTATATGCCGTCTATGCGCCGTCTATATGCCGTCTATGCTCGTCAATCAGCAGAGCAGGGTCACAAGCAACAGCCGCAAGCCGAACAAGCGCCGGTCGGCGAGAAAATATTCACGGACGACGAACTGATAAACCTGATCGATCCGATACTAAATATGGACGATCACAACAGAGACGGTTACATAGACTATCCGGAGTTCGTTAGGGCTCAGCAAAAGAACCAGAGACAAGACAAACAATAGTAGTGGTCTATGCGAATGTTTTCAAAGCTACCCTCTTCTTGATTTTTGCCTTGATTTGCCCAAAAGATGTGTGAGGGGTGTCTTTCTTTTTGCCTCTGTCCATGGGAGCGTTCAAGTGTTATAATATTAACGTAAAGCGATTTTTGAAGATTTTCGACCGTGTAACAGGCCGTAACGTTTTTCAGTACTCAACGGAGGTGTCGGTTACATTACATTACATGACATTACATGACATTACATGACAGTGTCGCGAGTTCAATAGTTTTTTCCCCATCTCGAAAAAATGTAAAGAAGTTATCTCCCGCTGTTCGAACTCCCACCACCCCACTACCCCCTCTCTCCTCCACTACCCCTCTCACCCATACACTACCCCCTCACTCCACTACCCCCCTCTCCCATACACTACCCCCTCTCACTCCACTACCCCCCTCTCCTATACACTACCCCCCTCTCACATACACTACTCCCCCTCTCACATACACTACCCCCTCTCTCCCATACACTACCTCCTTTCTCATCCCACTATCCCCCCTCTCGCTCCTCCCCCCAAATTATATGTAATACTTGAACGTCCCCCTGACACCTGGGACCTTTTTTTTAACAGTGGGTCTAGTATGAGTATAAATAAACTCATGCTAGATGCAAAATCCTCGAATTGTAGAAATAATATCTCGAGTTCTCTTGCTGTGCAATAATAAATAAATTGAATTTCACCTACATATGTGTATCTGTGTATATATGGAATTAATTTGTGGTCACATTAATATGAGTCGGTCCTGGGTCTTATTTAATCCTCTAGGCGCCGCCAGAGTCGGATTTATCCGACAGTTATTTTATTTTCGTGTCGCATTTCGTCAGAGACGTGTATCATGTACGACAAATTTCTTGTTATTTACTTGTTTATTTTGAAATCATCGAGTTGTTGAGTTGCTTTCTCTCAAAAATAATAATAATACACACTGAATACAAATACTAAAATACAAAGCGGTTATTAAAGGATTAAAATAAGATTTTTCTTATATACAGGCCACGATGTCCCACGACTATGCCACATGGAGGGAAAAGTACCTTGAATATCGTAGATGGAACATTTTACTGAAAGAATAATTCATGATCTTCCTTTTATTTCTGACACTATATTTATTTAGCAAAAAATAATCCTCATGATGAAGCTACAGGGTAATTTTTTTTTCTCGTGTAGCCTGTTCGATTCCCGGTTCAACCGTGTGATTATTTAAAAATCTATGAATGCAGTTTAAATTGTTTTTTTAAATTAAAATAAAGTATTCCTTCATTAAAATGTTCCATCTACAATATTCAAGGTACTTTCCCTCCATGTGCCATAGTCGTGGGACACCCTGTATATATATATATTGGACTAATAAGTTTATATTCACTACTTATATTAGTTTTATATACATCCCGTCCTTTCTACTTTTACTTTTATAGTCTAGTTTTTAAGATAGACTTAATTATTTTCCTGTCATGCCGTTGAAGTTATTAAAAAAAAACACCCAAGTCTCATAAAAATAAAGCAAATAGGCTTGACTGACTGTGTATTCTTTTTATATTTATGAAAATCTCTCACTATTATAATTCTTCTCTGATTCTATCTCTGATACTCTCTCTCTTTACTCTTAATTTTTTAGTAAATATTCGTTTTTAATAATTATTATATAATTATGTGTGACATTGGAGATTAATTAGTCTATGGACGCCATTGCTGTGTCATTTACGTGTCACGCCAGTGTCACACCAATGTCAATGTCATTTATAATGACATGTGTACAAATGAAAAAAAACTTCAATTACAAGGAGGATAGATAAAGGAGCACCATCTTACGTGAGTGTTAAATTGAAAAAGTGGCAAGCTAAAAGAATTAAATAGGGGTTCATAAATTGACCGGAATGGCGCCAGTGTAGCCAGAGTCGGAAGATAAACGCTACGACGCAGCCAAAACTAAAATCAAAATGAACCGAAAAATGTAAAATTACTTTCATACTTTATTTATCGTTAAAATATGTGTAACAATTTTTATATTGTTTAAAATTTACACTCTGTCTACACTAGCGCCGCCCTTATTTAACACCTTTCAACGGACAGTTTTAGATACACGGTGAACTGATTATACTGAAAATAAAAAAATGTAATTTGAAAACTATTATAAAAAATAATATATGTATGAAAAATATATAATATATCTTCAATGTCCACATATTTATTGATAAAATAAAATAATATAGGTCACAACTTCTCATAGGTACTCCACTATTTTTTTATTTTTTATTTTTAAATAAGATCAATAAACTTCACAAATATAAACTTAACTAAGAAATTTAAATAAAGACTTATTACAAAAATTTGTGGCAAACCAATAAGTACCACGTGCAAACAAATTAAAAAAAAATTAAAACTTCTAAAAAAAATTTTTGTGTGTCAATGCAGCATTGTAGGTATTTTTGACATTTATGGGTCGAATTCATCCGACAGTTATTTATGTGTCAATGCAGCATTGTGGGTATTTTTGAAATTTATGGGTACCCGCGCTTACATGAAATATTATTATACTCTGTGAAAAAAAGACATAAAACTTGTCGGTGTATTGAAAATAACTACACTATATAGTTAGTTAGTTCTCTGATTTTGAGTAATAGTTATTAATAAAATTATTTCTAAAAATCTGAATAAAAAATTAAATACGCCGCCATGTTTTTTTTTTTAATTATTATCGAAAGGTGTAATCATCAATCTACTACAAATGTGGATTTTGCGTGACAAATGCCAAATTGGCACATGTCAAGTACGCCTAAAACGGAATCATGGCGGAGTCAATGGTGAAAGGTAGTCAACGTCCAAGTTGTACTATTCATTCATTTTAAACTTTAATGCGTTGACGTAAAGTCACATTTTCTTTGAGTGACAGACGTTTGGTTTGGTTTTAAATGACAGATGACATACTCTGCTTATAAACTAAAGGGCCCACAGATCAAAATTACACTTTTTACAGGAGAGCTAATCGAAAAAATAAAATTTTTTTATCTATTTTCTTTTTCCTATTATTAAATATATATATCAAATATATGCATATTATACATCGTTAGAAGCGTCTTTTTAAGTATCATTTAATGTTTTAATTGCTTTACTTTTATAATAAACTGGATACTAGAAGTGATATAAGCATATGCTTAAGTTACTTTTGAATATATAAAAAATAATCAAAATATACTAAATAATATGGAATAAAATAACCATAAGTCTTTTTGCAACATACAGTATGAAGGATTGTGATGGTATTTTTGCAATAAAAACATTTTTGGATTTTTTTTTGTTTTATGACCCTTTTTAGTTTATAAGCAGCGAATTATGTCACTTTTGAACGTAACATAAAGCTCGTAGACTTCGTAGTGTTTTGTGTGGCATGCGAAATCCACAGTTGTATGTAGATAGATGGGTGTAATAATAAAATATAAATGCTTGTAGTCATAGATAAATGATTGGTCTCGCTGCGCTACAATAAAATATAAACTACAATAAAAAGTTGCCGCATTCACGGAGATATTGTTTTTGTATAGCGCTCTATCTAGTCGAGCGCAGCGAGACCAATCAATTATCTATGTGTGTCAATTTGTATGTAAAAATATTGTTCTGTGTAAATTTTATGAGGTTTTCGTTTTATTTGTGATAGAAGGATTATTATGTCTATGAAAAATTGGATTGTATGTATGCTCATAATGTCATTATTCGTCGCTTTTTTATGTTTTGGTTGTGAAGTAAAATTTTGTTCGTTGGTAAATTGATTTAATATTAATTACCCAATTTTGATGATTAGCTTTTAACCCTTTAGCCGCCAGAGTCGGATATATCCGACAATTATTTTCGTGTTCATTTCGCCCGAGACTAATTTCTCTGCTTACTTGTCTTTCTTAAAAAGACTTTCTCTTAAAAAATAAAAATAAAAAAAATCACGAGTCAAAACTCGTACAAAATCAAGCGGTTGAAGGGTTAAAAAAATATTTTTGACGGTTTTACAGTTAGTTACGGTTTTTTTGACCTTAATACATAAAAAAATTGAATATTAATATTTCTTAAATATATCTAAACGAGTTTCTTTTTTTAAAATATCACCCACCAATATATTTGTATAAATATATATAATAACGTCTTCCGACTGTTAGAACGATATTATCCTATGTACAACGTCTTCCCTCTTTAAACCTGTCATCCTACGGGATGACGGGTTCAAATGTCATTCCTAACTGACTGAAGCGAAATGACATACTCGTGTAAATGATTGTCCTACATGCATCTGTCATATGAAATGTCACAATTGACAGTGACACGTCTGTTGAGTCAACAATTTCACTGTTCTGTGTCAGCGCACATCATTTTTCAAAACGGTTGTCTTTATTACATATTCCATTGTGTGGGTATCATTGTAAAATATTAAAAATAAAATTATTATTTTTAAAGTTTTTCATGTTTTTATTTATAGGGTAAAGCTCTAGTATGTACTATTTTAATATAAAATTTGTTGGAATTAATCTAGAAAAATTAGTTTTTGCTATTTAGTAATCCATACCTACCTACTCGTCGAAACTTTATTCTTTTTAAAAATAGTAAGTAAAATACTACTATTATTTAAAAAAAAATAGCAAAGAAATAATTACGTAAATACAAATGATGAATAGAAGAAGCCAGCAAACTAAACTCAAACAAAATTGAGTAGATTGGGCTCACTAGCACAATCTAGGGGACGAAGTACTCTGTTGATTTGACCCATGGAGAATAGAGGTAAATGAGGACCAACTTACATAGGTGTTAAATAGGTGTTAAAGCTTCCCTTTCATTACAACTAAATCCCAAATTGCCTGATTCCCATTTTGACTGAAATCCGAAATGCCCTAGTACCAAATTGCCTGAAAATTTGATGATTGAAAATTGAAAATATTATTAGATATTATGCATGTTTATTGTTTATCAGCAAAGTTGCAATTGCAAAAAAGTTTGTTTGCAGTTGTCCCCTTTTTTTCTTATTTTTTGCGCGGGAAAATCTACGAACTAGATCCCCACCGACCATTGAATGGACCGCCAACCTGTCTGTTAACCTATAAAAATTAAAGAAATGTGCGGATTACATTAGTAGGTAATTAAAAATTAAGTCAATTTGGCATTCAGGCGAATTGGGATTTAGTCGATTTCAGATTGTCTATTTGGGATTTGGTTGTAAAAGACCGGAAGCGTGTTAAACTGAAAAAGTGGCAAGCTAAAAGCAAAAAAAGCATTAAATAGTGGTTCATAAATTGACCGGAATGGCGCTAGTGTAGCATCGGTGTTTGATATGATTGGTTGGTTGCGTAGTTTATGAACTAGTGCGTCACACACCAATGCTACTACAGCGCCGCCTATTTGATGAGCGTATAAAATGGACACTTTCTCATGTGTAGAGTTGGGCCTCCTTACCTCTATTCTCCACGATTTGACGAATAATAAAATTAACAAGATATTTTGACAGTCTTGTGAAATTTACGTAAAACCAGTGTTTGTCTAGTTAGGCTGGGTTGCACCATCTTACTTTAACTATAACCAACGCCGCAACTTCAGTTAAAATAACGGTTAGGCCGAAAATGAGTTGCACCAGTTAACAAATAATCATAACTGGTTAACTGGTGCAACTCATTTTCGGCCTAAAACTCATTTTCGGCCGAAAATGAGTGCGAATTAACTGAAGTTGCGACGTTGGTTATAGTTAAAGTAAGATGGTGCAACCCAGCCTTAGTGTGTGTGTTTTGAAAACAAGCCCTGAACAAAACTGGGGTAAGTAAACTGATAATTTACTTTGCTTTTTTAAATTGTTGTGTCGTCTTTTATGTTAAAGTCTACAGACAGACAGACTTGATGACGGTCCACTTGATGGTAGATGACCGACCGTAGAAGGGAATTTTTAGTTTAGAATTTCAGTTTGAAAATGCACCATAAACATGGTCTGCCTACTTTGCCAGAGGTGGTAGGTTCGAACCCCGATTAGGCAGACATTTTCATAGATAATTTTTTATGTCTCTTAGCCTGAGTTTCTTTTTAATAATTTCGATCTATAAGCTCCGCAAATTGCTAAGGCGTTGGTCGCCATTTTGTTGACGTAATCTCGTGAGACACAGTACCGTTTGCAAAACAGGGGCCCTAGCCAAGAGCAAACCAATGCAAACGCTCCCTTTGCGTACTTACGAAACGAAAGAAATAAAGCCCGGTGATTGGTTGTTGTAACGCCCACATAAAATTTTGACCAATCACAAAGCTTTCTCCCAAGCGTAGTGTAGCCTGAGCGTAGCGTTTGCTCTTGGCTAGGGCCCCACAGGCTCACGAGTTTGTAATAAATAAATATCTCAAAGTCCTCATTATTATTCACCTTATGGTTAACTAGCTGGTGCCCGCGACTTCGTCCGCGTTGAAAAAGCAATATATCGCCTGACATCGTTATTGCTATTACACTTAGCCAGGAGTTAGTTTCCTTAATTTTAGATAATCCGTCGAAAGCAGTACTTTTTTTCTCGATGAAAGGTACCCTATGTCCTTTCTGGTGTCCCAGACATCGAGTATGCAAAATTTCATGGTGATCGGTTCGCTAGTTTTTGCGTGAAAGAATTACAAACATCCATACATACAAACTTTCGCATTTATAATATTAGTATACTTGCCTACTTCCATTTTTCTCGCTGGATAGTGACTGAAAGAAAACCTCTCTAGGTACTATGAGTTTGGTATTTTGTTATTAACCACATAGCTGGTGCCCGCGACTTGGTCCGCGTCGAAAAAGAAAATATATAAGAGTAATAAAGCCTGACATTCTTTATATTTTAGACGATCACTCGGGAATAGTACTTTTTTTTCTGGATGAAAGGTACTCTATGTCCTTTCTTGTATCCCTGACGATATGTATGCGAAATTTCATGATGATCGGTTGAGTATTTAAGGCGTGAAAAGGTAGCAGACAGACAGACAGAAGAGTTACTTTCGCATTTATAATATTAGGTAGTATGGAGTGTGGATATTGTTATGTTAATTTTTATTTATTTGTTGTAACAGCTAACCTTAGATTAATAAATAATTGGTCACGCTGCGCTCGACTAGATACCGCCGGCGTACTTGTCAAATGCGTCAACAAATACTACGCCGAAGTCGGCGTACCCGAGCCAGTCACACTGCAAAGTGTGTGTGTACGTGCCGAATGTTTTATTAAATTTTAGGCATAATAAAATGCCAGTTTGCGTATGTTGTAGTGAAATTGTGTAAAAAGTTATAAAAAGTGACGATGTCTTACACACACTACAATAAAAAGTTGCCGCATTCACGGAGCTATTGTTTTCAGATAGCGCGGTATCTAGTCGAGCGCAGCGAGACCAATCATTAATCTAAGCTTGTAATTTTTTTTTCTCTTATTTATTTATTTATAAGCTGACATTAACTAATAATGTTGGGTGGGTAAGTAGTAGGTATTTCAATTTGGGATCTTGAGAAGGATCTTGAGTATTAGTTGTATAATTTTCAAAAATTTTCAGGTCAAGTCGACGCTAATCACAAAACTTACAAAGATGAAGACTTGGAACATATTTTGGAACAGGCCTTGAAGCATACAGACCTCAACAAAGATGGCTACGTCGACTATTTAGAGTACAGACTCAGCGGTTATAAAGCGCAGCTGGCGAAAGCTAAGAAGGAAGAAAAAGCTTAACAACAAATATAATTGATTGGTGTCGCTGCGCCCGACTAGATAGAGCGCTATACAAAAGCAATAGCTCCGAAAATGTCGCAACTTTTATTGTAGTGTGTGTAAAAAATCGTCACTTTTTATCACTTTTACCAAGTTTTATTATATTTTTACACAATTTCACTACGCAAACTGGTATTTTATTTGCCTAAAATTTAATAAAACATTCGGCACGTACACATCACATACAGTTTGCAGTGTGACTGGCTCGGGTACGCCGTATTCGGCGTACTATTTCATGCCGCATTTTACAAGTACGACGGCGGTATCTAGTCGAGCGCAGCGAGACCAATCATTTATCTATGCTTAACAATATATTATAATTAATTGTTAATATAATAAAATAATACCTAATTGTTTAACGACACGTTTGGTCTAGTGGCTAGTAACCCTAGCTGTTAACCAAACTGTCGCGGGTTCGAATCCCGCTAGGGACGAATGTTTATGTGTTAACATTTTACCTTTGCACCTGAGTCGTGGATGTTTTGTATTTATAATATGTATGTATTTACAAAAAAAAAAGTAATCTATGTAGTATATCAACTGTCTGGTAATCCATAATACAAGCATTAGTTGCTCACTGTGGAACTAGATGGCGCTGTGTGGAATTTGTAAAGATATTTATTTGTTTATAATTACATTTGATGAGTATAATAATATAAAATTTATGTTTAAGATAAATTGTTGATGCATAGAATGCTAATTTCTGATAAATAAAGAATTTTTTTCAGTATAATAACTAGTTTTAGCATATTTCTGTCCTCCACACTAGTAGATAGTATGTAGGTACAATATCTGTATATACAAAAATGTTTTAGTTTGTGTATTACTTAAAAACTCGAAAACTTGCTGAGGGATTGATTTGAATTTTTCACACAATATGCAATCCGCTTCAAGGATTAATCTTATCTCTTTTTCGCGTAATAATATAATCTGCCATCTGCCGAATGCGAACAGAACTAACTTTCCAACGAGAACCGCTGTCACATTTGAAGTGGAAGTTAGCCGTTGTTAGGGCAGCCGCGTTTATATAAGACTGAGCCACAGAGAAGCGTGCAAGGGTTCAGCTAGTTTAATAGAAATTAATACATTAAATAAGACCTAATAATTATCCAAGTATATTGTATCATTTTTCTGCCCCCTCATTTTTTTGTATATTAAGGTCGACAGACAGGCTGACGTGATCGGAATTATTCTTAGCCATAGTTTATGAAGGTCTGTTATGGCGTTTGAAGACCATCAGCCCATTTCCAAGGTAACGAAGTGATCTCACTAACTTCCACGGCTTGTATTGATTTGAAATTTGCTATACTGTTACTTGTGAGGTATTTCCATGACATGGTAACCTTGACCTGATGCTGCAGCATCAAGTAGTCTGTGGGTAACCCAACTCCTCAGCAGCTTACAGCAGATAGAGCGTGTTGGGCTCAATAGAGTCGGGGGTTAGTTTATAATTTTAATCAAAGACAATTGATTGGTCTTGCTGCGCTCGACTAGATAGAGCGCTATACAAAAGCAATAGCTCCGTAAATGCGGCAACTTTTTATTGTAGTGTGTGTAAAACATCGTCACTTTTTATCACTTTTTACACATACAGTTTCAGTACGCAAACTGGTATTATGCTCAAAATTTAATAATACATACGGCACGTACACATCACAGACAGCTTGCAGTGTGACTGGATCGGGTACGCCGAATTCGGCGTACTATTTTTTGCCGCATTTGACAAGTACGACGGCGGTATCTAGTCGAGCGCAGGGCGACCAATCATTCATCTATGATTTTAATCATCAATTTACTACAACTATGTATTTCGCACATCATACAAAACACTACGAACTCTGTCATCTGTCATTTAAAGAAAATGTGACTTTACGTCAACAAATTAAAGTTTAAAATGAATAGTAGAAATTGTTTCTACCTTTTACGCTTTTACCATTGACTCCGCCATGATTCCGTTTTAGGCGTACTTGACATGTGCTGCTTTGGCATTTGTCATGCAAATTCCAAACATGTAGTACTTCGATGATTTTAATAAGTAAATTATGATTGGATGAATGGTTTTTTCAGGTAGTGAACAAGTAGATATTCAAGAGCGACACATTTACAGCGACGACATGTTATCAACGATTGTCGAAAGCGCTTTAAAAGATGGCGATAAGAACAACGATGGCTTCATTGATTATGCAGAATTTAAAATATTGTCTTCGTGATGTAAACAATTATTTATTTTTGTTATTCTCTTTTACTTTAATGTTTGTTCTCGATGCTTTCGACTAGATACCGCGGTATCTAAAAACAATAGCTCCGTGAATGCGCCAACTTATTATTGTAGTGTGTGTAAGACATCGTCACCTTTTATCACTTTACTCAGTTTCACTACGCAAACTATTTTATTATGCCCAAAATTTAATAAAACATTCGGCACACACACATCACAGACAGCTTGCAGTGTGACCGGCTCGGGTACGTTTTGTTGCCACATTTGACAAGTACGACGGCGGTATCTAGTTGAGCGCAACGAGTCCAATTATTAATCTAAGGGTATTTTATTATTTTTTTGGACAAACAGATTCTAGAGCTAGCTATTTCTATTATTACTATTCTAGACCAAAAGATTAACATTGTCATACAACGAGGTAATGCAGCCAGCATGCTTGGGACACTGCTTAAGGGACCAAAACTTTATATTAGATATATAATATAAATATATATGTAAATATAGAATTAAATTAAATATTATATTGTAATAAATAAACAGATAATAGATACAAATGTTTATATTGTAATGTATGTAGTATATCAACTGTCTGGTGTCCATAATACAAGCATTAAGTTGCTTATTTTGGAACTAGATGGTGCTGTGTGTCATGTGTGAAGATATTTATTTATTTATTTATAAAAAAGAAAAAAATGACACATATTCCACAACCGTGTCCTCAGATAGATATGAGAGAGTTAGAAAAGAAACTAAACACAAAGACAAAAACGAACAAAATTATAATATTTTCAAAGTTAAAATTAAAAACAAACTAAGTAAGTATACAAAAATTAAAAAATAAAACATAAGTTTAAAAAATTCAAGTTGATATATTAGTTAAAATTAAATAAGTTAAAGTTTATAAGGCACATATTATTTAATTATAATAAAAATCAATATATCTAGAAATATATATGCAAAATCGCTTCCTGCTCACCCTTGAGCTTCCTGTCATCCTACTTGGGAAAGAAAGAAATAAAAAAAAGGTTGAAAAGGTTGGCATACATTTTATTTAGCATAACATAAATTTTAAGTTACATAAACACACAACCCGTCTATCACATCATATTAATTAACACTAAAACGTTAGCTGTAGATATTTTTATGAATAAATAAATAAATAAACTACTGAACCGATTTGAAATATTCTTTCACCTATAGAAAGCTACGTTATCAGGGAGTAACATGGGCTATATTTTATAAAGTTACGAGGACGAAGTCGCGTGTAAAAGCTAGTATTTTATAAAGTCATGTGGACCAAGTCGCATTCAACAGCTAGATTTTAATAAACAAAAACAAATATTGATAACACAAAATTTTATTTAATACGCCTACGCACACATGCTTATAAAACCGGCTTCACTATTATGTCCAAAAAATTCTATCTATACTTATTATTTGATCTGAGAAAATCCCATGGGAAACACTAATGGCTTAATTTTACCATTCCAATGTGTTTGTTGTGGCGTCCTTAAAACTGATACTTTTCTCGCTGTAAAACTGTGAAAACCAAGCTCTGAAATTTTTAATGGTTTTGTCTCCTAGTACGTAAATCGGTGAGCTGACGTAACGCTTGTTGTTCCAAATGACTGCGTCACGATCGAACTGAAATAAAATGTGTAGTATAATAATAAATGCATACTAATCATAGATATTTTTTTTTCTTAAAGAGATGGGTTAGCTCTTGGCCAACGACCAGCCGTGTGGCAAGGACGAGGCCTAAGATGGAGCGAGCTCACCCAGAAGACGCCCATTCACTCGAACCTTGAAAAGATTAGGGTTATATGTGCTCTGAAATACAGACGCCGGCAGGGAGTTCCAAACCCTGGCAGTGCGCATTATAAAGGATGTTTCAAAGCGCTCAGTCCGTAATGGAGGGATTTCGACAAGATGAGGATGGTAGCCAGCCGTACGTCTGTATGTCCGATGGAAGAAAGGGGAAGGCGGTATCAGCTCATGCAGCACCTGAGCACACTCTCCGAAGTACACCTTATAAAAAGACACATAAACTGGCAATTTTGCGTCTTGGTCTCGCTGCGCTCGACTTGATACCGCCGTTGTAATTGTAAGATGCGGCAAAAAATACGGCTACGCCGTATTCGGCGTACCCGAGCCAGTCACACTGCAAACTGTCTGTGATGTGTACGTGCCGAATTTTTTATTAAATTTTGAGCATAATAAAATGCCAGTTTGCGTAGTGAAACTGTGTAAAAATATATTAAAACTGGGTAAAAAGCGATAAAAAGTGAAAATGTTTTACACACACTACAATAGAAAACTGCCGCATTTACGGAGCTATCGTTTTTGTATAGTACTCTATCTAGTCGAGCGTAGCGAGACCAATGCAATAATCATTGATACTAATATTATAAACTAGCTGGTGCCCGCGACTTCGTCCGTGTTCTAAATGAAAGTCCTTTCTGGTGTCCCAGACAACGTGTATGCAAAATTTAATGGTGATCGGTTCACTAGTTTTTGCGTGAAAGAGTTACAAACATCCATACATCCATACAAACTTTCGCATTTATAATATTAGTACGGATAGTGATACGTGGTGATAGTGATGATGATATATAGATCTTGAAATAACTCACCATACACATTTCGCCTTTGACAAACGCCATGCCCAAGGGCGCGTTGTATGTGGGTGAAAAAAATCTATGAACCACCCTCTGCTGCAGGGGTGCAATGGGGGTGACTGATTGGCATATGATCATGGGCCCTAGGGGCGTTTTTAAGTGTAAACGAACGTGGCCTGGTCCGATCTGAAAATTATACAATTCATTTTCACTATTTTTTTAATCGTTGCCTATACCACAAAATACACATAGCGCCATCTAACGTCGAACAATTGTATTTCTACACTATTAATATTTAGAGAATTTTTATTATCCTTTTGCAGCGCCATCTAACGTTTTAGTCCTGGAACTTAGCGTCGAACAATTGCATTTCATTAATATTTATATACAATTTTATTAATCCTTTTGCAGCGCCATCTAACGATTAAGTCTCACAACATCAATTACAGCGCCATCTAACGTCGAAAATTTGTATTTCTTAGGTGACGCTGACGTCTTCTCCCGAGTTAGGTGATTTATCTATACCCAAAGTGCCCAACGCGCCTAAAGAAGTTTTCACTGTAATAATATGACAAAGGGCCTCTTTCACCAACTACAAGTAACATGTTGATTAGTTACTTTTCAAGTAAGTAATGCTAATTGGCGAGTAAATGTTAGATGTATATTGTGTCAATTTCATTGAAATTACCCATTGAGTAATTTAAGATGATGAGACTCGTACGATTTCTTACCGGTGACTTTAATGGCGGTAGCCTACTTGACACTTTATTAAGAGATGGTGAAAGAGGGTCTAATATAAATGGCGGTTAGCCTACTTGATCCTTTACTAAGAGATGGTGAAGAGGGTCTAATATAAATGGCGGTTAGCCTACTTGACACTTTACTAAGAGATGGTGAAAGAGGGCCTAATATAAATGGCGATTAGCCTGCTTGACACTTTACTAAGAGACGGTGAAAGAGGGCTTAAGTATTTATTTGTTTTACCTGTGTGACTTCCACGTCCATGTGGAAGAGGCGAATTTTGCCTATTTTATAGTCATGTAGCAACCTCATGAAGGCCACGTGGCCTTCCTTGCGAGTCCATTCAGCGGACCACGAATGGCGACCTGTACCAAACACCAACAAATTTATTTATTAAGATACTAGCTGGTGCCCGTGACTTCGTCCGCGTTGGAAAAGAAAATATATGAGTCGGTAATAAAGCCTGACATCGTAATCGCTGTGACGACGGTGGCGCCACCACGCGACACTGACGCCACCACGCGACAGTGGCGCCCAATTCTTTATATTTTTAGACGATCACTCGGGAACACTACTTTTTTCTTAATGAAAGGTACCCTATGTCCTTTCCTGTATCCCTGACGACGGGTATGCAAAATTTAATGATGATCGATTGAGTGGTTAAGACGTGAAAAGGTAGCACAGATAACTAATATTAAGTGAATAAACACTATTTATTACTCTATGTCTGACATGTATACTAGCGTATGACGTCATCAGAGTTGCAACCAGTCACAGGGCGTTTCGGCGCTAAGATAAAATTTCAAAAATTATAATATTTTTTTTTTCATATAATTTGCAAAAAATATACATAATTTAGCTTAAAATCAAGTGACATAAAATATACTTTTTTTACGCTATTTTCTGATAGGCTGACCACAATTTGTAATATATTTTAAATACAGTAGAACGTCGATTAACCGAACGACCGCTTAACCGAACTGCTTGTTCTCGCTCGCTCGCCATCCCTAACTAATGTGATGCTCAGATCCATGTTACCATACCTGGCTCATACCAACAGTCGAAGACTGGTCCTTGTCTAGTGCAGATCTGAACCCCTTATACTACAAATTATGGTCGGTTTTAGAGGACATGGGGTGCTCTAAACGACACGCCGACGTTGAGTCTCTTAAGGAATTTCTGGAGCAAGCAGTGGCTAAGATTCCCATGGAAACAGTGCGTGAATCCATAGATTTGTGGCCAAACAGAATAAAGGCTTGTATCAATATCAAAGCTAAAGGTGGCCATTTTGGTAAGAATTATTTATTTATTATTATTTTTGCTGAAACTTTAATAAAAAATGTATAAGTTTTATTAAGATTACTTTATGTATTTCATAAAAAAAAAATAGGAGAACTTATGGCTGGACTAGGTATAATTTGATTTATACAACCTATCTCTCTCTCGCATAAAGTACTAAATGAGATTTATATTGTAAATGTGTTTTTATTGGTACATAAATGCATAAAAGTAAAGACATAATTATATAAATCGATTATCCGAATAAATCCGTTTTCCGAACACCTATGTCTCCCAATTAGTTCGGATAATAGACGCTCTACTGTATATGAGTAGGTAGGTATTAAAGCCTGACATCGTAATCGCTGTGACGACGGTGGCGCCGCCACGCGACAGTGGCGCCTAATTCTTTATATTTTTAGACGATCACTCGGGAACACTACTTTTTTTCTAAATAAAAGGTACCCTATGTCCTTTCCTGTATCCCTGACGATGTGTATGCAAAATTTAATGATGATCGGTTGAGTAGTTAAGGCGTGAAAAGGTAGCACAGATAACTAATATTAAGTGAATAAACACTATTTATTACTCTATGTCTGCGTTTCGGCGCTAAGCATTGAACTATAAAGAACAGACAGTGCGAACAAAATCTGTCCAACAAACGCGGCAGTAGGGGGCGCGCAAGAGGCGGCTAATGTATCATAGAATCGATGTCACCGTCATAGAGGCGACACTGTTTATATTCTGCCTATTTCATTACGTGCCTATACTTACGTGATTTTATGATAATTTTATTTTATGATTTAATTTATAATTTTATAATATATAAATTTTAGAATATTATAATTACCTATATATCAATATATAATTATAATTTATATACATATTATATATTATAATATTTTTTATATTATTATATTTATTATATATGTTATATTATATATTAACATATATTTTAATTTATTGATTTGTTATTGAAATATATATTAATATATAATATATACAATACACCTAATGTCACTTCTTAATTTTTTTTGTCTATGACAAATGACGCAAAATGGCGTCCGCTAAATATTTTGCTCAAATTGAGTTTTAAAATGATTATTTAGTTACTTACCGATGGAAAGTTATTCTTTTGCACTTTGATGTATTGCTTGAATTATTAGTGCAATATCGTAACACACACGAGGACATATTTGATGAGTTTTAACGTTATTTCGCTAAAAAACAAACAAGGGTTACAAGCAACAAGCAACTCAAGAGCTAGAAAGCGACTAAGTCAAGTGTAGATTGCCGGCTTCAGTTGAACGGATCACTAGTGATGAGGGCGATAGCTCCTCTATACGTAGTAATATCACCTCACTGGCGCTAAGATAAAATTTCAAAAGTTATGATATATTTTTTTCATATAATTTGCAAAAAATATACATAATTTAGCTTAAAATAAAGTGACATAAAATATGCTTTTTTACGCTATTTTCTGATAGGATGACCACAATTTGTTAAACTTACCAATAAAATTGAGTATGACGGGATACTTGTCGCCGATGTCTGTGAAGAACGGTTGCGAATGGACGATGTTCAGATGAGCCATGTCAGAACCGTTCTCAGGGATATCCTGAACAAAATATCACCCCTCTTATATAGGCTATAGTCTATAGCTATAGGTAATAGCATAGAGTAAACAGTACTTATACTTGTTTAAGTACTATTTACTTACTCTACGGTAAAAGGTATAGCCTTATAGCTATAGGCAATATGCTATATCAATCGAAGCTAATACTATAAAGATTTGTATTTTTGTATGTTTGTAATGAATAAACTCAAAAATTTTGAAAATTCTTTCACCTATAGAAAGCTAAGTTACCAGGGAGGTCAGTTAGTATAAATATAAATATAGCGTCAAAGATAATTGATTAGTCTCGCTGAGCTCGATTAGACAGGACGCTAAAAAAAAGCAATAGCTCCGAAAATGTGGCAACTTTTTATTATAGTGTGTGTAAAAAATCATCACTTTTTATTACTTTTTACCCAGTTTTATTATATTTTTACACAGTTTCACTACGCAAACTAGTATTTTATTATGCGTAAAATTTAATAAAACATTCGACACGAACACATCACAGACAGTTTGCAGTGTGACTGGCTAAAAGTCATATGGGCCTGAAAAGAAAACTTGTTAACGTGTGACTGTACCTGAACATGCGAGCTGATGATGTACTCATTCCTCCCCCTGTAACCCCACGTGGAGTACTCCTCAACGTCTGGGATAGTCCAGAAGGGCTCCCGACCCTCGATGTCATACCAGATCCAAATGGCGCCAGCCACTTCGATAATCCGCCATGTTTTTATTGACACGCCTTTTGGTACTGAAATCAAGGATGTATAATCTAAGATGTTTTGAACCGAAACATCTAAGATGTTTTGAACCGATACATCTAAGATGCTTTGAACCGATACATCTAAGATGCTTTGAACCGAAACATCTAAGATGCTTTGAACCGAAACATCTAAGATGTTTTGAACCGAAACATCTTAGAATGCTTTGAACCGAAACATCTAAGATGTTTTGAACCGATACATCTAAGATGCTTTGAACCGAAACATCTAAGATGTTTTGAACCGAAACATCTTAGAATGCTTTGAACCGAAACATCTAAGATGTTTTGAACCGATACATCTAAGATGCTTTGAACCGAAACATCTAAGATGTTTTGAACCGAAACATCTTAGAATGCTTTGAACCGAAACATCTAAGATGTTTTGAACCGATACATCTAAGATGCTTTGAACCGAAACATCTAAGATGTTTTGAACCGAAACATCTTAGAATGCTTTGAACCGAAACATCTAAGATGTTTTGAACCGATACATCTAAGATGCTTTGAACCGAAACATCTAAGATGTTTTGAACCGAAACATCTTAGAATGCTTTGAACCGAAACATCTAAGATGTTTTGAACCGAAACATCTTAGAATGCTTTGAACCGAAACATCTAAGATGTTTTGAACCGATACATCTAAGATGCTTTGAACCGAAACATCTAAGATGCTTTGAAACATCTTAGACGTTTCAAATGGTCTAATTAGCAAGTTGTCTAAAGGTTAGTAGGTACTATGTTTTGTTTAGTAAGTGCGAAAGACTAGCGCAGGTTTTTACAACCTGGATTATGCTTGAGTTATTTTTTGTTAGGTATTTTATTAGTTATTGCATTAAGACAGTTTTTAGGTTAGTATAGGCTATGGAAAATTACCTAACATAAATAATTATGCATAGATAAATGATTGGTCTCGCTGCGCTCGACTAGATACTGCCGCCGTACTTTTAAAATGCGGCATAAAATAGTACGCCGCATTCGGCGTACCCGAGCCACTCACACTGCAAACTGTCTGTGATGTGTACGTGCCGAATGTTTTATTAAATTTTGAGCATAATAAAATGCCAGTTTGCGTAGTGAAACTGTGTAAAAATATAATAAAAGTGGGTAAAAAGTGATAAAAAGTGACGGTTTTTTACACACACTACAATAAAAAGTTGCCACATTTTCGGAGCTATTGCTTTTGTATAGCGCTCTATCTAGTCGAGCGCAGCGAGACCAATCAATTATCTTTGTAATTATGATTATTTGTTATTATTATAATTAATTTTTTTAGATTAAGAGAAAATGCCACGTTGCTATATGCATGTGAATATAGTTACCTTGATCCAACCCAGGAACACTGACAAGATTCCCAGTGGCCCCGAATCTCCACTTGTGGAAGGGGCATTCGATACAATCGCCACACACGTTACCGCCCACTGCCAAATTGGCGCCCAGATGTGGACAGTAAGCGTCCACGCAACGAGCCACGCCGTCCGTGCCTCGGTATAGACATAAATTTTGACCTGAAAATTCAAATTTAGATTCAAATTTAAATTCAAATTATTTTTTAATTTAATCTATAATATAAACTAATTAACAACTATAATAATATAAAAATATAAATATAAAATAAATAAACCATATTTAGCAAATGAATTATTTTGAATTTAAATTCAAATTTAAATTTTAATTTAAATTTAGATTCAAATTTAAAAAAAAAATGTTTATTAACAGTTAGAAAAATCGTATTTACAATAACAATGATTGAAGACTCCTTTTAAGCGGAAGCCTGTGCCAGGAGCCTTCAATTTCAATTCAAATTCAAGTTTAAATTCAAATTCAAATTTAAATTTAAATTCAATTTCAAATTATTAGCTGAATATGGTTTTACATACCTAAGTTGTTTTAAGTTTTAATATAATATTGTCAACATCAATGATTATATTGCATTGGTCTCGCTACGCTCGACTAGATAGAGTACTATACAAAGACGATAGCTCCGTAAATGCGGCAGTTTTTTATTGTAGTGTGTGTAAAACATCGTCACTTTTTATCACTTTTTACCCAGTTTTATTATATTTTTACACAGTTTCACTACGCAAACTGGCATTTTATTATGCTCAAAATTTAATAAAACATTCGGCACGTACAAATCACAGACAGTTTGCAGTGTGACTGGCTCGGGTATGCCGAATTCGGCGTACTATTTTATGCCTCATTTTACCAGTACGACGGCGGTATCTAGTCGAGCGCAACGAGACCAATCATCCATCTATGGATTGTTACCTAAAACATCAACAGCCATCACACCTCCATTCTTTAAGTCTTTACTCTCAGCCAAAGCGAACCAGCCATTAGGGTATGGAGGTGGTATCCTGTGTCCTACTTGTCTGGTGGCTCGTGCCCTGGCTATGTACTGCTTTCGGGATGGACCCTTCGGGAAGTGGTCAAAGCCAATATCTGTTATATCCTGGAAATAAATAAATGATGATTTTAGAATTATAATTTGTTTTTATTTCTGTATAATTAAATAAAGACACATACCTATTATGTAAACAAATTAAAAAAAAATTGATTTGAATATTTCGCTGCTTATAAACTAAAGGGCCACAAATCAATCGAAAAAAAATAAATTATTTTTGTCTATTTTTTTTCTTATATATATATATATATATATATATATATATATATATATATATATATATATATACATAGTTAGAAGCGTCTTTTTAAGTAGCATTTAATGTTTTAAGTACTTTTATAATGAACTGAATACTAGAAGAGATATAAGCATAAAAGTTACTTTTGAATATATATATAAAAAAATATAAAAAGTAAACAAATAATAAAAAAGAAAAAATACTTACGGTCTTAAACAAAACTGGGCTAAAATAGGATTTGTATATCACATATAAAATTAGAAGTACGATCACAGCCAAAATTAATGTAAGAAAATATTTTACTAAAATATCATAAAATGATTGAAAATTTAAACTCGCTACGCTAGAGTAAAACAGTAAATAGTGATTTTCGAAATTTTTTGAAATAGCATCATTTGTGCAAAGTAGGGGAATCCCATTTTTACTCGTAAGCAAGCGATCTTCGGTTTCTTCGTTTGAAGACATTTTGTATCTGAAAAAAAGGAAAATTATAATAATAATAAGCCATATTTATTACTGTTAATAATGTTTAAAAATATTCTACTTATATTATATCTATACTAGCTGGTGCCCGCGACTTCGTCCGCGTTGAAAGAGCAATATATCGCCTGACATCGTTATTGCTATTACACTTAGCCAGGAGTTAGTTTCCTCAATTTTAGATGATCCCTCGGGAGCAGTACTTTTTTTCTGGATGAAAGGTACCCTATGTCCTTTCTGGTGTCCCAGACAACGTGTATGCAAAATTTCATGGTGATCGGTTCAGTAGTTTTGGCGTGAAAGAGTTACAAACATCCATACATACATCCGTACAAACTTTCGCACTTATAATATTAGTATCCACTATACACTTCTACTATCTACTTACATTATATCTATATTTCTATACTAATATTATAAAGAGAGAATATATTCATGACGATCGGGCGTGAAAAGGCAACGGACAGACAGACTTACTTTCGCATTTATAATATTAGTATATGTAGATTAAGTAAAAGTATGGATTGTTAAAAGATATTTTATTTATCACATATTTAATTTAATTCCATTGGTGAAATGAGTAACAAAATTTTGCTACTAAGAAAAATGATTTATTGTACAAATAATATTTTGAAGTAATATAATCAAACAAAAAGCATAATAATACCTATATATTGCCATTTTGAAAAAAATATTTTATTTGCTGGCATAGATGAATGATTGGTCTCGCTGCGCTTGACTAGATACCGCCGTTGTACTTGTAAAATGCGGAAATATAATAAAACTGTGTAAATAAAAAGTGATAAAAAGTGACGATGTCTTACACACACTACAATAAAAAGTTGCCACATTTTCGGAGCTATTGCTTTTGTATAGCGCTCTATCTAGTCAAGCGCAGCGAGACCAATCAATTATCTTTGGATACTACTATATACAAAATATACATATATATACTCGTATCGTACATATAAAATATAGATATTACTATATTTATTACATTATTCTATATTATATGGCTGTTGCACGCGACTTCGTCAGCGTAACTTTATAAAATAAATGTAGCCCTATGTTACTTTCTGATAATATAGCTTCGCAACAGTGATAGAATTTTTCAAATCGGTCTAGTAGTTTCGGAGCTTATTCAATGCAAACAAACAAACAATCAAATCTTTCCTCTTTATAATATTAGTATAGATTATATTAGTATAGAAGTATAGATAATATAATGTCTATGCATATAAACAAAATTAATAATAAAGTAGTCTATGAAATTTGAAAAATAGATAAGAACAAAAATTTACCCAGATAACTTTAGAGGCTGCAAACGCGTGCTTGCGTTTGCGCGTAGCGATTTAAAAAAAAAACCAAAATTAATAATAAAGTAGTCTGTAAAATTTGAAAAATAGAAAGAACAAAAATTTACCCAGATAACTTTGGAGGCTGCAAGGCTGCTTGCGTTTGCGTGTAACATTTAAAAAAATAATAATAATAATAAAGTAGTCTGTGAATTTGAAAAATAGAAAGAACAAAAATTTACCCAGATAACTTTGGAGGCTGCAAGGCTGCTTGCGTTTGCGCGTAGCGTTTTTAAAAAAAAAACAAACGTCAGTTGTACTGGCAATGAAAACTATACGAACGAACACCTCCCACTAAAGTTCGCCTTACACTAGCTTAATCGACCATGTCGGGGCTCTCATATACCTAATCGAAATTATTCCTTGTATTTCATACTCCAATTTTTAAAAGTAACATAATTACAGAAGCGTTATTTAATTGGAGATTATGTAATGAAGACCGTAAAGTTGATTTTCGTTTGTCACCACGCGGCTCTGTTGAATTTGAATTTTTATACTCGGCGTTCCGAAGTCTTTTTAAAATGTACATTATAAATGAAATCGAGAAATAAATCGTTTGAAAGATTTTTATTGTGTTTTAAATAAAGTATTGTTGACAGAGTTATGGTAATAAAATTTGCGGTACGGTTTAGTAGTTAAAAACAATATGTTGATAATGATGTTGGTATTAATCAGGGATGTAAACTGATTTAAAAAAAAATGCCGCGAAAGGTACTTTTCATATATACCTAAAAAGACACAATATTGTTCTTTATTTAAAAAAATATAATATTGGAGTTTACTTTGCATATAAAATTTATGGGAGTAAAATCAAAATTGTCACACGAATGCGTTATGTTATGTGTTATAGTTACGTTTTTTTTTTTTTTTTCAATATTTTATAATATCTGAAGTTTCATAGTGCGCCATCTAAACAATATTATTTTAAAAAAGAACACTGTTCTTTCGGCGTGTTCGAATTTGAAAATTTAAATTAGTCCCCGGTAAGAAAGCGTACGAGTTTCACCATCTTCGAGTAGCACTACTCAATGGGTAACTTCAATCAAATTGACACAAGAACTAAAAACACTGAAAAGTAGCTAACCAACACTTTACTTGTAGTTGGTGAAAGAGGCCCTCTATGGCCCTCAGGTCTAATGTAGATAACACATAACTTTACCTATAAACTGTGCACTCTGAAGTCCGTACATGCGAAGTCGCGGGCACCAACTAGTCAGACGAGAGGATGAACATAAAATTAGATTCACGCAACCTTTTCACCACAGATAATTGATTGGTCTCGCTGCGCTCGACTAGATAGAGCACTATATAAAAGCAATAGCTCCGAAAATGTGGCAACTTTTTATTGAAGTGTGTGTAAAAAATCGTCACTTTTTATCACTTTTTACCCAATTTTATTATACTTTTACACAGTTTCACTATGTATGCAAACTGGTATTTTGTTATGCCTAAAATTTCATAAAACATTCGACACGTACACATCACAGACAGTTTGCAGTGTGACTGACTCGGGTACGCCGAATTCGACGTACTTACTATTTTATGCCGCATTTTACAAGTACGACGGCGGTATCTAGTCGAGCACAGTGAGACCAATCATTTATCTATGCTTTTCACTTTTGCGCTCGTGACTGAGTACACTGGACCGCAATGAAAACGGGTCAATTAGAAATTCTTCAATATTTTCAAAAATGCTTGACCTAGCTTTTATTAAATAAAGACTAAAATGATCTGTCCTTAAAATTACTAAAACCAATTAAAGCTAAACAAAATTAATTTTATTTTTATTTAAGCACATTAAAATATTCTTTAATTTAGTCTTTATTTCATAAATCTAAGTCAGGTACTTTTGAAGATATTGAAGCAGGTTTTCTAAAAGACCTTTTTCTTTGCGGTCCAGTGTAGTGTGAACGAGGGTTGAACCTCGTTTTATATTATAATATCATTGGGGTTGAACATAAAATTAGCTTCACGGAACCTTTTCACTTATTCACTCGTGACTGAGTCAGTTGCGTTGCGTATCGCAATTGAATGTGCTCCTAGTATGATAGTCTAATGGAGCAATTTGCCAATTGTACAAATGAACAATTCCTTCAGCACTGCTTGTGCACTAGGATATAATATGCATATAAGAATAAGGCGGGGTTTTCCAATGAAGCGACTTAAACGCTGCGTCTTTTAGACGCCCGACGCGTTTATTTTAGAAATAAATTAAAGAAATTTATATTTGAACACCAAAAAAGCGAGCAGCAACTGTGTAACGACAAAAGTGCCTTCTGTACCTTTACCATGAGTTTACAATGACCGCACTCGCTAGCGAGAGCGTAAAACATTTTTATGAAAAACTGTCAACTGTCAATGTCAAAATTGACAATTTTCCATATCAATATTTTACGCTCTCGCTAGCGAGCGCGTTTATTAGAACTCATGGTAAAGGTACTGAATATATTTTTCTGGTAGATTATATTTTCTTTTTGCTTTGTATAAATATAGGTGTTTTTCTGTATATTTTTAAGTTTTATTTTAATTTTAACTATTTGATTTTTGAAAATTGTTTTTGTTTTTGGAGCTTTTATGTATTATGTTTTGTTTAGTAAGTGCGTAACCTCACCATCGTCTCTAACGGAAGACCAGCGCAGGTTTTTACAATCTCCATCATGCTGAGTTGGGACGACAACACAAAGTTTATGTTTGGTTCTGTGGCGAGCCAGTCCGACCGTCGGCTCTTGATCTATGGCGAAATGACAGATAGCTGTCAAACGTCAAGAGCTGACGGTCCGGGTTTTTGATTGTCAGTTGAAAGAGTTGTTTTGGCGGGCTCGATGGATGCGCGCGCGCCATCGCCTTGATCATTATTATAAGAAAAATATACATTTACCCTCTTTCTTTATTGTCAGTTGCAACAGTTGAATTTGGTTGAAATAGTTTAATTTTGGAAAATAGTTAAATTTTCGGTCACGGTTGTGGAAGCTTGTAAATTTTGGTGTTGTGGAGGCTTGTAAAATTTGGTGTTGTGGACTTGTGAGTGGAACGAGCACGGACCGGACCTACGGTGCCTACAGAACGGCGGTATATCCTTTCCCTCATCCTCCCACTCCCATATATATATATTTTCCTACTGCCTGTGCCCGCACGGCTGGAGCCACAGGTAAGTCCTAGTTTAAGTTGTCCCTCGCGACGTATCGTCGTTCCGCGGTGTCCCTGCTAACACCGGGCGCACCCGCCTGTCTGTGTACAGTACTCCCTATATCTGTACTGTGCGCAAACAATTCTGGTAGCAGAGCGTGGTTATATAAGCTATATAAGCATATAAGCTAATATATATAAGCTAGTTAGCATTAGGTAAAATATAAGTTTATTATTTTGTATTCTTGATTTGTTTGTAATTTGTGACCTCTCGAATATGTCGGTGTCACCCGCCACTTTGATACGGGCGGAGCTTAGGTGGCTTACGTCGGTCGCTGCTTTGATAGACAGGCCAGACCGTACTGGGGCCTTCCTACAGCGATACACCGAATTGTTCGGCCGGCTGGGAACGGTCCAGACGGCCTACGCCAAATTATTAGATACATTGGATGCCACCGCTGACGAGGCGAAGTTGGCAGCCCTCACAGCTGATGCCAACCAATGTGAGGAGTTGGGTTTTGCGATTGAGCAGAGGGCTCAGACTCTCCTGAAGGGACCGGCCCCTTCAGGAACGGCAACCGGAACGGTGAGGTCTGATATGGCAGCACGCCTGCCACCCATACACATCCCGGCCTTCAGCGGTGCCTTGGAAGAGTGGACGAGTTTTATCGACCTCTTCACAAGCTTAGTTGCATCGCGGGAGGACCTGACGCCGGCTTTGAAATTGGCCCAGCTTTTATCGGTTTTGGACGGTGAGCCCCGTCAGCTGTTGTCTCACCTGTCGATTACGGACGACAACTTTGAGCCCGCCATGGACCTGCTGAACTCGCGCTACAGTAACGCGAGACGGCTTGCGGAGGCCCTCATAAACAACATTTGGATGATTCCTGCGGTGACCCGGACCAGGGACGTCCGACACTTGATCCTGAATCCGGTCTTGACGGCAACACGAGCATTGGGGAAGATGGGAATGCCTATCGACCAATGGTCCTTCCCTCTCCTCACGTATGTGCTTCCGCGTTTGCCACTGGAAGTTCAGAATAGGTTTGAGATCCAACATGGGGGTAACACAGCGCAGCACATCCCGGAGTTCAAGGTGTTGATGGACTTCCTTGAAGTGGAGTGCCGGCGTACGGACACGCCGACGGTTGCACCCACTTTACCCCTACCACCTACCACTTCTCGGAATAAGGGGAACTTAAGGAGCCCTGCGAGGGCTGTTGATGCAGGCGGTCAACAAAGACGCTTTAATGTGGTGGCCGCCGGGTCCCGATGCCTGTATTGTTCGGATCCGGCACATGCGGTCACCCACTGCACAAGGTTCCTGGCACACCGGGTGCCAGCTCGGCGGGACCTTACCAAGCAACGCCAGTGGTGCTTTTACTGTTTAGACAAACACTTTGCACGGGACTGCGCTACTCCCCGACCGTGCAAGACTTGTCATGGGAAACACCACCCGATCCTGTGCATGAACCAAAGCGGTGTTTACGGTGCCTCACCGCCACAGGATCAAAGGACGAATGTGGAGTCCCCATCACGGAGACAAGTTCCACAGGCATTCGGATCGCGCACCCCCTCCCCCCGAGCGGGTGGATTCCGGAAGGGGGACTCGTTGGGGGCCCCCCGGGGGTCGGATCCTAGATGCGCAGCATGGATGCGTGCTCGTTCTCCCGGGCAGGAGAACAGCGTAGAGGGGAACCCAGCGGGGGTTCCTCAGGGCTCACATCTTACGGTCGCACCCCGGCCCCACGGCACAACGAGCGCTACGGGCGGGTGCTCGGGTCAGGTGTTACCGGCGCCGGAGGCTCGTTTCTCCCCCCCCCTGGCGGAACGTCCCCGATTGGAGCGACGGAACCCGACATACGGCCGTTCGACTGGACAATACCAACCGCCACTCGCGGCGTATGCCCACCGGTGGACTTACGATCCGGGGTACCATCCCCTCATGTATCACCGGATGGCGGAGAATGGTCCTCCGCCACCCTTTTCCCGCTAGGGATTCGCTGCCCACGCCCCCCAACCAGTGACCGTGCTCTTGCCCACGGCCACTATTTGTGTTTGGGGTTTTGATGGCGAGTCGGTCCATGCACGGGCACTTTTGGATTCAGGCGCTCAAGGATGCATGATGTCTGCAAGGCTGGTGAGAAGGCTGGGCATTGATGTCAGCCCGTACAACGACAATGTACGGGGGATTGGAAACTTAGCAGTTTCAAATTTATTGGGGCAAGTTAAGCTTGCATTTAGTGCAAGCGACACCTCCGAGCCGACGTTTACTACGAAGGCATTGGTTTTGGAGGAGGTGGTAGGTCATCTCCCCCCTGTGCGGTTACAACCCCACATCCGGGGTTTGACGAATGGGTTGATGTTGGCGGATGCTCGGTTCGATTCCCCTGGTCCGGTTGACGTGTTGCTCGGAGCAGACGTCCTAGGGGAATTGTTATCTGCCAACAAACAAATACTACAGCCTGGGGGCCTCGTGGCCTTGGAAACATTGCTAGGATATGTGGTGTTAGGTCCGGTGTCACCACTCACCACGCCCTCAGCCGCGACCGGCTGCTTGGTAGGGACTGCCCTCTCAGACGCAGTGCAACGCTTCTGGGAGATTGAGGAGCCCCCCACGGCATCACGGATGGATCCCGAGCAAGAAGAGTGCGAGTTGTATTACCAGAACAACACTGGTCGCCTCAGCTCGGGTCGCTTTGTCACTCGACTTCCCTTTCTCGCTCAACGCCCCCCATTGGGCGATTCTATGATGCTGGCGGAGAAACGGTTACTGTCAATGGAACGCCGCATGTCGCGAGATCGGACGTTCAGGCAGAAGTATGTAGAGTTCATGCGGGAGTACGAGACCTTGGGACACATGTCAGTGTCCAGCATTGAGTGGCGTTCGGTGGAGCACTACTTTCTCCCCCACCATGCTGTCTTGAAGTCGCCAAATTCGAAAATCCGGGTTGTATTTGATGGTTCGGCTCCCACATCAAATGGCGTCTCTCTCAACCATTGCCTACATGCAGGCCCTAAGTTGCAGAGGAATATATCGGAGATCATCACAAACTTCCGACGACACCAGGTCGTCTTTGTGACCGACATCAGAATGATGTTTCGGCAAACGGTGATACACCGTGATGATCGGCGGTATCAGTTGATTGTTTGGCGCGAGAGCCCTACTGAACCGATGAAAGTGTACGAGCTGAACACTAACACCTATGGACTGAAATCGAGTCCCTTTATTGCGATTAGATCGCTGTTGGAATTGGCGGAAAGGGAACGCCTACGCTTTCCACGGGCGTCTGCAATTTTGGAGAGAGACTTGTATGTGGATGACGTATGTACCGGGTCCAACTCCGTCGCGAACGCGATGATATTACGGGATGAGTTGATTGAATTGCTGAAGAGTGGCGGATATGAACTGCGTAAGTGGATGTCCAACTCACCTGATCTCTTGGCCGGATTGCCAGAGGATCATCAGCAAGACCCGCACGTTTTTGAAAACGCCGACAACCCGCACATGCTATCGGTTCTCGGTGTCCAATATCGCCCTGTCCAGGATGTATTCACCTATCGGGTGGCCCTAGAGGCCCCGACGGTCTGGACCAAACGGCTCGTACTGTCCACAGTGGCCAGAATATTTGATCCGAACGGTTGGATCACACCGGTAGTATTTCTGGCAAAGTCGTTCATGCAGCGACTTTGGACCATACAATTGGGTTGGGATGACCCATTGTCCGATGATTTGTTGAGCGACTGGCTCTCATTTATGACCTCGCTCCCAGACATCAATCGGGTTTCGCTGCCGCGAAAGTTGCTCCCTTCGGAAGACTGTCGAGCAACCTTACATGGATTCTGCGATGCCTCCGAGCGCGGGTATGCCGCTGCGGTGTATCTACGCACCGTCAGCCCCACCGGAGCCATCGCCGTGTCGTTGGTTTTGGCGAAGAGCAAAGTAGCCCCTCTTCGGACACGGTTGACGATACCGAAGCTTGAGCTATCGGGAGCTGCTCTTCTCGCGCGTTTGCTGAACCATGTGATCTCGACGTTGCGGAGCCATGTTACCCTCGATGAGGAAGTCTACGCGTGGACTGACAGCCAAATTGTTCTGTGTTGGCTGAAGGCTTCGGTACACACTCTTGAAGTGTTCGTGGCTAATCGTGTCTCGCAGATCCAGAAATCGGAGACTGCGCTAATTTGGAGACACGTTCCTGGGGAACTGAACCCCTCTGATATCGGCTCCAGGGGATGTACGGCTCGAGACCTCGTCTCGCATTCCCTGTGGTGGAAGCCGGGTTGGTTAACACGACCGGAACGTGACTGGCCGGTTAATCCCGTTAGAACGGTAGCCCCTACGGTGGGCCTACGGGTACATGTCGTGGAGAGTCGACCAGATTCGAGCCCTGCTTGGCTGCTCGACAAGTATAGCTCTCTCGACAAATTGATCGGAGTGACCGCTTGGATCAAGCGCTTCGGAAACAACTGTCGTCACCCAGATGGCAGGGTGACTAGCGGCGTTCTAAACCCCGATGAACGGAGGACCGCCTTACACTACTGGGTGCACGTGGTCCAACAGGACAGTTTTGGGTTGGAGATTGATGCCCTTCGGAAGGGCCTCCCCAAATTGAAAGGAGCCTTACGTCGACTCAATCCGTTTATTGATGATGTTGGATTACTCCGGGTTGGAGGTCGACTTCGGAATGCTGACGTGCCCTATGCGGCCCGTCACCCCTTGTTACTCCCCAAGAAGGGACATTTTGTAGAATTATTGGTGCGGGATCGCCATGTGAAGAATGCACACGCTGGCTGCAATGCTCTGCTGGCTATTCTGCAGCGGGAGTTTTGGATTCTGTCTGCGAGACGGACTGTACGGAGCATAGTGTTTCGGTGTTTGCCTTGTTATCGGCTCAAGGCTACCACTATGCAGCCCATGATGGGTGACTTACCACCGGATCGAGTCCGGGAGGCTCGGCCCTTTGCTGGTGTTGGTACGGATTTTGCGGGACCATTTCTGGTCAAAACATCACGTCTGCGTAACCCACGCGTTGTTAAGGCGTATTTATGTGTTTTTGTCTGTCTGTCTACCAAAGCAGTGCATTTGGAACTTGTTGGTGACCTCACAACCGAGGCGTTTGTAGCTACTCTTGATAGGTTCGTGTCGCGTCGGGGACGACCGTCTTTGATTCGGTCGGATTGTGGAACTAATTTCAAGGGGGCCGATCGGTATATTCAAGAGGTCACAAAATTTTTAGTTGATAAGGAAATTGATATTGGTACCAACCTCTCCCGTCGGGGTATCACTTGGGCATTTGACCCAGCGGCCTGCCCCCACTGGGGTGGTATTTTTGAAGCCGTTGTAAAAGGCGCTAAGACGCATATGAAACGAGTAATAGGAGAGACTCTCCTAACCTTTGAGGAGCTCGCCACTGTATTTTGTAAGATTGAGGCTGTTTTGAATTCCCGCCCGTTATGTCCGCTCAGCGCGGACCCAAATGACCTGGAGGACCTGACTCCAGGCCATTTCTTGATTGGTCAGCCCCTTAACGCCTTGCCCGAGTTCCCGTTTGAGGACATTGCCTCAACGCGATTGACGCGTTATCAAATGCTACAACAGATGACGCAGAACTTTTGGAAGCGATGGTCGCTTGAATATTTGCACGGTTTGCAGCAACGCCTTAAGTGGACTGACCGAACCGATCCCCCTCAGATTGGTGATCTCGTTTTGGTTAAGGATGCTAACCTACCGCCTCTGCGATGGCGCCGGGGGCGCATTGTTAACCTTTATCCTGGTAAGGATGGAAGCCCTAGGTTGGCCGAGGTCCTGGTTGGGGATTCGGTGCTCAAACGAGCCGTGGCAACATTGTCGCGACTCCCATTAGACTAGCGGACAGGTAGGGACCTGTCCGGGGCGGGTGTTTGTTTGGTTCTGTGGCGAGCCAGTCCGACCGTCGGCTCTTGATCTATGGCGAAATGACAGATAGCTGTCAAACGTCAAGAGCTGACGGTCCGGGTTTTTGATTGTCAGTTGAAAGAGTTGTTTTGGCGGGCTCGATGGATGCGCGCGCGCCATCGCCTTGATCATTATTATAAGAAAAATATACATTTACCCTCTTTCTTTATTGTCAGTTGCAACAGTTGAATTTGGTTGAAATAGTTTAATTTTGGAAAATAGTTAAATTTTCGGTCACGGTTGTGGAAGCTTGTAAATTTTGGTGTTGTGGAGGCTTGTAAAATTTGGTGTTGTGGACTTGTGAGTGGAACGAGCACGGACCGGACCTACGGTGCCTACAGAACGGCGGTATATCCTTTCCCTCATCCTCCCACTCCCATATATATATATTTTCCTACTGCCTGTGCCCGCACGGCTGGAGCCACAGGTAAGTCCTAGTTTAAGTTGTCCCTCGCGACGTATCGTCGTTCCGCGGTGTCCCTGCTAACACCGGGCGCACCCGCCTGTCTGTGTACAGTACTCCCTATATCTGTACTGTGCGCAAACAGTTTACTTGTCTTTCTATATGTTACTTATGTATGTTTTAAATGTCCTTTGCTAGAAATAAAATTTTATTCTATTCTATTCTTTTCTATTCAAAACGCGATGGTATAAGTTTGACCGGCTGCGTATCTTTGTGTCTGTCTGTGCTCCTAAACTAATGGACTAATTTTGATAAATTACAACACCCCTCTTTTGCGTTGGACGCTGGGTTAGCTGAGTGACGAAATTTTCAAGTAATCTCCAGCGGGTGATCTTGTGAAGATAATAGCGATCGGATAAACATGTTTTTTTTTTGTCTTTTGGTAATTTTGTATCATGTTTTTCCTACAATTTAAAACAAAATTTGATTTTCCTATTTAAAAAATTACGAAAACACAAAATATGCGTTTACTGGGTTTTGCGGGGCAGCAGTATCGCTTTTTTGAACTCCCACCTTAATGAAACGGAATCCTTAACTAAATTGAATACGCCTTCCGCGTCCGTCTTCTGTCTGTATATCCGCTAACTCCTCCTAAACGACTGACCGGATTTTGATGCGGTTTTCACTATAAGTTAGAAAAATTTCATGGAAGTTATACAACTAGCGACCCGCTCCCTGTTTTGCCCGGGATGATGTTTTTTTTTTAAATACACAAACCTTCGTCGTTTATCTTTCTTTTCATAAGTGAAAAGCAAATTAAAATCACTTGAGCGATTTAGAAGTAGTTGTGGAGAAAGAGACATGACGGATTTATCTGTATACTAGCTGGTGCCTGCGACTTCGTCCGCGTTGAAAAAGCAATATATCGCCTCACATCGTTATTGCTATTATACTTGGCCAGGAGTTAGTTTCCTTAATTTTAGATAATCCCTCGGGAGCAGTACTTTTTTTCTGGATGAAAGGTACCCTATGTCCTTTCTGGAGTCCCAGACAACGTGTATGCAAAACTTACAAACATCCATACAAACTTTCGCATTTATAATATTAGTACGGATTATTAAGATTAAGATTAGTTTTACTAAGATTTAGTTAAACTTAATTATTTTTATTTTTATTTAAGCACATTAAATTAAATTATTCTTTAATTTAGTTTTTATTTCATAAAGCTAGATCAGGTATTTTTGAACATGATTTATTTATTAAGAATGTTTCTGTCCGTCCGTGTCTGTCTGTTTCGTCGTTAACTACTTCTAAATTACACAACTGATTTTGATAAAGTTTTCACCAATAGAAAACCTAATGAATGAACGAGGCGAGGAAGCCAAGGGGGAGACCTGCTAGTTAGGCAGAACTAACTAGCATATATATGATTACTAGCTGACCCGACAAACGTTGTTTTACCAAAAAAAAAATGGGGTGGACCACCCTTAACATTTAGGGGTATGAATAATAGATGTTGGCCGATTCTCAGACCTACCCAATAAGCGCACAAAATTTCATCAAAATCGGTCCAACCGTTTCGGAGGAGTTTGGCAACAAACACCGCGACACGAGAATTTTATACATTAGATTAGATATAGTTCCGGTAAACTATGTGTTATATGTTTATGGTTTTGTTTCTTGAATGATTTTTAACTATTGATTTTTTTTTTTTTTACTTTTTTCTATTTTATCATCTTCGAAAGTCAAAAATCTTCATAAATTGCGTTACGTAATACTTAAACGCTCCCTGAGTAATAAAATAAAATTGATGTAACATTTCAAGTTAATTAAACATTACGTAAGTTATTTTTTTTTGCATACGCATTTTCCGGTGTATATTACTAATTTTATATTACTAATTCAAATGAGTAAAATAATAATACTGCTCAAATTTATTTTAAATTCTGCAAATATAACATTATATGTATTCGTTCCGTACTAATGCATCCAGAAAAAAGTTCTGCTCCCGCGGGATTATCTAAAATTAAGGAAACTAACTCCTGGCTAAGTGTAATAGCAATAACGACGTCAGGCGATATATTGCTTTTTCAACGCGGACGAAGTTGCGGGAATCAGCTAGTATGATATGAGCTCGGAAACACAGAAGTTCCAAACGTCGGCTGTGCGCATTATAATGGACTAGCTGGTGCCCGCGACTTCGTCCGCGTTCTGCATGAAAGGTACCCTATGTCCTTTCTGGTGTCCCAGACAACGTGTATGCAAAATTTCATGGTGATCGGTTCAGTAGATTTTGCGTGAAAGAGTTACAAACATCCATACATACATACAAACTTTCGCATTTATAATATTAGTACGGATAACACAAATATTTTCAAAATTGGAACGAATAGGCATCTTCTGGGTGAGCTCGCTCCATCATAGTCCTCGTCTTCGCTATGTCGTGGGCAGATCGTAGAATTGGGTAGATCGTAAAGTATGAAATCAAAAATTTTTCACCAAAAACAAAAATAGGTGCGACGAGGAGCGGAGCGAAGCAAAGCGAGGAGGAGCGTGTTAGGTTTACATGGAAATAAATTTGGGGAGCCGAGCGAAGCGGAGCGGAGTGAGACGACCCTCTCAGTTTTAACAGAAATATGATCTGCCCAGGAATATCATGATATGCCCAATTCTACGATGTGCCGACGACAGCTACACGGCTTGATGCTGACAAAGAGAAAACCCATCTCTAATAAAAAAAAGACAAGTGAAAACTTGAACAATTAACGTAACTTAACGTAACCTGTCGGTTACGGTAAAAGTGTCGCGAGTTCAATGTTTTTTTTTTCCACCTTAAAAATACCCAAAGCGGATAAGAAGTTTTTACTTCAAAAAAATCAATTCGGATTTTTTTTTATTCCTATATTAGTTGAAGTTTGACGGAGGGGTTCTTATAAAAGAAAAATTTTGAGAAAAATTAAAAAATAATTGGCTAGTCTAAGTCTTATTACATATCGCACCTTCGGTAAGACAAGGGCACAACTTACAAAAATTTGTAAAATTAAATAAATATGCAAAAATGTCTTAAAAATATTAAAATGGGCTTAGGTATTTGATTAAAAAAAAGAATTAGTTCGAAATATTGAACTTTGTTCAAAACAATTTAATATAAACAATATAATATGATACGATATGGAATGCAAAAAAATAAACTTAAGCCTTAAATGGCTCTCCCAATACAAAAATTGCAGTTATGCCCTTGTTTTGCTGAAGTGCAAAATATCTTTACAAAAAACAAATTGTATACCTTGTTACCTTGTTGTAATTATGTTACCGAAAATAAAAAAGTTTATTTGAGAACATACTAAAATGATTGGTTTCGCTGCGCTCGACTAGATACCGCCGTGTACTTGTAAAATGCGGCATAAAATAGTACGCCGAATTCGGCGTACCCGAACCAGTCACACTGCAAACTGTCTGTGAAGTGTACGTGACGAATGTTTTATTAAATTTTAGGCATAATAAAATACCAGTTTGCGTAGTGAAACTGGTTAAAAATATAATAAAACTGGGTAAAAAATGATAAAAAGTGACAGTTTTTTACAAACACTACACTAAAAAATTGCCACGTTTTCGTCTATCTCTATCTAGTCGAGCGCAGCGAGACCAATCAATTATCTTTGGAGCCAAGGTTTTTTTTAAAAAAAAAAATTTTCAAAATATCTTTACAAAAAACAAATTGTATACCTTGTACTACCATTTATACTTATATAGTCTTTGCTACTACCTACCTAATTATGTCAGCGAAAATAAAAAAGTTTATTTTAAAATAATAACTAAAGTTTGTAAGCAAAATCTATGTTTAATGACATTATTAAGCTTGTTGACAGTGACAGGGTGACAGGATTGTCTCATGTTTTGTTATGTGGGCCAGATAAGAGCAAAATAGTTACTATTCATATATAACAGTAAAATCTGTTTGTCCGTCTGTATGCTTTGTATAAATCCATAAACTGATTTCGCCGCGGTGTGCAATTCAAATATATTGGGATGTTTTGTTACCTACCGTTAGTTGACGAGATATATTTGACGGTGCGTTCGGATATATCAACCGCATTTTATATTAGCATTACATCAAAACTATTTGATGGATTTAGATAAAAACTCGGTACACAGATAGACCGTAGGTACACTTGATCGTAAGATATAATAGTGTAATGTGAAGGGATAATATTCTTGATTTATTATTACATTAAGAAAAAAAGAAGAGTGTGCTTATGACCACACGACTGAAGTGAAACTTCTTTCGCTCTATCTGTATGTATATATATATATATATATATATATATATATATATGTGTACAATATATACATGTATACACATATACATATATTAATTTTCTACAAATATTTAAATTTATTTCATGTTTTCATTGGTAAATTAATATTTTTGCATAGATCTTCTATTTTTATTCATCATTTTCATTATTGGATACATCAGTAATTACTGTGGTTGATTGTAAAACCGAGACAATAGGCTTATGGTATGAGAAATAAGATACATAAATTTTCGAATTAAAATTAGACAGATATCTAGAAAAATATGTCCAGTGAGTAAAATGTTTGTACACACCACATAACAGACGCAGATTCGTTAGGTTTGGTTAGACACGTGGTTTTTTGCGTGTATATTACGTACGATGGCGCCATCTAGTAGAACTTACTCAATACACATATTCCTCTGTTAAAATGAAGTAGGGGGTGAAACAAATTAAAAGAGAGAGATGGCGCTTCTATGGTTAAAAGGAAAAAAATCTTAGACTTACTTGCTCTTCTACGTACGTAAGATTGTACAAGTCTAAACTAGTCCTAAATTTTATATAAATAAATAACATCAATACTGCTTGACTCATATACAGAACATATATTGATAAACTGAATAACATGATCGCCATCAATAAACAATGCCCTGCGACTATTCTCGGCGTCTCCTCTTTGTGCGGATCTTCGTTAATTTTTTCCGCCTCTCTCACTCTGCTAGAGTAAATGGTAATAAGAAAGAGACAAGGAGTTTAACAGTTTTGTTAGCTCGACGAGTTAACTCTCATGACAAAACGCTAGTGTCCCATAAAAAGTTTCACTTCAAAAAAAAATATTTCTGTATGTTAAAATATCCAAAATTTCAATTTTGATTTTGATCAATTGATCTAGTTGGTCATGCTTTAAATCTACAACTATTATTGTACTCTTGGACAGTAATTAAATCTGGCGTCAAACAGGAAAAATACGATTGATATTCTTTTTTGAAATCAATGAAGTCTTTATTTACCTGGCAACTATACATACAACATTTTTGTAAAATAATAATTAAAACTGTGTGTTATTTATCTATGAATTTTTCGAAATAATAATAATTATTTCCCTGATTTTTTATTGAGCCCAAACAGGCTATATCTGCTGTAAGTTGCTGAGGAGTCCGCTATTCAGCAGACTACTTGATGCGCAACATCAGGTCAAGGTTACCATCTTATGGAAATACCACCGAAGTAAAATTAAACCCACATCAATCTAACATGTGGAAGTAGGTGAAACGCCTTTGTTAACTAGGAAATCGGCTTAAGATCTCCAAACGCCTTCAGATAGATCTTCATAAATTAAAGCTGAGAACAATACCAATCACGTCAACTTTTAAACAAAAAACCGGATTAAAATTAAGAGCTACGATGACAGACACACAAATAGCCTTTTTTTGCATAATGCGTTAACACGTTAATTACTAAATAACGCGACGTCTCGTGAAAATGTTTATTATGTTCACCACGCGACGTTTTGTTTTCGCCACTAGAGAAATACATTCAATGATTTTAATATTTCGGCCATCTAGGTAAGTTCAGCATTTCGGCTTGGCAATTAATGTGTTAAAAATGTATATCCGTTTGTGTAGTGCGAGATTGTAGTACGAGATTGTAGTACGAGTTCTATTCGATCAAACGCAACGAAGCATGAATGAAATGATTGAATGATTGAATGAAGCAGCGCTACACCTTAGACATTAACTGGCGTTGGTTCATTCCCATACAAATTACTTTACGGGTTATTTACACCTAGTCCTTACTTTTCTAGTAATTACTGTGGTTTTACTCGATCAAACGTAATTTGTAACATAATTTGTATGGGAATGAAGAAGCGCTGCAGGAGCGCTGCACGTTAGCCACTAGGTGGCGCTGCTTCGTTCCCATACAAATTGATGTTTACGCGTTCGATGCGTTGATCAAGTAAAACTCCCACTACACACTCAGAATCGCGTGTAAAATATCCGAACGCGCCGCAGATTTAATGTGAGCCTGAATATGATAGTAATGTATGTGTTGTGCGTCACAGAGCACATTTGAATGTAATGTTGTATTCATTGATTCTTAAAACAGCATCGCGTTGACAGAATCAACATCTGATTGACCATGAATAATTTGAAAATGATTCAATTGTCTCTAGCTCGTCCTGTCAAAATAAACACTTTATTTTTTATTTATCACTACCTTGTTCCCGCGACTTTGTCTGCGTTGAAAAATAAAACAATAGGTAGAAAGAGTAATATAACGCTTAAACATTTTTTTTCTAGATGAAAGGACCCTAGCATATACTTATCCAACTCCAACTCGAGATGGGTATAGTTCAGTCCTTAAGGGACTTTGGACTTGGAAGCGCCCGGCCCTTACAAACAAAAGTTACCTACTTAAAACTAACTTAAATATGAGGGACTAACTTAAAAGTTAAGGTGTCATCTGACACTAGTCCTGTTGACAATTAAGGACATTAAGATGACACGCTAGGACATCCCTAAAATTGTTATCATGTCATATATTTAAAATGGCAGAGATAATAAGCAAAAACGATTTTCCTTTAAATTCAAGATGGCGGCTGACGCAGGCGCGGAATTCAGTCGAGATTTTGAATAATATTAAAATCAAAGATAAAATGATCGACTCTCATTATTACAAGCAGCGAGCTCGCGGTTCGTGTCATGCCTCTCAACAATTATTATTATTGCAATTACTTAGACATCTTAAAAAAAGCATTACCCCATAAACTGGAAGTGATTAGCTGGCGCTTCTTGAAAGCGAGTTCGCTTTTACACCTTATAACTTTTACTTGACACATTGCTGTTTCCACAGACTTATAAATTTTTAGAAATGTCACTTTCAATTAAGAAAAAAGTAAAAGCGTTGTCACGAAAAAGTAAACACTATTAATTCTATTAATTTTTGAATTTATATTTATAAAAAGAATTTCTCAAAAAAAAATTAATATTAATGTAATATTATAAAATACTAGTTGCGCGCGACTTTATAAAACATAGTCTATGTTATTCTATAGGTGAAAGAATTTTTAAAATAAGTTCACTAGATTTTGAATTTACTAATTAAAAAGAAAAATACAAATTTTCTTTTTTTATTATTATACAATAGTATTAAAGACTAGCGAACTAGCGAAAGAAGACTTTGTCCGCGTTCTGGATGAAAGATACCTACCCTATGTCCTTTATTATACCTAACTATATTAAGAAGCATGAACTAAAGTGGTCGAGTCGTTCGAACTTTCGGTTCCAAACAATAGAAAAGGAAGAAGAAAAAAAAAAGGTTGATATTGGTTAAAAAAAAAGTGGGTATTATGTATTTAACTCTCAGAAAAAAAAAAATGGTCGATCAGTACTCTGTACCATTGTGCAGCAGTACCAAACTCTATAGAGCAAGTGAACTTAGTTCGTTTACTCTACTAGCTACATAAGGTCTCTGACTCATGTCATAGGAACCCTAGCCGGTAGGACAAAAAAAAAAAAAAAAACATGTATGCAAAATTTCATGGTGATCGGTTCAGTAGTTTTTGCGTGAAAGAGTTACAAACATCCATACATACATCCATACAAACTTTCGCATTTACAATATTAGTACGGATAATTCCAACTGTCTATAAAATATAGTAGTCTATGGTCGCGAGCGAAATGCAAACAGCTCGCCGGGGGATGCTTTCTTTGAACCCACTCATTGTGATTACTAAGGACAAACGATCACTGGAATTACAAGAATAGTGTTCTTATTCTTAGTACAATACTCGTAAATAATAAAGGCGATGAATTTTAATGTTTTAATTACATTCCAGAATTTACGAAGGAAAATTTTTGATGATAATTTTTTTTTATATCGGAACGTCACCGGTCAGGCGCCATTCATTTATTACGTACTGACTGGTGCCCGCGACTTCTCCAGCGTAACTTTGTAAATTATATACTAAAACCTTCCTCGAGAACCACTCTATCCAGTAGTGATGATGAAAATAGTACATTGTTCAACTAGAGAGCAAAATGGTTTTTTGCTGCGAGTGCAGACTTTAAATCACGAGCGTAGCGAGTTATTCTAATATAGACTACTGAGCGAAGTGAGTGATTTAAAGGCACGCACGAGACATAAAAAAATTTGCTCTCGTGTTAAACATACAACTTTTCACCTCAACAGCGAGTATGGCGGGCGGAATCTAGTCGGCTATGGCCGGCCGAATCTAGTCGGCTATGACCGGCCGAATCTAGTCGGCTATGGCCGGCCGAATCTAGTCGGCTATGGCCGGCCGAATCTAGTCGGCTATGGCCGGCCGAATCTAGTCGGCTATGGCCGGCCGAATCTAGTCGGCTATGGCCGGCCGAATCTAGTCGGCTATGGCCGGCCGAATCTAGTCGGCTATGGCCGGCCGAATCTAGTTGGCTACGTATGGCTGGACATACTCGTACTATAAAATCAAAAGTTTATTCCTTTGAGTTAAATAGCGTGTTCGAATTTCGAATAACGCTCGCATCAAAAATCTATTTTTCTGCGAGTTTTTAGGCACCAAACGCACCCTTTTCGTGCTGGAGAGGTGAAAATAATATCACATAAGAATCTAAAGGAAAAAAATGTATGTAAACTCGACAAATAAAGTGCTTTATCACTCTAAGATTGAACATTGTTTGTATGTTGTAGAATGGTAAGGTCTGTTTTCCTTTGAAAATTCAAAGTGACAATTTCTATTGCTATCTTTATTGTCTTTTAGTGATGACAAATTATGTTAATCAGTAATCAATACCTATTTCGAATGTAAGCCTTAGCGAATTTTGAAATGAATGGAATTTGCAATCGAAACTGATAAAGCACTTTTCTTGTCTGCTTTACATTGATGTATACAGAGAATAAAAATTAAACTGTCTTGTCTGCTATACCTATACACGTTTGGTTTGTTTTAATTTTTATTTTTCAACTAAACAATTTTTATAAAGGTTCTATTGTACCTAAGTATATTGAGATTCCTATCCACATTAAGTATAAAAATAAATAAAATTATTCTCAGACCTATTTTCAGACCTACCGAATATACAGAAAATTCAAAATATCGGTCGAGCCGCTTCGGAGGAGTTTGGTTACAAACACCGCGACACGAGAATTTTATATACTTACTAGCTGACCCGGCAAACGTTCTTTTGCGAAAAAATAAAAAATAAATTTTTGTGGTGGACCACCCTTAACATTTAGGGGTATGAAAAATAAATGTTGGCCGATTCTCAGACCTACCCGATAAGCACACAAAATTTCATCAAAATCGGTCCATCCGTTTCGGAGGAGTTTGGCAACAAACACCGCGACACGAGAATTTTATATACTTACTAGCTGATGCTCGCGACTTGATCCGCGTGGAATAGTTATTTTGGGAATAATTTGGGTATCTCGAACGGTTTTCGCAGCGCACGCAACGGAAGCCCTCAAAGATGAATAATTTTCCCCGTTTTTTCCACATTTTCGACTGTTTCTTCGCTCCTATTAGTCGCAACGTGATGTTATATAGCCTAAAGCCTTACTCGATAATCGAAAAATCGCTCAAGCCGTTTCGGAGGAGTTTGGCAACAAACACCGCGACGCGAGAATTTTATATATTAGAAGAAGATTTTTATTTATAGAATAAATATTATAATTTATAAAATAATTTTATATATAGAAATATAATATATTATTTTAAAAGAAAAGACTAGAAATTTCTCATAAATATTTCTGAACGGCTTAGATTTCGTCACGAGCCGAATAATTGCATAGTTAAATCGACACCGTTTTGCCTTTAAATCGGATAGCAACCGACGCGATACTGGCGATACATTAAAAACCCCAAAAATCTCCAGACTTTCAGTATATTTAAACGGTTTTTTGCGAACGCAGAGAAGGTCGGACGTTTTATATTATTAATATTTATTCATTTATGCGCGTCCCCCCAATTTCCGCGTCTTATATTTTTTTTTTGTGTCAAAAAAAATTGAATAAATTGGGTCAACGCGTACACGCGTGTCAAAACCTTGCGTTTCCGGGAATTCGTTTCGCATTTGGTGAAAGAATTCATTCTATTTGAGCGCTTACTAAATGTATCCTTCCAAAGATAATTGATTGGTCTCGCTAGTGCGCTCGACTAGATAGAGCGATATACAAAAGCGATAGCTCCGTGAATGCGGCAACTTTTTATTGTAGTGTGTGTCTGAATATAGGACGCAAAATGTAATCTATGACCTCACGACTGGACTGATGACTGATGGCTGACAGCTGACAGCTGTCATTCTTACTTATATATTCTCTCTCTGTCTCTCTGCGTGTGCAATGTTAACATTTAATTTCTCTTGTTCTTATTATAAAACTAAAATCTGTCTTCATCCATAATTAATACCAAGTTGTTTCATTCTAATAGTGTGTGTAAAAAATCATCACTTTTTATCACTTTTTACACAGTTTTATTATATTTTTACACAGTTTCACTACGCAAACTGGCATTTTATTATGCCTAAAATTTAATAAAACATTCGGCACGTACACATCACAGACAGTTTGCAGTGTGACTGGCACGGGTACGCCGAATTCGGCGTACTATTTTATGCAGCATTTTACAAGTACGACGGCTGTATCTATAGTCGAGCGCAGCGAGACCAATCATTTATCTATGTATCCTTCCTGATCCTTTATCCATAATCTTACTATTATATATGGCTTACAAATAATCTGTTGAAAAAGAAAAAAATAGCCTATCCTGTGTCCCGTACGTCTAAAAGTTTATCTACCAAGTTTCAAGAAAATTAGTTAATTCGTTTAACAGCGGGTTCCTATAAACTACCATTCGTCATTGTTTACAATAACTACTCGTTTTCAACGGATTGTAACAAAGCGTTCCACAAATTTTCTACAAGTAGATGAATATAGGAACGCGTCACCCTTACGACTCGTGGCTATAAGTACCGTTTGTAGGCAAAAACGATTCGTTGTTGGGATATAGGAACCGGCCCAAAGAGTTATGAAGGAACATACATACATACAATACCTACTACATTACAGATTTATTATTAGTATTGATGATATATTGAAAAATTAACTGGTGCCCGCGACTTCGTCCGCGTTCTGGATGAAAGGTACCCTATGTCCTTTCTGGTGTCCCAGACAACGTGAATGCAAAATTTCATGGTGATCGGTTCACTAGTTTTTGCATGAAAGAGTTACAAACATCCATACATACATCCATTCATCCATACAAACTTTCGCATTTATAATATTAGTACGGAAGTACGGATTCTTTTATCTATTATACAATTTTTTTTTAAATCAATTATCATTTTGCCACTATTATACCTAATACCTAACTATTTAGTTAGGTTTTATATTATGAAATATCAAATACTTAGTTATTTTATTTTAACAAAAATTACTTAATTCATGCACAACACGCGGTTCAGCATATTCATTGCGAAATAAAAAATAGGCTAAGCATTTTTAAATTTTTGATGCCTAAGTATGTAGTTTTTTAATATTTAATTTTAAATTCGGGTCATGTTTAATTTGCACTATTGACAGTCTGCTTCTTGGCACGTGCAATTTTTATTTTTTATATTTGGAGTTTAACTCCTAAGTACTAATAAGCCCGGGTATGAAAATTTATGGGAGTAAAACTTTTGTATGGATGTATGGATGTATGTATGGATGTTTGTAACTCTTTCACGCAAAAACTACTGAACCGATCACCATGAAATTTTGCATACACGTTGTCTAAAACACCAGAAAGGACACCTTTCGTCCAGAATGCGGACAAAGTCGCGGGCACCGGCTAGTGTTGATCTAAAAACGCCAGGAACATTACAATTTCAAATGGGTTGCACTATTATTAGTAACAAGTCGGCAGCCTACGTGAAAAAAGTCACATATCGAGTCTCATATGGCCTCAATTCGAGGCATACTTGATATACATGCCATCAAAAAAATAGGCCAAATGAATATGCACCTTATATTACACCATAGACAAAGGAAAACTCTTCAAATATAAAATTATATAACTTTCTTTTAGAGATTAGCTTTTGCACGCGACTTCGTCCGCGTTCTGGATGAAAGGTACCCTATGTCCTTTCCGGTGTCCCAGACAACGTGTATGCAAAATTTCATAGTGATCGGTTCAGTAGATTTTGCGTGAAAGAGTTACAAACATCCATACATACATCCATACAAACTTTCGCATTTATAATATTAGTACGGATGCTACTCGCTGATAATGTAGCTGTCTAAAGGGGAAAGAATTTTTCAAATCGATCCAGTAGTTTTGATGAAGAGTACCACTTGCTCCACCTTGGGAGCAAGATTGAGGGGCGAAGAGGAGTCGGCAGAAAACGTTGTTTTGTGAATAAATTAAAATAAAATTTGGGGTGGACCACCCTTAACATTTAGGGGTATGAAAAATATATGTTAGCCGATTCTCGGACCTACCCGATGAGCACACAAAATTTCATCAAAATCGTGCCAGCCGTTTCGGAGGAGTTTGGCAACAAACATTGCGACACGAGAATTTTATATAATACTAGCTGCTGCCCGCGACTTCGCCCGCGTAACTTAGTAAATTATGTACTTATAAACCTTCCTCGAGAACCACTCTACCCATTAGTGAAAACCGCATTAAAATCCGTTGCGTAGTTTTAAAGATCTAAGCATACAAAGGGACATAGGGACAGAAAAAGCGACTTTGTTTTATACTATGTAGTGACTAGCTGGTGCTCGCGACTTCGTCCGTGTGGAATAGTTATTTGGAATGATTTGGGTATCTCGAACGGTTTTCGCAGCGCACGCAACGGAAGCCCTCAAAGATGAATAATTTTCCCCGTTTTTTTCCACATTTTCGACTGTTTCTTCGCTCCTATTAGTCGCAACGTGATGTTATATAGCCCAAAGCCTTTCTCGATAAGTGATCTATCCGACACAAAAATAATTTTTCAATTCGAACCAGTAGTTTTTGAGATTAGCGCGATTCAAACAAACAAATTCTTCAGCTTTATAATATTAGTATAGATTAGAAGTTGCAGAAAAAATCCGTGCAAAACCGGGTGAGGGTCGCTAGTACCCAAAAGTCGCAAACTTTACTTTGGTTAAACGTAAAAATTATGTCACGAATATGTTTTTATTCAACGAAAATAGGCGTTTTCCTGTTTTCGAAACTTGTCCAAGTCTACGTAGAAAAGAATCTATGAATAATTTACATATTGGCCGGGGAACCTATTTTTTGAGCCTATTTTTGACAAAACAGAAACGGAATAACGAGAACGAAGATCGTAACTTTCATGAATGATTTTCATTGATAAATTTTTCAGTTTCATTTAATACTAGCTGCTGCCCGCGACTTCTTCCGCGTTGAAAAATCAATTTATTGCCTGACATCGTTATCGCTATTAACTTAGCCAGGAGTTAGTTTCCTTAATTTTAGATAATCCCTCGGGAGCAGTACTTTTTTCTGGATGAAAGGTACCCTATGTCCTTTCTGGTGTCCCAGACAACGTGTATGCAAAATTTCATGGTGATTGGTTCACTAGTTTTTGCGTGAAAGGGTTACAAACATCAACATCCATACAACTACTAATATTATAACACATTTATAATATTAGTAGGACAGGATAGCCTAGGCCTATATTACTCGCCGATAATGTAGCTTTCTATAGGTAAAAGAATTTTTAAAATTGGAACACAAATTTTTGTGTTTATTCATTACAAACATAAATACAATTTTTTTATCTAATATATAAAATTCTCGTGTCGCGGTGTTTGTTGCCAAACTCCTCCGAAACGGCTGGACCGATTTTGATGAAATTTTGTGTGCTTACCTATCGGGTAGGTCTGAGAATCGGCCAACATCTATTTTTCATACCCCTAAATGTTAAGGGTGGTCCACCACAATTTTTTTTTATTTTTGTCAAAACAACTTTTGTCTAGTCAGCTAGTCTCTTTATAATATATTAGTAAGTATAGAGCCGCCTCCGGTTTTGTCCGTCATCAAATTTATAGCTTTTGACAAAAAAAAAATAGTACCTATTCTGAGTTTCTTTCGGGGTTTCTTCTCAGGATCGTCATCTTGGCTTTTTTTTCCGAAACCCTGGTAAATTTAAATTTATAATGACGAACATAAGAGTTTCTTGTAGAAACTCAATTGATAAATATATTTTTTTTATTTTGCGTCGTACGTTGGGGGTTAAAATATATAAAAACTTATTTATTTTATTTTGTTTGGGAAAACAAAAATTAAAACAAGGATTAACAAAAAAAAACTAAAACAAGTTTACAATTTTATTTTTATATTCGCGTGAGCTAGTTGAAAAATCTACGAACAAAAAATAGATCAAATTAGGTATATAATCCACAAAGTTAACTAACAGTTGGATATATTTTGTTACTTGTATATATTTGCTGTCAAAATACAACAAAAGAAGCCTGTGAAGTAAAGCTAGTCTAGTTATAACTGTAAAATTATACTGAAACGACCTACTTACCCTTTAGATAGTACATGAACTTTGCTTCATTTTTAGCTAAATATGTAAAAAAATATTGCCATAAAACATCTTAGCATGTGCGTCACTATCCCATTTTAATATTAAACACTGAATCCCGACGAAAAATCAAGCAAAACACACTTTAAAAATCTATTTTCCACCATCAAACTCTTTATGTTCAGGCGATAAGGCTTAAAACTGCGAATCCAAGCGCGCAAACCTTTTAAAAAGTCGTGCGAGAAAATTCAAATGCGCTCCAAGAAGTATAAGTATGGGCGCGTAACTATTTTGTGGGCAGTGCCAAGCGGCGTCAGTTCCCGCCAACTCAAAACCCGGTGTTGTCACTCTAAAAAATTTCTTTTTTTAAAAAGAATCATGAGTGTAGTACTCCTAGTAGCCGTGGTCGCCCTAGTGTTGTATAAGATTTTATCGAGCCAGAATAATTCAGCTTCGAAAAAATCCAACCAAAATGGCCGCGGTAATATAACATTCTTAAAACCAGCACCAGGACCGGCGGGGTTGCCAGTAATTGGTAATTTACACTTGCTGGGCAAAAACGAGTCGCCGTTCCAGGCTTTCACCGAGTTGGCAGAGAAATATGGGGATATATACAGCCTTAAGTTGGGCACAGAGAAATGCTTGGTAGTTAACAACCTAAAATTGATAAGAGAAGTATTGAATCAGAACGGGAAATATTTTGGCGGGCGACCAGATTTTCTTAGATTCCGTCAACTCTTCGCCGGAGATCGGGGCAATTGTGAGTATTTTTTTTATTTTTATCTTTTTTATATATCTTTTTTTATTTATTTTTAAATATTATATAGAGAGAAGATTTGTATTTTTGTTTGTGAAATATATTTTTTTATTTTTATCTTTTTTATATATACTAATTTTATATAGAGAGAAGATTTGTATTTTTGTATTTTTGTTTGTGATGTATAAACTCAAAAACTACTAGACCGATTTTAAAAATATCGACCGATTATAAAAAAAATTATATAAAATATAAAAAAAAAATTAAATTTAAAGTTATCGGCGAGTAGCTAGTTTTGCGGGGTCAGCTAGTATTTACTTATATTATGAAAGAGAGAAGATTCGTATTTTTGTATTTCTGTTTGTAATGAATAAACTCAAAAACTACCTACTGGACTGATTTTGGAAATTTCCTTTCAACTATAGACAGCTACATTATCAGCGAGTAACATAGGCTATATTTTAAGGGAACGAAGTCGCGTGCAACAGCTATTTTTTTTATATGTGTTTTACTAAACTCTCACGCGGGTTTGCCTGCGTGAAGTACTGTTTTTTTTTATTAATTTAATTAGCTAATAAAAATACTTATAAAAATGTCGTGACTAATTATTAATACTAAGCCAAAAAGGTTATTTTGTAACGTAAGCGTCCGCCAAGACGGTATTTATTTTCTAAATTTTCAACCCCGTGCGAAGCCGAAAGCTTGTCGCTAGTTGGATATAAATTTGTAATTTTTAAAATCGTATTATATTTCAAGAGTTTATATTGATTTTCACATTTAATTAAAAACATAAAGGTAGTAACATATATAACATATATAACATATATAACATATATAAGGTACTATCTGGTGCTCGCGACTTCGTCCGCGTGGAATAGTTATTTTGGGAATCATTTGGGAATCTCGAACGGTTTTCGCAGCGCACGCAACGGAAGCCCTCAAAGATGAATAATTTTCCCCGTTTTTTCCACATTTTCGACTGTTTCTTCGCTCCTATTAGTCGCAACGTGATGTTATATGGCCTAAAGCCTTTCTCGATAAATGATCTATCCAACACAAAAAGAATTTTTAAATTCGAACCACTAGTTCCTGAGATTTCCTAAGATTTTTTCCTGAGAAACAAACTCTTCAGCTTTATAATATTAGTATAGATAACATATATAGTAAGTAACATATAACATATAGCCTCGCCCGATGTGTAATTTTTATATATTATATATTATTTTTATATGTTAGAATATTCTCCGTTTATCCCTCTTTCCATATGCGAAAACCGTATTAAAATCGGTCCACTCATTCTCGAGTTTTTGAAGCATAGGTACACAAATCGACAACATTTTTATATATATAATAATATATACTAGCTATTGCACGCGACTTTGTTCGCGCAACTTTATAAAATATTAGCTGACCCGGCAAACGTTGTTTTTGCGAAAAAAAAAATTTTTTTGTTGTGGACCACCCTTAACATTTAGGGGTATGAAAAATAGATGTTGGCCGATTCTCAGACCTACCCAATAAGCACACACAATTTCATCAAAAACAGTCCAGCCGTTTCGGAGGAGTTTGGCAACAAACACCGCGACACGAGAATTTTATACATTAGATTTATTTATCATAACAAAATATTTTCAAAAAATACTTATACTTAAATGTTATAATTACATTTTAAATAATTGCCATTATAATGGTTTTCGCAATAACCTTCATTTTAAAAGTTAAAATCAATAATTCATTTTTGCCTTACAAAGCGATTTAACGAGTTAAATGCAAAATAAGTAGGCTGAAAAATTATTGGGAAATTTTTGTTTAACGTTATTACTAAGTATAAATAATTGCTTAAATGTTAAAAAAAATCTATGTCGACGAAGAATGTTTAGGTCAACAGTATTCTTACATTTTATAAAAGAAACTAGCTGGTGGCCGCGACTTCGTCCGCGTTGAAAAAGCAATATATCGCCTCACATCGTTGTTGCTATTATACTTGGGCAGGAGTTAGTTTCCTTAATTTTAGATAATCCCTCGGGAGCAGTACTTTTTTCTGAATGAAAGGTACCCTATGTCCTTTCTGGTGTCCCAGACAACGTGTATGCAAAATTTCATGGTGATCGGTTCAGTAGTTTTTGCGTGAAAGAGTTACAAACATCCATACAAACTTTCGCATTTATAATATTAGTACGGATAGCCTATTCAATATAATGTACTTAAATTAAATTTAATGTAATTTGAATTGAACCAAATAAACATTTTTCTTTCTTTCTTTCTTTCTTTCTTTCTTTCTTTCTTTCTTTCTTTCTTTCTTTCTTTCTTTCGTTCTTTCTTTCCTATGTTACTCGCTGATAATGTAGCTTTCTATGCGTTAAAGAATTTTTAAAATCGGTCCACTACTTTTTGAGTTTATTCATTACAAACATACATACATTCTCTCTTTATAATATTAGTATAGATAAGTATCTATCTACTGTCTACACTCTACATTATATACTCGTACCTACTTTGATGTAAGTAAAGCAGACAAGAAAAGTGCTTTATCAGTTCCGATTACAAATTCCATTCATTTCAAAATTCGCTAAGGCTTACATTTGAAATAGGTATTGATTACTGATTGACATAATTTGTCATCACTAAAAGACAATAAAGATAGCAATAGAAATTGTCACTTTGAATTTTCAAAGGAAAACATACCTTATCATTCTACAACATAGAAAGAAAGAAAGAAAGAAAAAGGTTAACTTTTACAAATATGTTGAGGTAGGTAGTTTGACCTAATAACTTTAGTACTAACCTTCAACAATATAACATAATTTAGATATGCAATGCAACTACGGTCCAACTCATAAGCGACAGCGGTCCAACTTATAAGCGACAGCGTTGAGTGTGTAACACTACCGTCGAATGTGTTTTTTCATATTCATTTAATTTAAACAAAAACTACAGTTATACAAGAATAATAATATACAAGAATACAAGTTATACAAGAATATTATACAACGAAGATACTTGTATATTTCCAATTTATTTATTTATTTATTTACTTACAGAGATTTATTTTGTAAAAAAAATTAATTAAATAGAATAACTGATTTATAATCCACATTAGATTAAAAGGGGAACAGGTTTAGATATTGCAGAGTAGATTAGATTAGATTAGATTAGATTGCAAAATGGTTATTGAACGAATTCAATATTACAAATTTAGAGCTTATGTTTATATCTAAGCTCTCCTATGCATGGAAAAATATGGGCTATAATAAATAAATAAATAAATAAAAGAAACCATCGTGCTAGCTTATTGTGAATACACTTTTCCTCGACCATTCAAAAGTTTCTAATAGCAAGCAGATTTATTTCAATTATCTTCCTTAGCGGGCAAAACAAGCGCTAGTTATACACACCTGCGGTTGTTTCCAATGAGATAACTCTATATTTTTCAGTAGCTGGTGCTCCCGACTTCGTCTGCATTGGAAAATATTTTTATTTTATATAACGCCTAACCAAATATGTAAAGCAATATAACGAATGGCATACAATGACGCCAGACATTATCTAATATATAAAATTCTCGTGTCGCGGTGTTTGTTGGCAAACTCCTCCGAAACGGCTGGATCGATTTTGATGAAATTTTGTGTGCTTATCGGGTAGGTCTGAGAATCGGCCAACATCTATTTTTTATACCCATAAATGATAAGTGTGGTCCACCCCAAAAATTTATTTTTTATTTTTTCGCAAAACAACGTTTGGCGCGGTCAGCTAGTAATCTTATATTTTTAAACAGCTGTATTATTTAGCCTATGTCTATCCTAAAATCCTGTTCTAACTATTGGTGAAATATATTTTTTAAATCAGATAAGTACTTAGTTTTTAAGATTACCTCCTACATACAAACAAACCTAACAACCCCTTTATAGATATTGAAACCTGCGGTTGTATCCATTGAGATACAGTGAGATATTAAAATTTTATTATTGAGATATTAGATTGATAAATGTTTAAATGATTATGTAAATTAATGTAAATGAACAGATACTTCCAATTGGGAATAACTAATCCTGTAATTTTTTATGTACCATGTGTGTTAAAATAAAAAATAAATAAAACGCTTCAGCTTTTAAACTTGGACCACAATCCCGTAACTCGATGCATGCGTTGTTGAATTTGATATTCGTTCATAAAATTGCAATTTTTATAGTGTCATGCGATGCAAGCATTTTAAATGCTTGGCGCCAGTTTGCTACTATGACTAATTTGAAATTTACTGCCTAATTTAGATAAGTATCACTTTTCAATGAATATCATAACAATGCAAGACGAAGCTGTCTCTATACTAATATTAATTAATTTTTGATATTACCACGGAAGTCCTTTTTTTTGGATGAAAGATACCCTATGTTCTTCCCTGACTACGTGTATGCAAAATTTCACGATGATCGGTGGAGTAGTTTAGGCGTGAAAAGGTAACAGACAGACAGACAGAGTTACTTTCACATTCATACTAATATTATAAATGCGAAAGTTTGTATGGATGTATGAATGGATGTTTGTAATTCTTTCACGCAAAAACTAGTGAACCGATCACCATCAAATTTTGCATACTCGTTGTCTGGGACACCAGAAAGGATATAGGGTACCTTTTATCCAGAACGCGGACGAAGTCGCGAGCACCAGCTAGTCCTTTATAATGCGCACTGCCAACGTTTGGAACTTCTGTGTTTCCGAACTCATATCATACTAGCTGTTTCTCGCAACTTCGTCCGCGTTGAAAAAGCAATATATCACCTGACATCGTTATTGCCATTACACTTAGCCAGGAGTTAGTTTCCTTAATTTTAGATGATCCCTCTGGAGCAGTACTTTTTTTCTGGATGAAAAGTACCCTATGTCCTTTCTGATGTCCCAGACAACGTGTATGCAAAATTTAATGGTGATCGGTTCATTAGTTTTTGCGTGAAAGAGTTACAAACATCCGTACAAACTTTCGCATTTATAATATTAGTACGGATAACACAAATATTTTCAAAATTAGAACGAATATGCATCTTCTGGGTGAGCTCGCTCCATCATAGGCCTCTCTCTTCCTTGCTACACAGCTGGTTGTTAGCCAAGAGTAAACACATCTCTAATAAAAATAAAATAAAAAATACAGCACAACGAACGTAACAGACTCATATATGGAATCAAATCAATGGTCCGGAATAACTTTTTTTCATTTTGTTGTTCGCTAACTTGCACCTAAGTATTCTCGTAACACATGACATGCTCTGATTGGCAATAACACAACAATATTTTTTTATTCCGTTTCCTATGGAGTTTTTGTAAAGAAATATAGGTATACTTATTTATTGGTTTTTACTTGCACATCAATGTAAACTCGACAAATAAAATGCTCTATCACACTAAGATTGAACATTGTTTGTATGTTGTAGAATGATAAGGTCTGTTATCCTTTGAAAATTCAAAGTGACAATTTCTATTGCTATCTTTATTGTCTTTTAGTGATGACAAATTATGTTAATCAGTAATGAATACCTATTTCGAATGTAAGCCTTAGCGAATTTTGAAATGAATGGAATTTGTAATCAAAACTGATAAAGCACTTTTCTTGTCTGCTTTACTACAAGTATGGATATCGCATGCCAAATTCCTCATTTTCAGACCCAACGCTTTAAAAATTACTTTATAATGTATTAACTCTCTTTCTATGTTTCTAAGCTCATATACTTAAGCCAAATCTTTTTAAAGTACGAGTGAATAGGCATCTTCTGAGTGAGCTCGCTCCATCGTCGGCCTCGTCTTTGCTATACGGCTAAATGCTGGTTTCATAACCTAGTCGCTACACTTAATCATGAAATAAGTAGGTACAATAGCCATGTAAATAACATACCCTTTTTTTTGTCAACAGCCTTGGCTCTTTGCGACTGGTCAAACCTTCAGCAGCGCCGTCGGAATTTGGCAAGACGTCATTGCGGCCCCAAGCAACACACCGACAAATTCGCCAGTATTGGCACCGTAGCCACATTTGAATCTATCGAATTAGTTCAAACTCTCAAAGACATCACCAGCAAAACCGAGGCGAGTATCAACATTAAACCTATCCTGATGACTACAGCCATGAACATGTTCAGCCACTACATGTGCAACGTTCGTTTCGACGCCGACAAGGACCCCGAATTCAAGAGGATCGTCGATCATTTCGACGAGATTTTCTGGGAAATCAACCAAGGATACGCGGTGGATTTCTTGCCGTGGCTAGCCCCCTTTTACAAAAAGCACATGGACAAATTGTCCAACTGGACTCAAGATATCCGCTCGTTCATTCTGTCCAGGATTGTGGAGCAGCGTGAATCCAGTTTGGATTTGGACAAGCCAGAGACAGATTTCTTGGACGGGCTCCTCAGAGTCTTACACGACGATCCCACTGTCAACAGGGATACGATCATATTCATGCTTGAAGATTTCCTAGGAGGTCACTCTTCCGTTGGAAACCTGGTGATGCTGTGTCTAGTTGCAGTTGCCAGAGACCCTGAAGTTGGCAGACGGGTTAGGGCAGAGATCGATTCTGTCACCAACGGGAAACGTGCTGTAACATTAATGGATCGTCCCAACATGCCTTACAGCGAAGCTACAATCTTAGAATGCCTTAGATACGCATCGTCCCCCATAGTTCCTCACGTGGCCACAGAAAACGCATGCATCGCAGGCTACGGCGTTGAGAAAGGGACCGTCGTGTTCATTAATAACTACAAGCTGAACACCTCAGAGAAATATTGGGATAAGCCCGAACAATTTGATCCGACTCGCTTCCTGGAGAAGACCAAGTTGAGAGCTCGCAGGAATTCCATTTGCGATTCAGGCATGGAGTCGGACTGCGAAAGAAACGTGGCTTACAGCAAATCAACGGACAGCGAAGAGGAAGTGTACACGGTCAAGAAGAATATACCACATTTCCTACCGTTCAGCATCGGTAAGAGGACCTGCATAGGTCAAACTATGGTGACTTCAATGAGTTTTGTAATGTTCGCGAATATAATTCAACATTTCGGAGTAGCGGCAGAAAGAGAGGAGGATTTGAAACAAATACCGGCATGCGTAGCTTTACCAAAAGACACATTCAACTTGTATCTGATTCCGAGAAAAAACTAACTTGAAAAGTACAGGTTTACTTAGATTAACAAAATACTTATATCGTTTAGACTAAATTCCCTTATGCTATGACGTGTCACAAAAAAATGGTCGCAGCTTAGATTTGACTGAATCTGTTCGAGCTACATACTTAATAATAGTTGCTTAAATTACGAGTTATTTTGTTACGGTTATTTTTCAAAAATATTTGAAATATATTTTCCATAATTATTATAATCAATAATTATAATAACATACATGTTATTATACATTATTATGGTCATTAAAAACAAAAAATAAATGACTCATAGTCGTTCAGCATAATTTAGTATGTGAGCACTTCACACTCTGTGAGCGACACCCTCAGTGACGTTTAATTGTATGAAATAAGCGCCATCTACAGATCTTATAGGGCTATATTTCATTTTAGTAAGTACTTATCTAGTCTTCATTTTCACTATTTATTTTGACTTTGCTTAATACTAGTATGATATAATAAGTTTCTCAACACAAATACGCGTAATTTTTGACTTTTTTTAGACGTTTGTGTCTAGCCTTTTTTTATTGGTAGACAATTCCTAAAAAAAATTTACTATCGCCTGTCAAAAAAGAATCAATTAAAATTCCCAGCTTCGCTAATACTTCATCTAAATGTCATAAATCCTCATTTATTTTAGAAAAAATAGGTCAAAACAACCGTACTACTGATACTACACGCTAAATTGAGATTTCGCCAAAGATTTAGCACTCTAGACTTTCATGAATAGGCCTAGTGTTCAAAATTGCTAAATGTGTATTTTAGAGAGAGATCCAGGAATACATAAACTTTTTAAAATAACTCGTCCACTGTAAAAAAAGTACAAAATTAATTTTTAGAAATGCTTAAAAAATGCCACAATTATTACGCTATTATATATATATATATATTATACGCTTGCATGCTTTTTATCCATTTTTTCAAAAAAATTTAACTGACTTAATTTCTTATAAAGAAAGTTTAATGCAGAAAAGCAGAAAAGCTGTTATTATTATTATTATTATTTCAACAGTGTTCTTTGCTTCATAGAGATTAATTAAATTAAATTATTTTAATAATAATACCAAAGTTTTAAATTATTTTAAGTGATTTTAAAATCAATTAAAGTTTGAAAGCGTAACAGACAAACCAACTCACATTCGCATTTATAATATTAGTTAGTATTATAATTAAGAAACTTAAATTTTGATACCTAGGTATCCTTTTACTTCGTCCGATTTATTGTCCAATTTATCGTCCTACTGAAGTCCGATTTATCCACCGATGGACTTCCAAATTATCGTCTGATTTATCACCTGAATTTGTCGTCCGACTGACGTCCGATTTATCTTCCTACTGACGTCCTATTTATCGTCCGATTTATTGTCCGATTTATCGTCCTACTGGCGCCCTATTTATAGTCCGATTTGTTGTCCGATTTTTTTCCCGATGGTCCGATTGATCGGACATAACGGAGTTATTTAAAGTTCTAATAAGACACGTCATAGCTAGGGGTAGGCTCAAAATGCATCCTATTTATTTCTTCCAATTGTCGTTTTTAGATTTAGAAATTAACTACATGTCGGCTACAATTAAATTTTTGGGTAAAAAAATGACAGCATTTCATAGTTTTTTTCATTTCCATTTTGTTCCAATAGAGACTATATCGCCATATTTTATAATTAAATAAAATTGATAAATTATTGCAAGCTATGGGTCAATAATTTGGCTTAAACAATTTTCAGAATTAATAAAAAATAACCAGCTAGAATAAGGTGGCCACAATATATTAATTACTTAAAACTTATATAAAAAAAGTTCCTGTAAATTAATTAAGAATTTATAAAATAATCATATTTCATTTTTGAAAACTACAATATTTTTTGTTGTCAACTTTGAGCAAAAAAGCCAAAAAATTGTCTTCAAACTCTTGAGGGTACCATTACATTGTTTGCATATTAGATTTTTTTGGGGTATTCCCCAAAAAATTTTTTGGGAAAATAATAATTAGACGCAAAGTTTCGTTATCAGATGAAATCTCTCTTAATAATATAAATATTTTTTTACAATAACGAATCCCGATTTATTTTTGTAGTTACATAAAAGAAATCAAATTTTTTGGACGCATATTTAAAAAAACTGTAATTTATTCAGCGAAATCTATTTCAGAATTACGACTGGCGAATATAGTTTTGGTGTTTAAATAATAATTCGGAATCGGAACATTGTTAATTCATTTTTTTTCATTGTTTAATGAAAAATTTTTCCTTTTTTTATTTCTTCAATACTATATTCATTTAAACACGTACATTAGTAAACTGAAAAAATAAAATCGTTATTTTTTTTTTAATTATAATCATTAATTAAAAAAAACACCAATTTTGTTATCTCAAAGAGTTATTACTAGTGTAATAGTAATAAGAAAATTTCAAGGTACAAACTTTCTTAGATAACATTTTGTGTATTACGAGCTCTTAACCCTTTAACCGCCAGAGTCGGATTTATCCGACAAATTCCTCTACTTGTTGTTTGCGTCATTGCGTTGCTTTCTCTTTAAAAAAATTTGGAGGCACGACAACTCCTAGAAAACCAGCCAGTCAGTTCTCAGTGAAAATCTAAAATTTCTAGTAAGTACCAGTAGTAACTAAAAATCTTGGAATATTAATAAAAATACTGTAAGGTAAGTTTTGTGGTTTTTTTTTTGTATGTGTAAATTTTGAGAGCTGTAGATTTTGTTATGAATAAATAAATAAATTAATTAATTAATAGCACAAAATCAGATTTTAAAATAAATTTACTTACTAGATAAAATAAGCAGTTTGCAGCAAAAATTCAGTATTCAAATTATAGTGTTTTGACCTTTATTATTTGGACATGAAGATAATATTTATCTTTTTTTTATAAAAATAAAATTTGTCACACGACAAAAGTTTCCTAAAGATTCGTGATGAAAAATATTTTTAATTATTAAATATACATATTGGGTTTTGATGTACATGATTTAAGTTCATGTAGACTCTTTTAAAAGATTAAAAAATATACTTTTTACAGTTAAAAATACTTTAAGATTTATATGATTTCATTTCATATAGGCTCTTTTAAAAGATTACAAAATACACTTTTTACAGTTAAAAATACTTTAGGCATTTGATTTACATTATTTAATTTTATGTAGGTTCTTTTAAAAGATTACAAAACTCACTTTTTTTAGTCCAAATATTTTAGGTATTTCAATTACATTATTTAATTTCATGTAGACTCTTTTAAAAGATTAAAAAATATACTTTTTATTTTACAGTTAAAAATACCTTAGGCACTTGATTTACATGATTTAAATTCATGTTGGCTAACTTTACTAACTTACTTAGTGACTTCTTACAGTTACTAACTGCTTACAGTTAAAAATACTTTAAGATATACTTGATTTCATTTTATGTAGGCTCTTTTAAAAGATTACAAAACACTCTTTTTAGTCCAAATATTTTAGGTATTTCAATTACATTATTTAATTTCATGTGAGCTCTTTCAAAAGATCACAAAATACACTTTTTACATTTAAAAAATACTTTAGGCATTTGAATTACAGGATTTAATTTTATGTAGGCACTTTTAAAAGATGTGTGTGTGAACTGTGTGTTTAAAGAGTGTGTTTTGTAAACACACTCTTTAAACACACAGTTAAAATATTTTAGGCATTTGATGTAGATTGATATATTGATTGATATATAATATTGATCGGCTTTGATATAATTTAAAATGTAAGCTCTAGAAGTTCTATAGAAGTTTCTATTTTCACTGTAAACTGACTGGTTCAATCCGGAAACAGTTAAAAGGTCGTAAAACATCAGTAAATCATGTATAACTTTTTTTTTTGAATGTATGTAACTGTGTTGAGAATTTGCGATGAAACAGACGACTTTGCGCTTTGATTAATGTATGATTGATATTCTTTGAATTGGTCGATTTTGATCTTTAGATGCTTGTAGTCTTTCTGTAGTTTCTTTCTTTTGGATATCTTTTTTTGAGGTTGTCCATTTGCCTCGAAATGTATATTTGTTTAATTGTATATTGGCAATTGTGGCATTTTTTAAAAAGAATATATTTTATTTACGCTTAACATCGAAATCTTTGAGGCCTAATTATACTGTAAAATTACTGTATATTGAAAGTATATTTACTGTAATGATACAATGTAAAGTCATAATGGACAACCTCATAAAATATTTTTTTCCTAGTAACTGTAGACTGTAGTTCAGTAGTGCAATTAGTATTTGTTTAAACTACCTTCATCCTGCAAAAATAATGTAAAAAGATTTCTTTTGTTCGTAGCTAAAGTTTAGCCGAAATAGTTTTAGTCATTTTGGCAAAATAGATATTTGTAAATTTATACTGCATTTGTTTGTTTTATTTAATCTACCCTTGCATTAAATGTAAAACTACCCTACGGGAAAATAATCGCCTCGTCGTCCGATCAATCGGTCCAAGCGGTCTCAGGGAAATAAAAATCTTTAATGTAATATATATACCATTTTTCGGTCAATTTCAACATTTTCCCCAAGCATTAGGAATTTGCTTGGAAAAGTTGAATTTGCTTAGGAAAAAGTTGAATTTGCTTAGGAAAAAGTTGAAATTGCTTAGGAAAAAGTTGAAATTGCTTAGAAAAATGTTGAAAATGTTTGGGAAAATGTTGAAATTGACCTAAAAATTGTATGTGTATATTTTTTATATAGAAAAAAAAAAGCTGTAATTATTAAAAATTATAAACTAACCCCCTGACTTTCTATTGAGTCCAAACATGCTATATCTGCTATATAAGTTGCTCAGGAATTGGGTGTCGAGCAGACTACTTGTGCTGCAGCATCAGGTCAAGGTTACCATGTCGTGGAAATACCACCCAAGTAACATCATACCAGATTTTACATCAATCGAACATGTGGAAGTTAGTGGAATCCCTTCGTCAACTTGGAAATGGGCTGACGGTCTTCAAACGCCTGACTAGACCTTCATAAATTATAGCTAAGAACAATTCCGCTCACGTCGACTTTCAAATAAAAATAACCGAATAAAAATCGGTCCATCCGTTTTTATATTCTCCGTTTAGAGAACGCCATGTCCATCAGATGTCCGATTTATTTTTAAAATAAGTGTTTTATCTTCTAGAGCGAAGTCAATCAATCAGTCTCTGGCCTCTTTGATTTGCTCTCTCATTTGTATGGAAAATATATGGAAAACGTAGATTGGGTTATTTGGTACCTTACCTTATTAATAATTTGCCAACAAATTTAAAAAATAACTTACACATAAAAAATATTAAATCTAAATTAAAAGAATATTTTATATGTAATAAATAGTATAAAGCAAATATATGTGCATGAGTGTATACATGTGTGTATATGTATATTACGTATACGTATATTATGTCTAATAATAATAATTATAACTAATAAATTAAGAATTTAAAACTATAAGTTGAAAAAATTTAATCAGCCTGGGCCCTGATTCTGTATGGCAAATACTCTTGTCTTGACAAGGCAAGATACGTTAATTCATTCCTTGGCTTGTCATGAAATTCCTATATCTTATGCCCCAAGACAATTATCTATGGCACGATATGATTTCACAGAAACCACAGTATACTATTGTATTTATTTGACTATTCCACTGAAAACACAGATAATATTATGTTATCTCAGCTGGGGGCATAAGACATAAGAATTTCATGACAAGACAAGGAATGACATTAACGTATCTTGCCTTGTCAAGACAAGAGTTTTAGCATACAGAATCAGGGCCCTGTAGGAGGTGTGCAGTCTTGTTATATATCAACAAGGATGCACTTATGCGAGCTGGCTGCACGTTAGAGTGGGACAAGCGGGCGCGTTGTGTTTGTATTTCTGTGTTAGGTTTTTATTCATGTATCTACTTTTCTCTATTGTAGACAACTCAGGTGTACGCTTGAAACTCAGCTGAGTTTATAGTGCACCTCAACTGTGTACCATATTTATGTATTATTTTTGTGTGTAAATGAATAAATAAAAAAATAAATAAAATCATTTTTAAATATTCGTCCGCTTTAGGATGGCAAATGGTAGTTGCTATAGACCATAGTAGGATTGAGGATAAGAGATTAAGGATAAGGGTTTAAGCGTAAGAGATTAAGGAAGAGGTAGGGATGGGCTCATCAAAAAGACATATCACTAGAAGCAAATGATTTCTTCAAATATTAACGTACACAGACAGGCTGACATTCCACTTGACTTGACTCCAAAGCAACACATCAGGTGCTACAAGTATCCAAGAGGATACCCGGCAGTGAAGGGGACAAAAAAAGTGCGCTGCCATCTATAGCATGTTTACGAATAAGGGGTTTGAGAAGGTATAGGGAAACGGGCTCTTCCCTAATTAAATTACCCTCGTTAATTCGGGTAGATGGCGCTTATTTCATACAATTAAATGTCACTGAGGGTGTCGCTCACAGAGCGTAACGGCGCTAGTTCAATTTTTTTCGCCATACTAACCACTGCATCTATTTGAAAAATTCATTTCCTATTTAAAAGATACAGTCGGGGTAAAAAAAGTTTTAAGTCGACATTTGCTTAAAGTCGACAGAGCAATTATTAAGTACTAGCTGGTGCTCGCGACTTCGTCCGCGTGGAACAGTTATATTGGGAATGATTTGGGTATCTCGAACGGTTTTCGCAGCGCACGCAACGGAAGCCCTCAAAGATGAATAATTTTCCCCGTTTTTTCCACATTTTCGACTGTTTCTGCGCTCCTATTAGTCGCAACGTGATGTTATATAGCCTAAAGCCTTAAAGATAAATGATCTTTCCAACACAAAAAGAATTAGTTCAAACAAACAAACAAACTCTTCGGCTTTATAATATTAGTATATAGATTTCACTTCGAAAATCTCCTGAACCACTGCATTTATTTGTAAAATTTATTCTCTATTTAAAAGATACAGTCGGGGGAAAAAAAGGTTTTTAAGTCGACATTTGCTTAAAGTCGACAGGGCCATTATTATTAATTATTATTATCAATTATCAAGACGCGGAAAGCGAATTCAATTTTTACTATGTAAGATTTTTTTTAATGTAAAGGTTGGCAGACAGACTGACGGTCCAGTTGATAGCCACCTACCATTAGTCAGTCATCAGGTACAGTTGGGGTAAGAAAAGGGTAATCAAGTCGACTTGATAACGCCACAAATTTTGTCAGTCATGCCAACGATTCATTTCAAAGAAACATTTAGTGCTTTAGTTTCAAAAGGTAGGTAGGTATTAAGTGTATACAAATTGATTTAGGATTTAATTTGAAAATTTTGGTTTTCGTACTACGAGTGTACATTATAGATTACTAGCTGGTGCCCGCGACTTCGTCCGCGTTGGAGAAGGAAATATATGAGTAATAACGCCGGACATAGTTATCGCAGTGACGACAGTGTCGCCACCAAGCGACAGTGGCGCCCACTTATTTATATTTTTAGACGATCACTCGGGAACAGTACTTTTATTCTAGATGAAAAGTACCCTATGTCCTTTCTGGTGTCCCAGACAACGTGTATGCAAAATTTCATGATGATCGGTTGAGTAGTTTTTGCATGAAAGAGTTACAAACATCCATACATACATCCATACAAACTTTCGCATTTATAATACTAGCTGGTGCCCGCGACTTCGTCCACATTCTGGATAAAAGGTACCCTATGTCCTTTCTGGTGTCCCATACAACGTGTATGCAAAATTCCATGGTGATCGGTTCAGTAGTTTTTGCGTGAGAGTTACAAACATTCATACATCCATACAAACTTTCGCATTTATATATTAGTACGGATTGATCTGATCATGATTGTATACCTAACCACTTTGCTACTGAGTAAAACTGATACGCATAAGTCTAGTCTAGAAATTATAATATAATTTCTCACTTCAGTAGATAAATATAGTACTTCTTGTAAACAACTCGCAAGTTACATACTTGCGAGGTGTGATATTACTTATATGTTACCTATTTACTTAGAATAAAAAAAAACGGGGGAAATGTTGCATTTATGCATTTATTCGCAATGCATTTTACATTATTGTTTCACCTTGGAGCGTACTCTAATAAAAAAAAAATCAATATTTTTTTTCTCTCCCCAGCCAGACAATATTCATTGCGTTGAGAACGGTCAGTACTGTATAATTTTATATGAAAATTATCCATTTACGAGTAGAACTTTTCAATTGCCTATGTATGAGATAACTATAATTTAACTAGCTTTTGCACGTGACTTCATCCGAATTGAAAAAGAATGCATAAATAAACTATTTATAAAAATATTATAAATGCGAAAGTTTGTATGGATGTATGCATGTGTGGCGACCTCCTTCATCAAACTCTTTTGTTGTTTGCAATGTGAATATCTTGTTTGTTTGCATGTTTGTATGTTTGCAATGTGGTGTTCTTACTATCCGCCCCACAGATGTATGGATGTTTGTAACTCTCACGCAAAAACTAGTGACCGATCACCTTCACCTTGAAAAAACCGATCACATTGAAATTTTGCATACACGTTGTCTGGGACACCAGAAAGGACATAGGGTCACCTTTCGTCCAGAAAAAAGTACTGCTCCCGCGGGATTATCTAAAATTAAGGAAACTAACTCCTGGCTAAGTGTAATAGCAATAACGTTGTCAGGCGATATATTGCTTTTTCAACGCGGAAGAAGTCGCGGGCATCAGCTATTATATATGTTGTGGAATCCCTCTTGGAAAAATTGCTTTTTAGAGATCCATTTATCTCTCTCATCGCTCAAAGATTTTTTTTTTCATACATGCACGTGTTATAAACAATAAAATATTTTCCATTTCTATGTTGACGTTTGGAAAATTTGCTATTACGTTTTTAAATTTGAACACATAGGTAACATTATAGGCAAGATTCAAATATCCATACCATACTAATGTTATAAAAATATGATAGTAACTCTGTCTGTCTGTCTGGTACCCTATATTATGTCCTTTCTTGTATCCCTGACGATGTGTATGCAAAATTTCATAATGATCGAATGAGTAGTTTAGGCGTGAAAAGGTAACAGACAGACAGAGTTATTTTTGCATTTATAATATTAGTATAGACTAGCTGGTGCCCGCGGCTTCGTCCGCGTTCTGGATGAAAAGTACCCTATGTCCTTTCTGGTGTCCCAGACAACGTGTATGCAAAATTTCATGGTGATCGGTTCAGTAGTTTTTGCGTGAAAGAGTTACAAACATCCATACATCCATACAAACTTTCGCATTTATGGTATTAAATATAAAAATTAATAAAATATATGGTATGGAAGTACATACGGATTAGTATGGATCATAGATTTAGTATTGCTACCGTTTATGGATAGTACTAACAGCGCCATCTGTCCCATATATGACGCAGCAATAGAAAAAAAATATACGTCATTGTTTAGAAGTTCATCTGAAATACGATAGATGGCGGTAAGTTACTAACGCTCGCTTACTTTTAATCACTATGATAGACATAGCATTTTTGCCCGTCTGAGGGAAGTAACTACCTCCTTACGGAAGGTAAGTGAGTAAGGGATGTCAGAGCTAGATCCCTTCCCTATCCCTTATCCTTAATCAGCATGATCAGCAGAGCACTTGTAGCAACTGTTGCTTTGCTTGTGTTAATTCCTGAAAACAAAGATAATTGATGATCGGTTGAGTTGTTAAGGCGTGAAAAGGTAGCAGACAGACAGACAGATTTTTGTCACATTTTTAATATTAGTATGGATGTATCATGATTATACTAACCCCTAATTGCTACTGAGTAAAACTGATACGTCTAGCCAAAGATAATTGATTGGTCTGGCTGCGCTAGACTAATAGAGCGCTATACAAAAGCAATAGCACTGAAAATGTGGCAACTTTTTATTGTAGTGTGTGTAAAAAATCGTCACTTTTTATCAATTTTTACCCAGTTTTATTATATTTTTACACAGTTTCACTACGCAAACTGGTATTTTATTATGTCTAAAATTTAATAAAACATTCGGCACGTACACATCACAGACAGTTTGCAGTGTGACGACTGGCTCGGGTACGCCGAATTCAGCGTACTATTTTATGCCGCATTTTACAAGTACGACGGCGGTATCTAGTCGAGCGTAACGAGACCAATCGTTTATCTATGATGAATCCGTTCTATAGGTTGGCGACCCTTAGTTTCGACATGTTTTGGACGTCAACCAAATTGGAGTTATGCCAAATTTCCTGTATCTGTGCAAATGTGCAAAACAATATTGTTTGATGTAGTATTTTTTGTAAACACATAAATATTTGGATTCAATCAACATACACTAAATTTTTTTGTGGTTTAATTTACTGTTAATGGGTCTAAATATTTAGTTAGTTAGTTAGTAAGTAGCTATACTTAGGTGAAAGCATAGATAAATGATTGGTCTCGCTGCGCTCGACTAGATATCGCCGTTGTACTTGTAAAATGCGGCATAAAATAGTACGCCGAATTCGGCGTACCCGAGCCAGTCACACTGCAAACTGTTTGTGATGTGTACGTGCCGAATGTTTTATTAAATTTTGAGCATAATAAAATTTTTTTTTCAGTTAGATAAGTGAAGAAAAATAACCACAAAAGAAACAAAAAATATATATGCAAAAGAATGCAAGAAAGAAAGAAAGAAAGTTGTTGGGTTTAAGCCGGTACGAATGCAGTGTATAGATTTTCAAAAGTTAAAAAAAAGTTGAAATTTTGAAGTATAAAAACTTCTTTAGGTGCGTCGGGCATTTTTGAGATGAGAAAAAACAATTGACCTGTTACCGTGTTGTGTAACCGTGTAACTGACACCTTTGTATATTTTCAGATATTGCACCATCTACACATTACCACTAAACCACGAAACTACTTAGAACATGTTAAGTAATAATACGTCCTTGCGAAAACTAATTGAATTCAAATAATACATCGATGCGAACAGAGATGGCGCTGATATTAATTTAAAAAAGAACAATTTTTTGAGATGAAAAAAACCATGAACTCGCGACCTGTAAGCATGTAACCGACACCTCTGTATATACTTAAGTACTTTAAAAAGTATTAAAAAGTTCATTCCCAAAGTACGCCGAGCCTGAGACATAGCGCTATGGCAAGCACGGAACTACTCTACCTATTTTATTATCACTGTTCCTGAAGGCTTGCCTCACCATCCAGAATAGATGTCCAGATGTGTCCTGTCTAGATTCTAGGTCTAATAAAAGTAGTTTTATTAAAGTACCTAGTCTCTACAGTTATTTTGGTACATCATTATCTTTGTTATTCGCCGAAAACTGTCAAGTGAGAGTCGCTTCAATTTTTTTTGTGGTTCCGTATGATTTTAATTTCAAATCATTTAAATTCATATAAATGTTAGTTAGGTCTTTAATTTAATTTAATTTAATGTTTATACATTATAATAAATTAAATTATACTAGCTAGTGCCCGCGACTTCGTCCGCGTTCTGGATGAAAGGTACCCTATGTCCTTTCTGGTGCCCCAGTTTTTGCATGAAAGAGTTACAAACATCCATACATACGAATACATCAATAATTACATCAATAATATAGGTATTACTTAAGACGTGAACAGACCGACCGACAGTTACTTACTTTCACATTTATAATATTTCGTATGGAATATGGAATAGTATGAAAGTATGGACGACGCCTTTGGTCTAGTGGCTAGTAACCCTAGCTGTTAACCAAACGGTCGCGGGTTCGAATCCCGCTAGGGACAAATGTTTATGTGTTAACATTTTACCTTTGTACCTGAGTCATGGATGTTTTGTATTTATAATATGTATTTATTTACAAAAAAAGTAATCTATGTAGTATATCAACTGTCTGGTATCCATAATACAAGCATTAGTTGCTTACTGTGGAACTAGATGGTGCTGTGTGGAATGTGTAAATATAATGGACAGTATGGATTTATTTTATACTAGCTGGTGCTCGCGACTTCGTCCGCATGGAATAGTTATTTTGGGAATCATTTGGGTATCTCGAACGGTTTTCGCAGCGCACGCAACGGAAGCCCTCAAAGATGAATAATTTTTCCCGTTTTTTCCACATTTTCGACTGTTTCTTCGCTCCTATTAGTCGCAACGTGATGTTATATATACTAAAGCCTTCCTCGACAAATGATAGATCCAATACAAAAAGAATTTTTCAATTCGAACCACTAGTTCCTGAGATTAGCGCGTTCAAACAAACAAACTCTTCAGCTTTATAATATTAGTATAGATATTTGACACCAAGGAACCCTAAAACTCAGGCGAATGGCGCATGCGTTTAAAAAAAGACAAAATTTTGTAAACGCGATATTAAATACAAATAAAACAGCGTCCGTCGCGCGACGCTCTGATTCTAACCAGCCAGTATTTTACCGGCATCGGTTTGAGACGGAGTGAGGCGCGCTGTGTCTTTTTTCCTTATAAAATACTGAATTATCGTAAAACAAATAGGTATGTACAAGTTAAATAACTATTCTAAATATGTATAAGAAAATATGTATGATAGTAGACATCACATATTAATTCTTGTATAAAGCAAATTTTTTTAGCAATGTCTGAGTTTTTGTAGGCGTTTAGTTTTTTAAAAGCCTTCGCGTTGCGACCTTCGCTTTATCCGTTTTTGTTTCCTTTGAGATCAGTTGTTTGATTGTTATTGAAGAAAATCCTTACTACTTAATATCATAAAAATATGAATGTGAGTTTGTTTGTTTGTTTGTTACGCTTTCACGCAAAAACTACTGAACCGATCACCATAAAATTTTGCATACACGTTGTCTGGGACGTGAAAGAGTTACAAACATCCATACATTCATACAAACTTTCGCATTTACAATATTAGTACGGATGAATAATCTCAAAAAGTATTGGACCTATTTTAAAAATTTCTTCACCTATAGAAAGCTACATTATCAGCGAGTAACATAGGCTATATTTTATAAAGTTACGCGGACGAAGTCGTGTGCAACAACTAATGTTATAAATGATGATTATAATGTATGTATGTCGTAGGCAGATCGTAAAGTATGAAGTCAAAAATCTTTCACCAAAAGTCAAAAATGGGTGCGACGAGGAGCGGAGCGCAGCAAAGCGAGGAGGAGCGTGTTAGGTTTACATGGAAATAAATTTGGGGAGCCGAGCGAAGCGAAGCGGAGCGGATAGTGAGACGACCCTCTCAGTTTTAACAGAAATATGATCTGCCCAGGAATATCATGATATGCCCAATTCTACGATGTGCCGACGACATGTATATACAATTGTATAATACATCCCACTGCAAACCCGAATGGCTTAGCGTGACTTCAGCGTAACGAAGCAATTAAATCTATTTACGCGTCAATGAACAATTTTTATTGTTAAACAGAACAAAGAAAAAATACAATAATTTCCTTTTTCAAAAATTCAATTAGGCATAGATGAATGATTGGTCTCGCTGCGCTCGACTAGATACCCCCGTCGTATTTGTAAAATGCGGCATAAAATAGTACGCAGAATTCGGCGTACCCGAGCCAGTCACACTGCAAACTGTCTGTGATGTGTACGTGCCGAATGTTTTATTAAATTTTAGACATAATAAAATACCAGTTTGCGTAGTGAAACTGTGTAAAAATATAATAAAACTGGGTAAAAATTGATAAAAAGTGACGATTTTTTACACACACTACAATAAAAAGTTGCTTCATCCACGGAGCTATTGTTTTTGTATAGCGCTCTATCTAGTCGAGCGCAGCGAGACCAATCAATTATCTTTGTCAATTAGGTATTTATTGTGAAACCATAATAATGTATTTATAATGGTGTTACAAAAATTTAGAAAGACCAGTATTATGGACCCCGTCGGGCATGCAACTTAGGTACTAGGAGAGAGAGAGAGAGAGCGTAAACTAAATCTAAAAAAAGAACTAGCTGACCGGGAAACGTTGTTTTGCGAAAAAATAAAAAATGAATTTTTGGGGGTGGACCACCCTTAACATTTAGGGGTATAAAAAATAGATGTTGACCGATTCTCATACCTACCCGATAAGCACACAAAATTTCATCAAAATCGGTCCAACCGTTTCGGAGGAGTTTGGCAATAAACAGCTCGACACGAGAATTTTATATATTAGAAGATTTTTGCGTGAAAGCGTAACAAACAAACAAATTTACAATATCATTTATAATATTAGTAAGGATAGCCTATGTTACTAGCTGATAATATAGCTTCTCAACAGTAAAAGAATTTAATTTTTCAAATCGGTCCACTAATAGTTGTTTCGGAGCCTACTCAATGCAAACAAACAAACAAAATATCTTTCAACATGTTAAATTTGTTGATATAGAAATGCCTGGCGTACATTCGGCATTCGCGAACTCTGGCAAGAAGGAAGGCTTGGAAATTTGGAGAATCGAGGTAAGTTTTATAAGTTTTGACAGATGGTGAAAGAGGCCCTCTTTCACCATCTGTCAAGTAGGCTAACCGTAATTCAAAGTCACCTGTCACCGGGAATAATTTAGCTGATATACCATACCTTTGCTTGTACGGTAAAAGTCTTAAACAATGAAAAGAAAATAATAAAAAAAATTCGCCTTTCGAAGGATGCACTAAACAGAGTGCATAATTTAATAAAACATAAAATTATTTCTAAAAGTAACTAATCAACACTTTACTTGTAATTGGTGTAAGAGGCCCTAATAGTATAAAAAACGAGTGTGCTTATGACCACACGACTGAAGTGAAACTTCTTTCGCTCCATCTGTATGTATATATATATATATATATATATATATGTGTGTGTACAATATATACATGTATACACATATACATATATTAATTTATGTATATGTGTATATAATAATTAATTATTATTAGAGGAAGAGAGAAAGAAAATGTGCGCGCGCACTGCTGTCTCTTGCTTATATCCCCCACATAACTTCCGTTCGCCTTGCCCGATCACACTTTTCGTAACGCTTACGTCACGCGTTCGCCAGCTTACTCCCCAAGTCAAGCGTGCGTAAAGAAGTTTCACTTCAATAACTGAAATAAATATTGAAAAAAAAAAAAATTGCGTGTTCGTAACAACTAATATTTGATTTGGTCCAACTTAAAAGATAATATAGCTTTTATTTTTGACGACACGTTTGGTCCAGTGGCTAGTAACCCTAGCTGTTAACCAAACGGTCGCGGGTTCGAATCCCGCTAGGGGCGAATGTTTATGTGTTAACATTTTACCTTTGCACCTGAGTCATGGATGTTTTGTATTTATAATATGTATGTATTTACAAAAAAAAAGTATTGTAAGTATGTAATATATCAACTGTTTGGTATCCATAATACAATATTGTGTGAATCCGTACTAATATTATAAATGCGAAAGTTTGTATGGATGTATGTATGGATGGATGTTTGTAACTCTTTCACGCAAATACTACTGAACCGATCACCATGAAATTTTACATACACGTTGTCAGATATACAAGAAAGGACATGGGGTACCTTTCATCCAGAAAAAAAGTACTGCTCCCGCGGGATTATCTAAAATTAAGGAAACTAACTCCTGGCTAAGTATAATAGCAATAACGATGTTAGGCGATATATTGCTTTTTCAACGCGGACGAAGTCGCGGGCACCGCCGAAGCCGGGAATACGGGCGAAGCCGGGAGCGTTTAGCTAGTCATAATATATTTTTCAAATAAAACACAATTAGAACAAAGTTAGTTATCGTTTTTGCAGTTAAAGCTAAAACATTTAAAATTAAAATTTGATAACTCTTCTGAGCGTTGATTACAGCTATTAACCGCATTTAGATCCAAGGACGAAAGGATATATGCGATAACATAGTTTTAATGGGTTTTAAATGTTACATATTATATCTACATTATAATATACTAGCTGTTGCATGCGACTTCGTCGGTGTAACTTTATAAAATATGGCCTACTAGCTGGTGCTCGCGACTTCGTCCGCGTTCTGGATAAAAGGTACCCAATGTTCTCTCTGGTGTCTCAGACAACATGTATGCAAAATTTCATTAAAATCCATTCAGTAGTTTTTGCGTGAAAGAGTTACAAACATCTTATAATATTAGTACGGATATTACAGATGGATTGGATGGCTTCGTAGTTCATGAAGTCACCGTAAATAAAATGCTAGTAAAGCGCCAAGGAGTTTCGGGCCCTTTGGACCCACATGTTTTGACCCTACCAACGAAAATGTGCCCGTATGACCCGCTAGTCTTTTATATGTCCCGTTTGACCCGCAACTCTGTGTTCTGACTCTGGCGTCCGTAACTCACTGTAAAAATGTTTTTAGGATTTTGAGCCGGTACCGGTGCCACCACAGCAGTATGGGAACTTTTACACTGGCGATTCTTACATAGTGCTTAAGGTGAGTAACATTTTGATTATTAACATCGAAGTACTACAACTATGGAATTGGGGTCACAAATGCCAAAGCGGCACTAAAAAAGTACGCCTAAAACGGAATCATGACGGAGTCTTGACTTCGCGCGTCAATGGTAAAAGGTAGTAACGACCAACTTCTTCTATACATTTTAAACTCCAATCTGTTGGACTTAAAGTCACATTTTCTTTAAATGACAGACGTTTGGTTGGTTTTAAATGAGAGATGACAGATAATTTTCACATAATTATGTTACTTTTAAAGTTCGTAATGTTTTGTATGGCGTGCGAAATCCATATTTACTGAGGGCCTTTTATAAGGTGTAATTCGAAGAGTGTGCTCAGGAGCTGCATTAGCTCATACCGCTTTCCCCTTTCTTCCATCGGACATACAGACGTACGGCTGGCTACCATCTTCATCTTGTCGAAATCCCTCATTTTCAGACCAAGCGCTTTGAAACATCCTTTATAATGCGCACTGCCAGGGTTTGGAACTCCCTGCCGGCGTCTGTATTTCCGAGCACATATAACCCTAATCTTTTCAAGGTTCGAGTGAATAGGCATCTTCTGGGTGAGCTCGCTCCATCTTAGGCCTCATCGTTGCCACATGGCTGATTTTTGGCCAAGAGCTAACCCATCTCTAATAAAAAAAAAGCCTAGTGCGAGTCTTACTCTATCAAACGAGTTGAACCCGTAAATGTCATGCGTTTGATAGAGTAAAACTCACACTAGGCTCTCAGTTATAGTAAATTGATGGTTATTAGTATTATTTTGACGTAACTTCTTCATTTGTAGACTACACATTCGTCAGGTCTGACATGGGACATACACTTCTGGTTAGGCTCAAAGACGTCTCAAGACGAGGCGGGAACTGCGGCCATTTTGACAGTGAACTTGGATGACGAACAGTTCCGAGGTGCTGCCATTCAACACCGCGAAACTCAGGGCTACGAGTCCAAGCAATTCTTGGAATATTTTAAGCCAGGTATTTTCGATTTGATCCAACCAGAACCGTTCCACTTGCGAAACACGAGCCGCGGGCGGGAGTTTCATCCCTTCGTGGTTGAAGTTCCTCGGTCACGCACGAAGCGTTACAGTTCCACCTTCCTTGTTCGAACTGCTAAGGAGTGGAACTCATTGCCTGCGTCTGTGTTTCCCCAAAATTACAACCTCGGAGTCTTCAAACGTAGAGTAAATGGGCATCTACTTAAGCGTGGTCCACCTTCGGCCGCATCTGCACCTAACATCAAGTGAGATCGCGCCCAAGCGCTGCCTTGACTTATATAAAAAAAAATTTTATCTTTACGTCCCTCAATTTTAATGACAGCTAATGTTTCATTAATACGAATTTCGGCCTGATCATTGTGGGATATCAACTGCACCACTTAGCTTGGTCAGTAGCGTACTCGCTGCACTTAGATAAACACAGAGTTGCGGGTCAAACGGGACATATAAAAGACTAGCGGGTCATACGGGCATATTTTCGTTGGGTCCAAAGGGTCCGAAGCCCCTTGGCGCTTTAGTAGCATTTTATTTACGGTGATTTCGTGAACTACGAAGCCAACCAATCCATTGACCTGTAATATCCGTACTAATATTATAAATGCGAAAGTTTGTATGAATGTATGGATGTTTGTAACTCTTTCACGCAAAAACTACTGAACCGTTTACCATGAAATTTTGCATACACATTGTCTGGGATACCAGAAAGGACATAGGGTACCTTTCATCCAGAACGCGGACGAAGTCGCGGGCATCAGTTAGTTATATTATAGGTCAGTGAACAAATCATATCAAACACCAATGCTACACTAGCGCCATTCTGGTCAATTAATGAACCACTATTTAATGCTTTTAGCTTGCCACTTTTTCAGTTTAATTCCCATGTTACACTGAAACCCATGGTACTCCTTACCTCTCTTATTCTCCATGGCCCTAATAATAACATGACATGTAGATACCATAGACATAGAGCAACTGACCACAGAGTAATCTGGCCACAGAGTAACTTAACAGACTCTTAATTAAATATTGTTTCATCAGCTATCCGCTATTTGGAAGGAGGTCATGCATCAGGATTCAGTCATACAGTGACAAATGCCGGAGCCGAGAAGAGGTTCTTCCAGATTAAGGGAAATAGGGATGCAAGAGTCAAACAGGTACTTTTAGAGTAACGCGTTCACGCCTTAACGGAACGACTGATTATAAAATTGACATAGACGTTGTCAGTTCCAGTGTCCATAGTACCAGTAAGTATCATGTTTTCCAGTATCACAGATGTTGATAGTGGAAAAACATAGATGAATAATTGGTCTAGCTGCGCTCGACTAGAGACCGCCGTTGTACTTGTAAAATGCGGCAAAAAATACTACGTCGAATTCGGCGTACCCGAGCCAGTCACACTGCAAAATGTCTGTGATGTGCACGTGCCGAATGTTTTATTAAATTTTAGGTATAATAAGATACCAGTTTGCGTAGTGAAACTGTGTAAAAATATAATAAAACTGGATAAAAAGTGACGATGTTTTACACACACTACAATAAAAAGTTGCCGCATTCACGGTGCTTTTGTATAGAGCTCTATCTAGTCGAGCACAGCGAGACCAATCAATTATCTTTGTGGAAAAATATAACATAATAAGGTCCTACCTACGTTTCATACAACAAAAAAGTACTATTCTCGGGGGATTCTAGGACTCATCTAGGAATTATAGAACGTGAATGAAGTCAGGGGCAAAAGCTAGTCACCAAAAAAACTATAGATGGTGCTGTGTGAAATGTGTGAAGAAGATATTTATTTATTTATTATTTAATTTAAATTAAATACTTAGTAACATGTAATTGTTTAAATAGGAAAACTACAGACGGAAACTATTATGTGTGTTTAATTAAACTGAGTCACTCAGTGAAGCGCTTTGTCCGCCTGTAAAGTAGGTATGTCTGAGTAGTCTGAGTCTGACTCATTAGCCGTGGGAATTAGAGCGTAGATAATTAGGTTAATAGTAAAATGATTGCGTATATAATATGTCGTCGGCACATCGTAGAATTGGGCATATCGTGATATTCCTGGGCAGATCATATTTCTGTTAAAACTGAGAGGGTCGCCTCACTCCGCTCCGCTTCGCTTCGCTCGGCTCCCCAAATTTATTTCCATGTAAACCTAACACGCTCCTCCTCGCTTTGCTTCGCTCCGCTCCTCGTCGCACCTATTTTTGACTTTTAATGAAAGATTTTTGATTTCATACTTTACGTTCTGCCCAATTCTACGATCTGCCCACGACATAGGTATACATATACTGTGAATTTGTCTAGGAAGACTTATTGATTACTAGCTCTTGCCCGCGACTACGTCCGCTAAACTTTATAAAACATAGCGTATGTTATACTCACTGATAATGTAGCTTTCTTAGTGAAAGAATTTTTAAAATCGGTCTAATAGTTTTTTAGTATATTCATTACAAACATACAGTAAACGCAACAATATAAAAAAGTTGCAAATTTTTTGTTGAAAATCAAAAAGATAATTTCAAACATTCCGGACATTAAGAAAAATAAATCGCAGCACCTAGAAACCTTCAGGGTTTTTTCAGAACATATTGAGGTTGAAAAGCTATAGAAAAGATTTTTCGTATCTGCATTATTTGCAAAGTTATTGCAAGTTATCCAAATATCCTTAAATTTGCAGTTTTTTACCTTTTCTTCGGTGAACATTTTCAGTTTGAAAAAAAAAATTTATCATCAAAATCCGATTTAAGCTCCTTGTAGGGAATGTTTTGCAGTTTACAAAACTCAACTTTATTTTTCTGTACGACCATTATTGCCCGAGTAATTAATTATCAAAGTCAAATGCGACTTTTTCGCTTTGATCGACGATAACTTAGTGACAAATCATCGTATAGACCTCATGAGGAGGTCAAGTTGTAGGGAATTAAATTCTCTAAAAGAGCTTTATAGTGCCATTACACAAAAAATAAAATTTTTTTCGTTGGTATTCTGACGATTACTCACAAACCGCTAATGAGAAAAATATATGAAGCTCTGATTCAAAAACTAGAGACTTGAAGCTACAATTTCCTTTTTCAATAAGCAGCGTACGACCATTTTCTTCCAAGAAAATTGTCATTTTCTTCGAAGAAAATGGTCGTACGCTGCTCATACGCCTGTTAAAAATCACCTAAAAATTTGCAACTTTTTTTATATCCTTTAATTGTTGCGTTTAGAATATTAGAATAAACGTTTAGAATATTAGAATAAATGTTTTAGAATAAACGCAACAATTAATAATAATAATTTAATTATTAATTTAATTTTTAATAATAATTTGTTTTAAAATACAAATATTCTATCTTTATAATATTAGTATAAACAAACATACAACAAGTCTTCTTTCTGTATAGTATTAGTATAGAAATACTTTGTGTGCAATGTTTAGGTGGACGTGAACATATCTTCAATGAACAAGGGCGACTGTTTCATCCTAGACGTGGATCATACGATATTCGTTTACGTGGGTGCGCACGCGCAAGGGGCTGAGCGCATTAAGGCCATTTCTGTGGCCAATCAAATCAGAGATCAAGATCACAACGGACGAGGCAACGTGGAAATTATTGGTAAACATACTTATTTATCTTTTTGTTATTAGAAATGAGTTTGCTCTTGGCTAACATCCAGCTGTGTAGCAAGGATGAGCCCTATGATAGATGCATTTTGAATTAGAAAATGCATTTTGAATTATAAGATGCATTTTGAATTAAAGATGCATTTTGAATTAGAAAATGCATTTTGAATTAGAAGATGCATTTTGAATTAGAAGATGCATTTTGAATTAAAAATTCATTTTAAATTAGAAAATCCATTTTGAATTAGAAGATGCATTTTGAATTAGAAGATGCATTTTGAATTAGAAGATGCATTTTGAATTAGAAGAGTGCTATTCACGAGAACTTTGAAAAATTTTGGGTTATATGAGCTATTTTTTTCATTTTTTTTATTTCCGAAAAGACTGTATCTTCTAGAATGGAAAAGTTTCATAATGTTGTCAATCCTTTAACCGCTAGAGTCGGATTTATCCGACAATTATTTTCGAGTCCATTTCGCCAGAGCCGTATGTATGTATGTCTGGTGTCTCAGACAAAATGCAAAATTTCATGGTGATCGGTTCAGTAACTTTTGTGTGAAAGCGTAACAAACAAACTCACATTCACATTTATAATATTAGTAGGGATGTAGAGATATTTAATTTTTATAAATTTTTAGGACACAAACAGAAATAAAAAGAAAAATATTTATAGAAAAAAAAAACACATATTCCACAATATGTTTTATACTAAAATAACAAAACTTATTTTTAGTAAATCGGGTAGATATAAAATTAAAATGATACCTACTGTATAAATTATACAAGGTGTTTAATATCTCACCGAAAGCAGATAATATCATAAATCGTGTACATACCGCAATATCAAAGATTTAGTCTTAAAATAAAAAGGTGATTTATGACCTAACACCACATTTTATGATTTAGTTTATTACCTACATTTCTGTTTGTAACATTTGTAATGTTGGCAAGTGAGAGTCGGAATCGCGGTTGCGGGTTCCGTAGTACTATTTTATAACGGGTTTCGTTGTACTATTTTACAACGGGTTTCGTTGTACTATTTTACAACTAGTTCCGATGTACTATTTTACAACTGGTTTCGCTGTACTATTTTACAACGGGTTTCGTTGTACTATTTTACAACTAGTTCCGATGTACTATTTTACAACTGGTTTCGCTGTACTATTTTACAACGGGTTTCGTTGTACTATTTTACAACTAGTTCCGATGTACTATTTTACAACGGGTTTCGCTGTACTATTTTACAACGGGTTTCGTTGTACTATTTTACAACTAGTTCCGATGTACTATTTTACAACTGGTTTCGCTGTACTATTTTACAACGGGTTTCGTTGTACTATTTTACAACTAGTTCCGATGTACTATTTTAAAACGGGTTTCGCTGTACTATTTTACAACGGGTTTCGTTGTACTATTTTACAACTAGTTCCGATGTACTATTTTACAACAGGTTTCGCTGTACTATTTTACAACGGGTTTCGTTGTACTATTTTACAACGGGTTCTATTGTACTATTTTACAACGAGGTCCGTTGTACTATTTTACAACGGGTTCTATTGTAGGTACTATTTAACAACGAGTTCCGTTGTACTGGTGCGGAACGCCATCTGTGCCTTCTGAATATATTTTTACTTATTCTAGTAGATTATCTTTTTCTTTTTCTTTTTGCTTTGTATAAATATAACAGGTGTTGTTTTTTGTATATTTGTATATTTATTCGTAGATTTATAGGTTATATTTTAATTTTAACTATTTTAATTTTTTAAAGTTTTCTTTGTTTTTGGAGCTTTTATGTAATATGTTTTGTTTAGTAAGTAGTTAGTAACTTAGTTTAGTAACCTCACCATCGGCTCTAACGAAAGACCAGCGCCGGTTTTTACAATCTGCATTATGCTGATTTTATTATGCTTTATTATTTTGATTATTCTAAATTATTTTACCTTTTTAAAATCTGTCTAGTAGTTTTTGAGTTTATTCATTACAAACAAAAATACAAATCTTCTCTTATTATAATATTAATCTAATATATAAAATTCTCGTGTCGCAGTGTTTGTTGCCAAACTTCTCCGAAACGGCTGGACCGACTTTGATGAAATTTTGTGTGCTTATCGGGTAGGTCTGAGAATCGGGTAGGCCAACATCTATTCTTCATACAACTAAATGTTAAGGATGGTCCACCCCAATTTTTTTTAATTTTTCGCAAAACAACGTTTACTGTGTCAGCTAGTACGGCTAGTGCCTATAGTATAGGTTCCCCAAAACTGTAGAATATTTTTAAAATATGTATATTTTTATTTATTTAAAAGATTCCTTCGCGAGTGAGTCAGATTTTAGCAAGTTCTTCGAAGCGCTCGGATCGGGTGACAACGAATCGGTGCCAGAAACCGACGGCGGTGATGATGAAGTAAGTGCAATACTAAGTGGTTTCTATTTTTATAAAGATAGGTACTAGCTTTTGTCCGCGACTTCGTCCGCGTTAAAACATTAAGGATATGACATTATATTGTTGACGCATTTTGCCAAGCGTTGGATTCTATTCCAACTATTGGCGAGAGTTTTGTTAATAAAATAGAATAGAATAGAATTTTTGAAGTGAAAAAAACGCGTGTGGCATTTTCGAGGTGGGAAAAACCCACTGAACTCGCGACATGTTACCGTAACGTAACCGTGTAACCGCCACCTCTGTGTATTTTCAGATATTGCGCCATCCACACAATACAACTGAAATTAGAATATGTTACGTAATAATAGGTACCTACATCCTTGCGAAAACTAATTGAATTGAAATAATTAATGCCAACAGAGTTGGCGCTGATATTTAATTAAAAAAAGAAGAATTTTTGAGATGTAAAAAAACCATAAACTCGCGACCTGTAAGCATGTAACCGACACATCTGTATAAAAGTATGTAAACTCGACAATTAAAGTGCTCTATCACCCTAAGATTGAACATTCTTTGTGTGTTGTAGAATGATAAGGTCTGTTTTCCTTTGAAAATTAAAAGTGACAATTTCCATTGCTATCTTTCTTTATTAGTGATGACAAATTATGTCAATCAGTAATCAATACCTATTTCAAATGTAAGCCTTAGCGAATTTTGAAATGAATGGAATTTGTAATCGAAACTGGATAAAGCACTTTTCTTGTCTGCTTTACTTTCCTGACGATTCAAAAAATACACATACACAAAGGGCATTTAAAAAACACACATATGTACATAGGTAGAAATAGGATAGGATAAGATAAGGATACAGAATAGGATGAGTAGTTTCCAATATTACCTCCCACATACAAACATACAAGATTTACGTGTTTATAATATTAGTAGTATATTCTGAGGTTACTCTGAGAACATTTCATGCTCTACTTATGTGAAGTAACGCGTTCTGCGAATAATCTCTAATGATTTAGTTTAGAGCAAAAGCACTAACGCAATCTCTTGTTGTCATAAATAACTCCGAGTTTCAAAATAAGAAAATGGAGCGCAGACAAATTCGAGGGCAGAAGCTAGTCCTTTATATTTTCAAGAATGAAACCATAGATGAATGATTGGTCTCGCTTCGCTCGACTAGATACCGCCTGTAAATTGTAAAATGCAGCATAAAATTGTACGCCGAATTCGGCGTACCCGAGCCAGTCACACTGCAAACTGTCTGTGATGTGTACGTGCCGAATGTTTTATTAAATTTTGGGCATAATAAAATGCCAGTTTGCGTATGTAGTGAAACTGTGTAAAAATATAATAAAACTGTGTAAAAAGTGATAAAAAGTGACGATGTTTTACACACACTACAATAAAAAACTGCCGCATTTACGGAGCTATCGCTTTTGTATAGTACTGTATCTAGTCGAGCGTAGCGAGAGTAGCTTAAAATTTAATAAAACATTCGGCACGTACACATCACAGACAGTTTGCAGTGTGACTGGCTCGGGTACGCCGAATTCGGCGTAGTATTTTTTTACCGCATTTTACAAGTACAACGGCGGTATCTAATCGAGCGCAGCGAGACCAATCATTCATCTATGGTACCAATCTTTCAAATCTTTTATATGAAAAGTGAAAAGTTTTCTGTTATTTTTTACAGTTAATTATTACGACTGACAGTGTTTTTTTTTTTCCAAATTAGGACTTCGAAAGGCTGTCGACGAAAGAGGTGACCCTGAACGAAGTGTCAGACAGCTCGGGCAAACTGAAAATAACTAAGCTTGAACCGCCGCTGACTCAAGATCAACTCATTACCAAGGTGAGACTGAGATTACCCCGATAAGATTACCTCTCCAAATATGACGTCACGTTGGTACAATCGCGCGCGAAAGTCTCGAAGTCGAAAAGTATTAATTTTATTACCACTACCTATATAGGGGAAACTACACAATTATTTGCACTTTAAGCAATACGACACAAAAGAACCTCAAATGAATTTTTTTTTTCTTTTTTATTTAATAAGATACACAAAACAGGACACTGACAATAAATACATTGAATATATACAATTACAAAGAAGTGAGCTAGACAGCGGCCTAAACTATGTGTACACAGCATGATCAAAACAGTGTTTCATACATGATTCCAAGACGAAACATAAGAAAAAAACAAGATACATGTGTTAATATATAATTTAATATATATCCTTTAGATAATGTTGATTATTTATGCATTCGAGTTAATTATTATATTGTCAGCATCGAATAAAATAAATATAATGTTTGCAGCATTTTTAGCAGTATTAGGAAATTTCACACGTTTTTATTTCAATAGACCATTTATTGGCACCTTTCGATTTCGACCTAAGTATTGTTGGCATGCATTCAACCAATTCAAAATGCAAAGCGATTTAAAGTAGGTAAGGTATCTTGTAGCGTGTCTTATAACGAGTTGTGTAATGTTTCTTCGTAAAATCAATAGTCGATCTCGGTCGATACTATAATTCGCGCGGTGGATTAAGACCTCTCGGCAAAAGTAGAAGGGGTATGTTCAGTATTCAATTTTTAGGTCTGTTTTACGGGCGGAGAAGCGAGGGGGCGGGACATTATTGGTAGATTCAGCCGTGTCTCTTGGGTACTGTTGCGTATAGAATTGTATTCTTCGACAACGCACGATGATTTAATGGAAGGAATATCAACACTGCCTGTAATGCTAAGTTAGTAAGGTGCAAAAAATACGAAATAAGAATAAAATTGAATACGAGGTCTAATAGTAATATAACACGCGACTTATACCTTTTACCGCGAAAGCAGATTCTGTTTTAGGCGTACTTTTCATGTGCCGCTTTGCCATTTGTCACACAAAATCCATAGTTGTAATACTTCGATGAGATTGTCAATAGTTTACAATAATTTTTTTACAGGATTGCTACATACTAGACGCAGGAACCACCGGAGTCTTTGTGTGGGTGGGACGACAGTCTAATGAGAAAGTAAGTATACGATAAACATAAAGTAAAGGCCTAGTATCAGTAGTCCGATTACTCAGTCCGATGATCGGACTGATGAGACTTTTTCGTTTCAGTAGTCCGTTCGTTCATTTAGATCGTTGGACTACTGAGCCTTTTAGTCCGATGATAACACACGTTTTATATATTATTATAAACGCTCCCGGCTTCGCCCGGGTTCAAAATAAAAACTATCTTATGTATCCTATATTTTAAGTTGGACTAAAGACACATAGTTACGAAATTTTATCAAAATCGGTACAGTAGTTTAGGAGTTCATCGCGCACAAACATGTGACACGAAATTTTCATAGTCCTTCCAAGCAATAAACAAATAATATTTAAAACAATAATATATATAATAATAATAATAATAATTTATTTATTTTCAAAGATTTTACAATCTTTATGTTCAAAAATAAATTTTACAATCTTTATATATATCAATATATTTAAAAAAAGAGTAATTATAGACGTTTTGTTAACAGGAAAAAGCAGAAGCAATGAAGAAAGCACAACAGTATTTGGAAGCGCATAACTATCCGCAATGGGTAATTATTATTATTTTTTAAACTATTCCCTTAAAATGTGTAAATTTGTAAATAAAAAGAAATACCATAGATAAATGATTGGTCTTGCTGCGCTCGACTAGATACCGCCGGCGTTCTTGTCGAATGCCTCAACAAATAGTACGCCGAATTCGGCTTACCCGAGCCAGTCACACTGCAAGCTCTCTGTGATGTGTACGTGTCGAATGTTTTATTGAATTTTAGGCATAATAAAATACCAGTTTGCGTAGTGAAACTGTGTAAAAATATAATAAAACTGTGTAAAAAGTGATAAAAAGTGAAGATGTTTTACACACACTACAATAAAAAGTTGCCGCATTAACGGAGCTATTGTTTTATATACAGGGTGGAATTTTGTAATGCCACCTGAAGGGAAAGTACTCTTAATACTTTAGATAGAAAATTTTAGTCAAAGAAAACATTCCTTTATTTTTGAATAGAAAGAAAACTGCGTTCAAAGATTTTCGAAAATTCGCTTGCCACACCCGGGAATCGAACCTACTAAAATCTGTAAAAATTACACTTTGTACTTTTATTACATCGATCGTTAGGGTCATTTATAGGGATGAAATCTCTCTAACAAACTTGATAAATTAAATGAAAGGAAAACCACGAAATCTTAAATTATTTTAATTATTTACAAAAAATGGTAAACTAACTACTTAATTAGTTGCTCGAAATGGGCTCCATTTTCTTGGATACACAAATTTATTCTTTTAACGAATTCATTTCTAGTAACCTTTAATAACGTGTTGTGGTGAATATTATAAATCGTATTCTGTACTTCAACTCTCAACTCGTTTACATTCAATTTACATACAATTACTCTCAACTTCGTTTATATGTAAATACAATTCATGATTCAGATTCAGATTCAGATTTCATGGTTTTCCTTTCATTTAATTTATTAAGTTTATTAGAGAGATTTCATCCTTATAATTGACCCTAACGATCGATGTAATAAAATTACAAGGTGTAATTTTCACAGATTTTAGTCGGTTCGATTCCCGGGTGTGGGAAGCAAATTTTCGAAAATCTTTGAATGCAGTTTTCTTTCTATTCAAAAATAAAGGAATGTTTTCTTTGAGTAAATTTTTCTATCTGCAGTATTAAGAGTACTTTTCCTTCAGGTGGCATTACAAAATTCCACCCTGTATATAGCGCTCTATCTAGTTGAGCGCAGCGAGACCAATCAATCTATGAGAAATACTATCCTATCCTATTTGTTCAAGTTTTGAGGCATTTTTAACCCATGACGCCCGAAGCAAAAGTGTTATAAGTTTGACCTGTGTGGAATCGAACCCGGAACCCGTGAGACTACTCATCCAACGGATCAATAATTTATTTTATAGAAAAAATATATATACCTACTAGCTGACCCTGTAAATCTTATTTTGCGAAAAAATAAAAAAAAATGGGGTGGACCACCCTTAACATTTAGGGGTATGTAAAATAGATGTTGGCCGATTCTCAGACCTACCCGATAAGCACACAAAATTTCATCAAAATCGGTCCAGCCGTTTCAGAGGAGTTTGGCAAGAAACCCCGCGACACGAGAATTATATTATTACATTATATTTCAGGTACACGTCTCCAAGGTTCCCGAAGGCATAGAGCCAGCCGTCTTTAAGCAATATTTCCAGGATTGGTCTTAAGATATTAAATTTAAGTGTAAATTAAGTACCTACTAGGTAATGTTATTAATTATTATAATATTTTAAAATCTAAATGTCTAATTTATGCGTATATCTGATTGTTATTACTGATGTTACACTAAAGTCTAAAATAAGCATACAAACATTAATTTATATCTAACTTAAGGGGGATTTTCACCGCGAAAGAGTATTTTTATTTATTTATTTATTTATTTAACTTTTTTTTTATTTATTAATCACAAAATGTACAGCTCTCAACATAAAATTTACAGAAAAAAACAAAAACATACCTTAAGGATTAAGGCCAATTACGGATTTTACATTTATACAGAGAAATTTTTTTTTAAAAAAATTGTACAATTACTTACAAACTATACAAGTCACATATTACATATAAATACACATACACATACACATACATACATATACACATACATATCGCACCTTCGGTAAGACAAGGGCATAACTTACCAAAAAATTGTAAAATCAGTTAAATATGCCGAAGTGTTCTAAAACATTATTAAATTTTAAAAATATTCACAAGAGTATGTATGGGGCTTATTTGATGCAAAGAGTATGGCTGCTTATATTGTTTCAAAGCAACGTAAGCAGAAGAATACGTGAATGCAAAAAAAAAACTGCAAAAAAAATTGCAAAAAGTGCAATTAAGCCCTTGTCTTGCCGAAGGTGCGATATGTATTGATTGACACAGAAATGTCTTGCCGCTATATACTCTTTCGCAGTGGAAACCCCCGCTAAGTATTGTATATTTATTGTCATACATATTATGTAAAGTAATTTACAAATAGAAATACCACCGCTGTGATGTATACGATAAAATTAAGATATTATACTGTTATATAATAATAGTGTATAATAATTATTTATAAATGGCATTTATATAACACGTTTTTTTTTTTCAGCATTTTATACAGGATGGTTATTTTAACTTGGCTACATGGTTTTGTGAATAAGATTTTTTTAATCAAATTTGAATAATTTGACGTAGCAAAGTTGGTTTGGAAAAATAAAAGAAAAAAATATTCAAAAAAAAAATGTATTTGTATGAGTATTTTTGTCACATAGATACTTAATTAATAAAAAAAATTAAGTGCCTTAATAAAACCAAGATTCAATATGAAGTTGTTAACAAAAAAAATTTAAAAAAAAAATGTTAAAAAAACTGTCTTTTGTGGCTTTAGATATAGCTACTGTCTCAGTTAACAATGACACAAATTGCTTACTGTAATTTTTGCATATATTTTTTATTTAAAATAAAATATAAAATATTTTTAAAACGAAAGCACAAAATAATGTCAAGATATATTTAATTATAATACAAATAAATAAATATAACATAAATAAATACAATAAATATTTTCATGTCATTACTTCTCGAAGTTTTATTTACTCCAGACTTCAGACTAATTTTAAGACTCCAGAGTGTATAACAAAATCTATAATAATACTAGCTGGTGCCCGCGACTTCGTCCGCGTTGAAAAAGCAATATACCGCCTGACATCGTTATTGCTATTATACTTAGCTAGGAGTCAGTTTCCTTAATTTTAGATAATCCCTCAGGAGCAGTACTTTTTTTCTGGATGAAAGGTACTCTATGTCCTTTCTGGTGTCCCACACAACGTGTATGCAAAATTTCATGGTGATCGGTTCAGTAGTTTTTGCGTGAAAGAGTTACAAACATCCATGCATACATCCATACATCCAAACAAACTTTGGCATTTATAATATTAGTAATATTTTGTTAACTAGTATTTTAGTGTTGTAGCCTAAAGCCTTTCTCGATAAATGGTCTATCTGTCGTCTGGCACATCGTAGAATTGGGCATATCATGATATTCCTGAGCAGATCATATTTCTGTTAAAACTGAAAGGGTCGCCTCACTCCGCTCCGCTTCGCTCGGCTCCCCAAATTTATTTCCATGTAAACCTAACATGCTCCTCCTCGCTTTGCTTCGCTCCGCTCCTCGTCGCATCTATTTTTGACTTTTGGTGAAAGATTTTTGATTTCATACTTTACGATCTGCCCAATTCTACGATCTGACCACGACATATCGAACATAAAAATAATTTTTCAAGTCGAACAAGTAAGTAGTTTCTGAGATTAGCGCGTTTAACGAAACAAACAAACAAGCTCTTTAGCTTTATATAATAACTTTATAGTTTATTAAAATTTATAAGTGTTTAAAGCTCTCCTTATTCTTATCTTTTTTTGTGGAGAATTCTAGAAAAAGAAAAGAGGAAAATAACAACACAGAATAACACATTATTTTCATGTCAATTACACAAATCCTGGAAGTGTTCATTGTTCCGAGAAACAATATTTACTATTCACGAAACTGATACAAACAAAATGTTGTGCTATCAACGCATGACTGCGTCGCAGTCAAAGTTTCAAATCCGATCACTAGTATAATGTCTAGATCTAGTAGCATTATGCTGAATTGGAGTCGGTTTATGGCGGTTGTGTTTGTGTTTGTCTATCTATGTGTTACTTATCTATACTAATATTATAAAGTTGAAGAGTTTGTTTGTTTGTTTGAACGCGCTAATCTCAGGAACTACTGGTTCGAATTGAAAAATTATTTTTGTGTTGAATAGATCATTTATCGGGGAAGGCTTTAGGTATTGGTATTGGTATTGGTATTAATATTAGTATTAGTATTAGTATTCACATTAGTATACAGCTAATAAGAAGCATACGGTAACACCGCATTACAAATGGCCGTAGGTATAATATTTTTAATAGTTTCTAGAAGAATTTCACAAATCGTGTTTTAACTAATTTCTTACCTGTACCGTAACTGGATGTTTGCAGAACTCTTAACAAACAACCGATAAATGATGACCTTACAACACGTGAACTAAGGCCGTGTTCACACTGACATGCGGGGCACCAAAGATAAGTGTCGTAAGTGATGTCTTAGAGCCCGTTCCTCTCCCCTGTCAGAGGTAAAAGGACAGGATGTAAGGGACGTGTCCTTTTACTAGCTGAACTTATTCTATCCAGGTTTTATTCTTTTGCTTTTTTTTATTTACGTCTATCCAGGTTTTTGTGTTTACTATATCTTCTTCACTAGATATATCTACTATATCTACTACATTACTATATCTTACTATATCTTTATTATATACTTGTATCCACGCCCCAAATGACAGTAAAGTGATTTTTTTATGTGATATTTTGACATTTCTTATGAAAATTGAAAATATAACCCAATTTACTTGTGTGATAAATAAGTGATTTTGTTAACAAATTTTTGATTGGCAATTAACTATGGAATCCAAAAGTGGATTCCATAGTTAATTGCAAAAGTGGATTCCATAAAAAACGGCAAAGAAGCCTAAATTGGTCAGAGGAAGATAAAGTGAGTGTTTTTTTTTAAATATTTATTTGCTATTAGTTGTGTTTATGTAGTATTTTCTGTTTATTAATTTCTTACTTTTACTTCCGTAGCATCTATTGTTGGAATTGGTGAGGGAGAGAGTTGAAGCGATCGAAAATAAAAATACGGACACTAATTGCAATTACAAAATACAAGCAGCGTGGGCGGATTTACAAGTCAGGTATGTATAGCTTTGTTTGGCAATTGCTAAGACATGAACTAACACATATTTAATGCGTACGTTATTGTTATATTAGATGTTTGTTAAAGTTGTTCATTATTTCCAGCTTCAATAGTAGTAATGGTACCACACGTACCATTACTCAGCTGAAATCCCAGTGGGGCATTTTAAAGATGACCCAAAAACGACAAAAAGTAGAAGAAAGAAAACAAACTGTTGGGACTGTTGGTGGTCCACCGCCGCCAAGGAAGCCAGACAACGCTGAAGATATAAGTTCGTGGCTTCCAAACGAATTCATTATAGATACAAACGAGTTTGATTCAGACCAAATAAATCAGGTAATTTCATGTTTAGCTTTCAATTATTCCCTAACCTAAACAAATTATTTTATTAAATATTTTTTATTTGTTATAAATATATTTATTTTATTATTTTTAAAACACCTTCAACAAATCTGCTCATATTCTTTGGACTGATCGCATGATGCAAATTTATAACAAAAAATTATTATTATTATTTTATTAGAAATTGTAAGCATTCCTGTCATGAGGGAACCACTTTTATTTTTCTCAAAGTTTTCTAACTGTGAATTTCGAAAATCGGTGCAGTAGTTTTTGAGTTTATCACAAACAGACAGATAGATGGGGCGGAGGACTTTGTATTATAATATGTAGTGGAGAAATAATAAATAATTATGTGTGGACAATATCACATAACTAACACCATGACAATGCAAAGTTGATAGTGTGTTATTGCACCACAGCCTTCGGGCTCACATAGCTCTAATATGCTCATATTAGGGATCTCGGGAACTAAGAGGGATAGCGGGATGGGGTTTGCGGAAAGTCATAGAGGGTCATCGGCGATTGCCACCGGACCGCTCATCCCCATCCCGTTCATACAATTTTTTTAAACTCCATACAAACCATACAAGGCGGGATAGCTCCAAAACCGTCGGGGATAGAGGGGCGGTTTCTTCAGGAGCGATCAACTATGGTAGCGGTCCAACTTCCGGGATAAACTTCATCCCGCCATCCCGCCCCGTCTGTCCCGGCTCCATACGAGTATCTGTATTTCGGCGAAACGGAGGGGGATATCGGCTAAGGGGTAGGAGCCACTTCAGTGGTGGCTATGGGGCGTTTCCATCCCTCGGTGGGATGCTTCCGGAGAGCCATCCCGTTTTTTGGGATTTTCATCCCTTCATCCCGCCCCCATACAAAATCGGGGGTTTTCGGAACAGCTCCCGTTTCACCTGGAAGATGGCAATGCGGGGCGGTCCATCCTATCCCGTCGGATAGAGAGTACTGCCATGAGCCCCAGGCACCTTTCGTACCCTCGGTCCACCGACCCGGTATAAAGATGGCGAGAGGTCCTCGGAAACTACGAGGGATAGAAGGGTGGCGTTTGCGGAATGTCATAGAGGGTCATCGGCCGTTACCAAATCGAGACTCATCCCCATCCCGTTCATACATTTTTTTTAAACTCCATACAACTTTTTTGGACTTTTCGAAGTGGGATATCTCCGAAACCACCTGGGATAGAGGGGTGGTATGTTTGGGGCATGATCATCTGTGGTGGTGGTCCAAGTGCCGGGGTAGGTTTCATCCCGCCATCCCGCCCCTTTCTTCCCGCCTCCATACAAAAGTGGCAATTTCGCCGAAAGGGATGGGAATATCTCCAAAATCATTGATGATAGGTGGGTGGTGGCCATGGCGCGTTTCCATCCCTCGGTGGGATCCTTCTTAAGGGCTATCCCTATTTTCGGGATTTCCATCCCTTCATCCCGTCTTCATACAAATTTTTGGTTTTTCGGAAAATATTTTTTTTCACCTGGAAGATGGCAATGTGGGGCGATCTATCCTACCCCGTCGGATAGAGAGTGACGTCGCGAGCCCATGCGAATTTTTCACCCTCAGTCCACCGACCCGGTACAAAAGCGGTGCGAGCTCCGCGGAAACTACGAGGGATAGAGGGATGGCGTTTGCGGAATGTCATAGAGGGTCCTCGGCGATTACCAAATCGAGACCTATCCCCATCCCGATCATACATTTTTTTTAAACTCCATACAACTTTTTTGAAATTTTCCGAATGGGATACCTCCGAAACCATCGGGGATAGAGGGGTGGTGTCTTTGGGGCATGATCATCTGTGGTGGTGGTCCGAGTACCGGGATAGGTTTCATCCCGCCACCCCACCCCCTTTATCCCGCCTCCATACAAAAGTGGCAATTTCGCCGAAAGGGATGGGAATATCTCCAAAACCATAGGGGACAGGGACGTGATCGCTATGGCGAATTTTCATCCCTCAGTGGTATGCTTTCAGGGGGCTATCCCGGTTTCGATCCACCGGCCTGGTAAAAAGTCGGTGGGAGGTCCTCGGAAACTGTGAGGGATAGAAGGGTGGCGTTTGCGGAATATCGTAGAGGGTCATCGGCGGTTACCAAATCGAGACCCGACCCCGTCCCGTTCATACATTTTTTTTAAACTCCATACAACTTTTTTGGACTCATCAAAGTGGGATATCTCCGAAACCACCGGGGATAGAGGGGCGGTCTCTTCGGGGGGTGGCAATTTCTCCCGGAGGCCCACCCCCCGAGACCGTCGCCCTCCCCCCACCTCCCCCCCATCGCCCCCCCTCCATACAAAATCACACCTCGATGGCGATTTTACACCCACAGAGGAGGGCGGTCGACCCGCCGCGGAGGGTCTCGAGGCCGGGGGGAGGGGGGGCGAATGGCGAGGAGGGGGGCTAGGGGGGGATAACGCGACCCACCCCCCGGCCCCCTTCCGAGGCATTCGCGACCCCCCCGGACTCGAGGGCCGCAGCGGCGGCAAGGGTCTTCCGGAGCACCGAAAAAGAGAAAATTTTCCTCGGTGCACCGACCTGGTACAAAGATGGTGAGAGGTCCTCGGAAATTGAAAGGGATACGAGGGTGGAGTTTGCGGAATGTCATAGAGGGTTATCGGTAGTTACCACTGGACTACTCATTCCCACCCTTTTCATACATTTTTTTAAAGTCCATACAACTTTTTTGAAATGACCGATCCCCGTAACTCCTCAACGGTGGCAGCTGCCCGTGTGGCCTCTTCGCGGGGTGGCAATTTCTAGCGGAAGTCCACCCTCCGGGACAGCCACCCTCCCCCCAATCGTCCCCCCTCCATACAAAATCACACCTAAAAGGGATTTTTCCACCTACATAAGAGGCGGCGGTCAACCCGTCGCGGAGCAGAGCGGAGCGGTGGCAACTGTCTACCAGGGCACGGAAAAAACGAAAACTTACCTATTAATCCAACTTATCCAATTCTTTGATATTTGGTACTTTACAGTAATAGATAGATAGATAGATAGAAGAAAGAAAGAAAGATATAGAGATTATGTATGTATGTAACTAAGTGTCTTCTATCAATATAGTAGTGATGACAGGGCAGATTGCGTTTCGTAAATAGTAGGTATGTACATATATATTCATAAAAAAACTACTGGAACAACCTAATTGTGTTATAGGTACTTAATTAATACTTACGTGATTATTTATATTATTACTTATAATAAAATAATTAGCTGCATGCGACTTCGCCCAAGTTTCGGAAAATATTTTTTTTCACCTGGAAGATGGCAATGTCGGGCGGTCTGTCCTATCCCGTCGGATAGAGAATGACGTCGCGAGCCCCATGCGATTTTTCCACCCTCAGTCCACCGACCCGGTACAAAGGCGGTGAGAGGTCCGCGGAAACTACGAGGGATAGAGGGTTGGCGTTTACGGAATGTCATAGAGGGTCATCGGCGATTACCAAATCGAGACCCATCCCCATCCCGTTCATACATTTTTTTTAAACTCCATACAACTTTTTTGGACTCTTCGAAGCGGGATATCTCCAAAACCACCTGGGATAGAGGGGCGGTGTCTTTGGGGGAAGATCATCTGTGGTGATGGTCCGAGTGCCGGGATAGGTTTCATCCTCCCATCGCGCCCCCTTCATCCCGCCTCCATACAAAAGTGGCATTTTCAGCGAAAGGGATGGGAATATCGCCAAAACCATAGGGGACAAAGACGTGGTCGCTATGGCGAATTATCAATTCTCGGTGGGATGCTTCCAGGGGGCCATCCCGGTTTCGGTCCACCGACCTGGTAAAAAGTCGGTGAGAGGTTCTCGGAAACTACGAGGGATAGAGGGGTGGCGTTTGCGGAATGTCATAGAGGGTCATCGATAGTTACCACCGGACCACTCATCCCCACCCCCGGGACCGTCGCCCTCCCCCCCACCTCCCCCTATCGCTCCCCCTCCGTACAAAATCACACCTCTAGAGAGGACCCTATAGAGGAGGGCCGCAGCGGCGGCAACGGTCTACCAGGGCACCGAAAAAGAGAAAAATTTTCTCGGTCCACCGATCTGGTACAAAGATGGTGAGAGGTCCTCGGAACCTGAAAGGGATAGGCGGGTGTAGTTTGCGGAATATCATAGAGGGTCATCGGCGGTTACCAAATCGAGACCCATCCCCGTCCCGTTCATACATTTTTTTTAAACTCCATACAACTTATTTGGACTCATCAAAGTGGGATATCTCCGAAACCACCGGGGATAGAGGGGCGGTCTCTTCGAGGGGTGGCAATTTTTCCCAGGGGTCCACACCCCGGGATCGTCGCCCTCAACCCACCTTCCACATCGCCCCCCCTTTAAACAACACCACACCTCGATGGCGATTTTGCACCCATAGAGGAGGGCCGCAGCGGCGGCAACGGTCACCGGAGAGCCGCGAAAGTCCATCCCACCAAGACTCAGTCACCCCAAGCCGCCCCATCTCACCCGTCCATCCCAGTACGAATTTGGAAACGGTTCGATATAAAGCCGAAATACCGCTGACCGAACTACTCACATAACCAACCGGAAAGGAGAGTAGGGAGGTCTAATTTTTTTAGCCGTTCGTAAAGAGGGTCAAAAATGAGGAATGGGAAAAATTTGGAAAATTCGATCCACCGAGGTGGTAAAAAGTTGGCGAGGTGATCTCGAAAACTATGAGGGATAGAAAGGTGGCGTTTGCGGATAGTCATAGAGGGTGATCGGTAGTTACCACAGAAGGAGTCATCCCCGCCCTTTCATACATTTTTTTTAAACTCCATACAAAACAGGATATCTCCGAAACCATCGGGGATAGAGGGGCGGTCTCTTTGGGGGGTGGTCTCTTTGGGGGGTGGTAATTTCTCCCAGAGGTCCACCCCCCCGGGACCGTTGCCCTCCCCCACCTCCCCTCCATACAAAATCAAACTTCGATGGCGATTTTGCACCCATAGAGGAGGGCGGCGGCAACGGTCACCGGAGAGCCGCGAAAGTCCATCCCACCAAGACTCAGTCACCCCAAACCGCCCCATCCCATCCGTCCACCCCTGTACGAATTCGGAAACGGTTCGATATAAAGCCGAAATACCGCTGACTGAACTACTCACATAACCAACCGGAAAGGAAAGTGTGGGGTCTAATTTTTTTACCCGGTCGCAAAGAGGGTCAAAAATGAGGAATGGGAAAAATATGGAAAATTCGATCCACCGAGGTGGTAAAAAGTTGGCAAGGGGATCTCGGAAACTATGAGGGATAATAAGGTGGCGTTTGCGGATAGTCATAGAGAGTGATCGGTAGTTACCACAGAAGGAGTCATCCCCGCCCTTTCATACATTTTTTTTAAACTCCATACAAATCATACAAAACAGGATATCTCCAAAACCACCGGGGATAGAGGGATGGTTTCTTCTGGGGATGGCAGTTTCTCCTCAAGGTCCCCCCCCCTACTGTAAACCCCCCGGTCGTAACTCGGAAACGGCGCGACGCAGCCGGGTCGTGTTTGGGCTCATCGGAGACGTCTCTTCGAGATAAAAAATTTGAACTCCCCTCCAACCCCCTCGGCCGTAATTCGGAAACGACTTGACGCAGCCGGGTCGTATTTGGGCTCATTTAAGTAGACCAAATTTAAAAATTTGACAATTCCGGCCTACTCAGTGGATCATGGTCAACCGTTACAGGTAGACCCCCCGTGTTGGGTATCATTTGAAAGGTCTAATCGAGGGTGACCTATTTAGACCAACGCCCCCCCCCCCCTCCCCCCCCCTCCCCCTCCCCTCCTTATTTACTCCCAATTATAATTACACAATTTATAATTAATCAATCATCACGATTTACAAAACAAAGACCCAAAACCAAACCAAAACAATTAACCATGGCAAAACATAACACAAAACAAAATACAACCGCGCCCCCGCGGGCTGCTTGCAGTCCGCGGCAGCACGCAAAAACTAGTTATAAAATATTGCCCATGGTAATCGCTGATATTGTAGCTTCTAAAGATTTTTTTTTTAAATCGGCCCAGTAATTTTTGAGTTTATTCATTACAAACATGCAAAAATACAAATATTGTCTCTTCATAACGTTGATGATTACTATAGATATACATAGATTTGCAGAATTTTTTTTGGAATATTTAATTTATTAACGAAGCATCCCATAAAAGAGAGGATTTTTTTTTTAAATTACAACTCCATACGAAGCCGGTGGCGAGTTGCTAGTTAGTGTGCTATAAAACCTGAACATTGTAAACGAGTCTTTACCTTTGAATTGACCTCATAATCCGCCATTTTGATTCGCCTGACATCTGACCAGTCCGCAGAGGAACTACATAAACACTCTACTATAAGATCGAGCGCTTGCAAGACATATTCGTTTTCTAATTCTTGTTTTTTGTTTATACATTATTATTATTATTGACACGTGAGTATTACATTATGTATTAATTATTATTCATTATTAAGTAGGGTTTTCACCTGTGAAATTTGTAGTTATAGTTTACAGAGTTATGTTATTTTTAGATTGAAATAAAAAATACTTGTACGTAGTTTGATATTGCTCAATACTTCCAACACGTCTTCTGATAGACAAAGATAGTGTAATATTTTGTAACTTAAGTAAATTGTACTTATGTACTATTTCGTCGGCTTAAAGAGTTCTTTACTAACTTCATTTGAATGAAGTAAAACTTCTTTATATTTGGCGCGTTGGGCATTTTTGAGGTGGGAAAAACAATTGAACTCGCGACCTGTTACCGTAATCGTGTAACCGTAATTGTTTAACCATAATCGTGTAACCGATTAAATAAATACGCAGGGAGTTCCAAACCCTAATTAATTAAAAAAAATTAATTAACTAATTAATTAATTTTAATTAATTAAAATTAATTTTAAAAAAGAACAATTTTTGAGATGGAAAAACTATTGAACTCGCGACCTGTTACCGTAATCGTGTAACCAATTAATTTCAAAAAAGAACAATTTTTGAGATAGAAAAACTATTGAACTCGCGACCTGTTACCGTAATTGTGTAACCGTAATCGTGTAACCGATTATTTTAAAAAAAGAACCATTTTTGAGATGGGATAAAACCATTGAACTCGCGACATGTTACCGTGTAAACGTTTAACCGATAAATAATTATATATAAATATATATTATGTACTTTTGCTATTTGCAAAATTAAAATCCCTGTGTGATTTTTGTTTTCGTTAGAGAAACTAAAAAAATACTTAACTAAACAAAATTATCTTTCCCACACATAAGTAATGTCGTGACCCTGATTTTTTTATCGTGTATTTTTTTTATACCAGAAAACTGACAAAGTTAAAGCCATTTTTTAAGTTAAGGACGCCTATACATTTCTCACGTTGCGATTTGAAAGTTATGAATGGGCTCTGGCATCCCTTACTCACTTACCGAAACACAACAGCACATGTGCTATTATTTCACAGTGCTATTCTGTAAAGGGATGGACACAGGGCTGTCAAATGACTGCAAAACGCAATGTGTCCTGCCACTATTTTCAAAATCCAGACCAGAGCCAACTTTGAAAAGTTCACTTCCAAAGTTTACAGTAAGGGCCTCTTTCACCATCTGTCAAGTAGGCTAAAGTAAAAGACCCAAACATTAAAAAGAAAATAATAATAAAAATTCGGCTATCGAAGGATGCACTAAACCGAGTGCATAATTATTTCTAATATTAACATAAAATTATTTCTAAAAGTAACTAATCAACACTTCACTTGTAGTTGGTGAAAGTGGCCTTAATACGTACAATAACTTGCCTTGATCTTGCGTATGTTGAAATAATATAAATTTGAGGAAACATTATTTTTTTTCCTCTACTGTGTCATCTTGTCTATCTTGACCTTCCGGCTTCTGTGTTTCCGATCCGAGCTCATATAAGAACCAAACATAGATAAATGATTGGTCTCGCTGCGCTCGACTAGATACCGCAGTCATACTTGTAAAATGCGGCATAAAATAGTACGCCGAATTCGGCGTATCCGAGCCAGTCACACTGCAAACTGTCTGTGATGTGTACGTGCCGAATGTTTTATTAAATTTTAGGCATAATAAAATGCCAGTTTGCGTAGTGAAACTGTTTAAAAATATAATAAAACTGGGTAAAAAGTGATAAAAAGTGACGACTTCGCAACACAGCTGGATGTTGGCGAAGAGCAAACCCATTTCACATAACAAAAAGAATGTTTGTCTATACTAATATTATAAAGAGGAAAGATTTGTTTGTTTGTTTGTTTGTTTGCATTGCATAGGCTCCGAAACTACTGAACCAATTTGAAAAATTCTTTCAGTATCGGGAAGCTATATTATCAACGAGTAACATCCGTACTAATATTATAAATGCGAAAGTTTGTATGTATGTATGTATGTATGGATGTTTGTGACTCTTTCACGCAAAAACTACTGAACCGATCATCACCATGAAATTTTGCATACACATAGTCTGGGACACCAGAAAGGACATAGGGTACCTTTCATCCAGAAATAAAGTACTGCTCCCAAGGGATCATCTAAAATTAATGAAACTAACTCCTGGCTAAGTGTAATAGCAATAACGATGTTAGGCGATATATTGCTTTTTTAACGCGGACGAAGTTGAAAGCACCAGCTAGTAGGCTATTTTTTGTAAAGGTGCGTAGACGAAATCGCGTGCAACAGCTAGTAATCTATAATAGATATACTTAGTACGGATTATGTATAAAAAAAATTGCAATTCATAGACCGATATAATACGGAAGTACTTAGTATGCATCACAGAACAACATTTTTTTGTTTCAGAATGCGGTTGTATTTTTTCGTGTTGGCAACATTATGCGTGTGTGTGCATTCTCGCACCACGCACCAGCAACCGGCAGTAACAGCCCACATCACCTCGCTGACTGACAAGGTAAGCACTAGTGCTTTTGCAAAAGCACTTTGTCATTTCAAACAAAACGACGTTAAACCAAGTAAACAATGATCCTGCGGATCTAAAGAAATATTCGAATTTTTTTTTACGTTAGTAACGGGTAAATATAAAAACTAGTAAGCTGATTTTTAAAAAAAATATTTCAACTAATAAAAAAGCTACATTATAAGCAAGTAGTAACATAGGCTGTATTATATGAAGGTATATATTTTTTTAAATTTTACATAAAAAAAATGAAATTAGAGGAATGAAAATCACAATAATGTATAACCAAAATTTTCCCATAACAAATTCCTTTAAAAGTTTCCATAAAAAATTTGGCTATGCTGCGATGATATATACAACTTAACAACTTGATAGTACTCTACATAATACCCATGTAACAGTATATTTTTTTAGTAGCAGTAGCTTAGCTATAATGTATATGAAAATCTGTTGAGGCACCCAACTCCTCTTCAGCAATTTACAGCAGATAATAGCGTATTTGAGCTCAAGGTTTATCTCACGCTAATCTCATAAATGGCTTAACCAATTTAAACGCGGTTTTGACTTATGTATTCACGATTAAGACATGGAATTTTTAGTATTTAAAAAAAAACTTCACCGCGTTTGAAGTTGTACAGTAGGCATACTAAGCATAACTTCAGGAAAATTCAGCAGATAAAGCGTGTTTAGGCTCAATAGAACGTCTAGAGTTAGTTTATAATTTGTAATTATTGCTTAGTTATATACGATTCCCTTATAGGGAATCGTATTATGAAGTAAATCAATAAACTGAAGGCTTCACCGGCCTCTAGACAGAGGGGCGTTGTCCCGTGAGACTTTATGGTGCTTACACAACCATTATCATACTGTGCTGACGTCATGGTGCCAAAATGACGCAATTTTTCCATTGATTTTTCTGTTGTTACCTAACTAAATTATTAAGTTCCAGACATCGCTTTTTTTACTTGTTTACAAAGATAGTTGATTGGTCTCGCTGCGCTCGACTAGATAGAGCGCTATACAAAAGCAATAGCTCCGAAAATGTGGCAACTTTTTATTGTAGTAGTGTGTGGAAAATCGTCACTTTTTACCCTGTTTTATTATATTTTTACACAGTTGCACTATGTACGCAAACTGGTATTTTATTATGCCTAAAATTTAATAAAACATTCGGCACGTACACATCACAGACAGTTTGCAGTATGACTGGCTCGGGTACGCCGAATTCGGCGCCGCATTATGCCGCATTTTACAAGTATGACGGCGGTATCTAGTCGAGCGCAGCGAGACCAATCATTTATCTATGCTTGTTTATTTATTTATTTATTTTATATTCAATAAAAACCCTACAGTAAAACATGAGTAAAACCAAATAACATGGCTATCTAATGTTACATAAATAAAAATGTGTTGGTTTGTGTATGTATTACTCAAAAACTATTTTTCGCGTAATAATATAATCTGCCATCTGCCGAAAGCGAACAGAACTAACTCGCCAACGAGAACCGCTGTCACATTTTAAGTGGAAGATAGCCGTTGTTATGGCAGCCGAGTTAATATAAGACTGAGCCATAGCGAAGCGTGTGAGGGTTCAACTAGTCCGTACTAATATTATAAATGCGAAAGTTTGTATGGATGTATGGATGTATGTATGGATGTTTGTAACTCTTTCACGCAAAAACTACTGAACCGATCACCATGAAATTTTGCATACACGTTTTTTGGGACACCCGAAGGTACCTTAAATCCAAAACGCGGACGAAGTCGCGAGCACCAGCTAGTTTTATATATATGGACGATAGTTTCCGATATCATATTTATCTCCTTTCGGACGCGGACAAAGTCGCGGGCACCAGCTAGTATAATATGATATCTATCTGATATTATGTCGACACTTGCTATTTTTTTAATAAAAAAATGAAATTTTCAGGACGCAAGGAGCAAGGCGTCTGTTCACCCGGCATTCGCTAACGCAGGTCGACAGGCCGGCGTGGAGATATGGAGGATTGAGGTGAGTTTGAGCTATTCTAACTTGAACTTAAATTACTTTAAGCATAACTTTAAAGTATTTTAACTTAAGTATTCAAGTGGCGATAAGTGTCAAGTTGACAGTTCGCAGCGAGAAAGATAATGCGTTAGTTAGAAGCACCGACACCCTCCACGCCCGACATGGTCGAAATAGTTCTTAGCTGTATCAGTGACTGTGTAAGTGTATGTTTGCGCGTATGTGTGTGTGTGTGTGTGTGTGTGAGAGAGAGAGAGAGAGTGAGTGTGAGTGTGAGTATGAGTGCGAGTGGGAGTGGGATTGCGAGTGGGAGTGGGATTGCGAGTGGGAGTGGGAGTGTGAGTGCGAGTGTGAGTGCGAGTGTGAGTGTGAGTGAGTGTGAATGTGAGTGTGTGTGTGAGTGTGAGTGTGTGTGTGTGTGTGTGTGTGTGCGTATGATTGCGCGTGTGTGTGCGTGCTACCCTGCGATTTTATTAATTTTTCATTAAGTAAAATTTTAAATCACAAAACTGCATACAATAATTAAATACACCATTTTTTCCAGAATTTCGATCCTGTAGCAGTGTCAGCCAAGGAATACGGGAAATTCTACAAGGGAGACTCTTATATTATTCTGAAGGTATATAACCTTTTCTATTCTTGCTCCATAGACATGAGTATTATGGCATATCTTCATATGGAATGGATTTTTTTTAAATACATACATATTGTTGGTTTTCCCTAATAAAATAAAATAAATAAATAATATTAGACTCAGGTATGTACAAAGGTAAAATAACACATAAACATTTGCCCCTAGCGGGATTCGAACTCGCGACCGTTTGGTCAACAGCTACGGTTACTAGCCACTAGCTAGACCAAACGTGTCGTGATGAACAAAATATTTCACTCAACATTCCAGACGACAGCTGATAAACGCAACAACCTATCCCACGACATCCACTTCTGGATAGGAAGTCAGTCGACTCAGGACGAGTCGGGTGCTGCCGCTATATTGACGGTGGGTCTCGACGACAAGTTCAACGGGGCCGCAGTACAGCACAGGGAGACCGAGGGCCACGAGAGCGCTCAGTTCGCCGGATACTTTCCCACCGGTGAGAATGAAAAAAATATTTAGCGTACAAAGGGACAAGGGACAACAAGGGACAACAAGGGACATACAAAGGGACAGACGGCGGAAAGCGGCGGAATGGCAGTATAGAAAAATTGCTCGTTTAAAATTATTAAATAATATGTAACATTGTTATAGCTATCCGATATATGGACGGTGGAGTCGACACCGGTTTCCGCCATGTCACCACCAACCCTGGAGCAGAGAAGAGACTGTTTCAGGTCAAAGGAAAGAGGAATATTAGGGTCAGACAGGTCAGTTTTAAATATTCAGTTTTAAACTAATACACAAATTTATTTATTGGCTATATTTTATAAAGTTACGCGGACTAAAGCCGAACGTCCACCGCCAGCTAAAATAAGTTAGTTTAGTTTAGCTCGCATACTCGAGCCAGTTTTTCATACCTACATGTGCGTCCACCGCAAACTATGCCAGCTAAGCTAACTAAAATATCCGAACTAGGTCAAACTAACTTAGTTGTGTAGGCCGATCCGAAGCTACGTGAACTAAGCTAAGCCACTCTCACCCCCTTGCGTTACCCCTCTGGCGCCTTTCGCTAGTGTTATTTTAACTCAGTCTACTCCACATTCCCTGGACCCATTGTATTCATTGTAGCCTTTAATGTAATATAATTAAATTAATTAAATTAAATGACGACACGTTTGGTCTAGTGGCTAGTAACCCTAGCTGCTAACCAAGCGGTCGCGGGTTCGAATCCCGCTAGGGACAAATGTTTATGTGTTAACATTTACCTTTGTACCCGAGTCATGAATGTTTTGTATTTATAATATGTATGTATTTACAAAAAAAAGTAATGTATGTAGTATATCAACCGTCTGGTATCAATAATACAAGCATTAAATTGCTTACTTTGGAACTGGATGGTGCTGTGTGGAATGTGTGAATATATATTTATTTATTTATTTATTTATTTATTTAATTAAAATAATAAGCAATAATCAATCTTCTTTTCCTATGGCGATTGTAATCCTCCTCTGAACTTTCGTCGTAACTTCTCTCTTCTTCATCCATCACGTCTGATTAACTCGACACTCCAGCACAAACTGAATCATCACTAACATAGTTATAGCTTATTTTTCGGTGGACGAACAACTTTCCTAGTTTAGCTTAGCTCACTTCACTGAGCTTAGTTTTCAGTTAGTTTAGTTGGCGGTGGACGTTCGGCTGCAACAGCTAGTCATTAATACATACACAGTCACACAAGAACAACAAGAAAGTTCAACAAGAACAACAACACTTGAACAGTCCCCGATGACGCTTGCAGGTAGACCCTCTGATTTCTTCAATGAATAAAGGAGACGTGTTCATACTGGATGTGGGCAACAGCATCTATGTGTACGTCGGGGACAAGGCGAAGAACGTTGAGAAGCTGAAGGCCATATCTGTCGCCAATCAAATAAGAGATCAGGACCACAACGGGCGCGCCCGAGTAGAGACCATAGGTAATAATAATATAATCTATACTAATATTATAAAGCTGAAGAGTTTGTTAGTTTGTTTGTTTGTTTGAACGCGCTAATCTCAGGAACTAGTGGTTCGAATTGAAAAATTCTTTTTGTGTTGGATAGATCATTTATCTTTAAGGCTTTAGGCTATATAATATCACGTTGCGACTAATAGGAGCGAAGAAACAGTCGAAGAAGAAATGTGGAAAAAATGGGGGAAATTGCTTCCGTTGCGTGCGCTGCGAAAACCGTTCAAGATACCCAAATGATTCCCAAAATAACTATTCCACGCGGACGAAGTCGCGAGCACCAGCTAGTAATAAATAAAAATGCAAAGATTATTGCATTGGTCTCGCTACGCTCGACTAGATAGAGTACTATACAAAGACGATAGCTCCGTAAATGCGGCAGTTTTCTATTGTAGTGTGTGTAAAACATTTTCACTTTTTATCACTTTTTACACAGTTTCATTATATTTTTACACAGTTTCACTTCACTACGCAAACTGGCATTTTATTATGCTCCAAATTTAATAAAACATTCGGCACGTACACATCACAGACAGCTTGCAGTGTGACTGGCTCAGGTACACCGAATTCGGCGTGGGTATTTTTTGCCGCATTTTACAAGTACAACGGCGGTATCTAGTCTAGCGCAGCGAGACCAATCATTCATTTATGTAAAAATGTTTATTAACAGTTAGAAAAATCGTTGTAAAATGATTAATCGAATAAAACACTTTCAGATCAATATTCAAGTGAAACAGATGTGCAGAACTTCTTCACAACTCTTGGCTCCGGCAACAAGAACAGTGTGCCTGAAGACAGTGCGGGCGGTGATGACCAGGTATCACTTTTCCCTTAACATGCTCTTACAAGCACTTTATTTTAACTAGAAAATGGATTGTCAGGTTTTTGGTATGGGGATACTTAAGTGTAACGGTATTAAAGTTCACTTTTGATTGCTGGCTTATTATAAAAAGAAAGACGTGTTGACTTGAAGGCGATTTTATTTCAAATGTAAACGTTAGGCTTGTAATTACCTATTTAACCTTGCATTCACACATGCATACGTCTCTTGCATTCGTTCACGCACACTTTGATAATTAGCTAAACATCCTCATCTTCTCGAAATACCTCCTTTTCGGACCAAGCGCTTTGAAACATCCTTTATAATGCGCACTGCCAGGGTTTGGAACTCCCTGCAGGCGTCTGTATTTCAGAGCACATATAACCCTAATCTTTTCAAGGTTCGAGTGAATAGGCATCTTCTGGGTGAGCTCTCGCCATCTTAGGCCTCATCCTTGCCACATGGATGGTTGATGGCCAAGAGCTAACCTATCTCTTATAAAAAAAAAAAAAAAAAAAAAAAAAAAAAAAAAACAACATTGTGTTTTGAATTTTTAATATCCGGAATATCTTAGGTCTGAGTAAAAAATAAATAAGAACAGAGGTATATAAAAGAAAAAGAACAGAAGACCAAAGCAATAGGGATGATTCTTGGCTATAATTTGTATACCATCAGCCCAATCCTAGTTGACGAAGAGATTTCACTGACTTCCACATATTCTATTGATGTGAAATCTGGTATACTATTACCTACTTCAGTGGTATTTCCATTACATGGTAACCTTGACCTGATGCTGCAGCATCTAGTGGTCTTCGTAGACACTTAACTCCTCAGCAACTTACAGCAGATATAGCATTTTTGAGTATCGATTTTATAAACACTGGGGGAAAATTTATGGGAGTAAAATCAAATGTCACATGTCACACGTTACGCGTTACGCGTTACAGGCTACAATATGCCTTAATACAGATTAATATACTTTATAATACATTATAATGTATTATATTAATATGTTTTAGTTATATTTATTATATTATTTGTTTATTCGTTCGTAAGGAGTAAAACTCTAGTCGTGCGTCGGACTTATTTTTTATTTTATAGCTTGTGTTTTGTGTTTAATTGTAGTTGCAAATAAAAATTGATGGATTGATGGATAAAATATGAAATTTCAGGCTTTCGAAAAGAAGGAAGAGCAGTCTGTGATCTTATCTGAGGTGTCAGATGCTTCAGGGTCCTTGAAGGTGACACCGTTGACGAAACCGTACAGACAGGAGCAGCTCAAGCCGCAGGTATTTTTTTTTATTGATTACTATAGCTTTTGCTTGCGACTTCGTTCCACTCAACTTCAGCTGTAGTTTATTATAATAAATGAGAATCTTCCTCTCTCTCTCTCTCTCTCTCTCTCTCTCTCTCTCGGTAATCTTGTATTTTCTTTGGAAGGTTAAACCTGGTAACCGACTGCATTCTAACGTCGGTACTTCTCATCTTTGATCATCTTTGAAGTACAGTTTTATAAAAAAGTATTGATATATTTCCAAATTTGTTAAAAACTTCCTTATTTCATACTCTTTAATATGATATACATCAAAAAACTGCTTTTAGACGCCATTTTACCAATATGGCGGCGCGAGCGGCAAAAATACAAGGTGGCAAAGTCGTAATTCGGAAAGAGCACATCAAAATCTAATAAATAGATAATTTTCAAAACTCCCGGAAAACTTTCCAGGTAAAACTACCAAATGACTGTACTATATTGCTTGTTCGCAGGAATGCTATATCTTGGACACAGTCAGTGGAAGCATATACGTTTGGGTGGGAAAACAAGCCACGGAGCGAGTAAGTATATTCTTTCATCATTATAATCTTCTTCAACATCTTATAAACTAAAGGGCCATAAACCAAAAAAATCCAAAAATGTTTATATTGCAAAAATACAATCACAATAATCAAGCCAAAGGGACCGATAATAAATAATAATAATAATAATAATAATTTATTTATTTTCAAAGATTTTACAATTTTTATGTAACAAAACCCCGGTCCCCACACTAGGCAAGCCTGTATCGTGGGGTCCCGTACTTTGAATTACAATTTGAAATATGGAACTCAACTATGCAACAGTATCTGGATCGTAAAGTGCTTTTTGTGTCTTTTGTGCCAGTGTGCGTGCGTATGAAGTATGTTATGTATTTTTATGTATTTATGAGTGTATTTTAGTGTTTTTTGTTAGTTAGTAGTTTTTCGGTGGAGTCGTAGGAGAGCTCAGACAACCAGGACCCAAGTTTGATCTTGGATTCCGCCACCGAGCAGGATTTCATTGGAAACAGCTTCATCACATTGTTGTAGATGAGAATGGGCAGGTATGGGCTAAAGCGTCTTCCAAACGTAGACCTCACCACTGGCAACGGCAGTCTGAAGACTCGCTTCTTGGTTCGGCTTTCGAATTCTTTGGATGCTTTCAAGTGGACAGGAGGAACCGAAGCCAGAACAAAAAGCTTTCGAACGCTTAAGACACCAGCATCAGAGTACAGCTTCGCGGTTGAGTAGCGTCGAGGCTTTCTTAGCATCACTTTGAGCACACAGCGCTGCGCTCGCTCTAGCTGCAGCATGCGAGTCTTGGCGACGCCACCCCAGCTGGATAGGCAGTACGTTAGCAGAGATTGACATAGGGCTTAAATATTAATATAATATTAATGTAATATTATGTATTATATTATATAATTTATGATGCTTTATAATATTAATGTGTAAATATATATACATAATTTAGAATTAGATTTTATTGTAAATAAGCTTATTTTTAGATTGTATTATAGATTTAACCTTAATATTAATGTACTTTGTTGTTGCTTATTACATTAAACAATAGGGAACAAATGAAAATCACAAAACAATCCTGCATATTGTATGTTACTTATGACTTATGACCTTATTAAAAAGACTTATGGTTATCTTTTACCATATTTAGTATATTATGATAATTGAAAGATTTTAATCTAGTGTGGAACTAGATGGTGCTGCTGTGTGGAATGTATTCGCTGCTTATAAACTAAAGGGCCATAAACCAAAAAAAATCCAAAAATGTTTTTATTCCAAAAATACTATCACAATCCTTCATATTATATGTTGCAAAAAGACTTATAGTTGTTTCATTCCATATTTAGTATATTTTGATCATTTTTTATATATTCAAAAGTAACTTATATGCTTAATATCTCTTCTAGTATTCAGTTTATTATAAAAGTACTTAAAACATTTAATGCTACTTAAAAATACGCTTCTAATATATTTGATATATTATATCGAATAAGAAGAAAAAAATAGACAAAATTTATTTTTTTTCTATTAGCTCTCCTGTAAAAAGTGTAATTTTGATTTGTGGCCCTTTAGTTTGCAAGCAACGATGTATACATGTAAATATTTGTATAAATGAGTTAACTAAAGTTGGCACGTTCAAAGTACTCACACCAGTGCATATACAGTATGTTGAAAAAATGATAAGACATTTACTAGTGGCTAGTATAACCCTAGCCTAGCTAGACCACAAACACCGCGACACGAGAATTTTATATATTAGATTAATATTTATTTAGTCTATTGTTTACGGCCCTTGGTGCTAATGTGAACTGTGTGATTTCAGGAAAAGTCAGAAGCTATGTCGAAAGCTCAACAGTACATAACCTCTAAGCAGTATCCTTCTTGGGTAAGAATCATTTGAGTTATTCTATTTTAACGGGTCCACTGGATGAGTGGTTAGATTGCTTGCTCTGACTCTCTGTTCCAAGGTTCGCGGGTTCCGTTCCCGGCAGGGTCAACTTTGAACTTTTTTTTTTATTAAAGATAGCCGTTGCACGCGACTTCGTCCGCGTAACTTTATAAAATATAGCATAATATGTTACTCGCTGATAACGTTGCTTTCTATAGGTGAAAGATTTTTTCAAAACGGTTAAGTAGTTTCGGAGCCTATTCAATTCAAACAAACAAACAAACATTCAATCAAATCTTTCCTCTTTATAATATTAGTAAAGTATTAGCATAGAGTAAATAAGTACATAGGGTACCTTTCATCCAGAACGCGTTCTTTATATTTTTAGACGATCTCTCAAGGAGAGTACTTTTTCCTGGATGAAATTTCTGGATCTGGATGTTCTTTCTTGTATCCCTGACGATGTGTATGCAAAATTTCATCATTATCGGTTGAGTAGTTAAGGCGTGAAAAGGTAGCAGACAGACAGACACACAGAGTTACTTTCGCATTTATAATATTACTAGCTGACCCGGCAAACGTTGTTTTGCGATAAAATATAAAATAAATTGTTGGGGTGGACCACCCTTAAAATTTAGGAGTATAAAAAATAGATGTTGGCCGATTCTCAGACCTACCCGATAAGCACACAAAATTTCATCAAAATCGGTCCAGCCGTTTCGGAGGAGTTTGGCAACAAACACAGCGACACGAGAATTTTATATTAGATATATAGTATGGATCTCGTGAAGTAATTACGAGACATCTGTCTCAGTACAAATATTTCAAGTTGGTCTCGCCTAATGTTCAATATCATTAAATAAATGCGGTCTTTCCAGGTGCACGTAGCGAGGATCCCACAGGGAACCGAACCGGCCATATTCAAACAATATTTCAGCACTTGGCGCGACGTTGGCATGTCTCACTCGAGAATCGTCAGGAGTGTTGATGGTAAGACCAACTGAGCGGTCAAAAAAAGTACATTTTCACCACCCGTATGGCAATCATGAGGCGCATCTATAGTTTCAATTTATTATTTACTAGGTGTTGCACGCGACTTGGTCCGCGTAACTGTATAAAAGATGTTACTTACTCACTGATAATATAGCTTCCCAAAGATAATTGATTAGTCTCGCTGCGCTCGTATAGATAGAGCGCTATAATCACAAAAGCAATAGCTCCGAAAATGTGGCAACTTTTTATTGTAGTGTGTGTAAAATATCGTCACTTTATCACTTTTTACATAGTTTCATTACGCTAACTGGTATTTTATTATGCCTAAAATTTAATAAAACATTCGGCACGTACACATCACAGACAGTTTGCAGTGTGACTGGCTCGGGTACACCGAATTCGGCGTACTATTTTATGCCGCATTTTACATGTACGACTACGGTATCTAGTCGAGCGCAGCAAGACCAATCTTTTATCTATAACAGCTTCCCAACAGTGAAAGAATTTTTCAAATCGGTCCACTAGTTTCGGAGCATATTCAATTCAAACAAACAAACAAATATTTCCTCTTTATAATATTATATTTTGTTGTCTATAATTGTATTTTCGAAGTGATAACTCGTTTAGGCGCGTAAGGGCACTTTTAGTATTGGAAAAAAAAAGACTAAAGTCTGCGAGCGGCACCCTCAGTGACGTTTAATTGTGTGAAATAAACGCCACCTACACGAATTAGTACGTACTTCTTTGTTCAAAATAGGTTTAACTTCGTCTGTAGTTTGTTAAGATGTTAACAGATGGAGTAGTTTTCACTACGACTGGTTTTTTTTTGTAAAAAAATCTTTTTTAACGCCAAAAATTTTATAAATCGCTGTTTTGCAGATGCGCCTTATTTTAAAAATAAAAAATATGTACCTATATACAATTTGAAATGTGGTTGTTGATTTGTATTTCTATAATAAAAAGCATGGAATGCATGTGATATTATCATGGTTTTATTTTTATAAATACTAGCTGACCCCGCAAAAGATGTTTTGCCAAAAAATAAAAAATAAAAATTTGCGGTGGACCACCCTTAACATTTAGGGGTATGAAAAATAGATGTTGGCCGATTCTCAGACCTACCCGATGAGCACACAAAATTTCATCAGAATCGGTCCAGCCTATTCGGAGGAGTTTGGCAACAAACACCGCGACACGAGAATTTTATATATTGATAATTATAAATTTTTTTATATTTTCAAAAAAACTGGTTTTATTTCTAGTGTCCCTCCAATTGAACATAATTTGATATTTTTGAAATAAATTAATTTCTTGGTGAATCTTGGTGTGAATATTCGAAGATTTTTATTGTAAAAAAAAAATCTATTTTCTCTAGTGAATTTAATAGTTTAACATCCACCAACTATATCTAGGCAAGCGTATATAATTACAAACCTCAACGTATACACACACACGTTTGGTCTAGTGGCTAATAACCCTGGCTGTTAACCAAACGGTCGCCGGTTCGAATCCCGCTAGGGGCAAATGTTTATGTGTTAACATTTTACCTTTGCACCTGAGTCATGGATGTTTGTATTTATAATACGTATGTATTTACAAAAAAAAGTAATCTATGTAATATATCAAATGTCTGGTACCCATAATAGTACAAGCATTAGTTACTTAGTGTGGAACTAGATGGTGCTGTGTTGAATGTGTGAAGATATTTATTTATTTATTTATTATACATATGGCATGGCATGGATCACCGGAAAGCATTGTAATAATGTTTTTATGGATGTAAAAGGCATGAGCTTTGCATTGTGGCACGCGTGGGTTATCTACAAGTTTATCTCAAAAATAATAATAATAATAATAATTTTCCACAATTTTATTTTTAACAGACACTGGAGTGAACATACAATCACTCGAACCGCAGTTATACAGAATCATAATCCAAAACAACGGCTATCAATATCATAATATACCAAATTTCAAACAATCCGTAAGTATTTATTGGAAATTTTGTTATGAACCCATACCTTCAAACTCTCAGAGCGTCCGCGGACACTCAGAAAACCATTTAAACCGATACCTTTAAACTCTCAGAGCGTCCGCGGACACTCAGAAAACCATTTAAACCGATACCTTCAAACTCTCAGAACATACGCAAACACTCAAAAAATCATTTGAACCCATACCTTCAAACTCTCAGAGCGTCCGCGGACACTCAGAAAACCATTTAAACCGATACCTTTAAACTCTCAGAGCGTCCGCGGACACTCAGAAAACCATTTAAACCGATACCTTCAAACTCTCAGAACATACGCAAACACTCAAAAAATCATTTGAACCCATACCTTCAAACTCTCAGAGCGTCCGCGGACACTCAGAAAACCATTTAAACCGATACCTTTAAACTCTCAGAGCGTCCGCGGACACTCAGAAAACCATTTAAACCGATACCTTCAAACTCTCAGAACATACGCAAACACTCAAAAAATCATTTGAACCCATACCTTCAAACTCTCAGAGCGTCCGCGGACACTCAGAAAACCATTTAAACCGATACCTTTAAACTCTCAGAGCGTCCGCGGACACTCAGAAAACCATTTAAACCGATACCTTCAAACTCTCAGAACATACGCAAACACTCAAAAAATCATTTGAACCCATACCTTCAAACTCTCAGAGCGTCCGCGGACACTCACAAAACCATTTGAACCCATACCTTTAAAGTCTCAGAGCATCCGCGGATACTCACAAAATCATTTGAACCCATACCTTCAAACTCTCAGAGCGTCCGCGGACACTCAGAAAACCATTTAAACCGATACCTTTAAACTCTCAGAGCGTCCGTGGACACTCACAAAATCATTTGAACCCATAATTTTAAACTCAGAGCGTCCGCGGACACTCAGAAAATCTTTAGAACCCATACCTTCAAACTCTCAGAGCGTCCGCGGATACTCACAAAATCATTTGAACCCATACCTTCAAACTCTCAGAGTGTCCGCGGACACTCAGAAAATCTTTAGAACCCATACCTTTTAACTCTCAGAGCCCGCTATAGAATTTGAACTCCCGAACGAGATTTTAACATAAAATACCTACTTATTATTTCGAAATATCCATTTAGGCATTTTTTAAAAATCACGGACAATAGCTAGTACTGAATAACAGTTTGATTAAAGGACCTTCGCGAAGACCAAGTATACATCTTGGATGCCGGTGACGAGCTGTATCTGTGGATCGGTAATCAAGCCAGTAATCACTTGAAGAAACTGAGCTACACCTTAGCACACGTAAGTCGATTAAGAGGAGTATGCACCATTGATTATTGATAAGTGTATGTAAACTCGACAAATAAAGTGCTTTATCACCCTAAGATTGAACATTCTTTGTGTGTTGTAGAATGATAAGGTCTGTTTTCCTTTCAAAATTCAAAGTGACAATTTCTATTGCTAAGTATGTCAAAAATTTATTTTAAAACATTTTGAAAACTGTACTTTTAAGATAAATTTTACTCATTACATCGAGGGTGCCGAGATGGGAATAAACCATCTTTCTTTATTAGCGATGCCAAAATTTTGTCAATCAGTATTCAATACCTATTTCAAATCTAAGCCTTAAGGAATTTTGAAGTGAATGGAATTTGTAATCGAAACTGATAAAGCACTTTTCTTGTCTGTTTACATCGAGACCTGATTATATAATATATCGCACGCTTAGTATTAAAGTGACCGAATTCTGAAAAAGTCAAAAACGAGTTAGATACACGGTAATGCATAATATGATCAGGGTTCGATACATACATACCATTCAAAATCACTATTTGTCGGTAATGTGGCTACGCTTACCTAAACCACAATCAACAGAGGATTATTCGTGTAGCATATTTTTCATACTTTCCAATGTTATCATTGAAATAAACCATGTTGACAGAATTATGCATCGCAGCCTACGCAAGAATTCAACAAGATTGTGAACGCGGTCAAACATCAATTTGAAACTGAAGAATTCACAAAATACTTTGAGAAGTGGAGTCCGGAATTCTGGAATGTAAGTTGTTATTTAAACCAATTGAGCAATGGCATTCTGAAACCCTGACATTTTTAAACTTAGCAAAAATCCGTACTATATAATATTATAAATGCAAAAGTTTGTATGGATGTATGTATGGTTGTTTGTAACTCTTTCACGCAAAAACTACTGAACCGATCACCATGAAATTTTGCATACACGTTTTTTGGGACACCCGAAGGTACCTTAAATCCAGAACGCGGACGAAGTCGCGAGCACCAGCTAGTTTTATATATGTTGGACATAAGTAAGACTGATGGGACGATAGTTTCCGATATCATATTTATCTCCTTTCTTATACAACAACATGATGTTAACAATGGACAGTGCTGAGGAATTATTTCAGTATTTAAGATATTGTTAAACATGTGTGTAAGGATGTAGGTACGCTAACCCGTTATTAATACTTGCTTGCTTTGTCTTAGGATTGCGTTATTTATGCCATCAGGACCTAGTGGTTTGTCCACCCTTTGGGTATCTATGGCTTCCTCAACTTCTTCTTCAAGAATACTAGGAATGTCTGATATTTCAGCCAAATCAATTTCGCCATTTGTTGTGATGCTTTCGTACAGTTTCTTGTAATAAGATGTAGCTGTTCCTTATATATCTGTTCTGCGATGATTCCATTTTCCATTATTGTTTTTCATTTAACTATCCAATCCATTGAATTCTTCAATTCTTTGTACTTATGCTTTTTGACTCCGCCCGTTTTACTTATACACTTCTCTATAATTTCCATTCTGTTTTGTTTTCTATCTTTTCTTATGCTATTTTTAATTCCTTATTAATTTTCGTTAAAAGTTTTCTTCTGTCTTGTATATCTTTTGCGTTGGTTTCTTTCTTCTACTTAATAGTTTTGTGGTATTAGTTGTTAGCCATTTTTTCGGTTCGATTTTGGTATGTTCCATTTGTATCTGGGTTTTGATGTTATTCTCTATCCAGTTGTATTTTCTTGTGTTCCTAATTCCTTTGCGTTAGATTCGAAGTCCGTTAATTTGTCTTTTAGAGTGGTTTTTATTTGTTCTGACTGATATTTTCTGACCTTTGCAGTTCCTGCGTCTTGTTTTGGTCTAGGGTTTTTTGGTTGCGTTGCTATCAGTTCTGTTCTTATTAGTTTATGGTTAGTGTTAAAGTTCAATTTATTGATTACGCTAAAATTAGTGTAGTAGCAATTCCTGTTGGTCATTATAAAATCAATTTGGTTTTTTGTTTTGCTGTCAGGTTATATCCAGGTCCACGTGTTTTTCATATTTTTCAAGAAGTATTTAAGATAAATTCTCCATTCCTACTTATGGTTTTGTTATTGTATGTGAATGGTCCTACCTTTTCCCCTGGGCGCCTAGTCCCAATTTGGCCATTACAGTCTCCCATTACTATAAAGTTTTCATCGCTTTTGAATCGCTTTGTTTAGTATAGATCATGGTAGAATGCATATATAGTTTCTAGATTCTAGATTTCTAGACTCAGCATTCATTGTTCAGTAGGCGAATATATTTGTACGATAGACCAAGGATCTTTATATCCAGGTACTTTCATATTCATAATCGCAATACTCTCCGAGATACCTACAAATCCTTCCAAATATTTTGTTACTAGCTGGTGCCTGCAACTTCGTCCGCGTTGAAAAAGCAATATATCGCCTGACATCGTTATTGCTATTACACTTAGCCAGGAGTTAGTTTCCTTAATTTTAGATGATCCCTCGGGAGCAGTACTTGTTTACTGGATGAAAGGTATCCTATGTCCTTTCTGGTGTCCCAGACAACATGTATGCAAAATTTCATGGTGATAGGTTGAGTAGATTTTGGGTGAAAGAGTTACAAACATCCATACATCCATTTATACATATTACATACATACAAACTTTCGCATCGCCAGTTAGATAATAATATATTTCACCGAATTTGTTTAAGTAAGTACAATTTTTTTTTTTTTTTTTCAGAAACAACGAATTGAAAATTCCAAGGAAGAAGCGCTTCAATGGAACGAAATAGACCAATAATTAATTAAGACCAAATATGCCAAAATTTTGATAACGATCTACTACAACTATGGATTTTGCGTCACAAATGCCACATAAAAAATACGCCTAAAACGGAATCATGGCGGAGTCTTGCCTTCGCGCGTCGATGGTAAAAAGTAGTAACGACCACGTTATACTATTCATTTTAAACTCATTGTAATACTGTGCCAATGTGTTGACGTAAAGTCACATTTTCTCTAATTGACATGACAGATGTTTGGCTGATTTTTAAATGACAAATGACAGATGACAGTTCATGCTCTACGCTTAATGTCATTTTTAAATTTTCCATAAATTGTATGTAGGACTTCACTTGACTGACTTGGACTGGACGGACCTGTTTTGGAAAACTAATCAAAATTATGACTTGACTGAACTTGACTTTACTGACTTGAATCGGGATTTGCTATTTTTGACTTTAATTTCAATTTTACTCTTTTTTATTTTAAAAAAGGGTATTACGAATTGCTCGTTTTACTAATGACACTGGTAAAATCATCGGAGAAAATCTGATGGAGCCAAGACATTAAAAGAAGAAGAAGAAGAAGAAATTGTATGTAGTGTTTTATATGGCATGAGAAATCCATATGTAGTTGAAGTAGATTGATTCTTTAATTAAATTTAAATAAAAAAAATATACAACATACTTATATATTTTAATTAAAAATTATAAACTGACTCTCGACTTTCTATTGAGCCCAAACACGCTAAATCTGCTGTAAGTTGCTGATTACAACAATCTACAGATTCGATGTCCTATCCTACCAAATTTATCTAGATGTCGTGGTCAGATCGTAGAATTGGGCAGATCGTAAAGTATGAAATCAAAAATCTTTCACCAAAAGTCAAAAATAGGTGCGACGAGGAGCGGAGCGAAGCAAAGCGAGGAGGAGCGTGTTAGGTTTACATGGAAATAAATTTGTTTTAACAGTTTTAACAGAAATATCTCAGTTTTAACAGAAATATGATCTGCCCAGGAATATCATGATATGCCCAATCCTACGACGTGCCGACGACATATGGATGTATGGATGTTTGTAACTCTTTCACACAAAAACTACTGAACCGATCACTATATGAAATTTTGCATACACGTTGACTGGGACACCAGAAAGGACATAGGATACTTTTCATCCAGAACGCGGACGAAGTCGCAAGCACCAGCTAGTAGCTTAATAATCGCCGGCGTCTGAACATAACACAATTTTGCGGTTTAAATCGCAAAATTTGTAATCGCACGATTCCAGTGTGTCTGAACGAGCCCTAATTTTTTTTGGTCTGAGGGTAGATATAATTAAAATAATTACTTATAGATATTTTTCGATAGATGAGTGATTGGTCTCGCTTCGCTCGACTAGATACCGCCGTTGTACTTGTAAAATGCGGCAAAACATACTACGCCGAATTCGGCGTACCCGAGCCAGTCACACTGCAAACTGTCTGTAATGTGTACGTGTCGAATGTTTTATTAAATTTTGGGCATAATAAAATGCCAGTTTGCATAGTGAAACTGTGTAAAAATATAATAAAACTGTGTAAAAAGTGACGATGTTTTACTCACACTACAATAAAAAGTTGCCGCATTCACGGAGCCATCGCTTTTGTATAGCGCTCTATCTAGTCGAGCGCAGCGAGACCAATCATTTATCTTTGTATTTTTCATTTTTCAACGCGGACGAAGTCGAGGCCACCAGCTAGTATGAAACAACTTTTTCGTTGCTATAATACCTACGTCCTACATACATGTATTTTATCGACTGTAACACACAACACTACAAACAATCGTAATATTACATCGACAGATAGGTATTTAAGTAAACGAGTAATCACTAGTCTTTGAACCCGTTCGACTTGCTTTGCTCTGATAAATAATTAAGTCCAGTGCAAATGCAACTTTCATAAAAATAAGTCGTCGCAACATTAAAAATGTCTGTTTTAATTTATTTCTTATTAGTTTTTTTGCAAGCGTTTTGCATTTTTTGTTATATTCCCGATTGCAATCAAGTAATGGAAAATGTGTTCTCTTGGAAGCAAATTGGATATAAAATTGACGGTGTTTTGTGTAAGTTTTTTTTGCAATACAAGTGTTGGATGATTGGATGATTGGATGAATGCAGACTAATTACTTATACTTACAAATAATACTTACAAATACTTATTCTTTTGTATAATTTCATTAATTAGTTTCCTTTTTATTTGTTTTATTTTGTTAAAGATACAGAAAATGTCTTTTGTGTTTGTTGTTTATTGCATGCTATGATATTATAAAACAGTGTTTGAATCAGACTAAGTATATAAGTATAATTTGGTTTGAATGTGTGTAAGTGTATGAATTGTTGTATACTGTGTTGGCTTCCTAATAATAAAATAAATAACGGCAAATATTCTTGATACACTTATATAAACATACATATATAATTAAGGTACAAATACAGATATACATAACATACCTACTTAATAACTAAAATTAAATAGTTAAGCATAACATTAAATGAGAAACATACTAATGCGCAAGCAGACCTTGATATTTGGTTATATTGGTATTGGTACTTGATACACACATAATTATGATAACAAAAACCGAGTCACCAATGAGTTCGGACATAAAATCTATTACTAATATTATAAAGCTGAAGAGTTTGTTTGTTTGTTTGAACGCGCTAATCTCAGGAACTAGTGGTTCGAATTGAAAAATTCTTTTTGTGTTGGATAGATCATTTATCTTTAAGGCTTTAGGCTATATAACATCACGTTGCGACTAACAGGAGCGAAGGAACAGTCGAAAATGTGGAAAAAAAACGGGAAAATTATTTATCTTTGAGGGCTTCCGTTGCGTGCGCTGCGAAAACCGTTCGAGATACCCAAATTATTCCCAAAATAACTATTCCACGCGGACGAAGTCGCGAGCACCAGCTAGTAAAATATAAAATCATCTCTGCATGTTATAAAAAGGACACTGCCATAGGACATGATTGAGGTCCTGATCTCCTAAGAGGCAGGCACAGGCACAAGATAAATGCTCTATAATATTGACTATCGCGCGTTTTGTCTTGTCATGCTCATGTGTATGCAAATAAATGTTTTTCTTTTCTATTCTTTTCTAATCTATTCTATGCTATATCCTGGAAAAAATCTACATTCTATGCTATGTATACGTTCCTGTGGAATATTCAAAAAACGAACTAAAGCGCGCACGAAGTCGCAAGCACCGGCTAGTTGGTTAATATTTATGTTGTGTGTGTGTGTCTTATTACAGACACAAACGACACAAATTTCGAAAAGAAAATCGACACAATCCACTTCGAAGACGAAATCGAAGACGAAGAGAAATTCTTCATCCAGTATAACAATGTACCGATAGGAATGGAAGTCAACAAAGATTTGGTCTTTGTGACTGTACCTAGGAGGAGATATGGTAAGGTTTCTTTGAAGTGAGTAGTTCTTCAGGCACGTGGGGCACTTTTAGTACTAATGTGGGGAAAAACAGTAAGCTCTGTGAGCGACACCCTCAGTGATGAAATAAGCGCCATCTACCCGAATTAGTACACTTTTTGGTTCATATTAAACTTAACTTCATTATGCAGATGGCGTCTATTATGCACTGTATTTTTATCTAAGTTTTAATTATTTGACGACCACGATGATTTCCAGGCATACCATCAACTCTAAACTACGTCAGCAGGAAATCCCAGAAATCACCACAATTAAAACCTTACCCAAAGGGACAATCATTGGAAGATTTGATTTCTGTTTATCGGCCCAAAGTGGATTCTTGTGACAGACTGTGGTTGGTGGACACTGGAATGTTGGAGATACCTAATGCAAGAAGGCAGATACGTCTACCACAAATAGTGGTTTACGATTTGAAAACTGATACACTGATTCTGAAATATCAATTAAAGGCGACGGATCTGGTAGATGAAAGGACACCAGCTGGTAAGTTTGATGTTCGTAGGAGGTTCATTTTGGCACGTATTTAAATAATTTGACACTTCAACCAACTTTTAACCCCCATAGTCAAAGATAATTGATTGGTCTCGCTGTGTTAGACTTACTAGATAGAGCGCTATACAAAAGCAATAGCTCCGAAAACGTGGCAACTTTTTATTGTAGTGTGTGTAAAAAAAAAAGTTGGCTACCCATAATAATATAAAATAAAAAAATAAAAAAACTTACAATACTGGCCTGCCAAACGACACCGACAAAGACATGTCATAGACAATCCAATCTACCCTTTTTTTTTTTTTTTTAACGTTGGGAAATCCTCTTGGATACCCGGCAGTGTAGGGGGTACTGCCGGGTTATGCCGGATTCCTACCGGCTAAAACCCAACGACTTTCTATCAACGCGGCCATTAGTGGGCGGGGTCACGGGGACGTTGGTACACGACTTCGGTGCCCCGCCACACAGCTATCCAGCACGGGGAGACCTGTGCTCCCTCTCAGAACCTCGGCGTACCCGAAAGTGGAGGTACGCCGGCCTTCTCGGGGGACCTTAATATGGGCGGCAGTCTCCCCCAAGACCACCGCCCGGGTCCCGGTTAGGGTGGAAGGCGGCGGATATAGGCCACCCGCCTGCGCCCGAGCCTTCTCCGGCGGATTGGATGGGAGAGGGGATCCTCTTCCCGCTGCCTTTCCGCCGCTTCCTTGCGCGACATAACGTGCTCACAGAACGTGAGCATCGCCTGCCACGCAAGGTCACTGCCAACCATCGATTTCACGACGGCCGGCAGCGAGAGATCGGCGCCCACGACGAGAGACAGAGCGGCGCGTTGCTCTGCCCATTCGGGGCATTCAGCCAAAGTGTGCTGCGCAGTGTCAACCGCGCAGCCACAATGGTGGCATTCCTCTGTGGGCTCTCTCACGGCCACCCGGTGAAGATAACGCCCGAAGCAACCATGCCCCGAGAGCACCTGCACCAGGCGGAACGTGAGAGCCCCGCGCCGCTTCGCCAGCCATTCCTCTAGGGAGGGGCGAATGGCCTCAATCGTCAGGTGGCCCGCACTGGGCTCCGCCAGCCTTTCCTTCCACTCTTGGAGGAGGATCATCTGGGAGTGTCTCCTCAACCTGATGACCTCCTCCGAAGACAAAGCCGAGCCGCGCGATCGCGCGTCCGCGACTTCTCGGTACACCGCCGCCAACACTTCGGCATCCAGCTCCCATGGAGGGGTGCCAGCCAGTACACACGCCGCCTCAAAAGAGATTGTGCGGTACCCCCTCACAATCCTGACAGCCATAATCCAATCTACCCTCAGGTCTAACATCAATAACCGTGGACGTATCACCAGAAGACTGCGAAGATGCTTACGCATACATAAATGACTTGGCAACGAATGGGGTTGTCGTGTTTTCTTTAAAGAAACGCGACAGCATCAGAGTCACCCATCCTAGCTTCGTTTACAATCCTGACGCATTGAATTTCACCGTCGCTGGTGAGTATTTTTAATCAATACTAATATTATAAAGCTGAAGAGTTTGTTTGTTTGTTTGAACGCGCTAATCTCAGGAACTAGTGGTTCGAATTGAAAAATTCTTTTTGTGTTGGATAGATCATTTATCGAGGAAGGCTTTAGGACTTCATCCGCGTGGAATAGTTATTTTGGTAATTTGGGTATCTCGAACGGTTTTCGCAGCGCACGCAACGGAAGCCCTCAAAGATGAATAATTTTCCCCGTTTTTTCCACATTTTCGACTGTTTCTTCGCTCCTATTAGTCGCAACGTGATGTTATATAGCCTAAAGCCTTAAAGATAAATGATCTATCCAATACAAAAAGAATTTTTCAATTCGAACCACTAGTTCCTGAGATTAGCGCGTTCAAACAAACAAACAAACAAACAAACTCTTCAGCTTTATAATATTAGTATAGATTTAATTAATTTACAGGCAACGTTATAAACTGGAGAGATGGAGTCTTCAGCACAACAATCCTGGAACGCTACGAGGGTCGAATTCCCAAGTCTATCTTGTACCATCCTCTGGTGTCCACAGAGGAGTTCTTAGTTGAAGCCGATGTGTTCAAAAATGGTGGAAATATAAATGATCACGTTCGCGTAAGGTTTGTTTTATAAAGTTTTGGTGCTAACACTACATAGTATAAAACAAAGTCGCTTTCCGCTGTCTGTCTGTCTGTCTGTCTGTCCCTATATATGCTTAGATCTTTAAAACTACGCAACGGATTTTAATTCGGTTTTCACTAATGGATAGAGTGGTTCTCGAGGAAGGTTTTAGTATATAATTTACAGTTACGCGGCCGAAGTCGCGGACAGCAGCTTTAATTTTATTATCATGTAATTTTATTAACTATAACATGTAGCGCCATCTGTTAAAACACTGTGCAATTATGACAACTAACTATGGCCCTAGCCAAGAGCACACGTACAGTCATAAACGCTACGCTCAGGCTACGCTACGCTTGAGAGAAAGCTTTCTGATTGGTCAAACGAAAATTTTATGTGGGCGTTACAACAACCAATCACCGGGCTTTATTTCTTTCGTTTCGTAAGTACGCAAAGGGAGCGTTTGCATTGGTTTGCTCTTGGCTAGGGCCCCTGACGTGCAGTGCAGTCACAGTTTCTTCACACTTCTTCACAGAAGTCACAGTTCAGAAGAACAGAACAGTTCTCAGAACAGCGAAATCTGTAAACTGAATCTGAAATCTGAAATCTGAAAGAAAGTTTCTTTCACAGCGTCTAGGAAGCAGAGGGGCAAATAGCCAAAGTGGTTCACACTCATTCGACCCGAGCACACGAGTCGTTTTGTTCGCCAATGTCGCACAAGACGCCATCTTGTGTTGGCACATAGACACCAAAATGTCTCCGGAGAATGTTCATATCGTTGTTCAGGACCACAAGAAGCTCGTTTACATATCTGGTAATTTTCTTTCATATTTACTACTAACTGTTGCACGCGACTTCGTCCGCGTAACTTTATTAAATATAGCCTTTGGTAGGTACTCGCTGTAACAAAGGCTATAGCTCCCCAACAGTGAAATTTTTCAAATTCAATAGTTTCGGAGCATAGATGAATGATTGGTCTCGCTGCGCTCGACTAGATATCGCCGTCGTACTTGTAAAATGCGGCAAAAAATACTACGCCGAATTCGGCGTACCCGAGCCAGTCACACTGCAAACTGTCTGTGATTTGTACGTGCCGAATGTTTTTATAATTTTGGGCATAATAAAATGCCTCTCTGAGTAAAGTGTCAAGTAGGCTAACCGCCATATAAAGTCACCGCACCGGTAAGAAAGCGTACGAGTTTCACCATCTTCGCGTAACATTACTCAATGGATAATTTCAATGAAATTGAAACAAGACACTCGTAACATTTGCTCGCCAATTAGCGTTACTTGGAAAGTAACTAATCAACACTTGTACTTGTAGTTGATGAGAGAGGCCCTTAAACTAATAGTCACTAATTATAATTATCTTACTATCTTACTAATATTATAAATGCGAAAGTTTGTTTGGATGTATGTATGGATGTTTGCAACTTTTTCACGCAAAAACTAGTGAACCGATCACCATGAAATTTTGCATACACGTTGTCTGGGACACCAGAAAGAACATAGAGTACCTTTCATCCAGAAAAAAGTACTGCTCCCGAGGGATCATCTAAAATTAAGGAACTGGCTAAGTGTAATAGCAATAACGATGTCAGGCGATATATTGCTTTTTCAACGCGGACGAAGTCGCTGGCACCAGCTAGTAGTAAATAATTATAACCAGTACTGTAAAGTCATTTAATAGAACAATAGTCAGCCAAAAAAAACATGAGTGAAAGAAACATCCGTTCTTATATAACAGTTTTTATTATTATTACAGATCTGAAGATATCTGAAGGCTACGTTTGGGTTTTGGTGAACCAAATACCTAATTTTGTATATTCAAGACTGAACCCAAAAGAATACAACTACTACATTCACAGGTAATTATATTACCTGTGAATCTACCTACCTCACCCACCTACCTCACCTACCTAGGTAAAGCAGACAAGAAAAGTGCTTTATCATTCATTTCAAAATTCGCTAAGGCTTACATTTGAAATAGGTATTGATTACTGATCAACATAATTTGTCATCGCCAATAAAGATAGCAATAGACATTGTCACTTTGAAAACAGACCTTATCATTCTGAAACATACAAATATACAAAATTATGAAATGTTGGTTTGTTTGTTTCAGAGGGAACATACGTAATTTAATAAAAGGCTCAGTTTGCGATAAGAGGGCATGAAGAGTAGGAAACAATTTAAAGAGCAGAAAAGAAACTTTCAAACGAAAAACAACTCTATGTACTTAACAAAAGAATTCAAAATAAAATTTCTAAAAAAAGCTACGTTTTGTATTTTTTTTTATTGGGTATGATTTAATCTGTCATTTAAATATTAATTAATTAAATTATTTAATTATCATTTAATAAAATTAAAAATAAATTTTAAATGTTATTTATTACAAAATTTCCGGTTATTATATAAATAATTATTTTTTTACAGAAAAATCCGGAAATAAAATTATGAAATATTTTCAAATTGTTTATTTTGAGGCATTTTTGAGCCAAGAGGAATGCGAGTAATTTCTGTGTAATATAATTATATTTTTTTATTTCTGAAGAAAAAAACACTTTTTTGCCCAAATTTGCCGTCTCCTTAAATCTGCCACCCTATGCCATGGGCTCCAGCCTACTCAGCCTTGTGGGAAATTCGACCTATCCAACAACTCTTGAAGTATTCTATTCCTCTCCCTCTGAATATCATTCGAGTCTTCGATGGCTTTGAGGAGTCTATTGAATTTTTCATCTTTGTCTCGTCTCTCGTTAACTTCTCTGACCGCTCTACGTATCTCTGACAACCTGACGTCCTCACGAGACGCACACTCCATAGGTATTTGTTCATCAAATATCCTTTCAAATAAAGAAAAGTATGGCCAACGGCCGCATTCGCCCTTTTCCCTCTTTTTCTCCAAAAGCCTAATATAAGTTTGCTTCAGGTTTCTGAATTTCTTATCGCATTCCTCCGCAGACAAATCCAGTCTGCGTCCAATAACTTTCCATAGACACTTCTTTCTTGTCAACGGATTCCTAAATTTGTCTTTGTTCTCCAAGTAAAACGTCAACAGCTGAGTTATATAGTCGTGGTGAGATGTAGTCTCACCGTCCTCGATGTTATCAGCGTTGTATATATTCTCAAAATCTCTATAATAACGCCATTTAGTCACTACTCCGCCGGATTGAGTTCTCATCCTCAACTTTATGTAAGTCTGCTTCAGATTTCTAAACTTTTTGTCACATTTACTTGGACTCTGACCGACTTCCCTTGAAATCTCCCTCCAGAGTTCCCTTTTTATGTATTTCGGGTTTTTAAATTTGTGAGATCTCTGCGAGTAGGCGTCCAGTAAACTTTTTATTGCAATCCTATCCCATGGACTTCGGGTGTGATGATAATCATAAAAAATCCTATCGAAATAATTTTGGTACGGCCATTTAATTACTTTTCTATTGTCACCAGTTTTCCCCAATTGATTCAAGTAAGTGCGTTTCAAATTTTGAAACTTGTGATAGCAGTTATAGCCGGTTGTCTTCAGTTGAGATGCTATTTCTTCCCAGACTTCCTTCTTTAAACATTCTGGATCGTTGAATTTGTCGAGATTCTCCAAATAGAGGTGAAGCATCAACCTTACTTTGGATTCTCCCCACGGCTCCAACACGGCACGAGTCAACTTGTAATCTTTAAAAACCTCCTCGCAACTTTTATAATGGACCCATTTTATTTCAACGCCTGCCTCCTTTTTCTTCAACAGCCTAACGTACGTCCGTCTGAGACTTTTATATTTCTTACAACATTCCTCCGATGTTGTGCCCAAAAGAGAAGCTATATCTGCCCACACTTGGCCCAATCTCTTGTCGTTCAATTTTTTTGTTACATTCTCCAGACATAGATCGAGTAGGGTTTTTATTTTATTTCTATCCCAAAAGTTGGTATCATCTTTGGTTTGTTTGGCGACTGTCTCCTGAGTGGTGACTGCGGTATTGTCAGTCTCTTGGGGTGCTAAGTTGTTTTCATTGAACTGAATGTATTGTTTATTATCGACCGTGTCGACGACATATCTCGCTTCCACCGCTGCAACCAATAAAAAAATATATCTTCATACATTCCACACAGCACTATGTAGTTCTACAGTAAGCAACTATGGATTATGGATACCAGACAGTTGATATACTACATACATTACTTTTTTTGTAAATACATACATATTATAAATACAAAACATCCATGACTCAGGTACAAAGGTAAAATGTTAACACAAACATTTGCCCCTAGCGGGATTCGAAACCGCTACCGGTTGGTTAACAGCTAGGGTTACTAGACTTACTAGCCAGTAACCACTAGACCAAGCGTGTAGTCATGTAAAATGTTATACATGTATAATTGTATATTAATGTATGTATATATATATTTCAATGGAAAACTCAAACTCGGTTTTTATATATACATACTTATTTTAGAAAAGATTTGTATTTTTGTTTATAATGAGTAAGCTCAAAAACTAGTGGACCGATTTTAAAAATTCTTTCACCTACACAAAGCTACATTATCAGCGAGTATCAAAGGCTATATTTCGTAGTTACGCAGAAGTCGCGTGCAAAAACTAGTTAGATACTATAGATAGAGCCAATGATATTATAATATAACTTAAAATCATTGGATAGAGCGGTTTTCTGGTTTTCTTACAAAAATGGCTTACCTGGTTGGTTTTGGATCGTGAAGTTATTGGCGGTGGTGAAAATTACATTACTTTGATCTTCTCGTAGAACAAACCAATAGTTTTGATTATTGCTCTGGTTCATATCCATTATTTATGTTTAAAAAATTCTTTATTTGTTTGTAAATAAAGTTTCAATCATAATAATAATATCATATCCACAGACCATATCAAAGTCTTTAGACATATAACTTTATAATCTGTGATATCAAAGTGGGTGACCACAGAACAGAAGGATTCTGTCTGTGGTTTTGGCCACAGAACATGTCATATATGTTTTGGCTCTGTGAGTCGATTTTAAGTCTTGCTAAATATAATTATTTCGAAAAATAGTGTAATTACGTATTTTGGCCAGATTTTTAAATGATATAATGTATTTTATATTAATACTAGCTGGGACCCGAGACTTTGTCCGCGTTGAAAAATAAAAAAATATAGAAGCCATATTATATGTTGCTATAACATTTTAGCAAGATGTTAGTTTTTTTATATTATGAAGGATGAAAGGTACGCTATGTCCTGTAACTCACCTAAGCGCTAGATAGTAGTTAGTTAGTAGATATTAAGGGCATGGTGACAGTCGCCAGCCCGTATGGCGGCTGTTACCATGCCTATTTGACTGTCATTACTTACTTTATTACTTATCTTCCTAGGGTTTTTGAAAGACTTAAATGTAAAAATTTCTATAATTTAAAAAAACAAGTTTCCATTCTTTACAATATATTTATTAAGCAATAAAATTAATACAACATTTTAATTAAAATAAGTATTATAGACATTCAGATTCAATCACTAAAATCCGAATCTGAATCATTATTGCCTCCGCGAATCGTTCTTTTGCTCTGTATGTTAACTTTTTGTTTGCGTTCTGTTGGCGGCACTAGTATGTCTCCAGAGTACTCTATCACGTCACCTCTGGAAATAGAATACTTTTAATTTTTATCTGAGCTATGGCGGGTAAGGTAAGGATCATAGAGTAATTTAGTAAGGAGTATCGACTCATTATAATTTGTTATTATTTGAATTTTAATTATTATAATTAATATGATTATTTTTTATCTTATTATTAATTTACAATTCATGAAACACACTATACAGGCTTGCATGCCTAGTATATGTGTTTTCATAGACAATAAACTAAATAGGTATATATATATGTTCCTGTAAATATATAAATAAAGAAAAATAAAAAATATGACAATCTGAATTTCAAATGCATGGAGCAAAAAGGAGCACAATCTCTGTGTATCTAAAAGTGTGTGTTGAAAGGAGTTAAATATTGGTGGCGCTAGTGTAGATAGTGTAAATTTTAAAGTAAGCGCCAATAAATATTGGAAAAGGATAAAGAAGGTAACGGCTCTAAAGTATAAATTTAAATAGTTATACGGTTTAATACGGTTCATTTTGGTTTTAGACTTGGTCCTCCTTACTTCGAACCTCCATGTTAAAATGGTACTCTCCAACACATAAGGGTTCTAAAAGTGGCCACAATGGCGCTAGTATAGCATATCTTCTATCTATCTATCTTTGTCTAATTTACTCCTTAACGCTACATACACTAATGTGAACATTTCCTTATCTTAATTGACTGGTATTCTGGGACCTCTTTTTAATACATACATAAGAGTCGGTCCTCCTTACCTCCGGTAATTTTTTTAATTAAAACTTCTTTTGGCGCCTATGCACTTTTAGAATGGGAAAGAAACGGTGAACTCGCGCCTTCATTCTCTGCGAGAGACACCCTCAGTGAAGTTTGATTGTATGCAATAAGCGCCATCTATCCGCATTGGTATGTACTTCTTGGTTCATAATAAGCTTTTTTTTTTAGCTTAACAAATTGGCGAATTTTATTTTTTATTAATTTTTAATTATAATTCCTGAATGTCCTAATGCTGACAGATTGCAATATAAAATGAGAAAAAAAATTATGCAGGTGAAGCCATATGAAAGATTAGTTTTAAATAACAAAAAAAGATTATCTCACGAGGCAAGTCTCCATTCGAGCATTTCTGTTGAAAAATCATCCCTGTTCCCGAGGTCAGTGAATCCGACAACGAAATCCTTTGTCTTGTTTGATTTTACCAAACCAATGGTGGGTATAACGCGTATTTTCAATCTACCTGCAAGTCAAAACTATAAAGATTAACAATCAAACAAAATTGTATAAAATTAAAACTAATTTGAGCTCGGTTCTACTACATAGTGCAAGCGGGATAAAAAATGAATAAATAAATAAATAAATAAATATCTTCACACAGCCCCATCTAGTTCCACAGTAAGCAACTAAATGCTCGTATTATGGATAACAGACAGTTGATATACTACATACAATAATTTTTATTGTAAATAAATACATATTATAAATACAAAACATCCATCACTCAGGTACAAAGGTAAAATGTTAACACATTTGTCCCCAGCGGGATTCGAACCCGCGACCGTATGGTCAGGGTTACTAACCATAAGACCAAACGTGTTGTCTACTGAAACTCTACTGCAAGTGAGATCTACTGATACACTAATGCAAGTGAGATCTACTAATATACTACTGCTAGCGGGATCTACTGATACACTAATGCAAGTGAGATCTACTAATATACTACTGCTAGCGGGATCTACTGATACACTAATGCAAGTGAGATCTACTAATATACTACTGCAAGCGGGATCTACTGATACTCTACTGCTGGCGGGATCTACTGATACACTACTGCTAGCGGGATCTATTGATACACTACTGCAAGTGGGATCTACTGAAACACTATACTACTGCAAGTGGAATATAAATGTTTAAAAGATCCTCACCAGTCAAGAATGGCGCCCTTTCGGCGTCCAATTTTACAAATCTCGTCTCGACATGTTTCTTTGCCAACAGTTTGAGATGCATGTCGACGATTTTGCACCTCGGCGTGTCGTTGCGGTAGAAATGGCACACGACATTCTCGCTCTTATTGCAAACGGTGAAGAACTCCTTCTCCCCGTCAATCTCTGTGTACTCACCGTGACCCTGAAATGAGGAGACTTGCGTTTTTCATCTATACTAATATTATAAAGCTGAAGAGTTTGTTTGTTTGAACGCGCCAATCTCAGGAACTACTGGTTCGAATTGAAAAATTCTTTTTGTGTTGGATAGATCATTTATCGTTAAGGCTTTAGGCTATATAACATCACGTTGCGACTAATAGGAGCGAAGAAACAGTCGAAAATGTGGAAAAAACGAGGAAAATTATTCATCTTTGAGGGCTTCTGTTGCGTGCGCTGCGAAAACCGTTTGAGATACCCAAATATTCTCAAAATAACTATTCCACGCGAACGAAGTCGCGAGCACCAGCTAGTCCTTTTATAGTCTGCATATCACTCGGAGCACCTGTGGCCTTACTTGTGTTATAGGCGATGGTAGCCACCTACCGTCAACACCACCAACACCATCAATCAGGCCGGCAGACGGGCTGACTACACCGGCAGCATGTCTGTCAAGCTTACCATAAAAACCAATATGTATATAGAAAAAATCATACATTTGCAAGCCACTCCTGCTTCATTTTGTTCCGCTGCTTCAATTCGGCCACACGCTGTTGACGAATTCTTTCCAAGTCGCTGTTGTCCATTGCGTCCAATCTGAAACAATAACATAACTTATTGTCTTATCTATACTAATATTATAAAGCTGAAGAGTTGGTTTGTTTGTTTGAACGCGCTAATCTCAGGAACTAGTGGTTCGAATTGAAAAATTATTTTTGTATTGGATAGATCATTTATCGAGGAAGGCTTTTGGCTATATAACATTACGTTGCGACTAATAGGAGCGAAGAAACAGTCGAGAATGTGGAAAAAAACGGGGAAAATTATTCATCTTTGAGGGCTTCCGTTGTGTGCGCTGCAAAAACCGTTCGAGATACCCAAATCATTCCCAAAATAACTATTCCACGCAGACGAAGTCGCGAGCACCAGCTAGTTTCTTATATTCTTGATTGACTATGTTACTTACAATGCTACTTAGCTGCAAGTGACAATTACTAGTTAAAATTTAATCTATTAAAAAAACTTAAAATCCTTATAAGTTAGCTTATAGATATAGTAACTCATAGACCTCTAGCTGGTGCCTCTGAATTCTTTCATTAAAAAATATAAAAAAAAATTGACGAAATATAATCACTAAAATCTTCATTGCTATTTATACATTTGTCAGACATTGGATTCTTATCTAAACTATATCTATACTAATATTATAAAGAGAGATGTGTATGTTTGTAATGAATAAACTCAAAAACTACTAGACCGATTTTAAAAATTCTTTCACCTATACAATGCTACATTATCAGCGAGTAACATAGGCTACATTTTATAAAGTTACGCGGGCGAAGTCGCGTGCAACAGCTAGTGACTGCATAAGCAGACAAATGATGGGTATTCGATGTTACACCTACATACCTTTCGATCTCATTATCCAGTTGTTTCTCCATGGTCTGAGCGACCTGCTGTAAAACTTGATCCATTTTGAAATTTTGATTCAACTGAAAACAATAAAATTTTAATATTAATCAGACGGTACGTAAACGTGGATTTTCGTTTTAATAAAGTGCTTCATTGATATAACAAAATTAATAAACATGCGACGTGCGTAGGCCGGTGACCTCATCCAGTCATCCACACATGGGTTTTAAATGGAAAAATACAAATATATTACCCTCTATTGAACTATATCTATTGTGAAAAATCAATATTCAAAGTGAAAACTATTATTTGAAGTTGTTTCGAGCAATTATTAAACAATGGATTTTATAAAAAATAAGAGAAAAATCATTCCAATTCCGTATGTATTTAAAACAAAACTATTTAACTAACATTGTTGACATTGTTACTTAGCAACTGTCACTGTCAAGTGTCATGCACTGAGAGAGAACCACAGAACTATATGAACTCAAAAACCATTCCAAGCATCTGCACAGAACACTATATACTCACCGCTGCTGAGGCGGCGAAATAGAATGTATTGTAAATTGTTAAATTAATATCACATAGGGTCACAATCGGCGCTGGTTTCAGTGAAAGAGGTAGATGGAAGGAGATGGAAAGATATGGAGGTCTCCGTAACCGTATCTTTCCAGCAGTCCTCCATACTAGAACTACTAGTATGGAGGACAATATTCCTGTTCCTGGTCTCTGGCAACGTCTTACTATTATGTTTCAAGGGCTGAGCGATTACTCAATAAAGCTCGGTGACCTCTCCCAAGAGAGTAGTTGCCGGTGACCTAACAATTTTCCAGGATAAAAAGTATCCTATTATAGTTTAATCATCAATACATCAGTGAAAACCGCATGCAAATCGGTTAAGTCTTTCCTGAGATTAGCGTGCACAGCACAGATCAAACATTCTAAAAACTATTTTTTGACCTCGGTAACATAAGTAAATCAATGGGACAAATTGTTTTTCTTTTTTAAATATTTAATGTCGACAGTAGACATCTAGACACGGCTCATTTATGATTTTATTATATACTAGCTGGTGCTCGCGACTTCGTCCGCGTGGAATAGTTATTTTGGGAATCATTTGGGTACATATCTCGAACGGTTTTCGCAGCGCACGCAACGGAAGCCCTCAAAGATGAATAATTTTCCCCGTTTTTTCCACATTTTCGACTGTTTCTTCGCTCCTATTAGTCGCAACGTGATGTTATATAGCCTAAAGCCTTCCCTGATAAATGATCTATCCAATACAAAAAGAATTTTTCAATTTGAACCAGTACTTCCCGAGATTAGCGCGTTCAAACAAACAAACAAACAAACTCTTCAGCTTTATAATACTATAGTATAGATAAGTATAGACAAGACTATATAGACAGACTTTATTTCGTATTTTTCCTGAACAAATAAGACAATAAAAAACAAGTCAAATTAACCGTAAATTTTTTTGAAAATACTTATATAAACATTATTAAACCGAGGACCATAAAACTCACACATTCATTTATTTTAGTCATATACACAGACAGACATCATAACACAAGTGAAAATTCACTAGAGTCTATACAAAATGCTTAATATTATTACCTAATTTTAAAAATAAAATACAAAATGAGAGAATTGTACACAATTGAATTTAAAAAAACGCAGTAACATTATTATTTTTTATAAATTACTCAAAAATCTATGTCACAGCGATAGCTCTATACAGCCTTAATTTCGATTTAGACAAAGACGCTACGATACACTTCCCGTTTAGTTCAACTGAAAATAAATCTAACACCGGATCTGTTGCGACCGTGGAAACAGTTTTAACACCGTTCATTCCGTTCAGGTGTAGCATTGATTCACTTTCCGAATACACCGTCACCCATTCAGCACCCGAAGCCCTAACCCATGTAGTCCTCGACAGTAAAGATGTAGTTGAGGACCCGTAAAATATGTTCTCAACTTTGCAATCGACACTGTCCGTTTCACCGCACATTTTAACGACACTCACTTTAGCACGTTCAGTGTTTGTTGATCGCGACGCTATAAGCAAACGACTCGACTCGCGGTCGCAACTCAACGAATTGAACGGTCCTTCGACTGGTACCTGTTGAGACTTCCACTGTCCGCCATCGGCTTGAGTCCAAATTAAGCAAGAGTTTAATAGACATGTGACCAATCCGTTTAAAGACGACTGGACGGATATAACCGGTGACATGTCACACGTTGACAGGACATTTAAGACTTCCGCAGTGTTCCTCATGTCGTACTGGTAGACTGTGCCACCTGTGCAACCCAAGTAAAATTGTTGAGGCCTATAGTGATCCCAGGCGCACGACCATATTTGCTTTTTCGTTTGAATCTTTGCAACCGATGTCATGTCTTGATTGACAATTTTTGCAGTCATGTCCAACGATGCCGTCAAAAGCAGATTTTGAGGCTGCGAGTAGGCCAAATCTCTGATTTCTTTCGGGTGCAAATGATAAAATTGACCCAAAACGTTATCAATGAGACTCACTTTTACAACACCATATCCTGGAAATAGGCTATTTGTGCTTTTGGTGGAAATGAATAGCTCGTAAGTCCTACAATTATAGGCCATGACTCTACAGCCGCCGTCCTTGCATATTTCTATAGTCTTCACAAGTGGAAATCTCCAATTCTTTTTGCATTCCTGCGAGTTGATTCTCTGAGATGCCATGGATTGAATCTTACGCAATTCGTTTTTAGTAAACGACAGTTCCTTATTCAATCTCATGTTTTCAGTTTTAAACTTTTCCAGTTCAATTTTTAACTGTGTATTTTCCGAGTTATCGGCGAGCACTAATTGTCTTGCATATATTAATCTCAAGTCTCTAAGGTTAGCCTTCTTTTTGCATGTCGGACAAGATCTTTCCTTAGAAGGTTGCCCTTTCAGCCATCTTTCTATGCAATCTGAACCAAATATGTGACCGCATTTGAGTGAGACTAGTCTGTGAGATCCCGAAGTCGTCCAAGGTTCAAGACAAATTGGGCAGGTAGACCCTTCGTTCTCATCGTCTGAGCTATTCTTACGTTTCGTTTTAGCCGGAGGTCCTATGTCTTCTGTGTTTCCTCTTTTTTCAGCCTCAGGCACATGACAGCTGTTCGAGTCGCTGTCAACGGACTGGAAGTCTGACGTGTTCTCATCGGACTCATCACTAATAGGTATGGTGTTTGTGGATGATATACTATTAGTTACGGTGTTTGTGGATGATATACTATTAGGTAGGGTGTTTGTGGATGATATACTGTTTGAATCATCATCAATTAAATCCATGACATCCATGACATCGATAAAATCAATGACATCCATTAAATTCGAGAGAGACGTCATGACATTTATATTACTGGCTCATTATGACATAATCTGAAAAATAAAAAAAAATCCTTTCTATAAGTATCTATTAAGTATATACTAGCAAACGCTATGTACGGATTCAAAATAGTTACGAACACATAGTTACGAAGTTTTATCAAAATCGTTTCAGTAGTTTAGGGAGTTCCTCAAACATGTGACACGATTTTTTTTTTATATATTATAGAGATTATATTATATTTTTTATGTTAAACTTGACAGACAGACTGATGATCCACTTAATGGTAGGTGGCTACCGTCGCTTAATTAACACAAGCAGTCACAGCACAGGTGCTGCATATTATGTACTACGAGTATGAATGATCCTGGGCTATTATTAAAAGTATTTTAACGAAACAAACACTCGCGATTTATTTAAAAGCAAAATTATAATGTTAATTTTACTAAATCTTAAAGGATTCTGTTAAAAATTGAATACAAACCGCTTACATATGTATTGCCTGCTTCTGAAAATTTCTGACTTCCTTACGTATTGAAAATCTTTTTGTTTAAGTATTACGTCAGTGTTTTAGATTAATCGACTTAATTGTATTAAAAATTTAAATAAAAGGTAAGTTATCGACGAAAGAAAACGATAATAATAATAATTTAAAAATTTTCAAAGAACAAAACAATCTGGGCCCTGATTCTGTATGCCAAAACTCTTGTCTTGACAAGGCAAGATACGTTAATGTCATTCCTTGTTTTTTTTTTTTTTTTTTTTTTTTTTTTACGAGCGAAGAAACTTTCAAAAAGTACCTTATGACAGATGCCGCATGCAATGCAACTGGCATAAAGGTTATGTGGGATTCTTACCGCACTAAAACTCCAACTCGAGATGGGTATGGTTCAGTCCATAGGGGACTTTGGAACCGTCACCGGGCGTCAATCATTCCTTGGCTTGTCACGAAATTCTTACCCTAGCCGCACACACGCAATAATATTGTCAATACAATATTGACAATAATATTGATCAATATTTGGTCCCGCACACTACTCAATATTATTGTCAATTTTCGTGGTAAAATTTGACTCAGTAGCTTGTTTATTATAAGTTGCTCTATGGTAGCTTGATTCGTGTGTACACGTTTTATACAATGAAAAGAAAGAAAAAAGTCGTTGCATTAATTTTAATTTCTCAAAAAAGGCAATCCGTCTGGCGGCAGTATCCCCCTTACAGAATAACACGGTGAAAAAATTAGCATATGTGCTGTTGTGTTTCGGTGAGTGAGTAAGGGATGCCAGAGCCCACTACTCCGTTCCCTTTATCCTTTCTCTCTTATCCTTTTTTATGCCCTTCCCCTTATCCTTAATCCTTCTATGATCGGCACTGTACTTGCAGCACCTGTGGCGTTGCTTGTGTTATAGGCGACGGTAGACACCTACCATCAAGTGGACCGTCACCCTGTCTGTCGACCTTAACATTAAAAAAATCAAAAAAGAAACGATGGATTAAAGACTGGATGAGAAAAAAGCTGAGTTAAGTAATTTTAATCTAATAAATGAACTACAACTTCGATGGATTTATTCTACAGTTGTGGATAAGTTTCCCATGTTTTAATAAATTTCAACAAATACTTATCAAAACAATTTTCACTATGGATGGATGGCGTTTTCGTCCTCCATATTGAGCAAAAACACGAACCGAACGTCCACCTGCTATGAAATCTTTGTCTCAACTAAAATATTGCCGCGCGCCCGCAAACGACAATATTATTGACAATACCCCTGCCTCCCCCCCGATATTGAAGAGTCGAAATCTCAATTTCAGAAAATCCACAATAATATTGATCAATACCGAAATACGGGCCGCACACACTCAATATTATTGTCAATACGCACTTTATTGACAATATTATTGCGTGTGTGCGGCTAGCCTTATATATTATGCCCTCAGCTGAGATAGCATAATATTATCTGTGTTTTCAGTGGAATAGTCAAATAAATACAATAGTTTACTGTAGTTTTTGTGAAATCATATCGTGCCATAGATAATTGTCTTGGGGCATAAGATCATAGAGTAACTTATAATATATACGGAAATAGAGACTTATCTTGGCTGTCTAAACGGGTAACAGCTTTGTGACGCCATCTGTATATTGTATCCAGAACTAACACGTATGCGTCACAGAATAGGGTGGTAGTTATTTCATTATTTATTAATTGTCCTATAACAAATATGGGAATAATGCAATGAAACAAGTAGTAAAATTTAAAATTTATTTATTTCTTACTTTTAGGAATAATAATGCGATTCTTTGTTATGGTGTTTATTCTTTGAACTTCTTCACATCTATATCATCAGGATACCAATACATTAACAGAACAAAAAGCACATAGACATCCTATATTCAGTTAATATCCATAGTACAAGATACGGCCGTAAGAATATGTACCAATCGAGGATTAAATAAACACTTTTTTGTCGGAGCGGAGCCCGATATGTCCACAAAAATAATAAGAGTTCTATCTCAATTTGTGCACTACACCATCACTACACTACACTATCGAACCAAACCGGAGGAGCAGAACTCAACTCAACGGACGAAAAACCAACACAAAACACGGAAAAATATGCAAATTGCAGTAAAATTGGGACAAGAAAAACGACGCGTACGCTGTTCTTTAAACAGTAGAGCTGTAGCAAACCGTATGTATTCGGTACTGAGTAACGGGTGCGCCATCTAGTACCTAGTAACGAAACGTTACACACGAATACATTTCGTTACTCGCATGTTTCGTATCACCTACACCTCGTGTTCACGCAAGTAACGTTGATGCGTATTGCGTGTGGCGTGTAGTGCACATACTATACATAGATGCTAGCGCGCGGTGCGGTGGTGTAGTGAAACGTTTGCTGGCTGAGCGTATGTTTTATCATAGAGTAAATTAACCAGTAATGTACTATTTACTCTATGGTTTTACGCATACGCGCGCTTATTCTGTGAATTTAAAAACGTACGTTACAAAGAACTATGTTCGTTGTAACTAAAGTATAATTTGGAAAATCGTCCTCCAAGTTTTTTACTGTTTGTATTGTGTATGTAGACAAAGTTTGAAATTGGAACAGTAACAAGGAAGGTAACATTAGATTATAAATTAGAGATATTTGTAAAAAATACTGTCATTGTAATATAACATACGCTCACGGTCAAAATTTTCAAAATAGTAAATCCATAATTTAGTAGATTCCGTCAACAGTCACTTGTAGTTCTACACTTTACCTATTACATTACAACAAACTAAATTTAGAATAACTTAACACAAGTCGGGTTCAAAATACGGAAAAGTGAAAGTACGCAATACGACTCGATTCGTTATGAGGTATCAGAACAGAAGTAACGAGTAACGTAACGATACGATAGTAACGAGTCCTAATTGTCAAAGTAACGAATACATACGGGTACGCTTTCTTTCGTTACTTTTACACCTCTATTAAACAGACATTTTGTTAGTCATGTTAGTGTTGCTAGTACAAGAACTATAATATATACCCAGCATGTACGGAAAAAAAATCACTATATTAGATTAAAACACAAGTATTCTAAATCAAATACGACAAAACCATGAAGCTATCTTTATCTATAGCTTCATGCATAAAACAATACCGAAACGGTACCATAAATATAAAATAGGTAATCGAAAGTATAAAATTTAATATTACAATAGGTTATTATTGTTAACAACACGATGATATTTTAAATAAATAAAAAACGACTCCAGCACAGAATTGGACCGGCGCATTATGAAAAAGAAAGTAATGACTATTCTACCAAAATTTACCAATTTTATTGGTAAGTTTTATCATACGTTATATAGCAATTATAAATTATTCATAAAAAGCGACATCTACCTGATCATGCTCGAACTTAAATTATCTTAATTTAATAAAGCTGAAAGTGCTGCAATCTATTAATTGAATCTTGAACGATTTTTTGTTACACTACATCGTGTTCTAAGATAGTAGGCTCTGCATAAGATATAAGAATTCCATGACAAGCCAAGGAATGACATTAACGTATCTTGCCTTGTCAAGACAAGAGTAGTTGTCATACAGAATCAGGGCCCTGTGCAACATAGAAATTTTTAGTTTTCTTCACAAAAAATAAATAGTAGATATACTAACGAGTTTCCCTATATCTCATGTAAAGATATATTATTATATATATACTTACATTTATCTACAATTCTAAATAAATTGTAAAAGAAAAACTCCGGAACAACTGTATACATTGCATGCATAGAGTAACTTATAATATATACATTGCATGTGAAACACAAACAAAGCCACAGAACAAAGCAAAAAGCAAGTACAAAGAGTATAATTATATTATAATGACTATCATTCACACTCACTACATGTCGCTACATGTTATCTGTCACTACATACGTTAGTATCGTATCTACTATTTAGTTTGTGGTTAGTATCTACCACAGTATCTACTATTTAGTTTGTGGTCACTACTATGGGCAGGACCAAAAATATAACTGCTGTCTATTCTTGGTTTTAACCATAAACATAGTATACTTCGTAATAGACGAACAGACCCCGGTTTTTCGCGTCACCAAAACAGAAATCTTAGTGTGCGTGATATATAAGTGTGTGAGTGAATTTTAGAGATGTCCCTTCGTTATCGACAAGAGTTTATGGGCGAGTTATCATGTTTTATTTATACCTATTATTTCACTAGACAACCCGCTCACAATAGGTGATTCTGTACAGTTGAACATAAAAACTTAATAAAATATTAAAATGAAAACTAGATATTGCTTTGAAATAAAAGAAGTTGTTAGTATAAATTGCTATATTAAAAATCAATAACATTTACTATTGTATTATTATTATTAACAAAAATGAAATTAGAAAAATATTTGGCTTGTTGTAATTTTTCTAAGAAACAATTATTAGGAACGTTTATTCGTACCTACAGAGGTACTAGTGAATTTTATTTTGAGTAATACCTAATAAAATTTTTATTGATTTTGTAGCGATTCATTGCTACACGCCAGGGTAATTTCATTGTAATGGTCTTTTAAACCTGGCCTTCTTTTTAAATTCATTTAATAAAGACTGCAAGGTAACTACTTCTTTTTACATTCTTTTATTTTTTGCTTTTTAATTGCATATTATGTTTCGTTGTTTTTCAGACAACTTGTTCTTCAACTTTGCACATTTTTCATAAGTCTTTTCTTCCTAGGCGTTAATTGTGGTGCCTGAGATGTAGATGGCTGAAGTGAAATGTCTCTAAAGACACAGGTCTTGTGGGCTTCAATGTGACCTGAAAAGGATAATTGTTTATTTATGCATGAACTGACTGCTCTCAAACCTTCAGAGACATTAAAATAATGCTTGCAAAACTGTGCCCTAATATGAAAAATATGCGAAGAAATGTGTCTAGCATGATAATATTATGCTAAAGTGACTTGACGACAATGAATCATATTCTACAAATAAATAAAAATATACACACCGGTACAAACATTGTGGGGACACAGTCCTTTTTTAAGCGACGGCGATATTTACGCTGTAAAATGTTTGCTGCATACTGTGGAATATTTATTAGGTGTCCAGTTTGGCTTATTTAGGAATCTAATCCATTTTTCCCGGATCACAGTATCTGATGGAAATCTAAAACAAGTACATTTATCTTTAACTAGTTGTTGCGACTTTGCCCGCGTTTATAAATATAGCTTATGTTATGTTACTCGGTGACAATATAGCTTTCTATTGGTGAAAGAATTTTAAAATCATTCCAGTAGTTTTTGAGTTTATTCAATACAAATATACATACAAATCTTCTCTCTTTATAAAATTAAATAATAAAATTAACAGAGATTATCAAATACTCCACTATGCATATAACCACTGCCTACTTACATTTTAAAACACTCGGCATATTAACATTTTTATTATAAGAAAGAATAAGAATGCGATATCGATGTCGATGACTCAAATATTCAATCACTACCTAAATTATGGAAATATTCACAGACACAAAATCTTGTTTTTGTATATATGAAAGTGAGAAATATATATAAAACACAAAACTACGTGATATCTTACACTTATTACACAATTTGCCATATTCCTTAAACCTAGTTTTCCTTGAAAATAAGGCGTTTAAAATTGATAGTGTGTGGATCGTATTTACCTGTAAAATGTCTCATTATTTGGATTATTCCTGTGATTCACTTCACAATCAGGCACTGAACAACACCCCATTGTTGATTTTAACAATAATTTTATACAATTTAAAAGGATTGCTTGAGAAATTACACAAAAACTGAAGGACGCTATTCGCAGTGTTCTGATAAGTTCTGATAAGGTTTCAAAACTAGTCCTATCGGGTATTGTTTTTCTATCTCTTTCGCACTCGTATTCGTGTCATAAGAGACTGCGTTCTCGCTTGCACTCTTTGTTCGTCTATTACGAAGTATACTATGTCTATGGTTTTAACCATGGATATAGGATAATATAACAGGACCATTAATTTAAAAATATTGCATTTACGAAAATGGTCTGTATTACCAATAGTTAAAGTATATTTTTATTGCACCTTATAAGGTCTCTGTATAGAGAGGCTAATCCGAGCAGATAAAAAGAGCCAAGCGGAGTTCATAATATGTCTTTCTTTCATCTTTCCAGAATATACTACTATTTATATTATGTAGGTATATTTAATTTGTCTCACATAACAATAATCTTATTGTCACCTTATTAGAAAGGGACACACTGCTTCTCTACTACATACATATCCTACTTGACTCGCTTTTTAGCTGTAAGTAATAAATCCTGGTTATTATATTAAATCCATCATTTTAACATACAGTAGTATATATTATTTAATTTATAGTATTAAACTCAAAAACGGTAAAGCTACAACCCTTAAATAGTGGCACATAAATTGATCAGAATGACGATTGTGCAGCGTATGTGTATGATACGACCGGTAGTTGGCGTAGTTCATGAAACAATGATAAATGCTCATTAATGCTCACACTAGGGTCATACGTTAGTATCTACTGTTTAGTTTGTGCTAGGGTCACACCCCAATGCTACTGTAGCGCTCTCATATCTATAGTTGTTCCTCCTAAAGCAGTGGTCTCTTGATCACAACGCAGTCTAAGAGCGGTCTGTTGATTTTGCCGCAGCTATTTGCGGCACGTAAATTGAACCAAAATTAACCAGAAAGATAACCGTGATATCGTCGTATTTAAGTACCTAGATTTTTGAAAATTGTGAAAAGTTAGTGATGTAGGTAATTTAATTAATAATTTTTAAGAAAAAAGATTAACTCTATTAAATTGTTATCAAACAAATATATGTCGACGCACACCGCACACCGCTGCGATGCTAGAGCACAACGCCGAACTGTGCGGAGTACTTGCTTCCCACTTCGCCGCGCTTGCCCCTCACCGACCGCTCTAGACGTTTTCCATACAATTAGTTGTCCGACGCCGCATAACGCTCACCGCAGCGCTGTGCGTTCGATCAAGAGACCACCGCTTTACGGTCTCTATTTTTCATTTGCACCAGTGTTCTGTGGTAAACACAGAACACTACATAATTCCTGAACAATCACTTTGACAATGACATTTCTTTGTTTACATTTATATTATATGGAATGATGGAATGTATCTAAAAATCGAATTATTGTGTATTTATTTATTTTGTTGTTTCATATTATTTAACTAACAATATTTTGTTAGAAAACTTTTAGTGTAAAATTTAAATTCAACGAATTATAGCTCATTTTGCGAAAGTGCAGTGTCAAATTCCGACTGCCAACATAAACGAATAAAAATGTATCAAGTGGGCTTACATATTTGTTGAGATTTTTGAGCTGACATAGTTCAATAAAAAGGAGACTGTTTTTATATCTAGGAATATAGGTATAATCAAAATGGATATGAATAGTGAATATATCTGTCACACCTGTTTAAGTTTGGATCGTCGATTATATCCGTTGACAAATTTTGTACCATTAATACAGCTTAATTTCTTGCCGGTATGTAAAATATTGCTTCAGTAGTCGACTCTTCAGACAGGCTGACCATTCACTGGCTTCTATCGCCTATAACAAGCAACGCCACAGGTGCTCCAGCACACTGCTGCTGATCATAGCAGTTTCTTTTCAAAGTTGGAGTGAATAGGCATCTTCTGGGTGAGCTCGCTCCATCATAGGCCTCATCTTCGCTACACAGCTGGATGTTAGCCAAGAGAAAACCCATTTCTAATAATAATAAAAAAACAGAGTAGACAAATGCAAGACACCCAGGCAATACCCACGCGAAAGGGGGGACCTTGTGCAGGCACACACACGTGCGCAAGGTCCCCCTAGGCCAACTACATAAGACGGGCTTGATATGCCCACCTTCTCTAGACAGCCAGGCCTTAAGTCAATGGCGGGAACGAGCCTGCCTCTCGAAAATCCGCACATGTGCAGAAACAGACAATAACACAATGTTAACCACATGACAGGAAACTGTGGAAGAACTTAGAAGAGGCCTATGTCGTGTGACAGGCAAAGATGAGTAATAAAAGAGAAAATATTTTATTTAAGTATGTAATATAATGTAGCATGTTATTTTTCTGTATTAGGATTCCTTGCAATTAAAGGCTATCTTTATCTTTAATCTTTAACCACCTACCGTCAAGTGGACTGTCAGCCTGTCTGTCAACATTAACATTTAAAAAAACCTTAAAGTTTTATCTGTGTCATGAAGATTTACAAAATTTATTTTAGACAACAGCCAAAATGTGCTGGGAATGTGGAAACATGGTACTGAAATTCAGCAATTTCATAACCAAAGCAGTAACAGCCCAAGGAATTTTGATGGATGTCCAACATGTGAGTAATATTTTCTACTAGGTATACCTACTAGGTAAAGTAACGACACGTTTGGTCTAGCTCTAGTAACTAGTAATCCTAATTGTTAACCCCAAACGGTCGTGGGTTCGAAACCCGCTAGGGACAAATGTTTAGTGTCAACATTTTACCTTTGTACCTGAGTCGTGGATGTTTGTATTTATAATATGTATGTATTTACAAAAAAAAGTAATGTATGTAGTATATCAACTGTTTGGTAATCCATAATACAAGCATTAGTTATAGTTTTGTGTGGAACTAGATGGTGATGTGTGGAATGTGTGAAGGTATTTATATTTATTTATTTATTTATTTACTAGCTGGTGCCAGCGACTTCGTCCGCGTTGAAAAAGCAATATATACCGCCTGACATCGTTATTGCTATTACACTTAGCCAGGAGTTAGTTTCCTTAATTTTAGATGATACCTCGGGAGCAGTACTTTTTTCTGGATGATAGGTACCCTGTGTCCTTTCTGGTGTCCCGGACAACGTGTATGCAAGATTTCATGGTGATCGGTTCAGTAGTTTTTGCGTGAAAGAGTTACAAACATCCATACATACATCCATACAAACTTTCGCATTTATAATATTAGTATGGATTATTTAAACACACTATATCTGCTGTAAGTTACTGACAAGTTGGGTATCCCAATATTTACCCGAACGCCCAACGTAAAAGAGGGACGTTGATTAATTATTTATTTTTCCAGAATGATAACATTGTATGTCTGAGCACATTGGAATTTTCAAAACATCAACCTCTTTATGAATTCGAACACATTGACTCGGATAAGATCTCGGAACCGGATTCCGAGGAAACGATAAGTGTCAAAGAGGAAGTCTTCAGTTCGGATACAGAAAATGAAATGTACCAAGAAGATACCGAGCAAATAAACTATAACACACATGATGATGATGATGAAGAAAATTCAGAAAAAGATGACAAAAGTAACCTAAATATTGAAATGAACTTTGATATAATAAAAGTTGAAACAGAAAATTCTCAGCAAAAGCCAGAAATCACATGGACCAAAAAGCGTGAGACTCTTCTCGACGCTGAAAACAGATTTTCGGATGTGCCCGAGGATGTTATGAAGAAGATTTCGGTGACAGAATTGACTGACGAGGAAGTGCTGAATAAGAGGGAGCAGAAGAGAAGGAATTTGCAAAAATTTAAATACAAATGCGACTTTTGTATTACAGGTTTTACAACGCAGGCAAATTTGACTAAACACATGAGGAGTATGCACAAACACATAGATTACAATGATTTGGTGAGTGATTTTGCCTTATTTTAATATATGTGTGTGTGTTCTGTGAGCAGTCCAACTGGCGACGGTAGCCATTGTTTCACAGGTGACCCTGACCACTGTGAAATAGCAGCTTCTGAGTTGTTACAAGTTTAGGACGCCATACTTAATATTTTATCCCTAAATTAACCCAACACTGAAAAAAAAAAAAAAAAATTAACCCAACCCTGTTTTTTTTTCCCTGCCTTTTTCGAATTCAAAATTTCCAAATTGCAAATTTTTGCATTTCTCTGCTTCGCCTAATGTTTGCCTTCCGTTCAGAGGCGAGCGGTGTAAGGATGCTCATTTATAGGGTCACTAGTTGTGTAACTGAAAGTTAGTACTTATTGCATATCGAAATATAGCTGGTCGAAATATTAGTTTTTTTTTTTATTTTTTACTACAGGGTAACAATGTAAAATTGTAATATATGTCATTTTGTTATGCTGTAGGGGTTTGTGTGTTCAAAATAAATAAATAAATAAATACTGTGGTACAGAACGCACCCGGGGACGAACTCAGAGATTGCGATATATGCAAGAGACGGTTCAGAACGAAACATTTGGCGCGTAAGCATCGCAAGCATCACTACATAGAGTACAAATGTCGCCTCTGCCAGTACAGGGCGTACAAAATGTGCACAATTGTCACTCACTGCCAAAAGAACCACGACAAGGAACCGGTCGGACAGACCGTTTGCGATCTGTGCCCAGTTATGTCGTGAGTATTTACATTCTTTCAAGCTTCAAATAATATCCATATACATACATACACATCATACAATTGGGCAGATCGTAAAGTATGAAATCAAAAATGGAAAGATTTTTCAAAAAGTCAAAAATAGGTGCGACGAGGAGCGGAGCGAAATAAAGCGAGGAGAAGCGTGTTAGGTTTACATGGATTAAAATTAACAGCAATATCAGTTTTAACACTCAGTTTTAACACAGTTTTAAGTCTCTCAGTTTTAACAGAAATATGATCTGCCCAGGAACATTATGATATGCCCAATTCTACGATGTGCCGACGACATACATAACTTGCTTCTATACTTACTAATATTATATATCGTAAAGAGGGAAGATTTGTATTTTTGTATGTTTTTGTAATGAATACATAAACTCAAAAATTTGTGTAGAGATTTTAAAAATTCTTTCACCCACAGAAAGCTACATTATCAGCAAGTAATGCGCACGAAGTCGCGTGCAAAAGCTAGTATATTATAAGCGGCCAGTACTTATATCAGAATTTTGTACATTTCGAGTGAAAAATTCTTAAAAAATCTAAAATTCTAAAATTAAAGTTCTAAAAATTTTTTTTTTTTAATTTAAGAAAATTAAAAAAAAAATTAAATTCTTTTAATATATCCTTTTGTTTTAGATTTAAGAACCCCGAAGAATATTTTAGACATTGGCAATTGTATCACGGTACATGTGAAATATGCGGCCATACATCGAGAAAGAAAAACTCACTACAGAGACACATGAAGTACTTAAGTGATTTTTTTTTTAAAAACATTCTGAAATGAAAATTTTGTTTGGGAACATTGGGCACGTTTAGAGTACATACTTATTCTTTTACTTTTTTATGGTAAGGTCGGCAGAGAAGTCAAAAGAAGTGTTTTTTTTTAAATAAGATTAATTTGTTTGGGCACATTGGGCACATTTAGAGTACTTATTCTTTTACTTTTTTATGGTAAGGTCGGCAGAGAGGTCCAATGAAGTGAAGAAGTGATATTTTTAAAAATAAGTTTTTGAAAGTGATAAATTTGTTTGGGCACATTGGGCACATTTAGAGTAGGTACTTATTCTTTTACTTTTTTATGGTAAGGTCGGCAGAGAGGTCCAATGAAGTGAAGAAGTGATTGTTTTAAAACATTTGAAGTTGAAAAAAAGCAGCTCAAATTTTGTTGCTAATTAGTTGCTAAACAAAAATCAATTTTCTTTGCTAGAAGCGATCTCGAGAAATCGACAAAAATGCGTAACGTAAAGCTAGCTGTTGTTTTGTTGATTTCTCGAGATCGGTTCTGGCAACAAAATTGATTTTTTAGCAAAAGGCAACTAATTAGCAACATTAGTCAACAACAACATGTAATTAGTAACATAGCAATTTTAGTCATTATTTTTTGTCATAATATGACAAAAAAATAATGACTAAAATTGATATATATAAGTATATAATATTATATACTTATATATATCAATTTTTTTCAGCAACCTTTACGTAACGTAAAGCTAGCATTTTTGTCGATTTCTCGAGATCGCTTCTAGCAACAAAATTGAATTTTTTTAGCAACTAATTAGCAACAAAGTTTTGATTTATTAATTTTTTCAGACGAATGCACTCGCACGTAGAGAAATTTATTTGCGATCATTGTTCAAAGGGTTTCACGAGCAAATCCGCATTGGAAATCCACATGTGCACACACGACGCGAACATAGCGAAGGCTTTGTCCTACTGCGACATATGCAACATACATTTCAAACGTGTGCAGACTTACAGGACTCATCTAAAACTTAGTGCGAATCACGTCAAGGAACGGTGAGTTTGGATACTTGTACGGTCGTATCGTATGGTATGGCGACGGTAGCCACACACCATCGGATCGGGTGGACCGTCCGCCTGTCTATAGAGCTTGATATTAAAAAATGAATGTCTTATCCTCAATCATAATATAGTTGCAGCATAATGTAGTTGTTTCTTCTTATTTTTTTATTATTCCAAATTAATGTAAAATCCTTAACCCTTTAGCCGCCACAGTCGGATATATCCGACACTTATTTTCGTGTCCATTTCGCAGAATATTTATTTTGAAATCATTGTTGCTTTTTCTAAAAAAAAAATTATAAAAAAATATTAGATTTTTTTTTCTGTAAATTGTACGTTGAGAGCTGTGAATTTTAAGTAAATGCATAAATAAATAAAATAAATTTAACCCCATGTCGCAACCCAGGTGTTGCGGGTTCGATTCTCGACAGGACCGACTTTGTAATTGTAAGCCCCGGTTCGAATCTAGCAAGTAGTGTCGCGTTCAGTCAAGCTGAAGTGTTTTTTTTTTGTTTTTTTTTTTCTTTTTCCATTGCAGAATTAAATGTTCTGAATGCGATAAACAATTCGTCACTGAATATACTCGGAGGAAACATTACAACTTTTACCATCTCAAGAAATCCGAGTATAAATGCGAAGAGTGCGATAAGGTATGTTATATCTATAGATCAAGTCCCACAACTTGGGTTGGAGTTAATTTAGGTCTTAACTAGCATTTCACTATGTGAAGGAACCCCTTAAAGCTGGTTTTCGTGTCACGCTGATCATCAGCGCCGAGACCTCGGCACGCGAAGGTGTCAGCGCGAGACGTTTTAAGCTGATTTCCATGTCACGCTCACGCTCAGTCGTGTCACGCTGATCATCAGCGCTGACAGGCCAATATATCGCTGCTTATAAACTAAAGGGCCACAAATCAAAATTACACTTTTTACAGGAGAGCTAATCGAAAAAAATTACAATATTTTTGTCTATTTTTTTTTTCTTATTAAATATTTTCAAATATATGCATATTATACATCATTAGAAGCGTCTTTTTAACTAGCATTTAATGTTTTAAGGATTTTTTTATAATAAACTGAATACTAGAAGAGATATAAGCATTAAGTTACTTTTGAATATATAAAAAATGATGAAAATATACTAAATATGGAATAAAACAACTATAAGTCGTTTTGCAACATATAATATGAGGGATTGTGATTGTATTTTTGCAATATAAACATTTTTGGATTTTTTTGGTTTATGGCCCTTTAGTTTATAAGCAGCTTATGTGTGTGCTATGAAGCGTTTTATGATTGTACTCGTCGGCACGTGTGGTCAGTCAGCGCGACACGAAAACGCTCACTGAAGACAGATGCGCGTAGACTAGTACGGCTCAGCGTCAGCGCTGAGCGGTCAGCGTTATAATCTTCGGACGTAAACGCTCACTGAAGACAGAGGCGCGTCGACGGCGGTCAGCGCTGACGAGCGGTCGGCGTTACTCTAAAACGCTTCATAGCACCAACACTTATATTGGCCTGTCAGCTGTCAGCGCTGACGATCAGCGCGACGCGAAAACCAGCCAAAGCGTACAATGAATATTTATTTCAGATGTTCATATCGAAGGGGAATTTAATGGACCACAAGCGGATACACCATGGACTCAAAATACAGAGAAATTACGAATGCAACGATTGCGGCAAGAAGTTTTATGTAAGATTTTTTTTTTAATATAAGTGAAACCTCGATGCTTTTGCCTTATATTTTACTAGCTGGTGCCCGCGACTTCGACCGCGTTTTATCGCTGTGACGACGGTGGCGCCGCCACGCGACAGTGGCGCCCAATTCTTTATATTTTCAGACGATCACTCGGGAACTGTGTCCTGACTATGTTTATGCAAAATTTCACGATGATCGATCGAGTAGTTAAGGCGTGAAAAGGTAACGCCTTTCACGCCTTTTAAAATTAAGTTAGTTAAACGCCAAATTAAAATCTGAAAGACGCGACAGCCCTGGAATATTTATCCCAAGCTACTAAGAACGACGATGTATGCAGCTTGGGCACGTCCCACTCGCACCTCTAGACGTTGCACCGTCTAGACGTCTCCGTCGGCCTACTGTATGAATGAAATAAGTATGCTGTGATAATAGCTTGGTGCGTTTGCATTTGCAGAGTAGTACGATACTAAAAAAGCACTACTTAGTTCACTCGGATCTGCGTGAATTGATGTGTTCGGAGTGCGGAGACACTTTCAAACATTCCGGTGCTCTCTACACACACACCAAGTTGGTGCACAGACTTGGCAACAAGCTTTACAAGAAGCAGAAGAAAATTGAAAAATAAAATAGATTAAAAAATGTGTATTTCATTCCGCCATTTGACTAATTTTAGAAAATCATTGATATTTTCGGAAGAGCTACATACTGTGTTATTAATAAAAAATCAATTTTAAAGTTTAAATTTTTAAAACCGCGCCAAAAACACTCGGTAATGGCGCTGGTTATTGATACCTTTGATGATCAGAATAATAACTATTATTCTGAGGTTTGACGCAAGGATTTTTTAATAATATAACAGGATTGATAACTTCAAAAAATTGCTTTTAAAAAAATAACTGTATTACCAATAGTTAGAGTATATTTTTCATTGCGCCTTACACATGCGCTAAACCGAGAAAAAAAGAGATAGCCAAACTAAGGCCTTGTGTCCCTTTCTTTCATCTTGCCAGACTACAAAAATGTAATTCATTAAAAACTTAAATTCAAAAATCTTAGATCAAACACTATGTATATTAATTGTAGTTCAATTATTTTAATAGTTTTTAAATGAAATTATTATAATAACATTAATTTTGTGATATATTACTAAATTACAAAAGATAATATTTATAGTTTCAGTACTATTTTTTATTTTATTTTCTACTGGCATCCCTATGAAATGTCATGGCGGTGTTTTTAAATAGCAGTTTACATATTGTTTTTTAAAATCGTTCATAGAAATTAAATTTAAAGTTAAAATGGTGAAAGAGTGTTGCGTGTATGCTTGTCCGAGCGAATCCTATGGTGGTTGCAATATATCTTTTCACAGGTAAGCTAAAAATAACATAATAATAAATCTACCATGTTAACCATTAATTTGTAACGTTGGTGGATATGGTTATGTACAATTATGTTAATCTAGTAAATCTAGTTGGTCCGGCAAACTTCGTGCCGCCTCAGAAACAAAACTCGTACCATTTGTATAGAAAAAAATTTCGAAAAAGTCATTTTCCATTTTGTACAAACAAATTATTGTTTTCGCAATTTACTTTACTTTCCTATATTTACTAAATATTTATTGTAATTTACTTTACTATATTTAAAGCTGAAATTTCAAATACCACTCATCGTTAATATACCTAACCAGGACGCTCAGTACACCGACCTAGTAAAATGTTGGTGAAAGGTCCTCGGAACGTATCAGGGATAGAAAAGTAGGGTTTGCACAATGTCATAGAGAGTATCCCATCCCGTTCATACATTTTTTACAGTCCATACAACTTTTTTGGAGTTTTCAAAGCGGGATATCTCCAAGACCGTCGGGGATAGATGGGCAGTGTCTTTAGCGAATAACCATCGATACATTTCTCAGTAATCGTCCATTGCTTATGTGTTTATTTATTTATGTTTATATTAAAAGAAACTACTACTACCTATATATTAGTAATTTTTTGTATAAATATCACTAAGTTTTCCTTGAAAATAAATAAATAGAACATTTAAATTTGTCTTATACAATAAAAATCTTATGGGCACCCTATTAGAAAGGGACACACGGCTCCTCTTCTATATATCCTACTTGGCCCGCTTTTTAGCCGCAAGTAATAAATCCTTATTAATATATTAAATCCATGGTTTGACGTCACTGAATGATGACACAGATAACTAAATATTAAGTGAATAAACACTATTTATTACTCTATGTCTGATCAGAGGGCCTAGTGTGAGTTTTACTCTGTCAAACGCGTAAATAATGTCAATTTGTATGGGAATGAAGCAGCGCCACCTGGTGGCTACTGTTTACTAGCGTATGACGTCATCGGAGTTGCATCCAGTCACAGGGCGTTTCGGCGCCAAGATAAAATTTCAAAAATTATAATTTTTTTAAATAAGTATAATTTTTTTTTTTGTTTTATTTTAATTTAATTTTATATTTTTTTTTATAAATCCATCTAATAAAAAAAAATGCGAAAAATAGGATTTTCTGATAGGATAACCACAATTTGTAGTATATTTTAAATATTGTCAAATAGTCATTGTTGCGGCTTCACGCCACATGTTTGCGGCTGACTTGTCGTAGGCGCTTCTAAGAATCGCGGCGTCGAGCGAGACAGCTGTATTACGCATTGCATTCACTAAACAGCCATGGCGGCCAACACATCATTGTAAAATTCGATACAATTAAACGAGTCAAAATATTCGTTTGGGTTTTTATTATAAAGGCTCCGTTATGTTAAATACAGTCATATCTCTGTTTCGTTTTGTTTCATTTCTTCATACCTCGCAATCCTATGTGTGCGACCACTGACCTGTAATGTAATTATGTAATATATACCACTGGACAGACTGCTGTCAAATTATTTTTATGTATATTTGAAAAACTCCATTTACCGGATTGTCCATGGAGCTAAAATTAGTGATTCCGATCTATGGAATAAAAATACGCAAACGTCAAAAATAGTTCTCTGGACAATCGAGTTTCAAAATGCCACAAAAATTAGCTGTCATTTGTATGGAAAAGCCTGTCCAGTTGTATATATTACAGGTCAGTGAGTAGCTACCGTCGCCTATAACACAAGCAAGCTCTGGCATCCTTTACACACTCAACGAAACAAATGTTTCACGGTGGTATGGCAGGATTTTCTTATAAGAATCTAATTAGGAGAAGGTATAGTAGAATTGGGGTACAAATGCATCGTGCAAGTTAAGTAATATGAACCGCTATACTGACCAATATTATGAACACTAGTAACAATAAATATTAGCTTGCTTATGTATATTCTAAGGATTCTACGGACTTTTGTCTTACTAATGAACTCTGGCAACACTAGTCATACTGTTCTGTCTGTAGTCTGTGTTCCAGTTTCAGTTTACTCTGTGCACGAAGGGAAAGAACGATTTTACTGTTTATCATCTAGTTTTTTCCTTATTTTTGTGCAATTACTAACTTTATCGAGTGATATAGTGGTGTGAAAATACTTAATTATTAATATTGTCCGTCTTTTTCTAATAAAAACACTATGAACGTGTGACAATTACAGTATTTATGCATAATAAATTGACATGTATGTTTTTAAATGGCGGTCGACTGCCATCGGGCTAAAATGTTTGTTTAGCTAAAACACCAATTACTTTTTCTCGCTAAGATGCGTACGAATATCGGTAAGTGTCGTCTGCTACGCTACAATATTAATTTCGCATATGATTGTTTTGCAAATTTCACATCCCACATGACATTTTTCTCAATACTCCTTTCTCGATTGAATAAAAATGTTTTTCATTGAAATTTTATACGAATATCAGCCACGGAATATGTTTCATGGCCTGTATCGGTTATTAGTCAATAGCTGTGAATGGCGGGTCTGTTGACATTTTGGTTTTCGATGCTAAATGTCGCAAGACGCACAAGGAATCTGGGTCAGGTGCTACTGGGTCAGATGCGCACGCAGTGACGTCACAGCACCCCCTGCCGACCCCGAACCCCTTAAGCCTCACCCCCCGAGAACCTTCACTTTCGCGAGCCGTGATCTGGTCAGTGGTAATGTACTGCTTTAGCTTGAAAAACTAGGACAAGCAAAGAGGCCATGGGGATGGGTCTGGAAGGCTTAATCAGGACAGGTACCGCCTTAACCTCCTTACCTCTGTCAACATAATATCTTCAATGGCCTAGATCTTTTTGAAGAGACAGATATATATATGTATATCTTTAGAATGTAGTATTTATATTTCAAACAGTTTTGATTGATGTAACCAAAATATTTCATACAATAAATGTGAAAATAAAAAAGGTTAGATAGTTGTTGTTAAATTTAATATAAAATTACGCAAATGTCTTGTGAAAGGTGATTAATTGAAGTCAAATTTAATATTTCAAATTTAATATTGTGTGTGATTTAATTTATTTTTTGTGTGACCACATTTGCAGATTTATTATTATTGTTCTTGTTTGTTAGATTTGTTGTAATTGAATATGGGGTATGGTGGAGTGTGCCTTCTAGTGAACTGTAAAAATATCAATAAGGCAAGAGATCCTTGTGTTTTAAATAGTTTCTTGTGTTTGTAAAATTGCCTCCTAAAATACGCAATTTGAAGATATTTATTAACATAGCTAAATGAAGGATTGGTCTTGCTGTGCTCGACTGGATACCGCCGTTGTACTTGTAAAATGAGGGAAAAAAACACAACACCGAATTCGGCGTACCCGAGCCAGTACACATCACAGACAGTTGTCTGTGATGTGTACGTGCCGAATGTTTTATTAAATTTTAACCATAATAAAATGCCAGTTTGCATAGTGAAACTGTGTAAAAATATAATAAAACTGTGTAAAAAGTGATAAAAAGTGACAATGTTTTACACAATAAAAAGTTGCCGCATTCACGGAGCTATCGTTTTTGTATAGCGCTCTATCTAGTCGAGCGCAGCAAGACCAATCAATTATCTTTGTTCATTAATTTCCTTGTCGGACCACCCATGGTATATGAGACATTATTCTACTAAGTATGACATATTCTGTATCCGTTGGAGTATAGAATTGTTTTAGTTACTTGCACTGCACTAGAGCTGTATATGATACATCCGCACCGATTTTAGGACTGATGGCAAAATAAAAACAAAAAAAAACTATGGTTGCAAATGATATATTATATTATATTAGCAATCCTTTTTTGCATCGCTCCTGTAAATCTTATAATAAACTAGCTGCTGCCCGCGACTGCCCACGCAACTGTAAATTATATACAAAAAAAAAACGTTCCTCGAGAATCACTCTATCCATTGGTGAAAACAGCATGAAAATCGTTGTGGTAGTTTTTGAGTTCATCATGAACAGACAGACAGATGCGGCATAGGTTTTATAATATGTCACGACACTTGCTAGGTCTGGATATTTTCAGTTGTCCAATGGGAGTCTCTAAATTAGTTTATTTGTTTTTCTCATTCATTTTTTTGTTTGTTTGTGTCATATCTATTTGTAGATTTTCTGCCTGCTCCAATTTTCTGTAATAACATAAACAACATAAACAAACATGTTATAAATAAAGCAATAATATAAGCCATAAAGCATTAATTCAGCAATAAACCCCACTGATTGGACACTGCAATCATCACATCAGTGCTATGACAATCGACAAGTTACAACTTGCATTGATTTTCACTCATTCAGCTCTGTACATGGCTGATAACGGTACACGCATTGAAAGCTGTACATGGCTGATAGAAGCGGAAACAATTCTGCTTATACATACATATTAGTTTAATCAAAATCGTTAAGCGAAACGCGAATAGAGATGTATAAGTGGTAGTTACCGCCTTTAATATAGTAACAGAGTCTTACCAATTTTCAGTTGGATTATAAAATTATAAACATTTTTATAACATGTTTTAGTAATTAGTGAAAACTTTCTGATGCTGATTTCTGTTTTTCTTGTATAATGTAAGAGCGAGCGCTGTAAGAGCGAAGGTTCCTGGCACAGGCTTCCGCTTAAAAGGAGTCTTCATAGTTATTGTAAATACGATTTTTCTAAATGTTATTTAGAAAAATAACATTTTCTAAGCGATTTTCTAATGTATAAACAATTTTTTTAAATGTGTAGCGAGATAACATACAAATGTTTCCCTGACATAAATAAAATATTATTACAGTGAGGCGTGGGGCGAGGTCACTGCGGTGATGTCGGGCGCCCCATGAGCCGGCTGCTGTGCTGTCGCCGGGCGCGCCACGCCGACATGGGCGCTGCGCTCTCCCAACCCCAGGTGAGCACTCCCACGAGAGAAACGAGGGACTCCACCGCCGGCTGAACACTCAACTTTAATTCGGGGGAATTCACTTTTTCAGGAGGGCGATGCGTGCGACGGTGCCGGACTACCAGCTGCACCGCCCACCATGGCTGACGTCATAAGGTATACACGATTGACTAATTAACACTATGCCTTATGGTCGACGTCATAAGGTATACACTATTGACTAACTAACATGTGCCTTCTGGCTGACGTGATAAGGTATACACTATTGACTAATTAACACTATGCCTTATGGTCGACGTCATAAGGTATACACTATTGACTAATTAACACTATGCCTTATGGTCGACGACTAATAAGGTAACTTCAACGGGTGAAGGGGTCGGGGTTGGGGTTATGATGATGATGATGATATTTTCAGGGAGAGAAAGAAGAAAGCCGGCGGCGCCGGCCTCGGGACATTGCGCCGTCGCATAGCAGCCGCGGCCAGAAGACCACGTGACAATCGTCCGGACAGAGGTCAGTCTTATTACAGACTAACTGCCTGTTTTTTTTTATGCTAAGGTCGACAGACAGGCTGACGGGCCACTGGGTGGTAGGTGACTTGACTATTGTCTATAACAAGCAACGCCATAGGCATCTATCATCCCTTACTCATACTGTTATTAATGATGGTAGTCTTCTGTCTTCTATGACTGTTAAACGCAGTGTGCCCTGCCAAATAATTGGTGCCATTATAAACGCGATCTTAATACGGATGTATTAAGATCCATTTTGGTAAAGCAAGGCGCGGTAAACTCGCTCGATCTGAGTATTGTGAATTAGTTCTTAACATCGATGTGTTGAGGTTCTTTTTGGTGTGTGCGGTCAGGATGCGAGCACGCTCGCTACATTCGCTCGGTGGTGCGCGGGTGGCGCGTGGGCGAGGTGGTGGTGGTGCTCGAGGCGCTCGAGGCGGGCGCCGCGCTGCGCGACCTCGTGACTCAGGCGGAGTTGGCTCGCGAGCCGGCGCCCGCGCTCCACGCGGACCTGGCGCGAGCGTCGGCCGAGCGGCTCTGCTGCGACGTGGAGCTGCACGGCAAGGGGTTCTCGCTGCACGCGCACAGAGCGTTGCTGGCCGCGCGCTCGACCTACTTCAGAGATCTACTGGCGAGGCATCCCACGTGAGTATCCAAAGTCTAACTTGCCTTGTATCCTAAATCCTAACAAGAACCTAAGTTTCCAGATGTCAGGAGTTATATTGTTTATATATTATTAATTTTTTAACGCAGACGAAGTTGCGGACTTTAATAGCAACTAGTAAGCATATATAAACACTTTGCCCAAGCGTTTATTTTCTTAATTTTAGATGATCCCTTGGGACCAATTCTTTTTTTTTTTTTTTGGTTGAAAAGTACCCTATGCTATGTTCTTTCCTGTATCCCTGACAACGTGTATGCAAAATTTCATGATTATCGGTCCAGCAGTTGAGGCGTGAAAAGGTTGAACAGACAGACAGTTTCTTTCACATTTATAATATTAAAGATAAGATAAGATTTTTGACTAGCATGCCATGACACTCCAATGACTGATTCATGTTTCTTTTTTACAGGGGTTCGGGTCGTGTGCCGCTAGAGGGCGTTGGCGCGGGCCTGTCGCGCGAAGAACTGGAGGCCGTCGTGGGAGCCCTGTACGCGGGGACTTCTCTGTGCGCCCGGAGGCCTCTTTGCGACATGTGCGTCGCGGCCAGTGAGTGTTTTTTCCTCATTGTACCTCTTTCTACCTCTCTCTACTATTAAGGCGCTTAGTGCCATCAGATAGGTATACCAGAAAAATGATGATGGCATTAAAAAAATGTTAAGGTAAATAATTCACTCCTATTAAAAGGGAATAAAAATAAATACTAAGATATCAAGATAATTTAGTCCGATTTTCGTGTTAATTTCCAGAATGGGAGCGCGGGGGTAACGCCGAAGTGGATCTCGACATAATCAACATTGAAAACACAGGCAGTAAGTGGATTTTACTCTATAAAGGCTATACTAAAGATCTCAGAAATTAAAGACTACACTAAAGATCTCAGAAATTAAAGACTACACTACACTAAAGTTCTCAGAAAATAAAGGCTATACTAAAGTTCTCAGAAACAAAAGGCTATACTAAAATTCTCAGAAACTAAAGATCTCAGAAATTAAAGACTACACTAAAGTTGTCAGAAACTAAAGGCTATACTAAAGTTCTCAGAAACTGAAGGCTATACTAAAATTATCTAGAAACTAAAGGCTATACTAAAGATCTCAGAAATTAAAGACTGTGTAAAGTTCTCAGAAACTAAAAGCTATAATAAAGTTCTCAGAAACTAAAGGCTATACTAAAGTTTTCAGAAACTAAAGGCTATCCTAAAGATCTCAGAAATTAAAGACTGTGTAAAGTTCTCAGAAACTAAAAGCTATAATAAAGTTCTCAGAAACTAAAGGCTATACTAAAGTTTTCAGAAACTAAAGGCTATCCTAAAGATCTCAGAAATTAAAGACTATAAAGTTCTCAGAAACTAAAAGCTATAATAAAGTTCCCAGAAACTAAAGGCTATACTAAAGTTTTCAGAAACTAAAGGCTATCCTAAAGATCTCAGAAATTAAAGACTGTGTAAAGTTCTCAGAAACTTTAAAGTTCTCAGAAACTAAAGGCTATACTAAAGTTGTCAGAAACTAAAGGTTATACTAAAGTTCTCAGAAACTAAAGGTTATACTAAAGTTCTCAGAAACTAAAGGCTATAACTAAAGATCTCAGAAATTAAAGACTACACTAAAGTTCTCAGAAACTAAAGACTGTACTAAAGAAAATTATTATAAAATACTAACATTTATTTTATATGACTTTTTTTTTAATGCTCGCGGCAAATACTGCCACGATCATTACATTTAACATTCCACCCACCAAGAATGCTATTGAGCGTTCTTCACAATTCCGCCCACCACGACAGTTACTAAACACACACACATGAATACTTAACCTTAATGTGTGCAGCTTGCAGGAGTCTGTCTCGGTGCGTGTGCGGAAGGTCGCGGGTGAACGCAGCGGCCGCGCGAAGGTTGGCCGAGCCCTTGGGCTACTCCTTGGACACACTGCATCACGACATGAGATATCTACTGGACTCTGGTGAGAATAGCCTAAATCCCAATAGTCGTAGAGGACTAACGGATATAAGAGTTGACTTAAAATGCTGCCCTTTCATTTCAGGTGAATACGCTGACGCGAGGTTGTCTTTTCGAGTGGAAGGCGGCGCTCAATATGGATTTCGTACCGCCCTCGAGTTGCCTTGCCATCGGGTAGTCTTGGCTGCGAGGAGTAGATTTTTCAGGTATATACCTTTATTATAGGTAGTCTAGGAGTCTACCAGTTTGTGACTGCGAAACCTAACACTTGTGACGCGAATATACTGACAAAAATTTCACATTAACATGTTATAATAATTGTCACTCGTGCACAGAGATTGTGTCACTCGTGCACAGAGATTTTCACAGGAATTATCCACAGGGAATCACTCATACACAGGGATTGTGTCTGTGTTTCAAAGATATCACAGATATGTACAAAGAGACCATCTCTGTACATAGATATACATACACAGAGTTTATATGTATCTGTGTGTCAATTATACACAGAGGTAGTCACTTAAAATGTTAACAGCGATTATCTCTGTGTCACGAGTGTTGCACGAGTGTGAATATTGCACGAGTGAAACGCAGATATTATCTCTGTTTTTCACCAAGAGATTATCTCCTTATTTCACTAGTACACAGAGACTACCTGCGTGTGTCGCGTGTTCAGAGACTGTATCCACATTTCACTTGTGCACAGAGACTTACTCCCCGTTTCACTCGTGCACAGAGACTGTCTGCATGTTTCATTCGTGCACGGAGATCGCCTCTGCGCCAGGGATACACGCGGCTGTGTATAATGGTGTGTCAAACGATTTTCAGGAGCGTGATGTGTCGCCGCGGAGCCGGCGCCGGCGGCGGTGGAGCGGTCTGCGTGGACGAGAAAGTGTTACCGCGCAGATTCGCGAGGGCCCTCCTGCACGCCGCGTACACGGATCAGGTATACTCTCTCTCTCTCTCTTTCTCTCTCTGTCTCTTCAGAAGCAGCTGTTGATGCGAGTTATGACAACCATAGTGGGATTAAGGATAATAATAGGGGATGGGATTGAGGAGGGATAGGGAAATGGACTTCCTACGCAGAGATAAGATAAGATGTCTCGAAGCTTCCCTTCAGCTGGATTATATGGCAATACACACAATACGGGGAGAGAATAAAAACGTGTAACATTTCAGGTGGATTTGAGTCTGATCGGAAGGTGCACATCGTCGCCATCTTCAACGAACAGCACGGGAAGTGGCAACACTGTGAGTTATACTTACATACTACAAATTTTATTCTTTATTAAAAATAAATAAAAATAATAAAAATGTAAAATTTTAAATTTAACATCACCAGATAAATTGATGCATGAAATTTGACTATACACGAAGATGTCAGATATTTTCTCGGGTAGTTATGTTTTAATTTTTCTAAAGCGGACAAAGTCGCAACCTTTAGTTATAAATAGTTAAAAATAAATGAAATGTATGCATATACAGTCGTGGCCGGGTGTCGCCAGAGGGAACTCCAGCACGAGACCGACCACCACAGCAATGCTGGACGACGCTTTCCAGCTCTACGAGATTGCCAGGCGAGTGACATTTTGTCTTCTATCATTATCCTGGAAAGTATATATAATGAAGAATGGAATGGATCGATTCTTGTGTTAGAAAACTAAACGAGCAGGGCATTCAAAATACTTATTTGAAAAAACGCACGTACCACTACCAATTGGTAGAAATTGGTAATACAAGCGACCGCCATTCTGCGCTGGGTCGTCAAAATGTGTGGACGTTCTCTTTACCTAGTCGATATTTTACAATAAGTAAATAATCATTAGCAAGAACAAATAAATAAGTGCCCTACTAAGTATGTGGAGACCACTTATTCACCATGGCCTAGACTCTAGGCCCTAGAGGAATTCCAATACTTGGATAACCTCAAAAGACATAAACCTTCTTGGTCTGAGAGATACCGCGAATCATAAACACGCTGCAACTCGGCCATACGGTGTGATGTAGTGTTGTCCGCCGCTCGGTACCTTCCTAGAATGTGTCTGTCTCGTGTCATTTAAAACCAACCAAACGTTTGTAGTTTAAAGAAAATGTGACTTTACGTCAACGCATTAGAGTTTAAAATGAATTGTAGTAGAAGTCGATCGTTACTCTACCTTTCACCATTGACTCCGCCATGATTAGGCGTACTTTTCATGTGCTGCTTTTTCGCATTTGTTACGCAAAATCTATACTTTGTCAATGGTCAACATGGTCACATATTTGATTGAAATTCGAACTCTATGATGTCAGGTTCCTCGAGATGCCGATAGTGGTTCAAGGTTGCGAAGACGCCATCGTGGAAGCCCTGTCGGCGGAAACCCTGCCTCACGTCTTGAGATGGTCTTCGGCACCTCACGCCAGCCAATGGGTTCACAGGTGAGTCTAGTACCTTTTGTGTTTTCTAGATGTCTAGATTCGAATAAAAGTGACCTTCTTCAGGCACGAGTATCAAGTGGGTGAAAAGGTAGCAGACAGACAGACAGTGTTACATTCGCATTTATAATATTAGTAAAGTATGGATGGTGTGTCACGTGTTTGTCGCGCACCGCAGACAAGCGATGCGATACCTGCGCGACGAGTTCCCGGCGATAATGTCGTCGGCGGCGAGCAGTCGCCTGCCGCGGTCGGCGTTGGCGGGAGCGCTGGCGTCGCCGTTCCTGCAAGCGAGCGAGCCGAGCGCGCTCAGAGCGTTGCTCAGGTGGGCCGAGCGTGCCGTGGCCAATCAGGACCAACACAGCAGAGGTATGGGCATCTTCTTAGTTGTAGTTTATGAAGATATATTTAGGCGTTTGAAGACTCATCACAGCCCATTTTCCTAGATGACAAAGCTCACTCACTCACTTAAGTTCGATTGATGTGAAAATGGACGTGACGCTGCAACATAATACCACAGCATAGTTATTTCCTACAGTGGGCCGACGCCTTTGATGTTGGGCGATACCGCCGCCTGTGTAGGCATTTAAAAATTACGGAAGGGTTGACACAAATTAAGTATAATATAAAATGTGCTTAAGTACCTTTCTTCATCGTGCGGAAATTGATGAAAGCTTAGTTCTTTATTTATGCGAGATAAAGATTTGCACGCACTTACAGCACATGCCGTATGCACCATTTTGATTTATATAATAAATTAAAATCTGAAAGACGCGATAGCCCTGGAATATTTATCCCAAGCTACTAAGAACGACGAAGTATGCAGCTTGGGCACGTCCCACTCGCGCCTCGCCCCTCACGCCCCGCACGATTGCCCTGTCTAGACGTCTCTGTCGGCCTACATACTGTACGAAATAAGTATGCTGTGATAATACTCAGCAACTTAGAGCAGATATAGCGTGTTTGAGCTCAATAGAAAGCCGCAGGGTTAGTTTATAATTTTTAATTACAGCTTTTAAATAGATGTATTGGTATTCCCCACTATAGAACCGAACGTGGTGTGGCACACGGCGCACTCAGCCGCTAGACGCGGCGGCCGCAGAAGGGACTTGAGCGAGCAAGCGCTCAGAGAAGCGCTTCAGCCGCTAGTTGCTCACGTGAGGCTGGAGCACATGCCGCCCGATCACGATCTCCTGCAGCAGGTAATGAAGCGGCCGTGCTAAACTGGACTTTATTTCGTCACGCTTAGGAATCATTTCACCTTGTTACCGAGATAAGTTGGATTCATTATTCATTGTCTTTGCTAAATTAGACTTTATTTCGTCACACTTAGGAGTCATTTCACCTTGCTACCGAGAACAGTTGGATTCATTAGATAATAATTTCAGATAATAATTTATAATAATAATAATTTATTTCATTTCATTTATCAATTTACATATTCATAGACATGTGAATTTAGTACCATTTTAAATATTTAATTAGGTTGGGTACTAGCGTCTAAACTAGGCCGAGCCTGTATCTTAGACGCTAGTTACTTCCAGTGACATTTTAAGACATTTTAAGACACATTTCAAGCTATTTTCGAACTCATAAATTAGCGGGTAATTTAAAACCTTACAAATAAAAATATACAAAATCTCACATTAGGTAATATAAGTATGAAAGTTAGAAATACCCTCTGGAGTTGTGAAACAAGTTGTAACCACTAAAATTATGAACATAAGACAAAAAGAACAATAAAAATAAGTTAAAAAATATAAATCGAAATATAACTAAAAAATATAACTTTGTGTTTTCTACATGTATTAAATCGTATTTAAATCTTCTGACAGTTATCACAAAAAATATTCTATTTATAAAGTAAATAACATATATACCAAAAAATAAACAAACATAAACATAAACATGTATACTATTAAAATAACATACACACATACATACACACATACATACATATATACATACATACATACATACATACACTCATACATACATACATGCATACATCCATACATGCACACATACAAACAGTGCAACATAGGTGTAAACAAGTGTGGCCGTGTACTAGCTTATGTTATTGTTGTTAATAGATTTTCTGTTTGTTCATATGTTTTGTTTTTGAGCCAGTCAACAATTATCTTTTTAACATCAAGTTTATTGCGTGAATATATTTCATGAATTTTATTCAGTTTGTTATAAAGCAAAGGACCCAAATAACACTGGAATTTATTAATATAAGATGTATTGAATGCCGTAACTGGACAGACTCTGTCTTTACGCCTTTTTAATGACAAATTGTCTACGTAAGGAAGTCTTAGATGTTGGGACAATATGGTTTCTTTAATAAAAAGTTGTCTAATAGTCAAAACGTCACACTCAGAGTATAGTTTACTGGTAGGATGTCTGAAGGGTTTTAAGGTCATTACTTTAAGCAAAGCTCTTTGCGCCCTTTCCAATTTTATAAGATGGGTTTTGCGTGCTCCTCCCCATGACGTAATGCAATATGATAAGATGGACTGAACAAGAGCATAATAAATTGTCTTAAGAATAGGATACTCGGCCACATGACGTAGTTTTTTAAAAATGTATATTAATTTTCTTGTTTTGTCTGTTAAATGATTGATTTGTGGGCACCAAGTTAATTTTTCATCTAATTGGATACCAAGGTATTTTATTACTTTTGACCTGTCTACGAATGGGCAGATGGAATAGCAAGTAGTTTGATCTTTAACACTACACGTATGTATTTGGATTGTTATTTCTGGCTCACAATGTAGTGTACGTTCATTATTAGCAAATTTTAAAAATTTAGTCTTTGATACGTTAAGTGTTAATAAATTGCTGTTTAACCAGGTAGCTGCTTCTTGAAGTCCAGTCTCTGCATGCATTTTGGTCTCATTCCATGACTTTCCATAGAAAACAAGCGCGGTGTCATCAGCAAATGTGGATATTTTACAATTTTTAAGTTTTAGGTCACATAGATCATTAATATAAATTAGAAATAAGGTAGGTCCAAGGACACTGCCCTGCGGAACACCGTAGGTAACCAGTGCGTCATCACTTGTATATCCACCTAGAGTGACTCTCTGATTTCTGTTGCTAAGGTAATTTTTGAAAAGCTCCAGCGGTATACCCCTGACTCCTATGTTCTCCATTTTGTCAAGCAGAATTGGAATGGAGACCGTGTCGAAAGCCTTTGCTAAGTCAAGGAATACTCCTATACATTTGTCTTTGTTATCAATGTGTTTGGCTATATATTCAACCAGCTCTGAAACCGCTTGCGCAGTTGATCTGCCGGCTCTGAAGCCGTATTGATTGTTTGAAATAATATTGTTTTTATTTAGGTAGGATATTAATCTCTTGTTCATAATTTTCTCTAAGACCTTTGAAAGAGCAGGCAAGATCGATATGGGACGATAATTAGCAATAGAGGTTTTGTCACCAGATTTGTAAATAGGGTGAATTATTGAGGTTTTAAAGGCTTGAGGGAAAGTACCTGTTTCTATGCATAGGTTGACTATTCGAGTGAAGGGTGGTACAATTTCCTCACTGATTAATTTTAATACTTTGCAGGGAATACCATCCCATCCTGCAGCACTGTCCGATTTAGAGCTCATTAATAGACCCCTGACCTCCTCTTCAGAAGTCCCCATAAGAATCATTGAGTTTGAAGGGATATTAACGGGATTTTGAACGGGTGATTTTAGTTTTGAGCCATTTTTCTTAGTTATTTTGTCTGCCAGTTCTTTTGCTATATTGGTAAAATATTGATTAACTTCTTTTAATGATAATTCGGGAGTGTTTGTAATTTTAAGGAGGTCAATAGATGATATTTTTGTGTTTTTTCTATCTGTAATCATATCCACAATCTTCCATTTCAATTTTGGATTATTTGCGTACTTATTCAATTCATTTCTTTCATAATTTTGTTTAAGTCGTTTAAGTAAATTGTTGCAGTAATTTTTATATCTGTTGTATGTGACATTTAGAATAAGGTTGTTTGGTTCCCTTTTACATTTCAAATGCATTTGGTCACGGTTTCTTATGCAGCGGAGCAAACCTGGTGTAATCCATGGTTTAATGCAACGATACCTTCTAGAATATACAATTTTAGTTGTATTGTTAAGTATTGATGAATTGATCAAGTTTATCAAGTTGTTCATGCTTGAGTTAGGATCATGTGAGAGTAAGGTATCATAATCAACTTTTTTCATCTCTGTACGGAATGCTTCATAATTAAGTTTGCAGACTGAGCTTGTCGAGTTAGAATCTATTACATAATTTAATTCTAAACTTGTGAGCACAGGTGAATGATCAGTGAGCGGGACTTCTAAGACAAACGTAGAAGACAAACATTTGGATTTTATCATGACATGGTCTAAACAATTTTTGGCTCTTGTGGGATACAAATGACCCGGTAAAAGTCCGTGGCTTGCCATTAGATTTATATAGTCATTACCATCTTGGTCAGTGCTTTCAAATTTAATGTCTATATTTAGGTCACCCATTACAACTATATTGCTATATTGACGAAAACCAAAAAGCAACTTATCTAGTGAATTCAAAAAGCTGTGGGTTGTCCTAAAAGATGGCGATCTATATATGCCCACTACTACAGTATCGCCATTGATTTCAACAGTTAAACAAGTTGCATCTGCCAAAAATGGCTCATTTACTATATAGTTTAGTCCATTTTTAATATATACGACAATTCCATCATTTTTATTTTTATTCGTTTTAGAATAGTTTGTATTGTAATTTTTTATGGTTGGATATTATTCATTGTCTTTGCTAAATTAGACTTTATTTCGTCACCCTTAGGAGTCATTTCACATTGCTACCGAGAACAGTTAAACTCATTACCTATACATACTTATACATTTAATTGAGCCCAGAAATGGCAGTGAGGTATACACAGAATATTATGGCATTAATTTTTTTTTATTTAACTATCCGTGTAAATGATCACCAAATGTTTTTATCAAAGATGTTTGTATGAAAACTATAAAGCAGTTTTGTAAATCTATCTATAATATATTGTTTCAGGTGATAAGGCGAGGGTTGATCCCGCAACCCCCCCAGCACATGGTCGAGGGGGGCTCAACCGCGGACGCGTGGCTCGGAAAGGGAGCCGCGAGGCCTCCAAGGTGTTTCCTACCCTATCTGGATGAGATTAAGGTCGGTTTCATTTCACTAAGCTGACTACAATATCTGCAATATATAATCTTCTATAGTCTATAGTAATGTAGTTTGATAAGTAAAAATGAAACTTTATAGCTTTTTTATTAAATGTAATATATTATGTTTATTATTATTATCTTGGTTTTTTATTAATTTTTTAAAAATAAATCTCAAAAAGTGACTTATCATTCTTTACCTCTCAGTGAAAGATAATTTTATATATCACCAATAGAAAGCTAAGCTACACTATCAGCGTGTAACATGCAGGCTATATTTTATAAAGTTACGCGGACGAAGTCGCGTACAACAGCCTAGTATTAATTTATGTTGAATTGTATCGCGACTGTTTTCAGGCTCTCGTCGAACACCAAACGGTGGCCGAGTGTGAAGTGATGGCCGCCAGACGCGGTCGCTACGTGCATCGAATACCGGACACACTGTACATGGTCGCGGCGGGAGCGGGCGAGGGGGCGGGGCCTGTAGCAGGGGCGGGGCCAGGAGCGGAGGGGGCGTGCGTGTCGCCTCGAGTGCTCGCGGCGCTGAGAGCGCGCGTGCGCAGACTGAGGGCCGCGCCGAACGCTGTCAGAGCGCTAGCGCTGCACGCGACGGACGCTAGGCCAGTTCAAACTCAGGTGAGTACTGGCAATAAAATGTTAATGGCCACTTATTAATGGCACTGCCACTTTTAGACTCTTAGTAGATAGATACGCTGTAATTTTGAGTTCAATTAGATACATCACCATTTACGTGATCTAGTAGATGCATTGCCATTTCTGGACTCAAATGTTCACTACCATTTCTGGGCTCAATGGGCTCTAGTAGATGCATTGCTATTTCTAGACTCAAGTGTTCTCTACCATTTCTGGGCCCAATGGGCTCTAGTAGATGCATTGCCATTTCTGGACTCAAATGTTCACTACCATTTCTGTGCTCAATGGGCTCTAGTAGATGCAATGCTATTTCTAGACTCAAGTGTTCTCTACCATTTCTGGGCCCAATGGGCTCTAGTAGATGCATTGCCATTTCTGGACTCAAATGTTCACTACCATTTCTGGGCTCACTTGAGCCCTGAAAATTGTTAGTGGATCTAAGTAGGTATACTGTCATTTCTTTGCTCACTTTAGGTACACTACCATTTCTAGGCTAAGTTGATACATTATAGGCCATTGCTTGGCTCAAGTTACACTACTATTTCTGGGTTCGAGTGAATACACTGCAATGCAATGGTTAGGCTCAAGTAGATTTTTGGGCTCAAATACATACACTATCGTTGCTTAGCTCAATTAGATACACTACCATTTCTTGGCTCGTGTAGAGATACACTGCGATCACTGGATTCAAGTGAATATGCGACCATTGCTGGGCTCAAGTAGATCAAACAGAGCAGTCTGTTTGAGTTAAATTTAATAAAATGACGATTTTCAGATTGCTCTAAGGGCTGTGAGAGAGATGTCGCTGCCGGACGCTTGCGCGGAACTTTTGCTTAACGATAACGACGCGAATAGTGACAGGTATTTTAACATTTTATTTATTTTATCTAAATATATTGTGTTTTTAATAGTTAAAACTTGTTTAAGAGTGTAAAATTGTAAGCAAAAGTGACTTTTGGATGTGTTTCTCAGAGAGTGCGGCAGGAGCAGCGCGAGCGGTTCCGGTGGTGAATGGGAATCGCCTCGGATGGAGAGGTCCGACCATTGGGTGGACCAGCAGCCCGACTGTTGCAGGTATCTCGTCACACCATCTTTTATATGGCTTGTAGAACGGTATTATAGCTAAATAAATGTAAATACTATTTTAATGTTGTTTAAAAATAATATGTCTAATTAATGAAGGTTCGCTAGATGGCGCTACTAGTTTGTTATGACCACCAAATGGTATCCAGATGTCGCTTTGCATTGTGTGGGCTCGGTATGATTATGTATTTCACAAATATGTATAGGAATTACACGATAAAATAAATCTAGGTCCGTCACCAGATGTGAAAACAGTCAATTCGACACAAGCCAAAAATACTTGTTTAGAGGTTAGAGGGTAAAAATAGGAATATTGTTTTGTATGAAAAAGTGTATGTTGTTGTATGTTGAGTTGAGGAACGAAACGTTAGCGCGTTAACATCTAGTAGTCTAGTTAATTCTATCTATAATAGTATAAATATTTGGTGCGTACAGATCGCGCGGCAGTGGATCGCTAAGATGTGCCTCGACGAGTAGTCTAAGATCGCATCTGGCTTTGGGTGAGTTTTACAAAAAATATTTAGAAAATATATGTAAAATAAAATAGAATCATCATCTCATCTCAGCCGTAGGGCACCTGCAATACTATGGACATAGTGGCCGCCGTGTCCATAGCAGTGAATGGACACAGTGATCACTGCTGCTATGGACACTGTAACAAAATTAATGGTGTGTTGAATTTTCTCGCAGAGAGTTCACGATCGAGCACATGTCGACGAGACATGTCGCCGAGGCCAGCCGATGCCTCACATCACAGGTGAGTCTGTCTATCATCAAGTTAACATAAAAAAAAGTGTCAGATTAAAAAACTTTAATACAAAAGTGATTGAACTGATTTAAACACTTATTCAAAAGAAATGGTTATAGTGAATGTGTGTGTATGAAAGTAGTCGACCTAATCGGTGGAGGGGTGTAGCCTTTTTGTCGATTTTTACATAAAAATTCATGTGATTTTTACATTGATTTTTAACATAAGTAATAGTGCGACAATTTTTTTATGTACATACTTTACATAAAAGTAATCGAGTGAATGTAAGTATGAGTATGTAAGTCGACGTGGTCGATGAGGGGTATAGCCTTTAATACGTCGATCTTAACATAAAAAATAATGTGAATGTGTGTACGCAGGGAGATGGCGATAATTATGGTCGATGAGGGGTATAGCCTTTATGTCGATCTTAACATAAGAAATAGTGTTATTAATTTTTTTATGCTCTTAACATAAATTTAATAGTGTGAATGTGTGCACACGCAGGCAGTCGACGACGTGGTCGATGATGGGTATAGCCTTTATGTCGATCTTAACATAAAAGTAATAGTGTGATTGGTGTGTACGCATGGAGTCGATGATGCGGTAGATGAGGGGTATAGCCTTTATGTCGGTCTTAACATAAAAAAAAATATGCTCTTAACATAAAAGTAATAGTGTGAATGCGTGCACACGCAGGGAGTCGACGTGGTCGGTGGGGGGCGAGTGGTCATCGTGCCGCACGCGCTCGGGGGGCGCCGGCGGTCCCTCCGGCGGGCAGAGCGGGGCCCCACCCGGGGGTCGGCTATCGGCCGCCGTGCCCGACGTGGCGATGGCGCCCAACGCCAACACTCACCTGCTCACGGCCAGGGATTACTTTAGACACGCGCCGCCGTGGGGTAAATATACATAAATATCTTCACACGTTCCACACAGCGCCATCTATAGTTCCACAGTAAGCAACTAATGCAGACAGTTGATATACATATTATAAATACAAAACATCCACACGACTCGGGTGCAAAGGTAAAATGTTAACACAAACATTTGCTCCTAGCGGGATTCGAACCGGCGACCGTTTGGTTAACAGCTAGGGTTACTAGCCACTGGACCAAACGTGTGTCATCAAATACTTTCAATTGTCTGTTTAGTGCATCGAATTCTTTTTAAACTCCAATGTCGTAGTCGTATTTTTTTTTAAATGACAGAGACGTTTAGGTGGTTCTAAATGACAGATGACAGAGTTGATATGTCAGTCTACGCATATCTCACTTGTAAATTAATGTACCATAAAGTTCGTAGTGTTTCGTTTAATGGCTTAGCGATTTAGTTTCAAAAGGTACTAAGAATCTACAAATTGATAAAACTGAATAGTAAACTGATAATGTTGATACAGTCATTTAAAAACTGCGAAGGTTTTCGTACCCCGACTGTACTCATCCCCTCGTTGACAATGTGAATTTTGTCGGTTTCCAGAGTACAGCGGTGGTGTGAATGGGGTCTTACAATTGGATCTTGGCGACGGTGCCACACACACTCCTAGACCAGGTGAGCTAAATGTTTCTATAGATGTTTCTATATATATATATATATAATATAATGTCAAAATGTTGTATTGTATATAGAAATGATAAAATAAAAGTTGATTTTGAGTCGCGTCGAGTACTTGACTGGTATGATACTGGAGTATCATAATTATGTAATGAGTATCGTAATGTGCAAAGGGTCTTACAAGTTCCGCTAAAGTGTTGACAAAATTGTTGACGAAAGTGTTGGCCAAAGTGTTGACCCAAATGTTGACGAAAGTGTTGGCCAAAGTGATGACTAAATTTTTGACGAGTGTTGGCCAAAGTGATGACTAAATTGTTGACGAAAGTGTTGGCCAAAGTGATGACCAATGTGTTGACTAAATTGTTGACCCAAGTGTTGACAAAGTTTTGGCCAAAGTGTTGATGGAAGTGGTGGCAACGTTTTTGCCAAAGTGTTGATGGAAGTTGTGGCAACGTTTTGGCCAAAGTGTTGATGGAAGCGATGACAAAGTTTTAGCCAAAGTGTTGATGAAAGTGTTGGCCAAAATGTTGACCAAATGTTGGCGTCGCATATGATCATTCGACGCATAAGATGTTTCACATAAAAATACTGTTTTACATTAAATATTGTGCTTTCAGGGTCTCGGGCGCAACGCGCGGCCGCCAATCGTCACAGTAGAGATCAAAATCAGGCAAGTGACAAGATATATGTTTGCTTGTTAAACTTTTGTCCCTGACTTTGTCCGTATCAAAGTTGGTTAGTTCTCGCCTTAGCCTAAAATAAATTAACTAAAATATGTTAATACTTTCGATTGTCAATGTGTGTATGATTGGCCATTGACCAATGGCCATAACATGAAGATATAATACATAGCTAATACCATCCCCAAAAATTGCAATTACAATTTAACTCGTTCAAACATACAAACAAACTCATATTAGCTCTAATATTTTATTGTGTATAGTTTGATGAAATAAAAATTGGTTGGCCTTTCAGTTGTCAACGACAAGATCTCGACCGGACGAAGACGAATTGAGGGCGGCCATAGAGCTCTCAGTTATAAGAGGTATAATTATTATATTTTGTTATAAGCTGTCGAATTGCACGCGACTTTGTCCGCGTAACTTTATAGAAAAACCTTCGAGGTTAATCTTAAATCTCATCTGGTCTTAAACTTGGGGGAGGGGGAGGGTTAAAAAAAACATCACGTTATTAATTGACAACCCCTTATTTCATTTCAGCTGAAATAGTTTTAGTTTTTTACTACATATAATATAATATAATATAATATATAAATATCTTGACACATTCCACACAGCACCATCTAGTTCCATACTAAGCAACTAATGCTTGTATTATGGATACCAGACAGTTGATACACTACATACATTACTATTTTTGTAAATAAATACATATTATAAATACAAAAAATTCCACGACTCAGATGCAAAGGTAAAATGTTAACACACAAACATTTGCCCCTAGCGGGATTCGAACCGGCGAACGTTCGGTTAACAGCTAGCGTTAATGTGTAAGTCACAAATTCAATATAATATGTGGTTTGGTTGTTTCAGCGTATTCGTCGTACCAGGGTCAGGGCCGCGGTAGCCCCCCGCCGCCGGCTGTCCCGTTGGCCCCGACGCCGAGGCCAAGGAACGCATCGGCCACACTTCCCACTAACCACCACCAGCACAGGGCCCATCATGCCCACGGTGAGCACCTCACTAGTGACAGTGATGTAACCACACCGTCACTACAGAAGACCGCCGTCAAATTTAATATTTATTTGATATAACTCGTTGGAGACGATCGTGACAATACTCGTTAGAAACGTTCTTGTTCTTGATTATACTCGTTGGAGACGATCTTGACTATACTCGTTGGAAACGATCTTGTTTTGACGATACTCGTTGGAGACGATCTTGTTCTGGATTATACTTGTTGGAGACGATCGTGACGATATTCGTTGGAAACGATCTTGTTCTTGATTATACTCGTTGGAGACGATCTTGACTATACTCGTGGAGACGGTCTTGACGTAACTTGTTGGAGATGATCTTGACTATACTCGTGGAGACAGTCTTGATTATACTCGTTGGAGACGATCTTGACTTGACGACACTCGTTGAAGAAGATCTCGACGACACTGCGAAGTGATCCTAAATATAGTGTAATGTAAACGTTACAGGCATATCGAATCGCGGCACGCCCAGTCCCTCGAGTCTTTCGGCTTCGAATAGCGCTCACCTTTCGGCTCCTTCGGCTCCCTCGGCCCCGCCGCAATCCTCATCGTCCACGTCGTCACACAGACACGCCGACATGCACACGCCCGACGATCATCACTCGTGTAAGTTTACAAACTATTGATAAATTAAACCAAAAAGTCAGAAAGTGTACTGAAATGGTTATTTAATGATGAACACAACTTTGCAAATCATTGAAAATAAAATATACAAGTAACAATTAAAATTTATTTTTTCGTTTTTTCGTAACCCGGTGTTTTGGTGCGACCGGTGTTGCCAATATGTTACTGGGCAAAAGATAGACTATTTAAACTTTTTTCTTTGCGAAGCTAAGTGAAACTAGTATTAAAATATTAGTTTCCAAGTTTACTTGTACACGTGTGTGTCCGAGTGTGGAGTGTATAACTAATTTGCTTGGTTTATTTTTCTTTAAAGTGAGGGTGTACGCGACCGGCGTGTCGGGCGGGTCGGGTCTGTCCGGCGGCGGCGGGTCGAGTCTGTCCGGCGGCGGCGGGTCGGGTCTGTCCGGCGGTGGCGGGTCGGCGGCGAGACGGACTTCTAGTCCGCGGCGACCGCACCGCGACTACACACTGTACAGACATCACGATTACAGGTGATATTTCTATTCTCCTTTTTTCGCTTATATATATATATAAGCGTCGCCTATCTATAACACAAGCGACTTCTTTAAATGACGATACGTTTGGTTGGTTTTAAATGACATATGACACAGTTGATGTCACTTTTATATGTCACATAAAGTTCCTAGTCCTAGATAAATGATTGGTCTCGCTGCGTTCGACTAGATACCGCCGTCGTACTTGTAAAATGCGGTAAAAAATACTACGCCGAATTCGGCGTACCCGAGCCAGTCAAACTGCAAACTGTCTGTGATGTGTACGTGTCGAATGTTTTATTAAATTTTAGGCATGATAAAATACCAGTTTGCGTAGTGAAACTGTGTAAAAATATAATAAAACTGTGTAAAAAGTGATATAAAGTGACTATTTTTTACACACTACAATAAAAAGTTGCCACATTTTCGGAGCTATTACTTTTGTATAGCGCTCTATCTAGTCGAGCGTAGCGAGACCAATCTTTGGTTCCTAGTGTTATGTATGGCGTACGAAATCCATACTTGTTGTACTTTGATGTAATTTTACAATCACAATGAAGGTTTCACCGAATGTGGCCGAAGCCGAAGATGGCCGAAGCCTAAGGTGGCCGAAGCTGAATCCGAAGCCGAAGCTTCGGTCTCACACTAGTATGTATGGTCCCTATTATAGGGACTTCGAATGGTACAGAAAAGGGACATAGGGTACAAAAAATACCTTACATTCAAGCAACATGTTAAATAGTCATTGAAAAGGTGTTCTTTTTTCCGTTTTTTAGGCTAGACGGTAACTATGGCAGTTCCGGTTCCGGAAGCCGTGGTCCGTCACCGAACAGTTACGCCTGAACGCAAACAAACAGATGTACCCATACATATTTAAAATTTATATTATAACACTTGAAAAAAAATGCAAGACAATTTCGAATTGTCATACAAGCGTTTTAAATTAACCGGTTCGTAAACGTAATAGGTTAACTGTTAAAAGTAACGGTTGATATAAACAGTTATTTTTCAATGATCTGTTGATACATTAAACGTTTTTAAATTAACGTTAATTTCGTAAACGTTAACTGTTACAACTAACAGTTATACATTATTATTTTTATTTTACTAATATAAATACTTTTTTGAAATGCGACAATAAAAAAAATGGACAAACTGCCTTATTATGGCAACTTTAGTTTTTGATTAATTTCTCTGAGATTTTTTAAAATATTTTAAGTTGATTTTTTTTTATGTTTACTTATACTGTATTTATTATTTCCACTTAAATAAAGAAATGAATAAATAATTTCTCAGCAATATTTTCAAAAGAATCTCGTGTACTTTTGGTAATAAATAAATAAATAAATAAATAAAATTAATTCTCTTAATACTATAGATTCAACATAAAGTACATGTATAAATGGCGACAGTGACCAGTAAAAAAAAAAAACGCTCGTATGTCAATCGAAATTGTTTCATCTGCCACTTTTATTATCGTGATGTGTTCAACTAGTGTTGGGACACGAAAAAAAAAAAAAACTTGAAACGGTCAACGGTTTATCAACCGTTTCGTCAACTGTTTATAATTTCAGTTGAAAACAGTTGAAACAAATCACGACAATAATGCAGTAAGTACTTAATGAAAAAAAAATACATATATATATATATACAAAATAAATATGTAATAAAATAATTAAATAAATAAATAAATAGTTGTTAAATTATTAATATAAGTAATATAAATAATATAAATATGACGTAATTCAATAAATTTGTTAATAAAATGATAATTGTTATTGTAAATATTTTACAAAAAGGGCAACAAAAAAAAAACGCTCGTCGAGTGCAATGAATGTGATGTGATGTCTGATGAGTGCAATCGCTGAAGTAGTTTTTTTTTTTTTTTTTTACAAAAAATGTCCCGAAAATGTCACTGTCTGAATGTTAGCAGAATCCCGAGAATGGCCCCGTCTGTGAATGTTTAAAGCAGTTTTGTTTTTTTTAAATGTCCAATCTGTGAAATGAAGTATGTTTATAAAAACCGTCTGCACCATGGAGAGTGTGCGTCCATTCTCTTCGATTTGATCCAACCGGAACCGTTCCACTTGCGAAACACGAGGCGCGGGCGGGGGTTTCATCCCTTCGTGGTTGAAGTTCCTCGGTCACGCACGAAGCGTTACAGTTCCACCTTCCTTGTCCGAACTGCTAAGGAGTGGAACTCACTGCCTGCGTCTGTGTTTCCCCAAAATTACAACCTCGGGGTCTTCAAACGTAGGGTAAATGGGCATCTACTGGGTAAGCGTGGTCCACCTTCGGCCGCATCTGCACCTAACATCAAGTGAGATCGCGGCCAAGCGCTGCCTTGACTTATATAAAAAAAAAAAAAAACTTTTTTTTTTAAGAAATGTCCCGTCTGTAAAATATAGCAGATTTTTAAAAAATGTCCCATCTGTGAAATAAAGCAGATTTTTTAAAAAGTCCTTTTTTTTTAAATGTCCCATTTTAAAATTTAAATCTGTGAAATAAAGAATGTTTATAGACAATTTTTTCTAAAAATGTCCCATCTGTAAAGTAAAGAATGTTTAGACATTTTTTTTTAAATGTCCCATCTGTGAAATAAAGTATGTTTATAGAGCAGAATTTTTTCAATGTCTCGTTAAATTATTAAATTTTCATCTTTTTAAGCAGTAATGCTAACTTCCCATTACGTACAAATGGACATTTAATTTTTTTTTATGTATGTATGTAGTGAAAATCGGTTATGGCGACCTTCAAGGGACCACAAAAATTGGTCGTAATAATAGTCTTATCTTACAAAAGATAGTCTTTATAAGCAATAAACTCATTCGTTATAGAGATTTGGCAGGAATCTTGCCATTCTGTCGTAACCGATATATATGATATATATGTCGTTATAGCAGTTTGCTATAGTTTTTTTTTTTTAATTTAATATTTCGGGCCATTTTTCGAAAATGAAAATTGCAGCGATTGCAGTTTGAAAGATAAAATTCTATGGACACATTCCAAAAATGTAAATATGTATACCTACCTATTAATTAATTTTATTATTATTATTTTACGCAAAAAGAGAGATATACTACTTATGTATCGTAAGTGTTGCCATGTTCATTTTATTTTATTTTATTCCAATTTTTAATTTTAACGAAATAACGAAACGGTCTGACTAAATATTTTTCTTGTTATTCGTGTCGAATGAAAGAACGAACGAACGAACAAGTCGTCTACATAAATGAGTGTACATTGATTCAGCACGATTTTGGCTTTTGTCCGTAGCAAAAAATAAATATAGATATTATAAAACCAAATTCTCATACAATATTAATGTATGTGTGGAACTTTTTTTTTTTTGTAAAAAATTTGAGGAAATAAAAATTTAGGAACTTTAGGAAGTTGTATCCACTAGCGATATTACATATTTATTCTCGAAATTTATATCAAAAATTCCCCCAAAGGGGGGACTCATATTTTGATTTGTTAATATAATTTTTCTGGACTAATTTTGATTTGTTACTTAATTTTTCTGGACTAATTTTGATTTGTTAGTAAATCTACCTGGACTAATTTTAATGTGTTGCTTAATTTTTCTGGACAAATTTTGATTTGTCAGTATTTTTTTCTGGACTAATTTTGATTTGTTAGTAAATTTTTCTGGACTATATTTGATTTATCAGTAATTTTCCTGGACTTTAATAATTTTGATTTGTTACTTAATTTTTCTGGACTAATTTTGATTTGTCAGTAAACTTTTCTGGACTAGATCTGATCTAATTTTGTAAATTTTCCTAAACTAATGGCGACCGTAACCAAAATCGTTAGCTGAATGAATATAAGTAGTCGCTGTGTTAGTCTTTGTGATCTCAAAAAGTACCAGACTGTATATGATATGAAGTTGTATGTGGACGCGAAAGAAAAATGCGATATTTTTTTTAAAATATATTATACTCATGGCATCTGGTCATTTATGGTCATTTTGGGTGAAAATATGTTTTTTACATATATAGGTTCGATATATATATTATAATGTAGTTACAAGTTGTAAATAAATATAAATACATATAGGCGATATATTTTATCTAAAGTGGAATGTTATTTTTGAGTGTCTATTTCTGCTATGTATTAATAAATTATATTTATGATATTTGATTTCTAATTCGATGATATTTGTCGATATTTTTTTTCGAATTTTCTGGTTTTTTTTTTACAGTTTTGACGATTCGCTTATAGGCGATAATATCTTTAAAAAAATTTTTTAAATGAATTTTATCCATGTTTTTTGATTTGTTTTTCAAAAATATTAAATTTTAATAAAAATTTTTAAGTATTACATACTCTTTATAGATTATTTCCTTATTTCGATTTCTACTTTTTTTGGCATTTTTTCTCACTCTGGATTAAATTGTTTCATGCTTTTTCTTATTCTGGATTAAACTGTTTCACGTTTTTCTTATTCGAGATTAAACTTTTGTGTTTTTACTTATTCTTGATTAAAAATTTGGTTGATGCTTATCGTTATTTTGGTTTGAACTGTTTCATATTTTTCTTATTCCTATTAAGATTTTTTTCCTTATTTCGGATTAAACATATTTCTTTTTTATTCCGAATTACTAACTATGTAGTCACATTATATTAATAATAGTCACATTATTTCTTAAAAAATTATATCAATCGCCCCACATTTAGTAATTTTTTTAAAAAGATTGTTACTAAATATGGGCGAATCTGGAATTAGTCATTTCGATATAGGTAATATTGTACCTGTACGTTTGTTTGTATATTTGATGAAATTCTAAATAAAGTGAAGCATTTGATATAGGTGCTCAAAAATAATATAAGTAAATATAGTTATGTAACGTAACGTGTATATAAGCAATAATATTTTGGATATAACTTTATTATTATTATCTATCGAGTCCAAAACTCAAAAAATATTCAAAAAAATAGTATTTCTTATTTTCTCGAAGAAATACTAAGAATACTATTTTTCGAATATTCATTTTGATTATTTTGATTATATTCATATTCAGAGTCATTTTGTATTTCTTCAAATGAATATTAAAAGTACAATTAAAAATAAAATCTGAATAAGTATGACTTATTATTAAGAAATTTTTGAATATTTTTTTTGTATGATTTTATCTTTTAATATGTATTTATTTATTTATTATAAATAATAATGTTTTGAATTAATAGAGTTAAATCCAAAATATTTTAAATATTCGACCAAGAAAAAAAAAAGCCGATTTAATATATATTTTTTTTTGTTAAGAACGAAGCGGCACACACGTTTAGCGCATTAGTGTGTGTGTGTGTGTGCTTTTTTTTTAAATTCCAAAAGTCAAATTTAAGACTGAAAATACTGCTTTTTTTTCTTCAAATAAAGGAACTAGAAGGAACTTGTCGACATTGGAAAAAAATTTTTTAGCGAGTTTAAAAATAATATAAAAATCTAACTTTTTTTTATATATTTACGCTTAAATAAAAAAAAAACCGTGTTGAGAATTAGTGAGATTTTAAAAGAACGCAAGCAAGCAACAAGAGAAGTCAAAATATTGTCATAAATAAAAGTAAAATTCTGAAGTAAAAGTAGAAGCCCAAGTTGCACTCCATAAAATGAGCTATCGGCCAGTGAAAGTTGCGTCAAAATCGATACAGCCGATTTCGGAGATTGGCCGTGACAGACAGACAGACATGTTTTTTTTTCTCCTAGAGTATTGTATATTAAGTAAATTAAAGAGCACATATTTTGACATTTACAGAGACATTTCAAATTTATTTATTATTATTATTATTATACTTAGTATAGATAGATAATAATAAGGGTCACACCTAGCCTAGAGGAGAGAACACACCACAAAACGCCATCTATCCGTCGCCTCAGATACTAAAAGTGTAATAATTTGTCGAGACGAGTTCCTTGCTAAAAAAAAAGTTTATTCCCCGCGATTGAAATTTGTGTAAATATTTGAAATTATTATTAATATTATTATTTTTAAGTTAATTAAAAAAAGGAGCTGATGTTATATTAACACATTCCCCGCCCGAGTGTTGGTCGTAGACCGGAATACGTAACGAACCAGAGGGCGCTATTATTATTCACTCTTGCCTCTGTAAGCGTGACACCCTCATTAAAATTCGGTTGTATAAAATAAGCGCCATCTATCCGAATCGGTGCGTACTTGTTGGTTCATAATGCTTCAGACGCTTAATTTCGTCAAAAGTTTGTTGAGATGTTCTGACATGCAGAACTTGACTTTGTTTTTTTTTTTTTTTTTTTACTGTTTTTAATAATTAATTTGTTTTTCATATAAACATTTAGCTATACTTGAGTTGAACACAAAGTTCATTTAATTTTCATAGAAAATTAATTAATATATATTGTGTAACAAATTTGACACAAACAGCGCCATCTCTTGGTCAACCGAGGAACATAATAAGAAAAGTATAAAAAATAATTTCTCGTTTTTTTTTCATCACTATGAAGCCTTTAAATGTGAGGTGATACTTTTAAATCTAGCTTTTTTTTAACTATACAGATGTTTTAATTTGAACAGATGATTAATAGGGCTGTTGATATTTATAATACTCTAATAAAATTTAGTACGTATGTTTGTTGAGTTTTTACTGTGACTGCGCTTTCTGGTTTGTTAAGTGTTGTGTAAGTGTTGAAAGTTACGCCAGTGAGTTAATATTGGGATTTTAATACATACACAGTTTAATATGTTGGGATTTTGGTTGTCCCCAAAATGAGATGTTGAGATTTTAGTTATCCCTAAAATGTAATGCTGGGATTTTAGTTGTCCCCAAAATGAGATGTTGGGATTTTAGTTGTCCCCAAAATGAGATGTTGGTATTTTAGTTGTCCCCAAAATGAGATGTTGGGATTTTAGTTGTCCCCAAAATGAGATGTTGGGATTTTAGTAGTCCCCAAAATGGAATATTCGATATTTAGATCGAGTATTTTTTTAGGCTCATTTTTTTATTCGTATGTATTGGATCCATCAACGGGTCTTATGGGAAAATCAAAGGGGCGAATGGGAACCAGCGGTCAAGTTAGGGTCAAATCGATTTTTTTTTCGAGAATAATGAATCACTGGCGTAGTTTTTGAATCTTATCACAAACGAAATAAAGTGGATTCTTGTGTCTGTTCACTGGATTTTGTTAACAGTATGTAAGAGAAATGCGTATGAAATATTCCACTTCCATGAAAATCAATATTATTTGGTAAGAATAGATAATTATTTTTGTTCAAAAACTAGAATTTTTTTGGATTTTATATTTTGTGTTCTCCATTGGCAATTGTTAATAAATATTATAAATAATAAAATATTTATTCAAAAGTTTCTTTTATTTTTGTGTCAGACCCAATATTAAAGCCATTTTACGTAAGTAATAAATTAAATAAATAAATGATATGCGATTTCTAAAATAATGTGATGAGATATTTGCGCTCTGTTACAGTAGTACTACCAAGAAGTACTACTGGTAGTACTAATGTCACAACGCTGTATCACTAGTACTACTGGTAGTACAAGTGACACTCTTTAGAGATGGTAGTTACTTCTGCTTAGCAGAACTATATCTACTTTTTTCTTTTTTAATGAACAATTCTATATTTTTACATATTTTGATTACTTATCAATTATTCTTTAATTCAAAATCAGAATATTGATAATTAACTGTTTAAAGTAACTTCGACACTAGTCTACAACCTTCTTAAAAAACGAATCTAATTTTTTTTAAATAAAACAAACTCGCTGTATTCTCAATATATTTATTAAAAAAAAACACTTTCTTAACATATTATAATAATAATATATTCTATTCTTACGCCATCTTACATAATATAATACACTTAAATATTAACACACAATTTATTTCATGTACATATTTTATTTTCAAACTATTTGACATAGACATAATATTGACCCTTTAGCCGCCAGAGTCGGATTTATCCGACAATTTTATTGTGTCCATTTCGCCAGAGCCGCATATATACGACAAATTCTGTATATATACCGAATATACCACAAATTCGACAAACGAGCCGCATATATGCATATAAAAGACAATGTGTGTGTGTGTGTGTTATATATATCTACATATATATAAAAGAATGTGTTTTTTTTTTATAAGAGATGGGTTAGCTCTTGGCCAACAACTAGCCGTGTGGCAAGGATGAGGACTAAGATGGAGCGAGCTCACCCAGAAGACGCCTATTCACTCGAACCTTGAATAGATTAGGGTTACATGTGCTCGGAAACACAGACGCCGGCAGGGAGTTCCAAGTTGTGTGTGTGTGTGTGTGTGTTTGTGTTATATATATAGATATATATAAAAGAATGTGTGTGTGTGTGTGTGTTATATATATAGATATATATATAAAAGAATGTGTGTGTGTTTGTGTTATATATATAGATATATATAAAAGAATGTGTGTGTGTTTGTGTTATATATATAGATATATATAAAAGAATGTGTGTGTGTTTGTGTTTTATATAGATATATATATAAAAGAATGTGTGTGTGTGTGTGTGTTATATATATATCACTTTATATAGATTTTTATTTTGATGAAACTTTCAGACAAACTTGAGATTACTTAGTCCAACGGATAATCCTGTCAAAAATTTGGTAACGATCGGACGCGGACAAAGTCGCGGATACCAACTAGTTTTACAATACATACCTTAACTTAATATTATATACATAATATAATATATATATTTACAAAATTCATTATTTTTCAACTACATAGCCCAAAAAATATTTTTTTATATATTACTTTATTTACTATTTATATCATAAATCTATTTTATAAGTATAAATATAAAATATTTATTTATACTTTCTAAACACTTACTATTTTATACTTTAAAAAACTAATGTTTAAATTAAATTGTAAAATAAAAAACCGTATTTACAAAGTATGGTTAATATTTTTAGGCCAACAAATGTCTTAGAGCACTAATTAATTATTAATTAATTAATTAACTCACTAATAAAACGCGATGATGATAAAGACTAAATCTAGACTCAGAAAACAAATTATTACTACCCTCAATCGAGGCCCAATATTAATACTAATATTATTAAAAAAAGAGTTGTATTTTTGGCTGATTTTTGTATAAACTCGAAAAACTAGTGGACAGTTGATAAAAACTAGTGAACTTAAAACGGCTGATGATTGAACTCAAAACGGCTGATGATGATGAACTCAAAACTAGTCAAAATTGCATAAATGATGAACTTCAAACAGCTAATTTTAATGAACTTAAAACGGCTGATGATGATGACCTCGAAATTAGTCAAAACGGCTGATGATGATGACCTCAAAATTAGTCAAAACTGCTGACAATGAACTCAAAACGGCTGATGATGATGACCTCAAAATTAGTCAAAACGGCTGATGATGATGACTTGAAAATTAGATAAAAACACCTAATTTTGATGAACTCTAAACAGATAATTATGATAATGAACTCTTAAACACGTAATTTTGATGAACTCAAAACAGCTGATGATGATGATGAACTCAAAACAACTAATTTTAATTAACTCGAAACAGCTGATGATGATGATGAACTCAAAACAACTAATTTTAATTAACTCGAAACAGCTGATGATGATGATGAACTCAAAACTGCCAATGACCGATCAAAACTAATCAAAACTGTTGTTGATAATGATAATTGCACTTAAAACACCTCTAATTTTTAAAAAACTCAAAACACTTAAACACTCGATCGATAGATTTTATTTTATTTTTAATTTTTTTTTTAAAAAAAAACCACTCTATTTCAATCTGACCACATTGTACGGATGCTGTTTTAACGGCACCGCCTTGCGCAGTATCGGCAAAGACCTCACTTGCACTTTTGCGGTGGGCTTCACGTTTTGCTGTAGAATCACTGCGTTATTCTTCAACACGACCACATTCTGTGTCTCCTGGGTCAGACGACCCCGCTTCAACACGTACAGCGGCTTGTTGTCGACCATTGTTATCGGCACGAAGTTCTTTTGATTCAAAATTATCTTCTTTCGATTCGTGTTCTCAACTTTTATCGGAACGTTTAACGTTTCCATGTCCGTCTCTTCGTCTGTCTTTTCAATTTTTATCTCAACGTCGTTAAACTTTTGAGTGTTTAACATCAATTTCTTTGTTATCGTGTCTTTATTTGTCTTCGATTGTTTCATTTTATTGTCACTTTTCAATATTATCGCTTTGCTTTTCTTTAAATTATCCTTCATTCTGTCTGTTTTATTGTCGACTGCATATTTATTATTTGATTCCTCGTTCGTTTTCTTAACGAGAACCAATTGTCTCATCGGACTATCGTTATTCGTTTGTTTCATCAAATTATCATTAGCCAACACGACTTTTCTAACATTGCTCTCTCTGGCTGGCCCTCTTCTCGATGTTGTTTTATTCATATAATTATGATCAATCACTTCTTCTTTTATTTTTACGATTTCATCATCGTTCTCATAAATTATTTTAGTTTGATACTTTTCATTCAAATTCGCTTCTGCATCTTTAAAATCTTCTTCTTCTTCCACTTCTTCGTCTTTACTTTCTACGATTTCGTATTGAGTCATTTCTTCTTCTTCTTGTTGTTCTTGTTCTTCTTCCTCTTCTTCTTGTTGTCTATCTTCTTCGTATTCAATTTCTATGTGTTGCACTGCATCTATTACTTCCGATTGATCCATTTCAACTTCGGCAACTTCATCTATCACTTCCATTTCGTTCACATCACCGGAATCCATCACTTCGTACATGTTCATCTCTTCGTATTCGTCTGTTTTTGGTTTTTTTACGCGCGGCTTGCGTTTGTACGGACACGGCTGTTTCAAGTGTACCGTGAGATAGTGTAGCTTGCACGAGTTCGATTGCGAGAAACGTTTCTCGCAAACTTCACACTCGTACGGTTTGTCACCGGAGTGAACCTGGAATAAAAAAAATTAGGATTTTGAATTCGTGCTAAATATTATAAATGAAAAGTTATTGGTACTGCTCCCGAATATACTATCTAACAAAGATAATTGATTGGTCTCGCTGCGCTCGACTAGATAGAGCGCTATACAAAAGCAATAGCTCCGAAAATGTGGCAACTTTTTATTGTAGTGTGTGTAAAAAAATCGTCACTTTTTATCACTTTACTTTTTACCCAGTTTTTACACAGTTTCACTACGCAAACTGATATTTTATTATGGCTAAAATTTAATAAAACATTCGGCACGTACACATCACAGGCAGTTTGCAGTGTGACTGTGGCTCGGGTACGCCGAATTCGACGTACTATTTTATGCCGCATTTTACAAGTACGACTACGGTATCTAGTAGAGCGCAGCGAGACCAATCATTCATCTATGCTATCTAATATATAAAATTCTCGTTTCGCTGTGTTCGTTGCCAAACTCCTCCAAAACTAAACGGCTGGACCTATTTTGATGAAATTTTGTGTGTGCTCATCGATCGGGTAGGTCTGAGAATCGATCGGCCAACATTAATTTTTCATACACCTAAATTTATTTTTTTATTTTTGGACAAAACAAGTTTTATCGGGTCAGCTAGTAATATGTATTATAAATGCGAATGTAACTCTGTCTGTGTGTTTTACCTTTTCGCCAAAACACCTAAACCACTCGCTGTTATGAAATTCATTATAAACATACAAAACATACAAAATACATGTCGGGGGATATGCGAATGGACTTAGGGTAACAAATAATAAAAAAAAAAAAAGTGCCATGGCTTCTCGATGGCACAGTAGACATGAATATGTCTCATATCATAAATGAAAAGAAAGATTTAAATGGTCCCTATCCCTATCCTTATCCTTATTCTTTCCCCTTATCCTTAATCCTTCTATGGTCAACAGGGATAATATATATATAAACAAACGAACAAACTATCCCTATCCCTATCCCCATCCCTATCCTTATCCTTATTCTTTCCCCTTATCCTTAATCCTTCTATGGTCAACAGGGATAAAAGTGCCATGGCTTCTCGATGGCACAGTAGACATGAATATGTCTCATATCATAAATGAAAAGAAAGATTGAAATGGTCCCTATCCCTATCCCTATCCCTATCCCCATCCTTATCCTTATTCTTTCCCCTTATCCTTAATCCTTCTATGGTCAACAGGGATAATATATATATAAACAAACGAACAAACTATCCCTATCCCTATCCCCATCCCTATCCCCATCCCTATCCTTATCCTTATCCTTATTCTTTCCCCTTATCCTTAATCCTTCTATGGTCAACAGGGATAAAATATATATAAACAAACGAACAAATTATAATTAATTCATTTACGTCATGGTAACGATTTTCGTGACACACATTCTTTCGAATAGACCCCAGAGAAAAGACATATTCATGTCAAAAAACTTACCCTCTTGTGTCTAGTTAGACCGCTTCTACTCGCAAAGGCTTTTGGGCACAATCTACAAATGTAAGGTCTCTCTCCGGTGTGTGTTCGTATGTGCATCTGAAAATTAATAATATATTATTATTGTATTATAGAGAAAAAAGATTTTTGTATTTGAATAAACTACCACTAATCAAAAACCACTAGTTTTTGAGTGCAACTGACAAGCATAGCATAATATCCATATCTAGTATAAATTACCTGCAAGAATAAACTCAAAAACCACTAGTTTTTGAGTTCAAACGACAAGCATAGCATATATAGCATAGCATAGCTTGTATAAATTACCTGCAAGAGTAAGTTAGCGTTGAATCCTCTCGCGCATATCGGACAAATGAACGGCTTCTCTCCCGTGTGTGTCCTTATGTGATTCTCCAACGCGAGACGACTCTGAAATTTTGAAAAATATATAGACCATTGAGCAGCGTTTGTCATCTCTGGTACAGTCCCGTATCCTCACCTTCTTTGAATAGAAGAATAACGTTTTATTTGCTACAAAGGACATAGTTACATAGACATAGGTACATAAAAAAAAACTTAAAAGACACACACAAACGTCCCCTGAAACAAACCGCTCCAACTCAGCATAATGCAGGTTTTAGAAACCTGCGCTGGTCTTCCGTTAGAGCCGATGGTGAGGTTACGCACTTATTAACACATAATATACACATACACAAAACACAATTCTTTGGCCACGTCTGCCGCCGGGAGGAGGTGGCTATTGAGCGGACTTGTAGTTCAGGGAAAGGTTGAGGGTACCAGGCCACATGGAAGATCACCTATGAGATGGACAGATCGGATAAAGGCTGCAGTGAATGGCTCATCATCATTAAAATACAGGAATGCACGAGGAAGGTGGCCATCAGAGAGGAATGGCGGCGTGTTGTTAAGCTTAAGCTTGCCACCAACACCCGAAATGATGAACACGACCACTCTATCAAGAGTGAGTAGCGAATATGGGCTTCAGCGCATAGTGCTGGAGGGGTTTAAGTAAAAAAGTTTGATTGTTTTTTTTAATTAAATTGAAATAGGCTCCGAAACTAGTGGATAAATTTGAAAAATTCCTTCACCTATAGAAAGCTACGTTATCAGCGAGTGACATTTTTTTTATGAATGTCAAGGCAGCGCTTGACCGCGATCTCACTTGATGTAAGGTGCAGATGCGGCCGAAGGTGGACCACGCTTACCTACTTACTTAAGTGCCCACTTACCCTACGTTTGACGACCCCGAGGTTGTAATTTTGGGGAAACACAGACGCAGTCAACGAGTTCCACTCCTTGGCAGTTCGGACATAGGCTATATTTTAAGTTACGCGAACGAAGTCGCGTGCAACAGGTATCTATACTAATATTATAAAGCTGAAGAGTTTGTTTGTTTGTTTGAACGCGCTAATCTCGAATTCGTTCGAATTGAAAAATTATTTTTGTGTTGATCATTTATCTTTAAGGCTAGGCTATATAACATCACGTTGCGACTAATAGGAGCGCAGAAACAGTCGAAAATGTGGAAAAAACGGGGAAAATTATTCATCTTTGAGGGCTTCCGTTGCGTGCGCTGCGAAAACCGTTCGAGATACCCAAATCATTCCCAAAATGACTATTCCATGCGGACCAAGTCGCGAGCACCAGCTATATTAAATAAAGATTAGTTTATATACTTACGGAACAAGACCTGCCACACTCGGGACACACAATGGTGTGCTTCTGCTTGGTTCCGAGGTGAGCATGAGTCCGGTGGATGTTGAGCGAGCGGACATTGTTGTATGATTTGTTGCACTGCAATTATAAGAACACAAAATCATTAGACTACGGGGCTACGGTGGACGCTGTTGTTGGTGCAGTGCAGACATTTGTTTTTAAATATCACACTGACAAACGATTCGGAGCTCATATTAGGTTTAGTATTGTATGTATACTTTAATATTATTATTTTTTAAATTAAGTGTATGTAATTTTAAAGATGACAAAAAGATTAGTATTCCGAGTTTCTTTCGGGGTTTCTTCTCAAGATCATCATCTTGGCATTTTATCCGAAACCCTAGTAAATGTAAATTTAAATTTATAAAGACGATCATAAGAGTTTCTTGTAGAAACTCAATTGAGAAATAAATATTTTGATTTGATTGTTTGTTTGTTTGGTGGACCGATTCGAAAAATTCTTTCACCGTTGAGAAGCTATATTATCAGCTAGTTACACGCATAGGCTATATTTTATAAAGTTATGCGGACGAAGTCGCGTGCAAGAGCTAGTAAATAATAAAGTTAAAAATCATTTATAATAGGTCCTAAGTAGTGATTATTGTTGGCATTTTGTCATGAAGCTATCTATACATACTAATGTTATAAGGTGAGATTTGTATTTTTGTATGTTTTTAATGAATAAACATACAAAAATACAAATACAGTTTTGAAAATTCTTTCACCCGTAGAAAGCTAAATTATCAACGAATAACATACTTAGGCTATATTTTAGAAAATTACGCGGACGAAGATCAGCTAGGTAGTGTACTAATAAACTGCAGTTTTCAATTGTATTTAGTTTAAATAAAACATATTTTGCATTGTAATCGCGTTAACGCTGACCGCTGATAAAAATAGTAGGTATGTAAGCATGTTTAGGTAACTAACCTAAGTTATTTAATGCAAATATGCAAAACTCAAAAATGCCGAATGATTTCTTTATTCCAAACAAACAAATCAACTTTTTATATCAATAGTCATCAACACACATTAACAAATATATTTATGTCAAGCGTTTTGTTTGTATGACGCTTGGCTAAATCCCGTATAGCCGCCATTATTAGGTTATAAAGTTTCAAGTTGAATGTTATGTTTATTGAGCAATCATTAATTTATTGTACACTGGGCATCCAATTAAATGGAGACACAGATTTTCTGAAAACGTTCAAACATAGAAAAGTAAAAAATAATGGTATTCTATGACTATATCCCAACATGACACAGATCATAGTCGGATAAAGTAAAATACAACTTACAAACTCGCAGACATTCTCCTTCGGCTTGACAACCTCATCTTCGCCTTCTTTGACAACAATGTCGCCGTTGGCATGTTTCTCTATCAAATGCTTCTTTAAAGTTTCATCAGAATTGAAACATTCGCCGCAAGCACAGATCATATAGTCGTCATCTGTGCTGAACGTATTTACTTCGACGACATTGAAGGTTTCCGTTTCTTCTTCCATTTTTCTTTGTTTATGAAAGTTGCAGAAAACAATTTGATTTCGCAGAATAAATAAAATATTTTAGATAATATTCAGAAACTATAGTCAAGTCACAGATATCTTTTTACAATACACAAGTCTACGACGCAATTCTATTGAAGGAAGGGACGCAGTATGCTATAATTATAACACAATGCAGAGACCACGCCAAACCCACGCGCGCGCAGAGTTGACCCGAAATGACGCCTACCATAGAGTAATGACTAATGTCAAACAAAAGCATAGAGTAAAATTTGAAACCAGAGTTGCCAGGTTATCAAGTTACATTTTCGTCGATTTTAATAAAATGTAAAAATTAGTTCATAAAAAATGCATATGGTTTGAAAAAATATATTAAATGATATATGTATAGTATAACAATATTTTAATTTTGCCATAAAATATTCACACTCACATGGATTGTTGTGTTGGTATTTTAAATTGTCTACCTACTCATTTAATTTTTACTATGAAGTGTAATTATATTAATCAAATAGTAGTTATCTAAACATTAAATAGATATTATGTCATCGGAAGTGGTTTACATTTAAATTTAAAATACAAGCTCAGCCTAGTTTAGATTTACGGATTGAGTGAAGTAACAAGATTTCAAATTGTGATCTAGACTTTATATTCACTTACTGAAATTTGTTTATACTCATTACATGTAAAATGTTGCTAATGATGCGTGGATCCGAGTATAAACGATTCAGTACGTCAACAATCCGAGCGCACTTGATGTCGAGAGGAACGGACTAAACTCGATTCAGCATCGCTGACCTGAGCATGACGGTTCACTTACAATCACTCCTCAGCAGTAAATGCACCTAAATACATTCCGAATTTATATTTATGTTTAATAAATTAGAAACATAGCCCATCTCAGACTAATAATTACATAGGGTATATTAGACATAGGGTACATTAGACATCGGCAACTTTTTCAGTAAAACAATAAATAAACAACATATACCACATAGCCTCCCCAACCCGGTTGGTCACCGTGGGGAGAAAGACCACTACCCCCCAGACAATGAAAATAAAAATAAAAATAAATCGGAATCTACATCAACAAAAAATAAGAATCTATTTATAGCAACTTTAAATGTAAGAACACTTAAATCGGAAGAAAAACTTTTGGAACTAGAGAATGCAATTAAATTCATAAATTGGGATATAATTGGTTTAAGCGAAGTTAGAAGAAACGGCGAAGAAATTGAAGAACATGATGACTATGTGTTTTGCTACAAGGGAGAAGTTCAAGGATTGTACGGTACTGGATTCTTGGTTAAAAAACATTTGAAAGAATTTATACAAGAATTCATTGGAAAATCAGACAGATTAGCAGTGTTAAATTTAGAGTTGCCAGGTTTCAAGCATAAGTGGTCAATATTGCAAGTGTACGCTCCCACAGAGCAAGCCTCGGAAGGAGAAAAAGATAAGTTCTATAACGACCTATCAGACACAATGTATCATATACACAAGAATGTTGTCGTAATGGGTGATTTCAACGCGCAGATTGGAAAACGGTTGAATAGAGAAGAAAATGTAATAGGAAAATACAGTTATGGGAAAAGAAACAGAAATGGAGAGAGGTTAGTAAATTTTGCTCGAGAACACAACCTAGCTTTAATGAATAGCTTCTTTAAAAAAAGTGCAAATAGAAAATGGACTTGGCTGTCACCTGATGGGAGATTCTCAAATGAGATTGATTTTATATTGACTAATGCACCTAAAACCTTTTTAGATGTCGGAACAATAAATAATTTTAATTTTAATACTGACCATCGCTTGTTAAGAGGAAAAATGATCACAGAAAATCCTAAACCAACACGGAGTAGCATAAATACTAAGTCCAGTAGCTCATTAATGCCTGTCTCAAACTGTCAACTTAAAGAATTGAAAATAGAATTGGAAAAAATAAAGATATATAAAACAATCCAAGAAAAATACAATAAATTAGAGGAAATTTTTAAAAACTTTATCAAAAAATGTACATATAAAATTAAAAAAGACCGCATAGGCCCTGAGGCAAAAGACCTTATTATTCAGAGAAGAGCATTATTTTTAGATAGAAAAAATAAAACAAAGGAAATAGCCGAGATTAGTAAAATAATTTCAAATAAAATTAGGGTACATCGAAAAACTAAAAGTTTAGAAGTTATTAAAAGTGAAATTGAAAAAACTGGAGGCATAAAAAAGGCGCTAAGATTGCTTAGGGAAAGCACTACATGGATAAAAAGTATGAAAAAAACAGATTGCACAGGAAAAGAAGTTATAAATAGTTCAAGATTAGAAATTCAAAAAATTGCTACAGATTTCTACCGAAAATTATATGAAAGTAATGACAATGAACACGAACAAACCTCTAAATATGCATGGCTGTCTACAGAAGTCAAAGAAGTGATACCACCGATCATAGAAAGTGAAATAAGAAACGCAATACTAACACAAAAGAACAATAAAGCACCTGGTGAAGATGGAATAAATAATGAAATATTAAAAGAAACAATGGAAATAATACTTCAAGAACTAATCATTTTATTTAACTCCATCATTTGTAATTATGAAATACCGAAACAGTGGACGAAGTCAACAATAATATTATTACACAAAAAAGGAGATAAAAATTTAATAAATAACTACAGACCAATTAGTATTTTGCCTAATTTATATAAAGTGTTTGCTAAAGTGTTATTGGGGAGAATGATGCAAACTTTAGACACAAATCAACCACTTGAACAAGCGGGCTTCCGTAAGAATTTTTCTACCATTGATCATATACATGTGGTAAGACAAGTTATCGAAAAATGTAATGAGTATGGAATAGATTATTACTTGTCTTTTGTCGACTACAACAAGGCTTTTGATTCTATAAAACATAATAAGTTATGGGAAGCATTGCTAAATCAAGGAATAGAGAGGCACTATATTCAAAATATTAAAAAAATCTATACTAACAGCAGTGCAAAAATACAGTTAGAAAGTAAAGGCGATGAGTTTGAAATAAGGAAAGGTGTGAGACAGGGAGATCCTCTATCCCCCAAATTATTTACAGCAATTTTAGAGCATGTTTTTAGGAATCTAAATTGGGACAATTATGGTCTAAATATCAATGGAATAAGGTTAAACCACTTGAGATTTGCTGACGACATTGTAATCTTTGCTAGTGACTACATGTCATTGCAGACATTGTTGCAACAATTGGTAGAAGAAAGCAAGAAAGTAGGGTTAACTATTAATAACGAAAAAACAAAAATAATGACAAACAAATGTAAAGAGAAAATAATACTAGATGGCAAAGAAATAAAATATGTTGATGAATACATCTACCTGGGGCAACTCATATCTCCTTGCGACTCTATGGGGAAGGAAGTAGAAAGAAGAATCAACATTGCTTGGAATAGATACTGGTCACTTAAGAATATTATGAAAAACAAAGACATACCAATAACTATAAAAGGGAAACTTTATACAACCTGTGTACTGCCATGTTTAACATATGGATGCCAAACATGGAGTCTTACAAAAAAATTGGAACAGAAACTGATGGTATGTCAAAATTCTATGCAAAGAAGTATGTTAAACATAAAACTAAAAGATAAATGCAGACTAACAGACATCCAAAGGAAAACCCAAATCCCCAACATAATAGTAAAAATAAGGCAACTAAAATGGCGCTGGACAGGTCACATAATGAGAGAAAGAGTGGATAAGTGGACCAAGAGGGTGTTGGAATGGTATCCAAGAGAAGGAAAAAGAAAAAAGGGAAGGCAGCTAAGAAGATGGGATGATGATCTGCCCAAAAGATGGAGACAGCTGGCACTTGACCGCAGAAGGTGGCATTGTCTGGAGGAGGCCTATGTCTTCGGACAACCTGATAAGGTTGCAGATGTCTAACCCAAATAAATAAAATATACAAGATTGATATATAAACATATGATAGAATATATAAGAAATAAAACAACCAAATTTAGTATCAAATTTTTTTATTCTTTTTATTATATGTATAGAAGCGCATTATGATATATATATATTTTAAATTTGTTATGTAACCTATTAGTGAATAAAGGCTTATTTTATTTTATTTTATTTATTTTATTAGTTATCTAAACATTAAATAGATATTATGTCATCGGAAGTGGTTTACATTTAAATTTAAAATACAAGCTCAGCCTAGTTTAGATTTACGGATTGAGTGAAGTAACAAGATTTCAAATTGTGATCTAGACTTTATATTCACTTACTGAAATTTGTTTATACTCATTACATGTAAAATGTTGCTAATGATGCGTGGATCCGAGTATAAACGATTCAGTACGTCAACAATCCGAGCGCACTTGATGTCGAGAGGAACGGACTAAACTCGATTCAGCATCGCTGACCTGAGCATGACGGTTCACTTACAATCACTCCTCAGCAGTAAATGCACCTAAATACATTCCGAATTTATATTTATGTTTAATAAATTAGAAACATAGCCCATCTCAGACTAATAATTACAATAGATTCATAATGTAGTAAAAAAATGACACGAATAAATACCTTTTTTGGCTAGTAGCTTTTGGACCAATATTTAATTTCCGCCAGTGACACCACAAACTAAATAGTAGATACTAACGTATCAGACGGAAATCTGCAGTACAAATGCGCTGGACATGAGCTCGAGTACTTTAATTTCTCCTGATTGGTCATAGCAAAATAGAACATTTGACTTCCCGCCCCTCTCAGCCTCTTACCCCTTTGTTTTTTTACGGGCTATAAGTCCTTGAATTTATTTTTAAGTAAGGAAATTTCATCACAATTAAAACACAGTAAATAATGCATACATATTTATATTTTAGGATATAGACAAACATAACATGGACTTAATATACGACTTAAATAGAAACTAGAATAGAAATAAATAGAACAATAACGCCCGTACTAACAAAGTGTGCGATAAACTCAACACATTACACTATAACACTGCACATCCACTGAGTCCTGTCACGAACTTGTATTTTCTGGCACACAGCACTTATAATACATACTTAATATAATAAATGTATCCAAAGATTGTTATTAATAAATTAGTAGATATATAAAAAGGCGGAAATTAATGGACGCAACAATATAAACAACAATGACCTTACAAAACAAAATGGCTTCCTGTCTTAGTACAGATCGCTATAAGGCAATGAAGGCGATGAGAGAGGAGGTGAAATGTCATGTTCTATTTTGCTATTACCACAGGCTATAAAATTGATATGTCTAGTGAATTTTCCTTGAAGATTACCAGCCGTGAGTGACACTTACACTGGCAACACTTGCGTGAATTATATTTGCGTTTATTTTTTTATCGCGAAACTGTACTTGTCAAAATGTGGGCAATACAAAACAAATCTAAGATATAAAATAAGATGTACACAACCTCAGATAAAAATTTCATATAAAAAATCGATTGGCTATTCAAGGCATAGAGTATATATAAACTATAAGCAGCAATACGAGTCTCATAGAAGTAAGGCTAAAATAAAAACCAATACTTATAGTGTGTTGCTTCTTACACCAATGCACTGAAGCCATAAACTAAAGAGAGACAAATATACTGTCACTAGATGTTCGTCTGGCTGTTCCGTACCAGAGTGACCTATACAAATTATCCATATATATAAGACGATATTCGGCACAACACTAACATAACCTATACTGTTTTTTATCTTTTTCTTAAAATATTAGGTACGTATATTCAAGAAACAGAATTTATTAGTGGTATTTATTATACAAACAAGCTATCAGTATATTTACTGCATGACTGATTATACAAACAAACAAAATCACTTACCGATGGTAACTTATAAACATATCCTCGTTTTGTTTTCTGGACGCATTAGATTTACATCCTGGGACTGAACAAGACATTGTTATAAGTAATCAAAGAATTCACAGATATCTAATTAGTGTTATAATTTATTTGATGCTAGATTTATTATATTTTGATACAGAAACAGAAATCAAAACAAATACGTTGTCACTCGTGTCAGTCACATAGGTACAGACAGATAAGTAAAGTTGACACATTGCGCCATCATTTTGTTAACGTTAGCCAGCCTCTTTAAATCGGCATCATAAAACGGCACCAAACTACGAAAGGAACCAAGTTTGACGTTTTTACTAGGTACGCTGATCAAAAATAAGAACAAAGTTTGTATGTTTGTCTCTTTTTGACTTACGGCTTCAATGCATTGGTGTAAGAAGCAACACACTATAAGTATTGGTTTTTATTTTAGCCTTACTTCTATGCTTTCGACGAATATTAGATCAACAAGATACCTAATGCTTTCACATACCTAACTGTTGACAATCTCGAAATAATCTTCTTCTAATGTACTTTTATTTTAATAATAAGAAAATATAATAACATAACATTATACCTATCTATATACAAATAAAACATTAAAAACAAACTTAACATTAAACCTAAAATATCAAACAATTTATAAAAAGAATACCCCGTCTAACAGGTCCTCCTGCGGCATGGACCCCATTATGCTGGCGACGTTACCCCTCTGTACTGCCAGAGCGATACGCTGACAGAAATACGTGCCAGCCCTGGGATCCCCTGTAGACTCGACCAGTCGTGACGACAGTGCCCTTACAAATTTTTTCATATCTGCTGACCAGGGGCCCAGTGTCTCTATTATGCTTTAGTTATTATTCTGAGATACGAGTTCATACCATAGAGTATACAAACAAAACCAATTGACAAAAACCCGCGAAATTTGAAAAGTATTTGCAAATAATTATAATTTTAACACAGCATTAGGACGAGTTTATATTTGAAGTTACGAATAATTGAGATAAAATATTTGTTAGTATATTAAACAAATACTATAATAGAAATATGTTTGAAAAATAAAATAAATGGACTTTAAAAATAATGGTACTATTCTTAATTGTTTAAAACAGGCAATCTCGGATTTAACATTTGTATAATGGGAATAACAAAAGAAAAAATTAAGCTAAATATACAATTAAGTTAGATACCTACACATTTAACACACACACACACACACACACACACACACACACACATACACACATTGTTTTATTTACCTTTGTTGCATTGCCTCCTGCTATGGAAGCAAATTACAATGTAATATTTTATAATTTACGATGTTTTAGAGACATGTCTTATTACGGTCACGCTTTCAAACCATATAACTGCCATTGAACATTCCCTGTTTATCCCTCTTTCCATACGTGAAAACCGAATTAAAATCGGTGTAACCATTCTCGAGTTTTTGAAGCGTACGCAAACCAACTTAACCAAAGATAATTGATTGGTCTCGTTGCGCTCGACTAGATAGAGCGTTATACAAAAGCAATAGCTCCGAAAACGTGGCAACTTTTTATTGTAGTGTGTGTAAAAAAATCGTCACTTTTTATAATTTTTTACTCAGTTTTATTATATTTTTACACAGTTTCAGTACGCAAACTGGTATTTTATTATGCCTAAAATTTAATAAAACATTCGGCACGTATACATCACAGACAGTTTGCAGTGTGACTGGCTCGGGTACGCCGAAATCATCGTACTATTTTATGCAGCATTTTACAAGTACGACGGCGGTATCTAGTCGAGCGCAGCGAGATCAATCATTTATCTATGAAAAAAAGATTTCCACAAGCCGTGTCTCAATCAGTGACATGTAAAACGAAACAATATGTTTAGTTTTGTTCAGGAAATACTAACAAACAATATCTTTAAAATTATATTTATATAGAATGTGTCCTCTAATTTGTAATGGTCGGTGTTATAATGTAAGGTATCGAGTCCAAGGTATCATTATTAGCATGTAAATAGAGCTCATTTTATATAAATTATTGAAGCGTCATGTTATGCTGTTAAATGTTTTCGAAATAAGAAACCAAGATGTCGCCAGTGAGATTTGTTTTCCCGCGTTTATTGGTTGCCATGTTGTTTTATGTAAGTATTCTGGTTTTTTAAGAATTTAGACAATTCTAGATACGTTTAAATTTTTTTGGAGTTTACTCCTTGAGAATCGATTTGCATTATATTATAAGCCCTAGCCTAGGTATGAAAATTTATGGGAGTAAAATAAAAATGGTCACACGAATGCCTTATGTTATAGATATGTTCTATTTTTTGAATATTTTATTTTAGAATAATTCTGATACACAATATTATTTAAAAAAAGAACAATGTTGTTCTTTCGGCGTGTTCGAATTGTGAAAATTTAAATAATAAAACAATATTACCTATTAGGTATAATGTTACTTATTATAATAACAGCATGTGTGCTGTTTGTTTTGTTAAATGTGTAAGCGATGCCTATTTCCCTATCCCTTATCTATATCTAGGACTAATATTATAAAGAGAGAAGATTTGTATGTTTGTAATGAATAAACTCAAAAACGAGTGGACTAATTTTAAAATTTCTTTTACTTATAGACAAGCTACAACAACTAATATGTATTTAAGTACATAAATTTAAAATTATTATATTTTTTCACAGTTCATGGCAATGAGTGAAGCGCGCCCTCTATTTTTCCCCTTTTTCGATATATTTGGAGCTGGGTAAGTTTTAAAAATATTATTTTTTACACAATGCAATTATTTTGATTACATAACAAAAAAATATTATATTGTAAGACTTAAAAGTAAACTAGACAGTATGTACGCGAGTCATAGAAAATCCATTATGAGTGGTTCGTGGTGGTTTTAAACTAAAGAGTCAACTTTGAAAATTTCAAAATTGATCTGGTCTGGATTTGGAAAGCAGTGACACTGACAGCTGACAGGGCACACTGCGCTTCGCAGTCATTTGCACAATTTCTGACGATAGATGTCGCCGCGCCGGCAGGTCATGACGCGCTATCGTTTCGTTTCTCAAAATCCCCTTCACAATGCGACGTTTTCGGTGAGAATTACGCTCAAATTGTCGGTCCGAATATACTGTATTACTCCCTACTAGAGAGTAAAAACACACTCAATATAGAAAATATTGCGTGTGCTTTCACTCTATCTATATAATGTATTTAATATTTATTTTATTTCAAATATTTCAGCACGGATGCTACATTAGGCACTCCAGTGCTTGCAGCATTGGCTGCGGGTCATAATCACACCGCGAAGCTAGAACAATTGGCTGAATTATTTTCACGTAAGTACCAAGCTGTTGCTTTGCTTGCTGTCCAGAATCCATTTGTATAATTCATCGTACTTATATTGTTTGTACTACCTATACGATAATTTACAATAACTTGGTTCGGTAAGAAAAATAAAATAAATATTTTCAAACATTCCACACAGCACCATCTAGTGCCAGAGTAAGCAACTAATGCTGTATTAAGGATGCCAGACAGTTGATATATTACCTAAATAGATTACTTTTTTTGTAAATATGTACATACATATTATAAATACAAACATCCATGACTCAGATACAAAGGTAATCAACATATATGTAAACATTTGCCCCTAGCGGGATTCGAACCCGCGACCTTTTGGTTAACAGCTAGGGTTACTAACAACTGAAGTCACCTATATAAAGGCGACGGCACGTATCATTAACTGGACCGTTAACCTGTCTGTCTGTCAGTCTGTGGATGGGCTTTGGGGTAGATGAGTCTTGAATCTTACAATAATAATACTGAAAATTATATTTGTGCTTTTTTTTTTCAGTTTTCACGGGTTAAAGCAGATAAAGATTGAACGGGCTACCACTTCCAAGCATATTTATGACTATATTTTTAAACTTAAAATTTATCTATGTTTTAAAAAATGTCTAAGCTTGGTTTCAAAGTATTTAATGCAGGGAATGTTGCCAAATTTTAGTTTCTCTTAAGTAGGTATATATTTATTTAATTAGTTTTAATTGTGGTTTTAATTAAGATTAATAACTGTATTGATAATATGTACGAAGTTTGATTAAATATATTGCTTATAAAATAATTATTAGTATTTTCTTGCTGCTTATCTATGAATGTTCGCTTAGATAATGGCTATCTATAAGCGCGCTGTACCATGGTGCGTATGACAGTTGACTAAACGTTCCTTTTCACCGTCGAAAGTAGGCGAAACCGTCGAATTTCAAATAATATTTATTGTGAGCGTAAAATACGGAATATTAAAAATGTACTAAATTAAATAAATTCAAACTACAATTATTATTCATAGTATATAATGATGTTTGTTACAAATAAAAAAAAAAACAAATGTTGCTATCAAAATGTGCTCTATAGCACTATGTCCTAAAACGATAGGTCCGTAAATGCGGCAGTTTTTTATTGTAGTGTGTGTAAAACATAGTCACTTTATATCACTTTTAACCCAGTTTTATTATATTTTTACAGTTTCACTACATACGCAAACTGGCATTTTATTATGCTTAAAATTTAATAAAACATTCGGCACATACACATCACAGACAGTTTGCAGTGTGACTGGCTCGGGTACGCCGAATTCGGCCTAGTATTTTTGCTGCATTTTACAAGTACGACTGCGGTACGTATCTAGTCGAGCGCAGCGCGACCAATCATTAATCTATGAAAGATTTTTTTTTTTGTATAATTTACTTAAACGTAAATTTGCTTGTAAGGTATTGATATAATAAAAGTACAAGTATATATATAAAAAAATTGTTTTTTATTCATTTTTAATTTTTCTATTTCTGTATAGCGCGGGTAGTTTCAAATGTACAGTTCTGACGTGCGTCTTCATACTGTTCGATTGCGAAAATGTCTTTCCGCAATGCGTACACGCATACGGCTTAGCGCCTGTGTGTACCTGTGTATTAGAATAAAACAATTTAATTCAACGCTTGCAAATAAAATAAATTTTATGGTTTTCCAATTAAGGCCTCTTTCACCGTCTCCGAGTAAAGTGTCAAGTAGGCTAACCGCCATTCAATGTCACCGTACCAGCTTCACCATCTTCGAGTAGCATTACTCGTAACATTTACTCGCCGATTAGCGTTACTTGAAGAGTAACTAATCGACACTTTACTTGTAAAGAGTTGGTGAAAGAGGCCCCGAGTCATGTGGATTGCAAAATCTCCATGTCAAAAACGTAACATTTACTCGCCGATTAGCGTTACTTGAAGAGTAACTAATCGACACTTTACTTGTAGTTGGTGAAAGAGGCAAGTGGGTTGCATAATACTCCATGTGGAAAAGCGAAGAACTCACCCTGTGATGTCTGTTGAGGGCGGCCTTGTGCTTGAAAGCCTTCGGACAGTGAGTGCATTGGAACGGACGCTCTCCGGTGTGAGTCCGAAGATGTATCTGTAGATACGTTTCCACTGTGTACTTAAGAGAGTGACTATATTTTGTTGTGTGTGAATCATGAGATCAGAACAAATAGTCACTCTGAACATAAGTCAGACAATTTGTTCCGTTCTCTTATGATGAGAAAAGAACAAATAGTCAGATATTCAGATAATTTATTCCGTTCTTTTATGATGAGAAAAGAACAAATAGTCAGATATTCAGATAATTTATTCCGTTCTTTTATGATGAGAAAAGAACAAATAGTCAGATATTCAGACAATTTGTTCCCTTCTCTTATGATGAGAAAAGAACAAATAGTCAGACAATTTGGTCCGTTCTCTTAACAAATAGTCACTCCGAACAATATTCAGACAATTTGTTTCGTTCTCTTATGGTGAGAAAATAACAAATAGTCAGACAATTTGTTCCGTTCTCTTATGGTGAGAAAAGAACAAATAGTCTAGACAATTTGTTCCGTTCTCTTATGATGAGAAAAGAACAAATAGTCAGACAATTTGTTCTGTTCTCTTATGATGACAAAAAACAAATAGTCAGACAATTTGTTCCTTAAATATTTTTAACAACTTAAATCGAAACGTACATACAGACAGTTTTATAATGTTAGTAAGGATGGGTATTCTGCAATCACCTGTAACCTCTGCGAGACGCTGAAACGCTTCGGACACTCGGTGCACGCGTACGGACGCTCTCCGGTGTGCGTGCGCTGGTGATACACGAGAGACGCTTTTGACTGCAAAACACATTCAAGTACAGTCGGACTAAGAAAAGGTTCGTCGCCTTAAAGTCTTCAATTTGCTTGTGCACCAGGGCAATTGTCAGTCATGCCAAAATTGCCAAAATTTCATTTCAAACGTCTGTCAGTTGTCTTCATTAGTGCTTTAGTTTCAAAATGTACTAAGAGTCTACGATTTCGACAACGGGATGAATTCGTACCCCGACTATACATTACATTACATTACATCACTATAAAGGGCCTCCTTCACCGTGTGTCAACTAGGCCGACCGACGTTTAAAGTCACCTGTCACCGGGAATTATTTAGCTGATATATGTACTTTTGCATAGATAAATGATCGGTCTCGCTGCGCTCGACTAGATACCGCCGTAGTACTCGTAAAATGCGGCAAAAAATAGTACGCCAAATTCGGCGTACTACCGAACCAGTCACACTGCGAACTGTCTGTGATGTGTACGTGCCGAATGTTTTATTAAATTTTAGGCATAATAAAATGCCAGTTTGCGTATGTAGTGAAACTGTGTAAAAATATAATAAAACTGTTTAAAAAAAGTGATAAAAAGTGACGATTTTTTACACACACTACAATAAAAAGTTGCCACATTTTCGGAGCTGTTGCTTTTGTATAGTGCTCTATCTAGTCGAGCGCAGCAAGACCAATCAATTATCTTTGTACGGTAAAAAAGTCCCAAAAAAATAATAATAAAACAAAAATTCAAATAGCCAATCGTTTGTTTTCTCGAATAAAATGAAATAAAATAAAATAAAATAAAACAAACTCACAATACAAGTTTTGCCGCAGAGCTCGCACACGACCGCCCGCTGCGGCCGCTGGCGAGCGACTGGCGAACGTCCGGCGTGGACGCGCTGCGCGTGCGCAGACAGAGAGCGCTCGTGCGCGAACCGCCTACCGCACTACGTATCACAAACGGACAACTTTCATTTACCTATAACTATATGTATATTGTTAATAGTATAATAGTATAAGTATTGACGACACGTTTGGTCTAGTGGCTAGTAACCCTAGCTGTTAACCAAGCGGTCGCGGGTTCGAATCCCGCTAGGGGCAAATTTATTAAATGTGTTAACATTTACCTTTGTACCTGAGTCATGGATGTTTTATATTTATAATATGTATGTATTTAAAAAAAAAAAAGTATTGTATTTAATATATCAACTGTTTGGTATCCATAATACAAGCATTAAGTTGTTTACTTTGGAACTAGATGGTGCTGTGTAGAATGTGTGAATATATTATATATATTAACCCGACAAATAAAGTGCTTTATCACTCTAAGATTGAACATTGTTTGTATGTTGCAGAATGATAAGGTCCGTTTTCCTTTGAAAATTCAAAGTGACAATGTCTATTGCTATCTTTATTAGCGATGACAAATTGTGTCAATCGGTAATCACAATACCAACGAAATAGTATATCTCTGCGAGCATGGAAGCAGTCCCTTCATACTAGTTACCGTAAATTTTCGACGCTAATTTTTGAATGTTCGATTTTCAATTTTCTAAAATATGACATTATAGAATATGACATTAAGAGAAAGTATTAAACTATTAGCATTTAAAAAGGAACTTTAATGATAGCATGTCTCGGTCGCTATTAGGATGCACTTTTTACTTACGCCATTTTATAAATAAGTTTGTAAAAGTTCGTTCATTGGTTGCTGGTTGAATGAACTAATTCAGGTCGCGGCTCAGTTTTGTAAGCCCCGCCCACCGCAGCTCAGTTTACGTGCGGTCATTTTGAGACGCTTAGGCTGCGTCCATGTATTCAAAGGTCGCTGCACAATACCTATTTGAAATGTAAGCCTTAGCGAATTTTGAAATGAATGGAATTTGTAATCGAAACTGATAAAGCACTTTTCTTGTCTGCTTTACATAACAAATATGAATATTTATTTATTTAATAAAATACACCGACAGAATACAATAACATATATATATTCATGATGAATATAATAAAAAAACTTGTGTGTGATATAATTAACTAAATTGCAATCCTATATATAGTGTACATTAGTTAAAATTAAGTTAAGTTAAAATTTGTTTTTTTTTTTTCATTCGCCCCTGGCGGGATTCGAACCGGCGACCGTTCGGTTAACAGCTAGGGTCACCAGCCACTGGACCTAATGTTTCGTTAAATTATATCTTCACCTGTTCGCATTCGACCGAAGAGTCTTTTCTGTGCATTTTCAAATGTTCCTTAAGAGACTCTTCGCTTAGTAGTCCTTCGCCGCAGTGAATGCACGGCCTGAAAAATTAAAACCACATTCGCATTAGCACAGCACTTTAGCTTTTTCACTCGACATCGTCCGCGTATATAATTTTGACATGAATATGTCTTTTCTCTGGGGTCTATTCGAAAGAATGTGTGTCACGAAAATCGTTACCATGACGTAAATGAATTAATTATAATTTGTTCGTTTGTTTATATATATATTTTATCCCTGTTGACCATAGAAGGATTAAGGATAAGGGGAAAGAATAAGGATAAGGATAGGGATGGGGATAGGGATAGGGATGGGGATAGGGATGGGGATGGGGATAAGGATAGGGATAGGGATAGGGATAGGGATAGGGACCATTTAAATCTTTCTTTTCATTTATGATATGAGACATATTCATGTCTACTGTGCCATCGAGAAGCCATGGCACTTTTTTTTATTTTTTTTTAATTTAAAACTTAATTTTTATAATTTATTTTAATTTGTTTTATTTTAAAAAAAAATATTTGAATTTTTTCAATTTTTTAATTTTGTAATTTATTTATTTTTTTAAATTAAATTTTTTCTTTTTAATTTAATTTTTAATTTTTTCTCAAAAGCTACACCAACAGCACAAACAATAGGTATAGGTAACACAACGCAATTTTAAAGTAGGTTATACACGGATAAATTAAAAAAATTGAAATTGTGACGAATGATAATGATAAATGTGTGCATAGTGCAACTAAACAATAAAATTATTATAACTCTTAAACTCTACTTAATTTGAAATAAAATAAAATAAAAAGAAAATAAAACCACTCGGTGAAACAAAATCTTTGTATGGGTGAAAGAATTTTTAAAATCGGTCCACTAGTTTTCGAGTTATTTCGTTACAATCATTATACAAATCTTCTCTCTTTACAATATTAGTACAGATAGCTTTTGCACGCGACTTCGTCCGCTTATCTTTATAAAATATATCCTATGTCACTCTCTGTTAACGTAGCTTTCTATGGGTGAATGAATTTTTAAAATCGGTCCACCACTTTTTGTATTAAAAACAAAAATACAAAAATACAAATCTTCTCTCTTTACAATATTAGTACTTAGATTGAGTTCAACGAAATATGTACCTTAACTGGTCATCGCAGAGATCATTTTTCATCGTTTCCTTGTGCCTCTTGAGAGCTTCTAAGCTTTTGAATCTAACGTTGCACACTTCGCAACGGTACTCGATCTTCTTCATACTCTGAAAATTAGGTTAATTAATTCGATGAAGAGAAGTTTAATTTTTTTTTAATAGATCAATTCCCGCTATTTATAAAAAATTCAATAAAATGAAAGAAAAGCGAGAAAGAATTGGTGGGTATTTGACAATATTAAAAATATACTACAAATTGTGATCATCCTATATGAGAAAATAGCGTAAAAAAAAAGCATATTATGTCACTTTATTTTAAGCTAAATTGTGTATATTTTTTTAAAATTATATGAAAAAAATATATATAATTTTTGAAATTTTATCTTGGCGCCGAAACGCCCTGCGAGTGGTTGCAACTCTGATGACGTCATACGTTAGTAAACATATCAGACATAGAGTGATAAATAGTGTTTATTCACTTAATATTATGTTAGAAAACTAAACGAGCGGGGCATTTAAAATACTTATTTGGAAAAAACAATTGGTAACACTACTTTGGTAGTGGTAGCACTTACCACTACCAATTGGTAGAAATTGGTAACACAAGCGACCGCCATTCTGCGCTGGGTCGTAAAAACGTGTGGACGTTCTCTTTACCTAGTCGATATTTTACAATAAGTAAATAATCATTAGCAAGAACAAATAAATAAGTGCCCTACTAAGTATGTGGAGTATTATTAACCATGGCCTAGAGGAATTCCAACAATTAGTTATCTGTGTCATCATTCAGTTCTGTCAAATTCTGTTGTGTGACGTCACACGTATCAAAGACCAGCGAAACATTATAGAAACAGCGTTTTTGGCGCGATTTTGGAAATTTAATTTTGATTTTTTAACTTTAACTTTGATACAGTAGATATTCCGGAAATATCAATGTAGTGTGCTTATTATGTAATAAGGAATTATTTAAAACTATTTTCTAAATAGTATGTAGTAGTAGTAATAGTAGTAGTACACAGGCCCGGATCTAGGGGGGGGGGGGGGGCAAGCCGGGGCCTATGCCCCGGGCGGCAAGCACGGGGCATATATCTAAACAGAGAGACAGCTCCCTAGAAGCGAAAATTTTATTAGCCTATTCTTGTAGGGCTGTCACACAGGGAAAATGAAAAAATATTTTTTTTGGTAAATTTAAGTTTATTACAAATGGATACGAGGGCTGTTACAAAAGTTTTTAGTGAAATGAATAATGGTTCGAATATCAAAAAAGTTTTTTTACAGTTTTTCAAAATATTCACCTCCAACCCCTATGCACTTATTCATTCGAGTAAACCAGTCCTCAAAACATTTAAAAAACGCATCTTGCTGGAGATCGAAAAATAACCGACGGTGTATGTATGTATATGTTAATATAATGTATGTATGTATATGTTATATATTGTTGTTGTATGATGGTTCTAAATTAATTTTGAATCTAGTAAATTAAAAAATGACTGTGTGACTGTGTTTATTAAGCAAACCTAGGTTAATTGTAGACTGTTTGCTTATTTACAGAAGAAATTAATAAATTTTAGTATGGAATTGGTAGGTAGCTTCAAAATATATTTACTAAATTTTGTATGGATTGCGTTAGGAAATTTGAAAACATGTGTGGATATTCTAAATTAGCCTTAGTTTTAAGAACGGCGTTGGAGGAGCGGGGATCTCCTGATACAAGTATTCTTATACTTAATAGGAGGCCCCTACACCCTTTTTGTACCTAGACTTAAGTTTTGTTAAAAAAATATTTTGTATTTTTTATTTATTTTATTAGGTACTTTTATCTACTTATTTTCGTTATAAATACTTACTACATAATTACAGGTCAACGTAATATTATTATTACGTTAACGACGTGTCATCATTTCTATAAAACTGTACTCAGGTACTTACCTCTCACGATCTTTTGGGTATGTGAAGAACGAAACATTTATTTTTCTCTTTGTATTGTTCATACACATAGTACAGCAATTAATAATTTTTTTTTACTTAATAAATAAAACACAAAACCAGAAAACTATTGCCTCTGCGTCGCTCGCGCGCTTCCGACGCCCCTTGACTTAGTCCGCCCGAACATCCTCTCGGCTCACGTTCGTGAACCCGTCGGTGAAAAGTCACGCACACATAGCTGCGCATGTAGTGAAGTACCGTCCGCCGGGCGCTTGTTGAAGCTGTTTCTCTGTTACTCTGTGCGGCAAGTCCAGAGGGCGGCCAAATTCACAGATATTACGATATCCGGCCTATCGCGGCGCCAATAAAAATATTTTTTTATATACAATTATAATAGGGGCAATATGTTTTGGGCAGGTTGCCTATTAAAATTTGCCCGGAAATATTTTTAATTAAATTAATTATTATTGACTGTGACTGATAAAGTTAAAAATAAATCTTAACGCAACAATTAAAGGATATAAAAAAAGTTGCAAATTTTTAGGTGATTTTCAACAGGCTGTAACTTCGAAGAAAATGGTCCTACGGTGCTCATTAAAAAAGGAAATTGTAGCTTCAAGTCTCTAGTTTTTATATCCGGCATTCAAATATTTTTTTCGTTAGCGGTTTATGAGTAATCGTAAGAAAACCAACAAAAAAAAAATTTTCAAAATTTTTGCTCATCTTGAAATCGCTGTAAAACAGTAACAATATTTTTTGTGTAATGGCACTATAAAGTTCTTTTAGAGAATTTAATTCCCTACAACTTGACCTCCTCATGAGGTCTATACGATGATTTGTCACTAAGTTATCGTCGTTCAAAGCGAAAAGTCACATTTGACTTTGATAGTTAATTACTCAGGCAATAATGTTCGCACAGAAAATTAAAGTAGATTTTTGTAAACTGCAAAACATTCCCTACAAGGAGCATAAATCAGATTTTGATGAAAAATTTTTTTTAAACTGAAAATGTTGACCGAAAAAAGGTAAAAAACTGCAAATCTAAAGATATTTGGATAACTTGCAATAACTTTGCATATAATGCAGATTCGAAAAATCCTTTCTATACCTTTCTATATCAACCTCAATATGTCCTGAAAAAACCCTGAAGGTACAAGGTGCTGCAATTTATTTTTCTTAGTGTCCGGAATGTTTGAAATTATCATTTTTGCTTAAAATCAAGATAACGGGCAATTTTTCATTTTGTATTCCTTAACAAATTATTGCTAAAAAAACTCAAAAGTTTACACAGTTTTATTAGCAATAATCCAGTTTTTCTGACGATTACTCATAAACCGCTAACGAAAAAAATATTTGAAGCTCGGATTAAAAAACTAGAGACTTGAAGCTTCAATTTCCTTTTTTAATGAGCACCGTACGACCATTTTCTTCGAAGTTACAGCCTCTTGAAAATCACCTAAAAATTTGCAACTTTTTTTATATCCTTTAATTGTTGCGTTTAGTATATGTGGGCGGGGGCGGCATTTTTCAGTTTTTGCCCCGCCTAAAAAAAATTGAAGATCCGGGGCTGGTAGTACATCGTATATAATGTAAATGTTGTTTGACTATCTAAGACTAAGTGATTATAAATGGTGTGTTACGGTGAGGCACAGTTACTGTGGGTGACTGAGACTGAGACTAAGTGAGTGAGTGATGGTAAATGGTAACATCTTACATTGTCCCTGTGGACCTTCTTCTTGTGCATCTTGAGTCCGTACTCGCCTATGAAGCGTTCGCCGCACAAGTCGCACGCGTTGTCCGTCGGATGGTGGAGACGGATGTGCGTCAGGTGACTTGTCGACTTGCTGTCCGATATGGAAACGTCACTTTTTTTATTGTCTGGCGACCGTCACCACCGTCTTATAGCTACAAAGTCGTTCGGTTTTAGCCGGTATGAACCGTAGTGTCCTCTTAAAAAAAAAGGGTGGGGGGGGAAAGGGCAACAGAAAGGCAAAATAGGAGGATCGGTCTCCTATATCATATACACGCACTCAAATACAAAACACCGGTGGTCTCCTATAAGAAGGTGGTTCGTCTTTAACATACGGTCTTAACTGACTTCAAAAAAGGAGGAGGTTCTCAGTCTAATTCAGATCAGAAACTCCTCCTTTTTTCAAAGTGGCTTCAAAAAGGGAGGTCAGTTCGATTGAGAACCTCCTCCTTTTTCAAACTGACTTCAAGAAGGAGGTTCTCAATCGAATTCAGAAACTCCTCGTTTTTTCAAAGTGGCTTCAAAAAGGGAGGTCAGTTCGATTGAGAACCTCCTCCTTTTTCAAACTGACTTCAAGAAGGTTCTCAATCGAATTCAGAAACTCCTCCTTTTTCAAAATTACTTCAAAAAGGAGGTTCTCGATCGAATTGAGTTATTAATATTTACCCAAAAGAGGCTCCACATATCTTGCAAATGTATGTGAATCCGTTATGCCACTTGGAGTGTTCTCTCGCTGAGTGCCTGAAAATATTATCGACCCACACTGAAAACATTGAATCAATGAAAAAAAATATGTTAATTTAGTAACAATATTTTTGATGTAAAACATCTTTTGCGTCGGGTAAGGCCAGATGACTGTGGCCAAACTTTGGACAACATTTTGAGCAAAACTCTCTCTATGTAGGCATGTTAATACTAGCCGTTACACGCGACTTCGTCCGCGTAACTTTATAAAATGTAGCCTATAATATGTTACTCGCTGATAATATAGCTTCCCAACAGTGAAAGAATTTTTCAAATCGGTCCACTAGTTTCTAGAAATAGAACACTAAGAAATATACCTTATGGAACATAAAACCCCATAAGAAATATACCTTACGGAACATAAAACCCCACAAGAAACAAACCTTACGGAACATAAAACCCCACAAGAAACAAACCTTACGGAACATAAAACCCCATAAGAAACATACCCAGTCTTGGAGACGTGGTTGCACTTCTTGCAAACGTATTTCCTCTCGTGAGTGGTCGCAGTGTGAGCGCGCAAAGTACGCGCGCTCGTGAAACGACAGGCGCATATCTCGCACACTTCGTTGCCGCTCGTCTGAGTGTAAATATTGAACTTTTTAATTATTTAAATATTTATTTAACTTGAATAAGTTTATGTTGCACGTAAACTTTTTTTTAATGTAAATAAATAAAAAGAAAACTAATTCCAACATAATTATTTTGTACAGTCTAACCACCGGAAATAAGTAAATCACACTATTAAATGCAGGTAGATTTAAAACATGAAACATTAATAATTTAATAATAAAAATTATTATTAAATTATTAATTATACTTTTAATTACAATTTACTGTACTTATTCTGCTATTAAAATGGCTTTCATTTAAAATACAGGCTCAGCCTAGTTTAGATGTAAGGATTAATTTAAATATCACAAAGATTAAGTAAAAAACTAATTAATATTTTATTATTATTATTATATTATTAATCAAGCTATAATTAAAATTATAAGCCAATAAACCAACTGGGAACTGAAATCTCAATTGCCACCATTGGTGGCGAATGAGATTGATATATCCAAATTACCTCCATACTGGTGGTAATTGGGATATAATCCCATTTGCCACCACTGGTGACGAACATGGTGGAGGCAAATGGGATTATTTATTCTAGTCGCCACCACTATGACCACAAGTGGCGGTAATTTGCCTGGCAAATGGGAATAATACATCCCACTCACCACCACTGGTGGCCAAAGTGGTGGCGACAGGGAAAAATATTCCCATTTGCCACCACTTGTGATGGTGGCAAATGGGAATTTACCTTACTGATTAGTTATGTTTAAAAATAAGTGAAAAATGTAAAAAGTGCCTTAAATACTCACAGAGTCATGCTTGATCATATGATTTTTGAACGTCGCATCAGTTATGAAACCCTTGAAGCACTTATCACACTTATAAAACGAATTTAGATAATTCAACGATGATTTCCTCGCGTTGAACTCGGTGAATTGCTGGTCTTTATTCAAAACTATGACTTGTATATCGCTGTTAGAGTCCAAAATTCCATATTCTTTACTCTCCGTATCAAACTGGGTTATAGTTTCAAATAAATCTGTATTGTCTCGATCAATCGGAGACAGTTCGTTTAATCCTTCCTCCATTTTAACAGACATATCAAAATTGTCTATAACGTCATCATCATTGTTTCTTTTATTATACAGTTTCTTTATTATAGCCAAGGGTTCTTCGTCTTCATCGCTCGAGTCCGTGATTTCATCTTTAATTTTATTGTCTGCGGCGTACGACTCTTCGGTTATGTCTACTTTGTTTGTGGTATCCGTTTTGTATGGCAACACTAAATTTTGCTGTACACGGTCGACAGTGTTCAAATAGTTGAGCGCAGGCTGGAAAAAAGTTTAATATTGTCTTAATAGTTAGAGATCACTATAAGAGCTTTTTCATTTTTTTTAGAGTAAAGGTCGTCAGACAGGCTCACGGTGCACTTGGTGGTGGTAGGTAGGTCACAGGTGTTGCAAATATGCTGCAGACCATAGTAGTATTAAGGATGAGGAATTAGACAAGGTTTTTTCTTGTATATTCAAACTAACAACATTCGTTACAGGTTCAGAGAATAGTAATTTCAACACACAGATTGATTTAGGTTACACTACAGACATGGCTCGGATTTAATAATTTTCTACAAAATATCCCTCGCTCACTGTTATTTCGGCCTGCAACTACTCAAGCTATTTGATTATACCTACATTCAACCACATATTGGTAAGTGGCAACCAATAAGAATTTAAAAAAACTGGAAGTATGTCAAAATTCAATGCAAAGACGCATCCTTGGAATAAAGGATTGCAATTGCAATCACCTCCATAATCTGTAAGACTATGGAGCGAGTTTTGAACAAACGACTCCTTGCGTATCTTGAGGATAATGACCTCCTAAATGATCGCCAGTTTGGATTCCGCCAGAGAAGGTCTACTGGTGATCTCCTCATATACGCCACGCACTTATGGAGTGAGGCCATTGAGAGGCACGGCGAGGCACTTGCTGTGTCTCTCGACATCTCGAAGGCCTTCGACAGGGTTTGGCACGACGGACTTGTAGGCAAGCTTCCTTCCTACGGCATCCCTCCTGGCCTCTGCAAATGGATATCGGACTTCCTGGGGGAAAGATCAATACGAGTGGTTATTGATGGATGCTCGTCTGATCTTTTGGGTGTCAATGCCGGTGTCCCCCAGGGATCCGTACTCTCAGCCACTCTTTTTTTGCTGCATATAAATGACCTGTTGGCAATGCCTGGTACTTTTGGATATGCCGACGACAGCACAGTGGTTGAGAGGTACATTTCCGACGCACGAGCCAGCACTCAAGAGATAAGCTCCCGGAGGGTAGACATGGTCTGCAGATTGGACCAGACCCTAAAAATTGTCTCCGACTGGGGTGACGCAAACTTGGTCAGATTCAATGAATCGAAGACTCAAGCGTGTCTTTTTTCTGCGAAACGGAGTCCATTTGACCTGAACCCGTCATTCCGGGGAGTGTCTGTTCCAATCACAGACCACATGCAACTCCTTGGTGTAGACCTTAATTCCGATCTGAACTTTGGTAGGCATATCGAGTCCATTGCCAAAACGGCTGCCCGAAAATTGGGCATCCTTTCCAATGTTAGGCGGTACTTCACTGCGAGACAGCTCCTTAACTTATATAGAGCACAAGTCCGATCCTGCATGGAGTACTGCTGCCACCTCTGGGATGGGTCTGCCCGATATCAGTTGGCTGCACTGGACTCGATTGAAAGGCGAGCTAAGAAACTCATTGGCGACGACTCCCTTGTGGAATCTCAACTTCAAAGCCTACAGCATCGCCGAAAAGTAGCATGTCTATCAATTTTCTATCGTCTGCACCATGGAGAGTGTGTGTCCATTCTCTTCGATTTGATCCAACCGGAACCGTTCCACTTGCGAAACACGAGGCGCGGGCGGGGATTTCATCCCTTCGTGGTTGAAGTTCCTCGGTCACGCACGAAGCGTTACAGTTCCACCTTCCTTGTCCGAACTGCTAAGGAGTGGAACTCACTGCCTGCGTCTGTGTTTCCCCAAAATTACAACCTCGGGGTCTTCAAACGTAGGGTAAATGGGCATCTACTAGGTAAGCGTGGTCAACCTTCGGCCGCATCTGCACCTAACATCAAGTGAGATTGCGGCCAAGCGCTGCCTTGACTTATATAAAAAAAAAAAAAAAAATTAAAAATTGGAAGACATAAGGAAAAAAACAAATGTAATACCCATTATTAAAACGATAAAGAAACTCAAATGGAGATGGGCAGGTCATAATTATGACTAGAGATCCACAATCCACATAAATGGTCACACAAGATTACATATTGGTACCCTAAAGAAGTGAAACAAAAAAGAGGCAGACGGAATCATAGACGGGAGGATGATATAAGGAAGGTAGCAGGAGCAACATGGATGAGAAAGGCACAGGACAGAAAACTGTGGAAGAACTTATAGGAGACCTATGTCGTGTGACAGGCAAGGAAGAGTAATAAAAGAGAAAATATTCTATTTAAGCATGTAATATAATGTAGCATGTTATTTTCTGTATTTGGATTCCTTGCAATTAAAGGCTATCTTTATCTTTATCCACTAAACCAAATTGTTACAACCACTAAACAGTTTTTAAATTAAATTATAAAAAAAATCTCACCATTTCTTGTTGTGTCAGTGAATACTTCAACAGATCCTGTGTGTTTTTGCATTTCCTTTTGAACTGTGCGCTTTTCAACAGCAGAGTGCTACAGTAACTGCAGGTATGTTGCGGTAAGCTGTCATAGTCGGATACCTGTGTACGACAGGGGGGTAAACGTAGGGTAAATGGGCATCTACTAGGTAAGCGTGGTCCACCTTCGGCCACATCTGCACCTTACATTTAGTGAGAACGCGGCCAAGCGCTGCCTTGACTTTTTAAAAAAATAAAATAAAAAAAAAACATTAAGAAGTAAGTGTTTGATGGCTCTTAGGGTCGCTATACCTACATATGGTCGGGCTGGCACATTTCATTCGGCAATTTTTGTTGAACAAAGCCGGGCCGAAGTAGCTTCTATATGTTCGACTTTCATTCGGCTTACCCGATCGGCAAAATCACTCGGGTTATGTTTAGTACGTACAAGAGGCCTTTCTTCCGAACGTTCATCTACATATATTTGTGTCCACCGCCGCCGACTCGGCTTTAAGTATAGCAATTTGTCGAATGTTCATCTACACATATTCAATTAAACTAAAGCAAGATCTTATTAGCCACCACCATCTTTGAAAAACATTTAAAAAAATGGATCTAATGAATGTTATAGGATTTTATAAAAACAAAATAATAATATACTATAAATGTGCTATTATTAAGGAACATACGTACACTAAAAATATCGTGATGATCGTGATAATAATAAAATGTTTTTAAAAAAAATATTTTTACAAACCTTAGTCTGCGTCAACATCTCGTAACTCTCAACCAGTTTGTATTGATGTAAATTAAACAGTTTAATGTCCGTCGCAAGACATATCCGACAAATGAGTAAATCCCTCATTTTATTTACAATATTTTAACTCATGATTTTTGTATTGTAAACAATGATAAAAAGCTGAATGGAGCGTCCTAGGTCGTTCTCATGACATGACACAAGATAGTCTTTATAATCTGTGGACATGACAATGACATAAAATCAAGGAATACTTCTCATTCTCCCTCTACGTTCTCACACGAACGTCTCGCCACAGTAACGTTTTGGCACCCGCCCGCCGCCATTCCGAATTTCCGAATTCCGATTTCCCATTCCAAGCAACGCTCGTGAATATTTCGTAGATGTTTTTATACTTTTCTTTTGTTTAAATGTCTTTTCCAGGAGAATGTCATCCACTAATCAATATATTCATATAACACTATATTAATTTTATTTATAGAATAAAACATTGATTGATAGCTGTACATAATATGACAACAGACAATATATAAAAATAAATTTAATATTCTTTTGACTGTAGGTACTTGCGCGAACTAACGTTCGCAGAGCTTATTATAGTTGTTTGGTATTATCTTACTTTGTGTGGTCTGTTGTAGTCTGTGTTGTCTATGAACTGATTACACAGTAGTTAAAGTCACTAGTCTATGTCAAGTCGTTCTGCCTCCGGCCTTGTAAAGTTAAAGTAATAAAGTGAAGCTAAAATGGAAATAAGTCTTTAATTAAATATTAAATACGAACCCAGACAAACAATAAAAGATGGTCTAACTATGGTCCTCGTAAGGAAGCTCAATGTCGCTCAACGAGCTATGGAAAGGGCTATGCTCGGGGTTACACTGCGAGATCGATTCAGAAATGAGGAGATCCGCAGACGTACGAAAGTTACCGACATAAGCCGGCGGATTAGTAAGTTGAAGTGGCAGTGGGCAGGGTTTACATATAGTACGGAGAGCCGACGGCCGCTGGGGCCGGAAGGTTCTCGAGTGGAGGCCACGGACCAGCAAGCGCAGCGTAGGACGTCCACCCACAAGGTGGACAGACGACCTAATAAAGGCCGCGGGTCAGCGGTGGATCCAGGCTGCTTCTGATCGGTCGTTTTGGAAAATTATGGGGGAGGCCTCAAAGACTATATAAGTATAATTGGGAGTATAGACACGGCGTAGCCCACAAAAAATGGTAGTAGTAAAATTCGTCCACTCGAGCCGAAGTGGACGAATTCGCACATAGTCGCTCGCTAGTCGTAAGCTAGTCAATATCGTTGTGTAGTATACATTGATGCGTTAGTACAGAAGACTTTTAACTAGTTTCTTTTTACAAAAGCAATATTCATTTGGAATTGCGTGTCAATCTCTCAGTAAGTTCGTAAGTATGATTTTAATACTACCACAGATTTCGGGGCTTTTTGCTTGCTACGCCGCATCTATAGTTTAGATCAATGGGAGGCCTATGTCCAGTAATGGACGTCCTACGGCTGAGATGATGATGATGATGATGATCTTACTTTACTGCACTACAAGTAGTCCTACTTTCTACAATTAAGAACTGGATTGAATAATCCTATGGCAAAACAATCAATGTACCTACATAATAAAACATTATTATTATTATTCTCATGTTTTATTTATTAACCTTAATTACATAGACTAAAAATTGGTCTCGCTTCACTCGACAAGACAAAGCAGTCGTAATTGTCAAACGCGAAAAAAATGATACGCCAAAGTTGGCGGACCAGAGCTAGCCACCACCCAGTCACACTGCAAGCTGTCTGTCATGTGTACATGCCGAATGTTTTATTAAATTTTGGGCATAATTCAAACTAAAATGCCGGGGTGCGTAGTGAAACTGTGTAAAAATAATACCACAAAAAATAAGAAGAACACTGGGATCACATACCATCAGTAACTATCGTATAATTTCGAAATTTCAACATAAAATAATATGAACCCAAAACGCCATTCAGTGTTGCCGCGTATACAAGAATCAATTTCCCCATGGTTGAGATTTTTATAATGTGAATTTATTGTTTTTATTTTATTTTATTATATAACATATTTCATTTATCTAACCTAGTTATTGGGAATTATTTAGAATCGTGTGGGAAGATTTTAGGGTATTTAAAGGTTAAATTAGTTAGAAATGGATGTTAATTTTAATGATGTTATAGATATATTATAAACACACTTATTTAGCAGAGTATAATTTATTATACAAATTACAAATGAACTATGTACAAAACACAAACTTTTCTCTATATATCATATTGTTATTTTTCTATTACTATGGTAACGCATGTATGTAATATCGGATTATATGGCCAGTATTATTTTCGTAATTACTATGTCCAATAATTTTTATAAAAATATAGTTTTTATGGAAAGGAAATGAGTCTACAATTAATTTAATAATATTTTAGAACATAACCTAAAAGTGTTTACAATACAAATAAATATGCAGGTACATACCAGGTTTGTTGCAACTATCAGCATCAGCATCACTTAAAAACATTATTACAACACACATATTCAGTACAACACATAAATTTTCACTGTTTAAAACTGTTTTCATTTATTTAATTTTGTTGTATCTACTTTTTACATACGTGTTTACTTCAAGTTTAATCTTCAACCACAGAGCCAATGAGCCACAGAGTCATAAACATTACGGAACCTAACCTATTTGTTTTCATCCAGTACAAATATCTTGTACCTACAACATGTATGTAAATATTGATGTACTATACAAACAATTTGAGGTCATGTTTTAAAATCTATATAAAATTAATTGTCAATGAATTTCCTCACCATAAAAACAATATTTTTATAAAACTAATATCTATTGTTCCACTTCTCTCACTTCCAAACACTTTATAAGCCTTCTATATTACTGGTATGTACATATTTCTTTGTATTGTAAACAATTTTAGGTTATGTTGAAAACTATGGACATTGAAAAAAAAGTTTCAAATAAAAGTTGTGGGGAATAGATTGATCTTTAAAAATGGATTGATGCATTTTATTGATTAATCCAATATTATAAGAGTTATCGGCCGAGGTAGAAAAATGTGTTAATTAAATGAGCCATAAAACGTAAGCGGTGAGTTTTACAAAAAAATGCGTAACAAATAAAAGATGCGAAATAGTATTCTCTACAATAATGGTCTCTATCACTTTTGCCCTAAAGTGCATAGTTTCCGAGATATCGGCCAGAAACGTTTTTTCAAGATGGCGCCTGTGCTGTCACCGGAATCTGTCAGCATTTTGTGATTTTACACTCAGTACGTGATCCTAAACCTTATAGAAAAAAAAATTGGATCGGTAGGATAGTGCAAAGTTGACCAAAAAAAACGACTATATTCACTGTACTATAAATTAATTGTAGACTGATTTCCTTTCCATAAAAACTATATTTTTATGAAATTAACATCCATTTCTAACTAATTTAACCTTCAAATACCCTAAAATCTTCCCACACGATTCTAAAGCCAACCCTTATTAACCCTTATTTTTTAATAATAACTTGTAAATATTATTATAATATTATAATATAATACATATTTTCCATTTTTCTATATATAAATATATTTATACATTCCGTTTTAATTTATTGTTCATTTTTAAGTATTTTCTGAGCTATATTTATAACTTAATTAACTAATAGACCACAGCATAAAATATTTTTCCCATTAACTCGGGTAACAGTTAGCAGCTGGTAACACAATTCTTCACGCACACTAGTTCACAATGTCAACTGACAAATTTTGCTTATACACACTAGAATAAAAAACGGCCGCATTTACGGAGCTGTCGTTGTTGTATAGTCCTCTATCTAGTCTAGCGTAGCGAGCGAGACCAATACAAAATCATTGCTTAATTACTTAGATATGTGCTTATTAATATTTCTTGAACTAAGATTTTATCCTACATTCTTGAATTTCAATACTTACTAATAAAATATGTATTACCAAACTTATGTAAAGTTTGGTAATACATATTTTATTTTATTTAATAAATACATAACAATAAAGAAAAAACGTTATGTAAAAGTATAAACAGCAATCCTCCCACAGCGCCGGCAAATTCAAAATTTCGTGCCTTATGTCGGGTGCCAAAACGTTACTGTCGCGAGACGCTCGTCGTTCTCACGTTCTCTAAGCTAGAGCATAGAACACAAACTAACTAAATAGTGCAGAACAAAAAAATATGGTAAAATATAAACCATAGAATATATTTTGTTGTCTGTGAATATCCACTGTCACAGAATACGTAGAAATCGGCGGTTTTCTAGCTTTTAATTTGTGTAACTTATGTCTCCAAAAATTAAATAGGGTCCTAAAAGTGGCGCCAGTGTAGCATGTCTTCTATCTATCTATCTTTGTCTAATTTACTTTTCACTAGAGTCATCTTAATTGACTTTTTAATGCATAGAGATTAGAGTTGGTTGGTCCTTCTTACAGAATGTAGAACGTAGTTTCTACATTAAATTTCTCATTTACTCATATTATAAAAAAAAAATCCGACAAATTATCGGATTGCTAGTTTCAGTATAATTTTAGTGAGCACAGTCACCTAAAATGCAAGCAACGTTACAGCTGTACTGGAAGTGCGCTCCCGACCTTATTAAGGGTTAAGGAAGCCATAGAGAAATGGGCTCTGGATAATCTATAAAATTCAAACATATTTAAAGTATCATTAATAATTTTATTATTTGAGAAATATTTTAAAGCAAATAGATTGCACACAGTCACAATTGCAACAGGAAAGATTCTAAAAAAATTCTTTCACCCATAGAAAGCTACGTTATCAGCGAGTACTTAACATAGGCTATATTTTATAAAAAAAATACGCGGCCAAAGTCGCGTGCCTGTTGCACGCGACTTTATATCACGATACGCCCGTTATCGTGATATTAAGGGGTAACACATATCCGCTTATTCAAAGATAATTGATTGGTCTCGCTGCCCTCGACTAGATAGAGCGCTATACGAAAGCAATAGCTCCGGAAATGTGGCAACTTTTTACTGTAGTGTGTGTAAAAAATTGTAACTTTTTTATCACTTTTTACCCAGTTTTATTATATTTTTACACAGTTTCACTATGCAAACTGGTATTTAATTTTATTATGCCTAAAATTTAATAAAACATTCGGCACGTACACATCACAGACAGTTTGCAGTGTGACTGGCTCGGGTACGCCGAATTCGGCGTACTATTTCATTACGCATTTTACAAGTACGACGGCGGTAACTAGTCGAGTGCAGCGAGACCAATAATTTATCTATGGGTTTACCATTAAAAATAAAGTGTCAAAACTCCCCATCGATCCCCATGTGTGCTAAGAAACATATTATTTATTCGGGATCAAAGGTTAAAATTTCAGGTTTTTTTTTGGGGGTTTTCTCGAAAACTAAGTTTTATCAAAAAAAAACTCAGAAACAAATCACCACTACCTTTATCTTTACAAAGTTTCATTCAAAATTATTTTCTTTCGCACCTCCTTCTCCACTTTTATCAAAGCCATATTACACTGTGCTGCTTTTGCCGTTTCCATCTCTTCGGGTTTTTCAATTTTAACTGCAACATCATTATTCTGTTGCGAAAACAATTTCTCGTCTTCTTTCAAAGATATCATTTCATTTGCACTATTCTGTAAACACTCTTTACTTTTCTTCAATTTGCCCGAATAAGTTCTCTTCGGTGGGGATCTTCTGTTGACCAGTGCGACTTCATTTTCCCCAACTAAAACTGTTTGCTCCATCTGACTCTCGTCTTTATTTATTCGCTTCAAGTTATCTTTATTTAAAAAGACATTTAAGACATTGTTGTCTTTTGCTGCTCCCGTACTGGTTGCAATTTCCTCCATATAATTATTATGATGATGATCAACATCTTCCTCCTTGATTGTAACATCTTCTTCTAATTTGACTTTAGCGTTTTGATTGTTAGTTTTTGAATCTTCATCTTCAAGTTTAGGGTAAACTATTTCGTATTTGATTACTTGGTCTTGATCTTTTTTATCTTTTTCACGTTTGTTTATTTCAATGTGCTTCACAGCTTCGTCCATTACTTCCGATTCTTTCGTTTCTCCAGATTCTTCATATTTTACATCTTCATACGTATTCGTTTCGTTTTCAAAATCAATTTTGGGTTTTTTAGACTTCTGTTTGTACGGGGAAGGCTGATTCATGTGTACGGTCAAATGATGGTGTTTACACGATCTGTATTGTGCGAAACTTTTCTCGCACAGTTCACACTCGTAGGGTTTACCGCCCGTGTGAACCTGGGGAAAAAATAAAGATATATTTTTTTAACTCTGTAAGGACAAATGTGCACTCTGTAAGGAATTTTTGTTTCTTAAATATTTTCAACAATTCAAAATCGAAACATACAGACAGTCAGAGTCAGACAGTTTTATAATGTTAGTGAGGATTGGAATTATAGGTACTAGCTGGTGCCGGCGACTTCGTCCGCGTTGAAAAAGCAATAATATATCGCCTGACATATCATTATTGCTTGTGGTTACTTATTGCCTGTGGGGCTTTCTCGAATTGCTATTACACTTAGCCAGGAGTTAGTTTCCTTAATTTTAGATGATCCCTCTCGGGAGCAGTACTTTTTTCTGGACGAAAGGTAAGTACCCTATGTCCTTTCTGGTGTCCCAGACGATGTGTATGCAAAATTTCATGGTGATCGGTTCAGTAGTTTTTGCGTGAAAGAGTTACAAACATCCATACATCCATACAAACTTTCGCATTTATAATATTAGTACGGAAGTACGGATATATCTACATTTTATTATAGATATATAGAAAATAAAAAGAAAACCACTCACCCAACTATGTCTTTTCAGACTGGACTCGAGTGAAAATGCCCGAGGACATTCGGTACATGTGAATAAACGTTCTCCGGTTAGCTTTCGTGGTTGTCCCTGTTAAAATCATTTCAACTCATTATCCTTTTATCCGATAAGAGTCGACAGTCCTCATCCATAAGAAAGGGATCCTAATCCGATAATGGTCGATAGTCCTTATCCATAAGGAAGGGATCCTAATCCGATAATGGTCGACAGTTCTTATCCATAAGAAAGGGATCCTAATCCGATAATGGTCGATAATCCTTATCCATAAGAAAGGGATCCTAATCCGATAATGGTCGATAGTCCTTATCCATAAGAAAGGGATCCTAATCCGATAATGGTCGACAGTTCTTATCCATAAGAAAGGGATCCTAATCCGATAATGGTCGATAGTCCTTATCCATAAGGAAGGGATCCTAATCCGATAATGGTCGACAGTTCTTATCCATAAGAAAGGGATCCTAATCCGATAATTGTCTTACCAGACTATGTTTTCTCAGCAGGGACAAGGACGTAAAAGCCTTCTGACATTCGGTACATTTGAACGGACGTTCTCGTAGGTGTATCTGTGAAAACATTTCACACTTTTATCCGTTATCCTATCCTTAATATTACTAACCTAACCTTATTACTTTATTACTGTTAACAAATTTATTTATTTTTGGAATCATTTTTTTTATTTTTTTTTTTTAATATTCACACATTTCACACAGCACCATCTAGTTCCAAAGTAAGCAACTTAATGCTTGTATTATGGATACCAGACAGTTGATATACTACATACAATACTTTTTTTTTGTAAATACATACATATTATAAATACAAAACATCCATGACTCAGATACAAAGGTAAATGTTAACACATAAACATTTGCCCCTAGCGGGATTCGAACCCGCGACCGCTTGGTTAACAGTTAGGGTTACTAGCCAGTAGACCAAACGTGTCGTCAGGTACAGGTATTCTTCATGAATATCTTGTACGACAGACGAGAGTTAGACCAAATGTTTGTTGAGAAATTTTATCCGGAATAATAATCCTATCGATTAGTATAATAAAATAGCGAGTGTTTGTTTTTTTTTTTAAATTTTAGTTGGTTCGAGTCCCGGGCGAGTCAAGCGAGTTTTAGAAAATCTTTGAATGCAGTTATGTTTCTTTTTAAAAATAAAGGAATGTCTCCTTTATGTAAAATGAGCCATCTTAAGGATTTAAGGTAGTTTCCCATCTAGGGCACTACTTATTTTTCCACCCTGTATATAGAAGTCCGGGGTATGAAAACTTATGGGAGTAAAATGAAATGTCACAACATGTCACACGTTACTCGCTACAGGCTACAATAAATAAATAAATATCCACACATTCAACACATAGTCCGGTCAAAATAAACATAAAAATAGTGATCAAATAACAATAATTCCGACAGAGCCAAATTTTGGTAGAGACCTTGCCTTGGGGGTCAAGTTGTAGAGAATTAAATTCTCTAACTAAAAGAACTTTATAGTGCCACTACAAAAAAAGTATTGCGGTTTTTAAAGCGATTTCGAGACGAGCAAAAGTTTTGAATTTTTTTTGTTAGTTTTCTGAGGATTACTCATAAACCGCAGACTCAAAAACTAGAGACATGAAGCTACATTTTTTTTTTAATAAGCACTGTACGACCATTTTATTTTATGTTACAGCTTGTTGAAAATCACCTAAAAATTTTGAAACTTTTTTTATATCCTTTAATTATTGATACAAGCGCGATATCTCAGAAATGGTTGTCCTTAGAAAAAAAAAAACATACGTACCGTTTTTATAGAGAATTTTCAAATCTACAACTTTGGTCGGAGGTACTTTTTTGATAAAACTTACCGTTTTCGAGAAAAACCCAAAAAAAAACCTTGAAATTTTAACCTTTGACCTTGAATAAGTTTTTTAGCACACATGGGATCGATGGGGACATTTGACACTTTATTTTTAATGGTAAACCCAATGTCTCTACCAAAATTTGGCTCTGTCGGAATTATTGTTATTTGATCACTATTTTTATGTTTATTTTGACCGGACTATTAATAATATATTTAATTTATTTAATGGTGATTGGATCTGATCGGATAATATGTATGTATTTACAAAAAAGAAGTAAGGTATGTATGTAGTGTATCAACTTTTTGGTATCCATAATACAAGCATTAGTTGCTTACTTTGGAACTGGATGGATGGTGGTGTTTGGAATGTGTGAAAAAAAAAAAAAACTCCTTCTGATTTCACCATCGGCACTTATTCACTCACCATACGATGTCTTCTCAGGAGGAACGCAAGCGTAAAAGCCTTCGGACATTCGGGACATTTGAATGGACGTTCTCCTATGTGAGCTCGCAGGTGTCCCTGTTCAAAAACATTATACAACTTTTATCCTTATCCGATTGTGACTCTTGTTGTTATAATCTATACTAATATTATAAAGCTGAAGAGTTCGTTTGTTTATTTGTTTGAACGCGCTAATCTCAGGAAGTACTGGTTCGAATTGAAAAATTTGTTTTGTGTTGGATAGATCATTCATCGAGGAAGGCTTTAGGCTATATAACATCACGTTGCGACTAATAGGAGCGAAGAAACAGTCGAAAATGTGAAAAAAACGGGGAAAATTATTTATCTTTGAGGGCTTCCGTTGCGTGCGCTGCGAAAACTGTTCGACATAAGTACCCAAATGATTCCCAAAATAACTATTCCACGCGGACGAAGTCGCGAGCACCAGCTAGTGTTGTTATAACCGGCTAATAAACAAAAAATGATATTTTCTTTCTTTTTATTTATATAACTAGCTGGTGCTCGTGACTTCGTCCGCGTAAAAAAAGCAATATCTCGCCTGACATCGTTATTGCCATTATACTTAGCCAGGAGTTAGTTTCCTTAATTTTAGATGATCCCTCGGGAGCAGTACTTTTTTCTGGATGAAAGGTACCCTATGTCCTTTCTGGTGTCCTAGACAACGTGTATGCAACATTTCATGGTGATTGGTTCAGTAGTTTTTGCTTGAAAGAGTTACAAACATCCATACATCCATCCATACATCCATACAAATTTTCGCATTTATAATATTAATCCACAAGGTCCTCTTTATAATAATACTAGCTGGTGTTCGCGACTTCGTCCGCGTGGAATAGTTATTTTGGGAATGATTTGGGTATCTCGAACGGTTTTCGCAGCGCACGCAACGGAAGCTCTCAAAGATGAATAATTTTCCCCGTTTTTTCCACATTTTCGACTGTTTCTTCGCTCCTATTAGTCGCAACGTGATGTTATATAGCCTAAAGCCTTAAAGATAAATGATCTATCCAACACAAAGAGAATTTTTCAATTCGAACCACTAGTTCCTGAGATTAGCGCGTTCAAACAAACAAACAAACAAACAAACAAACAAACTCTTCAGCTTTATAATATTAAGTATAGAAGAGTGATTTATCATTCGACGCGGACAAAGTCGCGGCCACCGGCTAGTTAGAAATTAATTATGGTAAGTAAAGTGCAAATTACCTGTAAAAGGTCTGGCCTTTTAAATCGTTTCGGGCACTCGGTACACGCGTACGGGCGTTCTATGACACGCGTCCGCTGGATATTCACCAGCGACCCTCTCGACTGCAATGCGAAACTGACAAGCTATAGTTAATATAATAAACTCATCCCAGCCAGACATTATAATGAGCCCAAAGCACGCCATTTTTTGCTCTAATTTGCCGGGGAATCTTGACTCGTCGAGTCAAGATTACAGTGTTATGAAAATACCACCAAACTATTAGCACAGCATACTTATTTCATACAGTAGGCCGACGGAGACGTCTAGAGGTGCGAGTGGGACGTGCCCAAGCTGCATACTTCGTCGTTCTTAGTGGCTTGGGATAAATATTCCAGGGCTGTCGCGTCTTTCACGTTTTAATTTATTATATAAATCAAAACGGTGCATACGGTGGCATGTGCTGAAGTGCGTGCAAATCTTTATCTCGCATAAATAAAGAACTAAGCTTTCCTCAATTTCCGCACGATGAAGAAAGGTACTTAAGCACATTTTTATATTACTTAATTTGTGTCAACCCTTCCGTAATTTTTAAATACCTACACAGGCGGCGGTATCGTCCAACATCAAAGGTGTCGGCCTACTGTAGGAAATAAGTATACTGTGCTAATAGTATGCCATGCTAACTTGTGCTTGTGGAAGTTGGCGAAATCCCTTCGTCAACTAATTCCGTCTCTTTCCTTTCCCTTTTACTTCCTCATTATATCATACAACTAGCCATGCAACACATGAGTTTTCTATTAAATCCGTATTGAAACTGGCAAAAATGAGCGATGGAGTCGTGCAGGGAAAAGTCTATTTTTGAGGCGACACTTTCACAATTTTGTCACTGTCTGAACCATAGAAATAGCCATGTATCGCCTTTTGCTGCATGTCATCATCGTCATAATCATATCAGCAGCAGTAGGACGTCCACTGCTGGACATAGGCCTCTTTCCCACAATTTTCCTAAAGGACCAGTCAGGTCATCTGTCCACACTTTCCCAACAGGACTAGTCGATCCTTGGCCCTTATCAGGATGTCTGTCCATATTTTCCCAATAGGACTAGTCGACCCTTGGCCCTTTTATCAGGTTGTCTGCCCATACTTTCCCAATAGGACTAGTCGACCCTTGGCCCTTATCAGGTTGTCTGTCCATACTTTCCCTATAGGACTAGTCGACCCTTGGCTCTTATCAGGTCATATGTCCACCTTGACCCAACTCACTAATTCGCCAAGTTGTGGTAATTTCGCCAAGGTAATTACCATTATTCCTAGTTGAGCTGTTATTGCTTTTTGTATTATGGCTCTAAGTTAAACAAATTTTCGAATGAAATCCATTCATACTTACATCTTTAAACTTTTGAATGTAGGTTATCAGAAAATACAGATATTGCAACCTGTTTCAGAGTTCTATATTTAAAATTAAAATATTTTCATTTAAGCTTCACTACGCATGCTGATATTGTTACCAGTTAGATATGAGTTTTCAATTAAGTAAAAAATGTGCAATAAATACTCACAGAATCCTTAAACTGCTCATCTTTACTCAAAACTATGACTTCTATATCACTTTTAGAGTCTACAATCTCATATTCTTTACTCTCTGTATCGTATTGTGTATTAGTTTCAAATAAACCTGTATTCTCTTGATCGATTGGAGATAGCTCGTTTAAGCTGTCCTCCGTATTAACAGACTTATCAAAATCATCTACAACTTCATCTTCGTCTTCTTCGTCTTCGATTTCATCTTTAATTTTACAGTCTAGTCTGATGCCGACAGTTATGTCTACATTGTTTGTGGTAACCGTTTTATATGGCAATACTAAATTTTGCTTTACACGATCGACAGTGTTCAAATAGTTGAGTGCAGGCTGAAAAAAAGGAATACACTTTATTATTTTCTTAATTCTAATCACTATAAGAGTAGACATCTTATTTACAGGCTGACTGTTGGTGGTTGGTGGCTACCGTCGCCTTTAACAGAAGCAATGCCACAGATTCTGCAATTGTGCTGCCGACCATTGTAGGATTAGGGGTGAGGATTAAGGATGAGGCAATAGGATTTGTCATCTTTTATGTTCCAGCCTGTTTCATCTATACTAATATTTTAAAGTTGAAAATTTTTTTTTTTTGAACTGAATAGGCTCCAAAACTACTGGACCAATTTGAAAAAATTCTTTCACTGTTGGGAAGCAATATTATCAGGGAGTAACATAGTAACTATCAATGTCTAATAATAAATCTGTAAGTGTCGGTATTTTATGTATGTATGTTCCTCCATAACTCTTAAACGAATTAACTGATTTTCACAAAACTTGGTAGATAAACATTTAGATGTACCGGCTACTTATTTCATGCGGACGAAGTCGCGGGCGCCAGCTAGTACGTACTAATCCGTATTAATATTATTAATGCGAAAGTTTGTATGGATGTATGTAACTCTTTTAAGCAAAAACTACTAAACGGATTCAATGAAATTTTGCATAATGTTGTCTGGTCTGGGACACCAGAAAGGACATAGGGTATATTTTATAAAGATACGCGGACGAAGTCGCGTAAAAGAGTCGCGTAGTGTTTAAATACGTTGAATTGTTTAGAAGTAGTTAGCGGAGAAACAGATAATAAATGTAGAGTTAAATATTTATACAAAGAAATGGTTAGAAATGCCATTGTGGAGTTTTCTTCTCCACGATGGCCATTAGAATTTTAGAAGGACTACAATTCTCTAGTAAGTACATAATTATGTATCTCTTAAGGTTTAGTAGTTAGGAGGAGTTGGTAGACAGATATTATACAGATGCAAGAAAGTGACTTCAAATTATACTATACTAGCTGGTGCTCGGTGAATAGTTATTTTGGGAATGATTTGGGTATCTCGAACGGTTTTCGCAGCGCACGCAACGGAAGCCCTCAAAGATGAATAATTTTCCCCGTTTTTTCCACATTTTCGACTGTTTCTTCGCTCCTATTAGTCGCAACGTGATGTTATATAGCCTAAAGCCTTAAAGATAAATGATCTATCCAACACAAAAAGAATTTTTCAATTCGAACCACTAGTTCCTGAGATTAGCGCGTTCAAACAAACAAACAAACAAACAAACAAACTCTTCAGCTTTATAATATTAGTATAGATTCTTCAAGCACTAAACAGTTTGCAAAGCAAATTTAAATAAAAAAATCTCACCATATCTTTTTGTGTTAATGAAAATTTCAATAGATCCTGTGTTTTATTGCATTTCCTTTTGAACTGTGCGCTTTTCAACAGCAGAGTGCTACAGTAACTGCAGATATGTTGCGGTAATCTATCACAGTTGGATACCTGTATAGGACATTAAGAAGTTTTTGCTGGCTCTTATATGCTATGCATAACTTAAGGGGCTGGGGAGGGCCACTCACTGAAACTCAAGATGGTTTCGCGGTGTAATAGACACAAGATACATACATACACAACTAACTTAGCCTTGCATATTTTAGTTAGTAAACTCGACAAATAAAGTGCTTTATCACCCTAAGATTGAACATTCTTTGTATGTTGTAGAATGATAAGGTCTGTTTTCCTTTGAAAATTCAAAGTGACAATTTCTATTGCTATCTTTATTAGCGATGGCAAATTATGTCAATCAGTAATCAATACCTATTTCAAATATAAGCCTTAGCAAATTTTGAAATGAATGGAATTTGTAATCGAAACTGATAAAGCACTTTTCCTGTCTGCTTTAACATGTAACTTAGATTGTAATGCTTGCAGACTGTACAAAAGTATGAAAAAATAATGCGAGTTAAATTAGCTTAACTTTAGGTCTGCATCCAGCTTAAAAGAAATAGTTAAGAGTGTTTTTATAAACATACTAGCTGTTACCGGCGACTTCTTCCGCGTTTAAAATGTTAAATAGCCTAAAGCCTTCCTCGATAAATGGACTATTCAACACAAAAAGAATTTTTCCTGAGATTAACGCGTTCAACCAAACAATCTTTTTTTTATTGCAAAACCATAATGTATTTATAAAGGTTTATATAATAGTAATATAGATATAGAAGTATAGATGTGTGTAGGCCGCACACATGTTTATAAGGGTTTTATTTTGTCCCTATTTTGTCTGCAAAATTCTGTCTATAGTTCTTATTTGGTCTGAGATGTTTAGTGGCTTCCGTAAGGTGTCCACAAAACTAGCCAATTTAAAGCAAATCTAAACACATATTCACCTCAAAAGAACAAAATTAAATAAATATGAAATAAAATGCAATATAATATTTTTACAAACCTTGGTCTGCGTCAATATCTCGTAACTCTCAACCAGTTTGTATTGATGTAAATTAAACAGCTTAATGTCTGTCGCAAGACATATCCGACAAATGAGTAAATCCCTCATTTTATTTACAATATTTAAAAATTTAAATAAAACATATTACAAAAAAAATTTTGTTAACAATGATAAAATGCTGGAGCATGGAGCAATCTGTGGAGCTCAGCTCAGCTCTCAGCTGGACGTCAGTACTTCACCACAGATTATAATATTAGCTATATACGTAATCAAATCACGTCCCTTTTGCGTCCTATATATTATTTACTCTGAGGCCTTTTCTTCTATGTTTGACGTTGACAGCTTACAGTACATAGAGCAAGATGAGAGCAAGAGATTTTTTTATGTTTTTAAGGAGAGCAAATTATTTTAAAATAAAATTATAAGTAGATAAATAGAAAATTATAAACTAATCTTCAAATTTCTATGGAGGCCATTCTAATGAGCTTAAACAGACTATACCTGCTGTATATTGCTGTGGAAAACCCACAGACTCCTTTATGCTTTAGTATCATTCAATCAACCGTACATACATACCAATACTTTCCGTATATATTATAAGTTACTCTATGATCAATACCACTACTATTTAGATTTGTGGTACCTTGGTGATACCAATCACACCAAATTTCACATCAACCGTACCCATGGAGATAAATGGTAACATCCCTTCGTCAACTAGAAAATGAGCTGATGATCTTCAAACGCCTGAACAGAATTGTAGCTAAGAACCATCTCGATCGCATCAGCTTTCAAACAAAAAAAAAACTGGATCAAAATCGGGCCATCCGTTTGGGATGCCCTCTTTTACATTGGGCGTTGGGTTTAAAAAAAATACTTATAGAAACAGATTAGTGGAATCCAATATGAGATTAAAACTTTAATAGTAGGTATCTACCTAAAATTTTAATCTTATATTTATAACTGGTAGCATAGATAAATGAATAGTCTCGCTGCGGTCGACTAGATACCGCCGTCGTACCTACTAGTAAAATGCGGCATAAAATAGTACGTCGAATTCGGCGTACCCGAGCCAGTCACACTGCAAACTGTCTGTGATGTGTACATGCCGAATGTTTTATTAAATTTTAGGCATAATAAAGTACCAGTTTGCGTACATACATAGTGAAACTGTGTAAAAATATAATAAAACTGGGTAAAAATTAAAAAAAAGTGATAATCAAAAACGTGTGGGATTTTCAAAAAACGAACTACAGCATGTACACGTACGATGTCTTCTTGTTGTAAATACATACTATACGAAGCTATAGTTAGTTGCTCTACAATTTAAAAGTAAATTATCTTATTTTCGTAATTATGTTAGTTTTTGTGTTATGACGGTTATTTATATTTTAATTAGTAAATGAAAATTCTCACGGAAGCAATTTTAATTGATCAATTCAGATACCTACGTCCGACATAAGTAGGTTCTAGGTACGGGTTATTTATGAGCATAATATTATATTCGCAAATTATTATATTCTCAAAATATTATATTCGCAAAACATTACGGTCCTCTATATATCTATATTTCGGCTTTATATTTGTTAATATACTTAAAGATTTAAATCTTTGTCTATACTAATATTATACTTGAAATTTGTATTTTTGTTTATAATGAATAAATTCAAAAACCACATAGTGGACCGATTTTAAAAATTCTTTCACCTATAGAAAGTTACCTTATTAATTATCACTAAGGACCTCTTTCACCAACTTACAAGTAAATTGTTGATTAGTTACTTTTGAAGTAATGCTAATTGGCGAGTAAATGTTACGAGTATCTTGTGTCAATTTTATTGAAATTACCTTTGTTTTCCTATGTACCCTAGCTGTTCCCTTGAAGGTATAGTGGAAAATGTTTTATTACCGCTGTAGATACCCTTTTACCCTTGAGTAATGCTACTCGAAGATGGTGAAACTCATACGCACCGGTGACCTAATGGCGGTTAGCTTACTTTCCGGGATAAAACGTATCCTATATAGGTATGTTAATCCAGGTAATCTATACTAACAGGTATTATAAAGAGTAAAGATTTATTTGTTTGCAAATAGGTTCCGAAAATACTGGACCGATTTTCAAAAATTCTTTTCTTATATTATCAGCGGGTAACACTATGTTTTATTAAGTTACGCGGACGAAGTCGCGTGCAACATCTAGTAAACTATAGTATGTGTTACAAATTTCAAGCAAATCTGTTCAGCCGTTTTTGCGTACGAGTAACAAACTTACAGACATATAAACTTTCGCATTTATTAGGATTACGATATAATATATTTAATTATCATGTTGTCTATGATATCACAGTGAAAGGTTAAGTAATAAAGACAGATGTATGTTAAATCGTAACCTAGTTAAAATGTTGTAGGTCACATAGCCGGCCGTGAGGTAAGGATAACCAGTTTCGTAGTGATGTGCATCGCTTATCGATACTTGATTTCGTTGGTTTTCGTTATCGATGTTGTTATAATGTTATAGGCTGGCTTTTTGTATAAACTTTTTATACTATTGATAGAATATACCCTTAAAATTTCAGCATTGTGCGAGAAGGTTTTTAAAAAAATATTTCACATTTTCAAAAATTTATTTTACAACGACGCAACTGCGAGATTGGTGCCAGACCTGTATTTTCTTAATTGACCGATAATAAAACATCAATAAAAAAAATCCTAGCCTTGTGCCACGCGGGTTAGTCAGATGGTTCAGTAGCTCTTAGAATAGTTATAACACAAGCAACGCCATAGGTATTGCAAGTGCGATATAAGTTAGATTTACAAGTATTAAATAAGTAATAAAAATACTCGAAATCCCCATTCGTCTATGTGAACTTATAACCATCCTTATGCGTATCCGCGTCCGCGTTTTTTGAAAATTCTGCATTCCCAATCACCCTGATATCGATACGTAAGATGCTTGTAACGCGCACAACATTATACTCTCGCTCTCACATTCAAGTGTTGGCAGTTCAATCAAGCCCGCGAAGAATAAAGACTTGAATACACAAATCTTGTTCGTACAAAATAATGTGTATAATTTTTTAATGTGAATAATAAACGTACTTACTTAATTGATGTTTTTGAACGAAGTAGGAATTTTAAAAAGTTGAAATTTTTTTAAAAAGAACATTTAAGGACGTGTGTGGTATGTAATTTTGTTAAAATTTAAAAGATATTCAGAAAGAGTACCTACATCGATATCTATATATGAAAATATATTACAAAATTTTCAAAACTCCCGGAAATTTTTACAGGCAAAACTAGCAAATGACTGTATACTACATAATACATATACATAGTTATAGTATATATTATATATTAAAACCTTTCTCGAGAATCACTCTACTCATTGGTGAAAACAGCATGAAAATCGGTGCAGTAGTTTTTGAGTTTATCGCAAACAGACAGTCAGACGCGACGGAGGACTTTAATGTTTTATAATATTATTATGTAGGATAAGGATTATAAATTATGTATGTCATCATTTTACATGTAAATCATGTAATATTAAAATTAAAATTTGATTAAAATTGTTAAAGTTTAAATAAATACTAAAAGAAGCAGTATAAAATATAATTTTTTTCAGATTAATAAACAAAATATAAAATAAAATGGGAGAATCTTCAAACAGACATGAAGGTGAAGAGTTTACGACCGGAGTTAGACTGATTGTGGTAAAATATTTTTTTAATTAGTTGGTAGCTTAGATTAATAATTGGTCTCGCTACATTCACGCAGCTATTGTTTTTGTATAGCGCTCTATATAGTCGAGCGCAGCGAGACCGATCATTTATCTATGGTTGGTAGGTTATTACAACGAGCAACAAGTCAGATATTTATTATAAATTGTCTGGCGGCAGTAACCACTGTTCTGTTGTTGCTTATGTCCTCAGGCATTGGTAACTTTATAAAAGTATCCCATATGTTAATTCAGGTAATAAACTATCTGTGTGCTAAATTTCATCCAAATAAGTAAAGTCATTTTTGCGTTATTGAGGAACAAACATCGGACCACAAAAACCTTCGCATTTATAAAATTAAGTAATAGGATTTAGGACTACTTCGTCCTAAATCTTAAAAATTAAAATTAAAATTATTAATTAATATTTAATTAATATTTAATTAATTATGAATATTTCATAAATATTAATTAATTAATATTTATTTATTTAAATTAAAATGTTCTTAATTTTTCTTTATTTTTGCTCAAATATTTATGTCAGGCGTTGTTTTTTATTTTTTTTTTTTGAGATGATCCCTCTGGAACAGTATTTTTCTGGATGAATGTGACCCTGTCTGTATCCCTGGATAGCGTGAATGCAAAATTTCACCATGATCGTATAATAAAATTTACAATAATTTACAGGTATTTCTAAACCTTTTACCCATAGAGTTAGCGAAGGAGGAAATTGACGAACCCGTAATTAGTACTAAATGTTTAAGTAATTACTATTTACTCTATGCCTATAGTTAATCAAAAGTGAAACTTTTTATGTAATTCAAAAACTGTCAATAAGTGTACAAAAAAATACATTGCAGCAAAGAAAAATTGACTGGAAATTATAATAAAAATGATTTATAATAAAAATCAAGAAAAATCTACAGACTATCCCGAATTAATTACTACGGAAGTTTCACTCGTACGTACTATTATTTACATATACATAAAACTATATACATATACGTACAAGTGAAACTTCCATAGTAATTAATTCGGGATAGTCTGTAGATTTTTCTTGATTTTTATTATAAATCATTTTTATTATAATTTCCAGTCAATTTTTCTTTGCTGCAATGTATTTTTTTGTACACTTATTGACAGTTTTTGAATTACATAAAAAGTTTCACTTTTGACGCTGTTAGTTTTGGACTGACGCATACATTTTTTGTATCTTCATTGACAATAACTGAGAATAAAAACAATATTAAAAAATTTTTAATATGAAATAATTTAATAAACATATACATATATATATATATATATACATAAACATTCTACATTAAGAAAAGAACTATATAAGTAATTAATATGACTTATGTTAACGAGTTAACTCTCATGACAAAACGCTAGTGTCCCATAAAAAGTTTCACTTCAATAAACTCACCAATGTCATGATATCATTTGCCAAATCTCTTGCTAGATCATGAGATATGAAACAACTCAGTCCACTGAGTGCTAATCCTGCTTCATATTGATTCTGAGCATTTAAATCTTTCCTTATCATATTTGTAGTGAGCATAAGTAACTCTGAGTCTGCATGGAATGATTGACTAGCTGCTAAGTACCCGATTCTTTTGTAAGTGAATTTGTTTGAACTCATCACCTCAATAATATTGAATATAGCCCATGATATGTCATATCCTAACATTTGAAGCTAAAATAAATGTCAATTTAATTAATAATTACAACAGTTACACTTACAAATTCGATCTACTTAAGACCTAAGTACTTACGTATGTCAGCTTAGCGACAGCGTTAGCTTTCTTATGTTATGTTATCTTGTCGTAGTTCCACTTTAATTTCTTCCATACATTGTGCTATGTACTTGGCCTAAAATCGAATATTATATAAAAAAATATAACATTTGTAGAGTCAAACAGGTCGTGTACTGAAATACAATGAATAGTTATTTATTCATGAACATTACTGCCAATCACTACTTTACAAGTTATTCCAAACATAATTATAAGTTATATAAAAGTGCTTCCATTTTCTTCTTTTCGTTATTCGTAACTCCCGGCAACCAACTCCTTCCGCCTGCGCACACTCCATGGCGCGACCGGTGTTGCCAATACATTCAAAACTTATTTACATGTTTATTAAGTAAATAGTAACAATTTCTGATGTGTACCTACCTCGTTATCTTTATTATTCCTTATACCACGCACTAAATCGGTGAGATTTTTATCGAACATTCTTTCGAAGTTCCCCTTTACTTTCTTTAGTGCCATTTTATTGAATTATTTTCCATAAACATATAATTAAAAAATAAGGACGTTGAACACTTGAAGCATGACTGTATTATCTTAAAGAAGATAAGTTTTACACAACACTAAATTAAAAATAAAATTCAGGATTCGCCAGGCAGTCATAAAACCAAACTTTGTCATTTGTGATTTGTTAGTTAAACGTCAGACAGGTGGATGACAGTAATGTCATCCATCTGTATATAGTATGATAAGATCATACTCTATAATCCGTAGCATATAGAGAATGAACTATGTCTGTGTAGTACTCATTTTTTCCATAATATTAATTAGTTGTTCTGTATTTATCCAATTTATCCGACACAGACTGTCAATGTCAACAGTGTCACTGTCAGTCAACATCAACAATTTTCTTTCCGCCTCTCTCACTCTGCTAGAGTGAGAGAGGCGGTAATAAGAAAGAGACAAGGAGTTTAACATCTGTGAGTTTAACAGTTTAACACTTAACAGTTTGTTAGCTCGACGAGTTCACTCTCATGACAAAAAGTTTCACTTCAATAGTGTCCCATAAAAAGTTTCACTTCAATAATGTAAAATCAATGTAATGAATGTTTCAGCTGAATCTACCGGAAGACGAAGGAGAAGGGTTGGGATTTCGCTTAACTCGGACCCTTTGGGATCCTTATCCATGGGTGAGTCCCAAGTCTCAACTATCTGTTGCATGCAACTTCGTTAGCGTAATTATTTTTCATAAAATACTAGCTATATTTTATAATAAATATACTACTGTATACTACTACTACTACTACTTACTAGTTTCATTATCGTTTTAAAATGTTACTTTGACTAAGGCCCCAGGTAGTTGTTTTTAAGGGCGACTGTGTGTGCAACTGTGATGTCCCAATCCCTTAATAATAGGATTATTCGCATAAGGACAGATTCTTATATCGCTCAAATATTAATAAATTTTTTAATGTTACTTAAAGTATTTTTTAATTATAAAAATTGATTTAAAAAATATCTTAAGGGAGCCACAGTAATAAAATAATTATCTTGGAATCCTATCGAATGACAATGAGATTGAAATCCAAAAAAAATATCCGAGGATCCTGTGGGATACTAGACGTCCCACGTCTAGTGCCAAGTGGAGGGAGGCAGAATTAGAGGGTGCTAACTCTTTTTTATATTTTAACTGCAGGTGAGAGAAGTGACAGCGAATTCTAGAGCGGACACGGCAGGATTGAGAACCGGTGACTGCGTACTTCAAGCAGACGGCAAAGACTTGCTTGGGATGCCGGTAAACTATATATTTTTTTAATATTATTATTTATTTATACTAATATTATAAAGCTGAAGAGTTTGTTTGTTTGTTTGAACGCGCTAATCTCAGGAACTACTTAGTGGTTTGAATTGAAAAATTATTTTTGTGTTGGATAGATCATTTATCTTTAAGGCTTTAGGCTATATAACATCACGTTGCGACTAATAGGAGCGAAGAAACAGTCGAAAATGTGGAAAAAAACGGGGAAAATTATTCATCTTTGAGGGCTTCCGTTACGTGCGCTGCGAAAACCGTTCGGGATACTCAAATCGTTCCTAAAATAACTATTCCACGCGGACGAAGTCGCGAGCACCAGCTAGTTATATTTTATGCAAAGATTTTATTTAAAGCATGTTTGGAACTTCTTGGTGCGATCTTTATTGCTCATTATGATATTGTCAAGTGTTGATTTATTTTTTTATTAGCTTTTGACTGCAACTTCTGATTAGGTTGCTGTGTACATAAAACAATAAAACATAGATAAAGGATTGGTCTCGCTGCGTTAGACTAGATACCGCCGGCGTACTGGCCAAATGCTGCAACAAATACTACGCCGAGCCAGTAACACTTCAAGCTGTGTGTGATGTGTACGTGTCGATTTAATTTTGGGCATAATAAAATGCCAGTTTGCATATTGAAACTGTGTAAAAATATAATAAAACTGTGTAAAAAGTGATAAAAAGTGACGATGTTTTACACACACTACAATAAAAAGTTGCCACATTCACGGAGCTATTGTTTTTAGATACCGCGGTATCTAGTCGAGCGCACCGAGACTTATAATTAATCTAAGCAATAAAACATAGGTATAATTCTAAAGCCACTTGTGGAGTTATTGTGCCTATAGGGTTCAAATTTGAAGGTTCAGATGGAGAAAAGTAGAACCACATATTCCCTCTTCCAGGTGGGTCAAGTAGCTGGTTTGATAAGAGGCGACGGAGGATGTGGTGGTGGAGTCTCCCTTCTTGTGTGGAACTGTGGAGTGGATCCGAACGATGATCCTGAAGTAAGTATAATTTTTTTTTACATATCTTAGTACCTAATAACTAAGATATGCAAAAAATACTTCATTAAACACTAATCCGGGCGCGCTTTAGAGGCAACCATTACTTAACGACCTCGCTTAAAAGCCAAATGAACGAATTTATTTGTCATACGTCATATCGATCCATTTTGGGTTGTTGGCACCACTGACCTGTGGGCCTAGTGCGAGTTTTACTCTATCAAACGCGTCGAACGCGTAAACGTCAATTTGTATGGGACTGAAGCAGTGCTACACGTTAGGCACCAGGTAGCGCTGCTTCATTCCCATACAAATTGACACTTACGCGTTCGACGCGTTTGATAGAGTAAAACTCGCACTAGACCCTCTGTAAACTGTAAATATATACCACTAAACTTGCACTGCAGGCTGTTTCATACAAATGACAGCTAATTTTTTGTACCACTTTGAAACGCCATCCTCGATTGTCCCGAAAACTAATTTTGACGCATACTTATTGTTATTCCATTGATATATATGTATGTATTTATATATCACTGATTTTAGTTCCATGGACACTCATTTTTCAAATAGGCACAAAAAAAAATTGATAGCCAGCCTGTCCAGTGGTATACATTACAGGTCAGTGGTTGGCACGGTCGTGAATGGCCAATCGAGTGGAACTGAGTAAAACCGATTCAGCGTCACCGCCCCGAGCGTGACGGTTCACTTACGTTCACTCCTCAATCAGCAATAAAGGCGCCTAAAGAAGTTTCCGTTTCAAAAGAGTTTAATTTACAGTTGCTGTGGAGTTGCGGTGGTGGTTCAAGAGGGGAGAAATCCCGGAGAGCATTGGCCGGCGTCCTTAAGGCTCTGTCGTGTTGCGTATGCGCAGCCACAGCGACTAGGGCGCTGAGTTGTGCCAGATCTCATCTTTACTGTGAAGGTTCTTTTTTTATATATATTCATTATTCACACATTCCACACAGCACCATCTAGTTCCAAAATAAGCAACTTAATGCTCGTATTATGGATACCAGACTGTTGATATACTACATACAATACTTTTTTTGTAAATACATACATATTATAAATACAAAACATCCACATGACTCGGGTGCAAAGGTAAAATGTTAACACATAAACATTTGCCCCTAACGGGATTCGAACTCGCGATCGCTTGGTTAACAGTTAGGGTTACTAGCCACTAGACCAAACGTGTCGTAATAATAAGAGATAAATTATTTTTGTATTTTTCTAATGTAAGTAAAGGTCGTTAGACACGCTGACGATCCACTTGATGTTCGGTGGTCATGGGGACGTTTAAGTATTACGTAACGCAATTTGGGGGAGAAGCGGGGGGTCTTTTAAAACGTTACGATGCGTTACAGGGGCGGTCGGGGAATCCGTCGAGTGTATTATACGTCATTTTAATTTTGTTCTCCCAAGTTGGCAACCCTTTTCGTTGATAAAAATGGTCAATTGGTTGTTAACTTATTACGTGACGTTTAAGGGGGAGGAGGGGGGGAGTATATAACGGCGCGTTACAATTAAATACTCATCTGTTATTTAATTGTGACAAAGACTTATCTGGTAGATATTATTTAAGTACAGACAGCGTATGTGTGACATTTGCTATACTGACCATATATTACGTCCATATATATTCTGCCTATCTGGCGACGCTAGCCACCTACCGTCAAGTGGACCGTCGGCCTGTCTGTCTACCTTAACATTATAAAAAATTACCTACTGACACAGATTGTTACAATAAATTAAAAGTTATTTTCAGCATGCTGGAAGAGGTTGGAGCGTTGCGCTCTATGTAGAGAAAACTTACCACACAAAGACTCACCATATGCTAGGAATTTGGTTGCAGAACAGGTATTACAATTCATTTGGTTTTTTTTTGTGTTGTAAAAAAATATAAATACTTAAAACGAGTATTTGTTAAAGATAAAAAGATAACAGTTAATCTTTAGCCGCCAGAGTCGGATTTATACGGCAAATGATGCCCTGTGATTGGTTGCAACTCTGATGACGTCATACGCTAGTAAACATATCAGACATAGAGTAATAAATAGTGTTTATTCACTTAATATTAGTTATCTGTGTCATCATTTCGTTCTGTTTGTTTACTAGCGTGTGACGTAACACGTATCAAAGACCAGCGCCATTGCAGAAACAGCGTTATTGGCGCGGTTTTGGAAATTTAAACTTTAACATTGGTTTTTTATTAATAATACAGTAGATCTCCCGGAAATATCAATGTAGTGTGATTATTATGTAATAAAGAATAATTTAAAACTACTTTCTAAAGTTAGTTAAATAGCGGATTATTTTCGTGTCCATTTCGCCAGAGCCGTACATATAGTATATATAGGATAAATTCCTCTACTTGTATATTGTTTATTTTTAAAACATTGAGTTGCTTTCTCTTAAAAAAAAAATTGCAAGTCGGGCGCTAAGGCACAACAACTTCTTCAAAGCCAATCGTTTTATTTCAGACTGGGCAAGTTAAGATTAATGTCAATATGTTATTTGTCTATATGTCAATATGTTGCAGTATCTATTAAAGATGAGAACTATTGAACTATTGAACTATTGAACTATCGAACTATCGAACTATCGAACTATCGAACTATCTAACAATTGGACTATTTAACTATTTACCTATCGAACTATCGAACTATCGAACTATCGAACTATCGAACTATCGAACTATCGAACTATCGAACTATCGAACTATTGAACTATTGAATTATTGAACTATTAACCATTTTTTTAATACATTTTACAGGTGTTCGAAGCAATAGCGACAGAGTACGAAATAAAGAATGCAATAAGAAAACCAACTGAATCGGCATCAGCTTGCGCATCACCTAATCGTTCACCGAATATGTCACCATCTTCAATTCGCAAAGGGCAATATCAGTTATCAATTATGCAAAAAAACAAAAAGGCCGTACAATTTAGCGACAGATTCGGACATAATTACGCGTCCGATCCTAACATACATCGTTCTTTGAATAAAAATTTAATTTCTACCAAAACAGTAGAAAAACCAATAGCCGACAACTCCGTTCAAAGTGGCTGTAAAACTTGCAGCTGTCATTGTCAAAAGAAAAATGAAGTCAAAGAGACACAGAGTAACGGAATTAACGTTAAAATAAAGGAAACTTTAGCCACAGACTATCAGAATCTTTTGTTACCTCATAAATTAGTAGCGAGGCTGCGTCCCGCGTCTTCCTTGGTCGATTTACAGAATGGTTCATTACAGATACAGACTTGTTCTTCATTATCCAGGTCTTTGAGTAACATCACAAGAACTGATTCCAGGTGAGTTTCTTAATCCCAGGCACCTTTCTATAATAGTACTTATTTGAAATGCTTCTTATATTTTGAAACAAGTTTTTTAATGGTCCCTGTTTGTTGAAGTGTCATCAATATACTACAACTGTGGATTTCGTATGCAATTTTAAGGAATATTTAAAAGTGACATACAGAATAAACTGTCATCTGACCATAGATAAATGATTGGTCTCGCTGCGCTCGATTAGATACCGCCGTAGTACTTGTAAAATGCGGCATAAAATAGTACCCGAGCCAGTCACACTGCAAACTGTCTGTGATGTGTACGTGCCGAATGTTTTATTAAATTTTAAGCATAATAAAATACCAGTTTGCGTAGTGAAACTGTGTAAAAATATAATAAAACTGGGTAAAAAGTGATAAAAAGTGACGATATTTTACACACACTACAGTAAAAAGTTGCCGCATTTACGGAGCTATAGTATTTGTATAGTACTCTATCTAGTCGACCGTAGCGAGACCAATGCAATAATCATTGCATCTGACATTTAAAACCAACCAAACATCTTGTCATTTAAAGAAAATGTGACTTTACGTCAACACATTGGAGTTTAAAATGAATAGTAGCACTTGGTCGTCACTACCATTCACCATTGACTCCGCCATGATTCCGTTTTAGGCGTACTTTTCATGTGCCACTTTGGCATTTGTCATGCAAATTCCATAGTTGTAGTACTTCGATGTGTATTATACAAAACTTTAAATTCTTTGTGTAAGAAAACAAAGCTACAAATGAGTATAAAAATATTTGTTATGGAGTTATTACTATTATTATATGCACCATGGTGGCAATAAGCATTTTACCACTTAATACATATTTTTTAAATATAAATTTTTTAAACTTTTTTCAGTCTCATTATGAAAAAATTATAAAATACCTGCATTTTTTAACCTTTTTTTAAGACTATGTTTTGGTTTCCATAGTTCCGAGAAAGGTCACCAAAGCAGTTCACTGGACAATTTGAAAGGCACTTGTAGTTCCAATGGTAAATTTAATTGCAGATTTTCTTAATTAAAATTGCGTATCTACCCACTTATCTCTACTTTATTAGCTTTGCACGCGACTTCGTTCACGTAACTTTTTAAAGAACATAGCCCATGTTACTCGCTGATAAGGTAGCTTTCTATAGGTGAAAGAATTTTTAAAATCGGTTAACTACTTAGTTTTTGAGTTTATTCATTACAAACATACAAAAACACAAATATTCTCTCTTTATAATATTAGTATAAATAATATAAGTTATTATAATAAGTTAAGCTTTTATTTTTATTCGTTTTCAGATATACCAGTCTTGGTGTTGCCATCTCCACCGATTTATGTCTTGGCTTGTGATCACGATAACAAATGAAATTAATAATTTTATCCTATTATATACCTATGTAACCATAAAAAAAACTAAAAATAAAAATATTATACTATGTATATAACTTTTAAAGTGAATATTATTTTGCATTCTTAGATTAAAAAAATATTACAATCTTCCCACTCATTGTAATAACATTGTCTTATCCGTTTTATTTTTTATCTAGCTGGTGCCCGCAACTTCGTCCGGGATGAAAGGTAGCCTATGTTCTTTCTGGTGTCCCAGACAACGTGTATGCAAAATTTCATGGTAATCGGTTCAGTGGTTTTTGCGTGGAAGCGTAACAAACACTCCTATTCACATTTATAATATTAGTATATAAGGATTTAGTTCATTTTGTGTGTGGTGCTCATTTTGCCTTTTGTACATTTTGCTCTGAAGGGTAAATTACCATACACCAAATATTTTTACATGAAATAACCTCAAGTAATAGTGCCATAGCTAACAGTGTTGCAGGTTATTGAGTTGTTTACTAGCGTGTGACATCACACGTATTAAAGACCAGCGCCATTACAGAAACAGCGCTTTTGGCGCGGTTTTGGAAATTTAAACTTTAACATTGATTTTTATTAATAATGCAGTAGATCTCCCAGAAATATCAATGTAGTGTGCTTATTATGTAATAAAGAATAGTTTAAAACGATTTTCTAAAATTAGTCAAATAGCGGATTATATTCAAATCTCAGAATAATAACTAAAGCATAGAAGTAAGGCTAAAATAAAAACCAATACTTATAGTGTGTTGCTTCTTACACCAATGCACTGAAGCCATAAACTAAAGAGAGACAAATATACTGTCACTAGATGTTCGTCTGGCTGTTCCGTACCAGAGTGACCTATACAAATTATCCATATATATAAGACGATATTCAGCACAACACTTACATAACCTATACTGTTTTTATCTTTTTCTTAAAATATTAGGTACGTACATTCAAGAAACAGAATTTATTAGTGGTATTTATTATACAAACAAGCTCTCAGTATATTTACTGCATGACTGATTATACAAACAAACAAAATCACTTACCGATGGTAACTTATAAACATATCCTCGTTTTGTTTTCTGGACGCATTAGATTTACATCCTGGGACTGAACAAGACATTGTTATAGGTAATCAAAGAATTCACAGATATCTAATTAGTATTATAATTGATTTGATGCTAGATTTATTATATTTTGATACAGAAACAGAAATCAAAACAAATACGTTGTCACTCGTGTCACTCACATAGGTACAGACAGATAAGTAAAGTTGACACATTGCGCCATCATTTTGTTAACGTTAGCCAGCCTCTTTAAATCGGCATCATAAAATGGCACCAAACTACGAAAGGAACCAAGTTTAACGTTTTTACTAGGTACGCTGATCAAAAATAAGAACAAAGTTTGTATGTTTGTCTCTTTTTGACTTACGGCTTCAATGCATTGGTGTAAGAAGCAACACACTATAAGTATTGGTTTTTATTTTAGCCTTACTTCTATGCTTTAGTTATTATTCTGAGATTCAAATATAATCGAGTGACAAAAGGATGACGTAGCCTATTCTCCTATCGCCTAGCTGTCGACCATTTATATAAAAAAAATCAAACCTATCGATCAGAGAACACATTTCGTAATTTAATTATATCATCGTAATTATATGACATAATTACGATGATATCGAATCGAATTAATTACGTTAGTATCTACTACTTATTTTGTGGAATTAATACATAAAAACCGTAAACTTGCGCAAAACACAATCTGGATCTGTGAATATTTATTGTTCTGTGTACACTGTACACAAACCAAAGACATTAACACAAACCTCATTTGTGGTTTGGCTTAAAAGTCTAGTAACCAGGCCATCAAAAAGTCAAAGTACTCTGTGAAATAAACTAAGATGCGCAACCATTATTTATTTAATCTGTGGCGTAACTCAGCCGAAGCGGGTTTAATTTTTTATTTTTACTATATAAATAAAATAATTTAAATAATAACACAGGAACAAATATATAAAATCAAAATTTAGATTCTGATGTGAACCATCAAGAATGGAAGACAATAGCTTATTGCAAGACATTGTTTTTAAACGTGAAGTCGAGCCGTGTACACAAATATGTCGCTGTTGTTTATCCACAGATAAACAAATGAAAAATGTATTGGATTTCCGAAACTGTTTCGAAGAATTAGCGGGGATAACGGTATGCTCCTTTATTTTATTATAATCTGTTTTATTTTGTAACGATTTTTTTTTAACGAGATAAGTACTTAAATTTTTCAAATAAATCTTTAAGGTATACTATCTTTCCATAGATAAATGATTGGTCTCGCTGCGCTCGACTAGATACCGCCGTCGTACTTGTAAAATGCGGCATAAAATAGTACGCCGAATTCGGTGTACCCGAGCCAGTCACACTGCAAACTGTCTGTGATGTGTATGTGCCGAATGTTTTATTAAATTTTAGGCATAATAAAATACCAGTTTGCGTAGTGAAACTGTGTAAAAATTTAATAAAACTGGGTAAAAAGTGATAAAAAGTGACGATTTTTTACACACACTACAGTAAAAAGTTGCCACATTTTCGGAGCTATTGCTTTTGTATAGTGCTCTATCTAGTTTAGCGCAGCGAGACCAATCAATTATCTTTGTATCTTTCATAAATGTCTTATTATCTACATAGTTTCTGTGTAAAAACTTACATCTATATACTAAAATCATAATCATAAGTTTGTGTCCCTCTATTGCTGGATTAGAGGCCTCTCGCAAAGGCTCACCACCACACAATACTTACCCTATCTCGAAAATTTTACTCTGCATTCATTTTCTTTGCACCATTATTTTGTAAATAATTGAAACTTTCAATGTTGATTCTCATCATCAATTTATTCACTTTAAATTTCCTGGTACATAGCTATGTATAAATATCTATATTAAAAATTACTAAACAATATAAGATGTTATACATATATACTAACTATAAGATGCTTTGTGCTTTTCAGGTATCTGAATCTGATGGTCTACCTCAATGGTTGTGTGAAGAGTGTTGTGCCCTCATCACAAAGGCGGCCAGGATCCGATGGAAAATACTAAAGGCTCATGGTTTATTGTACGAGTATTCCTCTAGATGTGCACCGGTTTGTAATTTTTGAAATGAAATCTTTAGGCTGGCTTGGGCAGTTAATTTGGTTTTTTTTTAATGTTAAGGTCAGCATACTGGCTGACGGTCCTGACTTGATGGTATGTGGCTACCGTCGCCTATAACACAAGCAACACCACAGATGCTTGCAAGTGCAAGGTTGGGAGTAAAGAGATATATTAAATTCATACAATCACACGTCTCGTAGAAATTTTGTTGTTGTGTTGTGTTGTTCGCTATGAGGAACGAAACGATAGCACGTCACAACCTACCGGCGCAGCGACAGCGAAAGTTACATGGACGAAGTCGCGTGCAACAGCTACTCTATACTAATCACTACATATTATAAAACAAAGTCCTCCGACGCGCCTATCTATCTGTCTGTCTGTATGTCCCTATGTATACTTAGATATTTAAAACTACGCAACGGATTTTAATGTGGTGTTGAAAAATTCCTTCACCCATTAAAAGCTACATTATCGGCGAGTAACATAGTAACATAGTTCATAAAGTTAAGCGGACGAAGTCGCGTGCAACAGCTATAGTGAGTTATAATTTAAAACGTTTGATTTTCAGTTTCCAATCGACGCTCAGGACGTAGAACTCACTAGATATGCATCACCGAATCTCCATAGGACTCCGACTCTCATCCTAGATTTTACAGTTAGCATAATGGGCTTCAGTAAGGCTGTGCAGGTAAGACTCTATATCACCATGACTACAAGATTGTTCATTGTAACGATATTAATGATGATCAATACCATCATGACTAAAAGATTGTTCATTGTAACGATATTAATGATGATCAATACCATCATGACTAAAAGATTGTTCATTGTAACGATAGTAATGATGATCAATATCATCATGACTACAAAATTGTTCGTTGTAACGATAGTAATGATGATCAATATCATCATGACTACGAGATTGTTCGTTGTAACGATAGTAATGATGATCAATATCATCATGGCTATATGCTGAGCGGAGACCATTTTGGTACTTTTTTTTTATTATATCAATATAATGTACTTTAAATTTAATGAAATTTAAATTTAAATGTTATTTGAAATATACCAAATAAACATTTTTTCTTTCTTTCTTTCTTTCTATAACATAAAATTTCTTTTTTCAGCACGAGAAGAGAAATGAAGGTGAATTTTTAGAATTAGATTTGCCATCAACGGAGGAGCCCCAAGAGGCCGTGAAGGAGGAAGGTGGCTTTTCGGATTACGAAGACAACATCACTCTGGAGGAGTACAGGTATTCCTTTTTTTCTATACTAATGTTTTGTTTGTTTGTTTGTTTCAATTGAATAGGCTCCGAAACTTTCAATAAATTCTTTCAATGTTGGGAAGCTATATTTTCGGCGAGTAACATATTATAGCGTTTATTTATTTATTTATTTATTAATAACAAAAAATCTACAGCTCTCAAAAAAAAAAGAATTTACACACAAAGAAATAAAAAAAACAGCCATTTACAGATTTTACATTTATATAAGTAAAATTATATATAAAAATATATACACATATACCCATATATACCCATACACACACACACACACACATATATATATATATATGTGTGTGTAAAACTACAAATATATACAATTTTTGAAAATTATTTTGTTATCGCTTTCTTGGATAAGGTTTACTTCACTCCATTTTTTTTTTTTTTCGTTTTTTGAATAGCATAAAATTTCCAAAAAAAACTCAATGCCATAAAAAATGATTATAACAGATCGACAGTAAACAAAAGTCCTCAGCGCGATTCCGCAGAATCCTTCGATCGTGCGGAGATAGAGAAAGACACCGTCGAAGTGAGTGGCAACAAGAAGAGGAAAGTTAAGAAGAGTGAAAAGAAGCCTCGAAAGAAAAAGAAGAATGGGTGAGTCACTAGTTTCAGCTAGTGTATGTTATAATACACAAGCTGTTGCACGCGCCTCGTACCCTATGCCCTTTCCTGTATTATATACTTAAACCTTCCTCGGGGACCACTCTATCCATTGGTGAAAACAGCATGAAAATCGGATCAGTATTTTTTGAGTTTATCGCGAACAGACAGACATAGACGCGGCGGAGGACTTTGTTTTATAATATGTAAGGACTATAGTATGTGTTTAATCTTTCATAGTGATTCTTATTTATTATTATATTTTTAGTTTAATTAAAATTTAATTTTTATCCCTTTCCATAGCGAGGAAGATGCAAGCGAAGAAACGCCAACCAAGTCGTACATAAGAAAAACCATCGAAATCGATCCAGCCAAGATACGGATAGTGACACTGAATCCCGAAGAGCAAATAAAACAGAGAGAGGTATGTTGTCTATTCCCATGGGAAATCCCATAGATCTAGTTAGAATTAGCAAAATGGACAGAGCTAGGCACAAGATTGTCAATCCGTTAATTAACGAAGTTAACGGATCAACGAAGTTAATGAATAAAGTTACAGGATAACGAAGTTAATTAACAAAGTTCACGGATTGAAGAAGTTAACGGATTAACGAAGTTAATTAACCGTTAACGGATTGACGAAGTTAACGGATCAACGAAGTTAATTAACAAAGTTCACGGATTGACGAAGTTAACAGATTAACGAAGTTTAATGAACAGTTAACGGATTGACGGAGTTAACGGATTAAAGAAGTTAATTAACAGTTAACGGATTGACGGAGTTAACGGATTAACGAAGTTAATTAACAGTTAACGTATTGACGAAGTTAATTAACAATTACCGGATAACGTTATAGGCTACAATATTCTCAAATACATTTTAATATAGTATAATAATATAATATAATATGTTTTTTAATTAGATATATTTATTAAATTATTTATTTATCTTTAGTAAGGAGTAAACTCCAGTCGTGAGTCGGAGCTGACACACACACACACACACACACACACAAACTTTGTTTTTGGAGAATTTCAAATTCGTTTCCACTACTGTTGGTTGATAACAACATCTGTCGGCGCATGCGCAATGAATGGCTTTAAAAACATACAGACTTTTTCACTATGAGTAATCTTTAACAGCTAGCAACTCCTATTTGCGGACACTATTACAAAGGCAGAGGTGGTTTATCTTATACAGAAATTTGATATATAATAACTGATTAATATACGTTATGAATGAACGTATAAATAACAAAATGGCTGCAGTTGAAATATAGTTTATTATATTTTGTCAAGATCGACAGATAGGCTAACGGTTCGCTTGAAGGTGGGTGGCAACTGTCGCCAAAAACACAAGCAACGCCATAGCTTCTATGGCTCTGGTGACCGTAGAAGAAGTACCCGCATCGTTTTTTTTTTTTTTTTTTTAATAAAAATCGACAGGAGGAGAGCAAGGCTGGCCTGAAGTTTCCCTATCAGTGCAACTTGTGCTACAAGGGCTTCAATTTTGAGGCCAAATTACAAAATCACATGTACAAACACAGTCCGGTGAGTTTTAGTGATTATTTGCTTTCGATTTTTTTTTTTTTCATTTATCAATTTACAAATCCATAGACATGTGAATTTCAAGTCCCACTCCTGGCTAAGTGTAATAGCAATGACGATGTCAGGCGATATATAGTTGCTTACTGTGGAACTAGATGGTGCTGTGTGATATGTGTGAATATATTTACTATTTTAATATTAAACTAGCTGGTGCCCGCGACTTCGTCCGCGTTCTGGATGAAAGGTACCCTATGTCCTTTTTGGAGTCCCAGACAACGTGTATGCAAAATTTACAACGCCATCTAGGGAATTCTGTTTGAAGCAATGTAGTACTCTAATTCATCTAATCTCACTTCGAATAATGGAAAAAGTCTGTTAACAGATGGCACTACATGTTAGTTATAGTTTATAAAATTACGTGTTAATAAAATTAAAGCTGCTGCCCGCGACTTCGCCCGCGTAACTTAGTAAATTATGTACTTAAACCTTCCTCGAGAACCACTCTACCCATTAGTGAAAACCGCATTAAAATCCGTTGCGTAGTTTTAAAGATCTAAGCATACAAAGGGACATAGGGACAGAAAAAGCGACTTTGTTTTATACTATGTAGTGATGAAACTTAACGTTTCAGTTTGTTATGAATGAACTTAACGTAAGATCCGTTTGAACGGATCTGATCAAACTGAACTGATTTTATTAAGTATATAAATGTCGCAGTCGGATAAATGTATTCTGTTGTGGTCGTGGGTCATCTCGGGCGTTATTGCGACACATGTAGGACGCCACACGTTTTTTTAAGACGCCACACGTGTGTTGCAGGCGCGCGGCACGTATAAGTGCAAATTGTGCACAATGTACCTGCCCACAATGTACAGTTACTCGGTGCATTCGCTCATTCACACGCGAAGGTACGAGTGCGTCCAGTGCGGCAGACGGATGATAGACAGACAGAGCATCATCGATCATTACAGGTGAGTTGCACTGCAGGGCAGAAACTGGACAGTAACTTAGGCTCACACAAGACCACAGTGAAATGACAGGTTCATTTGTGTACATTACAATAACTTCGTTCAGGCAGAGCATCATCGATCATTACTGGTGAGTTGCAGTGCAGGGCAGAAACTGGGCAGTAACTTAGGCTCACAGAAGACCACAGTGAAATGACAGGTTCATTTGTGTGTACATTACAATAACTTCGCTCGCAGAAGTCACCTTCACCTTGAAAGTCCATCTTGAAATCAGAATACCTGAGATGTTCATACATTACACAAGTTGCAAGGCAGAAATTGGACAGTAACTCTGCTTTCTGAATTAAACGCGCGTGTGCTGTTGTGTTTCTTATGCGTTGCGTTCTTATATTACACTAGTTATAGGGCAAAAACTGGGCGATAATTTAGCTTAAAGAAGACAACATTGAAATGACAGGTTCACACATTACAATAGTTGCGCGGCAGAAATTGGGCAGTGACTTAGCTTACACAAGATAATATGTAGGATCTAACTGAACTATGTTCAGCGTCTGTCAAGTTGGCGGTCAGTGGTTCTCAAATATGGATCTCGTATTAATTACAGAACGGAGCACGAGGGTCTTCTGTCTGTGTACACTTGTCACCTGTGCGGCAAAGTATCCAAGTAGGTATTCATATTCATTTCCTATTCATATAATTCATCCTAAATGATCCCTAAATCTTCCCTTTGTATTACACACACCCACACACATATTATAAAAAGAGATTTTTATATAAAAAGCTTCGTAATCACCTAGTAACATAGGCTATATTTTACGCGTACGAAGTCGCGTGCAACAGCTAGTAATGTATAATATAAGATAATATGATTACCGTTCTTGTAGTTTTAAAATCTGTTTTTTTTTTAAGTTTTTTTTTTGTAAATTTTCAGCAATAACAAGACGCACAGAGGTCACATGCGAAACCACCATTCGGGCGAGAGGCCCAAGTGCGATCAGTGCGGAAAGACTTTCGTCAACAATGACTCGTTGGCGCAACATTTGCAGTGAGTCATTCTTTACTTTTCAGGAGTCCTGGTCACGGTACCAATTTGAAACGATAACGAAACGATGACGAAGTTTGAGAACAATAAAATGTATTGGGATTGCGATATCGTCCCATACATTGCTAAGTCCTTTTTTGGGCAATTTAAAAAAATAGTGTAATAGAAATCGAATTTTGATTTTGATTACATTATTGAATTTATGTAAATATAGGTTAGCTCGTGATTTATTATTATCAGGCAGTTTTTTTACATATGATGATGAGTCTGTTTTAAACCATTAACCATTAGATATTCTATTAACCAAAAGGTCGCGGGTTCGAATCCCGCTAGGAGGGGCAAATGTTTATTTGTGCTAACATTTTACCTTTGCACCTGAGTCGTGCATTGATGTTTTGTATTTTTATAATATGTATGTATTTACAAAAAAAAAGTAATGTATGTAGTATATCAACTGTCTGGTATCCATAATACAAGCATTAGTTGTTTACTGTGCAACTAGATGGCGCTGTGTGGAATGTGTGAAGATAATTATTTGTGTATATATTTATCTAAATTCAGCTTCTATCATCTATTATTCGTCGCTTATCCGCCTTCAATATTGTTTTGCTTATTAAAGTCTAAAATAATAATTTAAAAACAAACCACTCACTTGAAGCTCTCCTTATCCTTGTTTTAAATTCTTCTTTAGATGCTGATGCTTTAGAAGATATATATTTTTTTTTTATTTCAGAATTCACGAAGGCATAAAGAACTACGAGTGCCCCGAGTGCAATAAAAAGTTTAGAACTCGCACTCAACTGAAACATCATCAGCTCAAACACACCGATGTCAAAGATTACTATTGCGTTGAGTGCGATGTTAGGTGAGTGTTTTTTTTTTCCCTTTTTTTTTCACGATATTTTATAATTTTTATAATTCATGTACAGGCTACGAATTGATTTGTTATATAAAAAATTTAAATTTAAATAATGTTCATTTTAACTTATGTAAATGTGATTAATCAAATTATGAACAATCAAAATGAACATATACATCGAATTAGGAATAATCCTGTAATTATGTAAACTCAACAAATAAAGTGCTTTATCATTATCACGCTAAGATTGAACATTGTTTGTATGTTGTAGAATGATAAGGTATGTTTTCCTTTGAAAATTCAAAGTGACAATTTCTATTGCTATCTTTATTAGCGATGACAAATTGTGTCAATCGGTAATCACAATACCTATTTGAAATGTAAGCCTTAGCGAATTTTGAAATGAATGGAATTTGTAATCGGAACTGATAAAGCACTTTTCTTGTCTGCTTTACATACCATATGTGTTATATTGTAAATAAATAAAAAAATAAAATAAATAAACAGCCGAAAACAGGTTGCTGATTAACTTTTACAGATTTATCTAGCAATCTAATAAAAAAAATCTTTCCGCTTTATAATATTAGTAAAGTATAGATTACTTACATGTACCTTGTTTTTAATTTTCAGATTTAAATCTCAACATAATCTGCGTCAGCATCTAAAGAAGAATTTAAAACACAAGGATAAGCAGAGCTTCAAGTGAGTGGTTTTTTTTAAAATTATTATTTTAGACTTAATAAGCAAAACAATATTGAAGGCGGATAAGCGACGAATAATAGATGATAGAAGCCGAATTTAGATAAATATAAATGTATACCTAAATAAATATCTAGACACATTCCACACAGCACCATCTAGTTCCACAGTAAGAAACTAATGCTTGTATTATGGATACGAGACAGTTGATACACAAACATACATTACTTTTCTTTGTAAATACATACATATATATTATAAATACAAACATCCATGACTCAGATGCAAAGGTTTAGTAGCTTAGCGGCCAATGTGCGACATCTCTTCTAAGGATATAAAGATACAGTGTGGGGTCACGTGCGGTCCATAACACGCGCATGTAAATTACAATGTGAATGGTCTGCGATCTGCTGAGCTGGCTCTGCTGAGTAAGGTCATACAGTGTAGATTGAGACACGCTCCGCGATAGTAATCGCTGAGTAAGGTCATACAGTTTAGATTGAGACCCGATCCGTGATAGGAATTGCTGAGGTCACGCACACGTGACCTTATCACGTGCGCGTGACCTTACTCAGCGTGCAGGAGAGTCGCGTGCGGTCCTTACTCGCGCGAGTGTAGGTTGCACCCGCGATGGGATGTATAGTACTTGTCGTGATGGGATGTTTGTTGATGTTGGGTAGGTACCTGTGCACGCGGTGCCCGAAGCGGTTCGAGAACTCTGCGGCGCTGTCGGCTCACGTGGCGGTGCAGCACGAGGGAGTGCGCGCGCACGCGTGCCCGCAATGCCCGGCGGCGCTCGCCACTCGGTCGTCACTGGCGAAGCACGTGCGCGCGGTGCACAAGGGCGCGAGGGCGCCGCCGAGGCACGTGTGCGACACGTGCGGCAAGGCGTTCCGGGTGAGTCTCCCTCCCTCTCTCTCTCTCACTCTCTATCACTCCGTGTGCGTGGCGTCAGCACGAGGGCGTGCATGCACGCGTGCCCGCAGTGCCCGGCGGCGCTCGCCACTCGCTCGTCGCTGGCGAAGCACGTACGCGCGGTGCACAAGGGCGCGAGGGCGCCGCCGAGGCACGTGTGCGACACGTGTGGCAAGGCGTTCCGGGTGAGTCTCCCTCTCTCTCTGTGTCTCTCTCACTCCGTGTGCGTGGCATCAGCACGAGGGCGTGCGCGTGCACGTGTCTCCCTCCCTCTCACTCCAAGTGTGTGTGTGTGTGTGAGATGTGAATCGATTGAATTGTTCTTGTGACAGGGCAAGAGCGTCCTGACGAACCACGTGCGGACCCACACGGGCGAGAAGCCGTACGAGTGTTGGGAGTGCGGCAGGAAGTTCACTCAGCGGACCGCCATGAGGACCCACGTCAAGTTGGTCCACTTGAAGATCAGGAGAACTGCCAAGGTGACTATATTATATTTCACGTATGTCTTTGCGAAGAGGAGATTTGCACACATTTCAACGCCTGGGTAAACATATTCCACCTATGATCAATCACCCAGGTGGACTTCTTGCAATTTTTCTTGCCCGTAGTCCATCTATGTCTGTTCACCCATACTACACATACACTTTTTCCTACGTGGACTACGTGCATTTTTCTTGTCCTTAATCCGCCTATATTAACTCAGATGGACTATATGCATTTTACTTGACCATAATCCACACAGTCATGTTCACCCAGGTTGACTACGGTTTTTTGACAGTTTTTTTCTTACCCGTAGTCCACCTATGCAGGAATACAGGCATTTTTCTTTTCCGCAATCTACCTATGTTAACCCGGATGGACTACGTGCATTTTTCTTGCCCGTAGTCTACCTGTGTTCACCCAGATGGACTGGACATTTTTTCCCGTAGTCCATCTATGTTCACCCAGGTGGACTACGAGTATTTTTTTCTTGTCCGTAATCCACATAATTATATTCATCCAGGTGGACCATGTGCATTTTTCTTGCCCATAGTCCATCTATGTTTACCCAGGTGGACTATGGGCATGAAGAAAATGGTCTTTTTAATTAATTTAATTAAGGCCTTAATTAATCACAAAGATTATTATCAAACCGTTTCGCTATTTTTTTACAGATAAAGCCAGAAATGGCCGCGGAAGAGCCTAAAATGGAATCAATTTTCAAAGAAGAAGCTCCGCTCGTGTACGAGGGTTGGAACAAGAATCAGTTGCAACCGTGCGATATATATTTCACTGTGGCGACAGCCCTGGCACCTTAAGTGCACTAAAGCACTAAATGAATCTCGTGTGATACCTCAGTCAGTCGTTTTACAACCCAGTCCCCTTATGACCTTGCCATTTTACAACACAGTCCTTATATGGCCTTGTAATTATACAATCTAGTCCTTGTACAACGAAGTTTTGGCATGACTTTGTAATGTTACAAACAAGTCCTTGTAACATTACAACCCAATGCTTTTATGGCCTTATCTAATATATAAAATTCTCGTGTCGCGGTGTTTGTTGCCAAACTCCTCCGAAACGGCTGGACCGATTTTGATGAAATTTTGTGTGCTTATCGGGTAGGTCTGAGAATCGGCCAACATCTATTTTTCATACCCCTAAATTAAGGTGTTAAGGGTGGTCCACACCAAATTTTTGTTTAAATTTTTTGGCAAAACAACGTTTGTCAGGTCAGCTAGTAATTTTATAACTATAACCCAGTCCTTGTATGACCTTGCCATTTTACACCCTAGTCCGATTATGACCTTTTACCAACTTGCCATTTTACACCCTAGTCCTATTATGACCTTTTCCTTTTACCAACTTGCCATTTTACACCCCAGTCCGATTATGACCTTTTCCTTTTACCAACTTGCGCCCTTTACGACCTAGTCCTTCTATATCCTTGCCACTTTACAACCGAGTCCGGATTGTGGCCTTATAATTTTATAACACAGTCATTTTAGCTGGATTTCGCAAAAATCAAAGTAAAAGGAGGAAATTAGATACAATTAGGGAAAAGCTACGCCCACTGCCTGCATAGTAACTATGTTACTTCAGCGGTCTCGAAATGTGTATTATTTAAACGAATAATTATGTGACAATTTGTATAAAGTGTGAAATAAAGGGAATGCGAAAACGAGCGTTTTTTATTTAGACTGTGTCACCATTTATAGTCCAGGTGTTTAGAAACCAAGCCACAGAAATATGAAAAAAAAAAAAGAAAAACAAGCAGATCATTCTACTCATAACTCCGTTTCTAGACTTGTTCTAGACATTTTGGGACAATAGACATTCTCAAACTAGACATTTTAATAGACTGGTCAATTTGGAACAATGGACATTGTGAGAAAATTGAAAAAAAAAAAATTTAACACAATTTATGTTTCAATAATCATATATTTTGCATTTGCACACATAAAACTTTCAGAACTAATATTTACAATATTAAAAACAACTCCCGTTACCGTCTAACTAAAGTATTCCGTATAATTAGGGATGTTACGGAATTCCGTAACCGACTCCTATATAAAAGTTTCGGATACATTGATAAAAAAACAATAATTATATATGTACAAAACAAACAGTAGCATTATTTGGAAAAAAAAATAAAAAAGTAAATTTCAATTTGTGAGATCTGATTTGTATGATGTATGCATGTGAGTGTGTGTGTGAATGTGAATCTGTGTGATATCTAAAAATTAGAAAATTCATGTTCCTATTGTATTTTGCGTTTACAATTCCCTAAAAATCTAATATGCGTGACCGAAATCACAGATTAAATAATAGTTACGAAACTATTTCATATCCGTAACCGTATGTATCTGAAACCTTTATAATATTATTCGTAACTATATCCGTAACTGTATCCAGATACGAAATATCATATTATGGTCCATAACTAGTGTTCGACCGAAGGTCAATTTCTGACTGAAACTTTTAAAATATCTAAGATTTTTTTTAAAGGCTACAAGCTACAATTAATAATATATTATTAATTGTATTAAGTAATTATTTTAAAACTTTCAATATTGAATGTTTATTTCGACTGTATAAACAATATTTTAATAGAAAGTTAATTTAAATAATCTCTACGAGTCGATTTGCAGATGATAAAAAAAATACCTTACAATTTATTTGTACAAAAAAAACATTTCAAAATAATTTGAATTATTATAACATTTATTTATTTAGGAATCTTCGAAGCCGAAGCCAAAGGTGGCCGAAGCCGAAGCTTCGTTCGGACACTATCCATAACATACCTACCTGTTTACTTCAGACACTTTTCGCTCCAGAAAATGCATAAGTAGTGAATATTACATTAATTTAATATAATCGTTTCAATTCCCAAATATTTATATTATACTAGCTGGTGCTCGCGACTTCGTCCGCGTGAAATAAGTTATTTTGGGAATGATTTGGGTATCTCGAACGGTTTTCGCACCGCACGCAACGGAAGCCCTCAAAGATGAATAATTTTCCCCGTTTTTTTCCACATTTTCGACTGTTTCTTCGCTCCTATTAGTCGCAACGTGATGTTATATAGCCTAAAGCCTTAAAGATAAATGATCTATCCAACACAAAAAGAATTTTTCAATTCGAACAAGTACTTCCTGGGATTAGCGCGTTCATACAAACAAACAAACTCTTCAGCTTTATAATATTAGTATAGATATACATTACATAATAACATTACAGTTAAAGAGTTGGGTGAGACAGCTCATCATCATCAAATCGAATAGCTTTCCTATGAGTTGTGAATACCTTTGTCAATAAAAAATAAAAATCGAGTGTAACCGAGGTGCGGAGCTAGTATTTAATATTTTATCCACTACGATACCTTTAGCTTTTGACTTTTCATCAGCTTACAAAATTACTAACATTAAGTAAGTTAGAAAGTAGATTTTTCTATAAATTTAAGAACGTTGAGGGTAGTTTACAAATATTTTTCTACACTTCAATGTAATGTAATATAATATAATATAATCACAATACATACTAATATTAAATTAAAATACAACTTAAAATAAGTAAATAATTCATTTTAAAAGATAATCTTTGCACTTACATATTATATAATTTTTTTTTTACATTCTACCTACCATTTATTTATGGTCATTATATAACTATACATTTAAAATAACTCATTTTAAACACTAGAATTGAATGATATATATCTATTTGGGCGATTTTTTTCATCAGGTGCGTAGCTATCGCCGTATCGATTAAGACTAAAGGCTGTGTAAGCAAAAAAGAGAAGAAAAAAATTGTTTCCGTCAGCTCCGACACAAGACCTGGAGTTTACTCCTTACGAGCTTATGAAATTTAAATTTTCACAATTCGAACACTCCGAAGGAACAACATTGCTCTATTTCTAAATAGATTTGGCAATATCTCTGAAACTTCAGATAAGTATACTGAAATATTCAAAAAAGTAGAACGTAAGGAGGCGTCCATAAATTACTTGAGGTGTTTAGGGGGAGGGGGAATGGAGGGTGGGAAGGGGTTGAGCCAAATCTCACCCAATCTCATGTGGGGGAGAGAGTGGGTCTCGGCAAGTATACTAAAATATTCAAAAAAAAATAGAACGTAAGGAGGCGTCCATAAATTACGAGGTGTTTAGGGGGAGGGGGAATGGAGGGTGGGAGGGGGTTGAGCCAAATCTCACCCAATCTCATGCAGGGGAGAGGAGTTTGTCTCGGCAAGTATACTAAAATATTAAAAAAAATAGAATCCCCCTCCCCCTGGTGACCAATTCTCACCAGGGGTAGGGGGAGGGTCGAAAAATCGGCAAATTTATGGACGCACCCAACTGTAACGCATTCGTGTGACAATTTTGATTTTTCTTCCATAAATTTTCATAACACAGGCTTATATGCTTTAAAAAAAAAAGGAGTAAACTCCAAAAAAACCCTAGAATATCCACAATTTCAATTAAACTTTTAGACAAAGACAACGGCCTACAGTAGAAAAATGAATTATTCATTTTTCATTTTCTTTTAATTTATTTACTTAGCTAATAGTCAAATAGTCTGTTCATAAAATGAGTTTGATTAAATTTTATTTGTAATAGGTACAATATTTTATCTATACTTACTATATTATTAATATAATAAAGAGAGAAGATTTGTATGTTCGTGTGATGAATTAACTCAAAAACCACTGGACCGATTTTTAAAAATTTTCAATTCTTCTAGACACCGAGAATTTTTTAAAAATTTCTAACCTAATTTTGAATTGCGATCAATAAAATTAACTTTTTTAGGTATAAACTTTAAAAAAAAAAACCTTAAACCTAACAATGCACATAACTATTTTATGCCTCAGTTTAAACACTAAATGTCTCGACACTTCATTTGTTTACACTATAGAAACATTTAAAAAAAACATTACTCCGACTCGCTCTCACTCTCGGACTCGGAGTCCGAACTGCTCACCGGTTCGCACTTTATGAACTCGATCTCCTTCGGAGGCTCTTTGGGTTTCCTGCCCCTCTTTTTCGGCTTATCCTCATCGTTGTCCATAACCGTTTTCACCATTTGAGATATGCGCTTCAGGTGTTGCTGCTCGTGTCTCTGCAGATGATTGTTTAAATATCTGCGTATCTTGAATTTCTTTCCGCACTGTTCGCACTCGTGCTCGTACTTGGACTCGTCCATTTCGACGTGGACCGAATTGTTGTGACGTCTCAAGTAATGCGCGTGCGCAAACTCCTTGTCGCACTTCTCGCAACGCAACTTTGGCTTGTCCGGGTGCACAATTTTCTTGTGTTTCTTCAATCGCAAGTTTGAATGGAAAATTTTATCGCACAGTTCGCATTTAACTTTAGTTTCGAGGGCCGAATGCACTTGCATATGCTCCTTCAGATACTGGTCGTTCTTGAACTCCTTGAGACACTCGGGGCACTGCACTTTGGACTCAAGTGGCGGATGAATGTTGAGGATGTGACGCTTCATGTGATGTCTGGACTTGAAAGTCATCGGGCAAAAAACGCATGTGTGCCTCTCTATTGGCGTATGTTGGAAGTGCAAGTGGCGATTCAGGTTGAGGTGTGTTTTGTACAGTTTTCCGCACAGATTACACTTGAACTTCTCCTTGTCGCCCCTGTGACACATCTCTATATGATATTTGAGCTTGTACGGAGCCTTGAATTGCTTGCCGCACTCGGGACACTTGATTTCTGGCAACGTTGTCGGATGGATCCTCTTGACGTGCATGTGTAATGCGCGTCTTGTGCGGAACTCTTGCAGACAAAACTGGCAATAGCACTTTTCGTCTTCGGAATAGTGCTTATTCATCCTGTGCATGTACAGATAGTGCTTATTTTTGAAGGATTTATCGCAAATGTCACATATGACGGCGGATTCCTCCGACGAATGAACCCGGGTCGTGTGCAAGTAGAGGTTTTGATAATTTTTGAATTCTTTATTGCATTTCATGCATATGTATCTCTTTGCCATTTTTGGAAACATCATCGGTTTCCATGTGGTGAGCACGGATTCGTACATTTCTCTCTGCTCTTCGGTAAGCATGGGATTGTGTACACTAATATATTTTGTATCTTTCCTATCCGGCTTAGGCGGTGGAACAATTTCCCGTTGCTCTTCGAGTTTCCCAGAAAACCCATCGTCCAGTTCGTCCGGGACCAAATTCTGCATTTCTAGAACTGACGGATGTACTTTGACGTCCTCAAGTACGGATTCGTACATTTCTCTCTGCTCTGCGGTAAGCATGGGAATATTATATTTTGTATCTTTTCTATCCGGCTTATGCTCTTCGAGTTTCCCTGAAAACTCAACGTTCAGTTCGTGCGGGACCAAATTCTGCATTTCTATAACTGACGGATCTACTTTGACGTCCTCCATTTTGACACTCTGAAACAAGAAAATAGATAGTTAGTTATTTTACATCTGATGCTACCATACTTATTATGTTTTATTTTTTTTTATTTTATGAAGGGTGGCAGACAGGGTGATCCACTCGATAGTATATGGGTAGGGAGTACCGGGAGTGTTGCTGTTTGTATACAGCTCTTTTATAATTAAGAAGCCCATACTGTAGCTAGGTGGAAACACCTCAGAAGGTTGATGGTTCCAAAGATAAAGTTTCTATTCATCAAGACTACGCGTAGTAGTACATTGTCAAAATAATGCGGATAAATTAACAAAAATATTTAATATAGTTAATTTTGTTTGAATTAGGCTAAGTTCACAAGACCGTGTGGTATTATTAACTGCGTGATACAAGATCAAACTAAACAGTGTTTCTTGTCTACATAACCAAACCACGAGGGGGCGAAACCGAAACCGATAAATCGGCTATCACCGCATCTTTCGGCCGAAGCCGAAGGCTTAACATTTCTAAGAAATTTTGTTCAAGATTGGTTTATTTCGACTTTATAATGTAGAAATTTAATAATCTCTAGAAGCCAAATCCGTTTCACCAAATGTGGTTTTTTTGGCCGAAGTTGATTCGGCTTCGGTCGGACACTAGTTTGAATGACATTATATTACTCATTTCTAGCTGTTGAACGCGACTTCGTCCGCGTAACTTTATAAAATATAGCCTATGTTAATTACTCGCTGATAATGGTAGCTTTATCCCCGGGCCGCACAAACACCATGTCCCCACGGACCCATCTTCTGTGGCCAGGTTGCGTTCTACTTCTGTGGCGACCCACTAAAACATCTATGGGCCACCACACCTCTCATCTGTTGAAGTGTTGATTCCAGACGCCAATTATGACGACACGTTTGGTCTAGTGGCTAGCAACCCTAGCTTGTTAACCAAACGGTCGCTGGTTCGAATCCCGCTAGGGGCAAATGTTTATGTGTTAACATTTTACCTTTGTACCTACCTGAGTCATGGATGTTTGTATTTATAATATGTATCTATTTACAAAAAAAGTAATGTATTGTATTTAGTGTATCTACTGTCTGGTATCCATACCATAATACAAGCATTAGTTGCTTAGTGTGGAACTAGATTGTGCTGTGTGGAATGTGTGAAGAATGCTCTAATCTGACGCCTGAGACAGCCGGATAATAATAATAATAAACAATAATAAATATTCACACATTCCACACAGCACCATCTAGTTCCAAAGTAAGCAACTTAATGCTTGTATTATGGATACCAGACAGTTGATATACTACAATACAATACTTTTTTTGTAAATACATACATACAATGCAGTGGCATATACCGACTCTACAATCTACATACATTGAAACCAGACATTATAATTGTACCAAGGGGCAAGATTCACATTATGTTTAGATAGCTGTTGCCTGGTTTTAGCCTAATATTTAGCCCTTGTCCAATATGTCCATCCTGAAATTCTACTCCTGAGATTGTGAGATCCTGAGATTACCTCCGACATATCTTTTAACAAAATAATGTTGAGTTACAGAGAAATTATATTTGTTACAAAATAAATGGCCCCACGGGGGTGTTGTAACCCCCGGAAGGAAGTTAATAAGAAAAAAATACATGTCACTAAATCACTTATCACACAAAGTGCTAAATGCCCTCTCGTGTGACATAAGGTTCAGAAACTAAAATTAAAAAAAAAGATAGTTACCACCCTACAGAATCTATACTAATATTATAAAGCTGAAGAGTTTGTTTGTTTATTTGTTTGTTTGTTTGAACGCGCTAATCTCAGGAACTACTGGTTCGAATTGAAAAATTATTTTTGTGTTGGATAGATCATTTATCGAGGAAGGCTTTAGGCTATATAACATCACGTTGCGACTAATAGGTGCAAAGAAACAGTCGAAAATGTGGAAAAAAACGGGGAAAATTATTCATCTTTGAGAGCTTCCGTTGTGTGCGCTGCGAAAACCGTTCGAGATACCCAAATGATTCCCAAAATAACTATTCCACACGGACCAAGTCGCGAGCACAGCTAGTTTAATTACAATTTCACTAACGCTACATATTATTTTATAAATGTTACTAGCATACTATGGACTGAGGTAAAAAATAAATTATTAAAAAAATACTATGGACATAGTCTAAATATTCCACGCGTGCGAAGCCGCGGGCACCAGCTATCTAAAAATAAAGTATCCATATCCAATGCTTGGCAAAAGTATAATGTCAGGCGTCAATGTACGTCAGGCGGGCTCTTTTCAACGCGGAACAAGTCGCGGACACCAGCTAGTCGACTAATAAAATTTCAATAAATTTAACAACAGCCTAAGTTTAAAGAATTAATGCTAATATAATGTATTTGTAAAATTCAATATTTAATTACTTACCTAATTTTCCTTAAGACACTTTTATATGCACTAACACGTCATAATCTTTTATCAAAAATCGCTTAGTATAGTAAAGAAATAAAATGCTCGCTTATATTGATAAAATGGCCCGTCCCCTCGGGGTATAAAAATTATTCAATATGGCGTGCATAATAAAATACGCGATTAATCGAAAAGCTATAATAGCGTACTAATGTAAATAATAACAGTGATTTGCAAGCGATTATGATAAGAAACTATTTACAAATCATAATTGTTATTTTTAATATTTTTTTAATAATAAAATTTGCACAAAAGTGACGACTGTACTGTATTGACAATTTTTGACAGAGCAAAAAAAGAGATAACATTATTATAGTAATCTGTGTACAAAGAAAAATGCCATAGAGTAAAGCATTTGAATACAAAAAAAATGTCAAAATATTGTAAGCTTGCGTTATAAATATTATTTCAATAAAATTTATATTTTAAATATTTAATTACTTAAAACAAATTTAAATTAGAGAATTTACAATATAAAGAAAAAATAAAAAGAAGCTAGACCTGCCATTTTTTTAAATGACAACACTACAAGTACTATTTCTAATAACTTATTTCTACTTTCTTTTAATTTACTTCATTAGTTAGTTAGTGTATTGGATATACGTATAATACAGAATCACGCGACTGATTATTAATTTATTATTGCACATTATATTGAGAAAGTAAAAAAATAGAATAGCAAATAAAAAAAAAACCGGAAGTTAGTTCACGTGCGTTCGCGCCAAAAATAGTTCTGTTCCTACATTCGGAACGTCGCAGTTTTTCCATTTTTAAAAGAGGAAACTTTGAAAATGCGTGAAATCGTACACTTGCAGGCCGGTCAGTGCGGAAATCAAATCGGATCAAAGGTTAGTATTAGCTGATAAAGGTTTATTTTCATTGGCTAGAAGAAAACTTCACGATATTTAGGTCAGTCATGCGCGTTTTTCATTGAATGGAAAGTCTATTTATATTTTATGATCTATTCGGACGATTATAACTCGTGCAATTATTTCTATCAACTTTCATAGAGAAATTTAATTGTTCTTTGTGGGATTTTTATTCCTTTTAATTTTATCTACTTTTAGAATAATATGTACCTATGTCTTTAAATTTGCTTCCATGCGTCTTAAAATTTCTTTCCAATTACATATATAGTAAAAAAATAAGCCAGATTATTTAGTCGGGTATTTGACTTTGCGAGGCGATTGGAAAACTGTTTAAAAAAACTCGACAAAATGTATTTGAGGAAAGTTGAAATTTTTATAGGATATTTTTTTTTTAAATTATTTAAGATACACGTGTTAAAATTATTCACGATAAGATGAAAAAGTCGTCACTTTTTACCCAGTTTTATTATATTTTTACACAGTTTCACTACCAAACCGGTATTTTATTATCTATGCCTAAAATTTAATAAAACATTCGGCATGTACACATCACAGACAGATTGCAGTGTGACTGGCTTGGGTACGCCGAATTCGGCGTACTATTTTATGCCGCCTTTTACAAGTACGACGGCGGTATCTAGTCGAGCGCACCGAGACCAATCATTTATCTAAATAATTATAATTAAATTTATAATTATCTGTTTTATTACAGTTCTGGGAAATAATATCGGACGAGCATGGTATCGATACGACGGGAGTATATCACGGCGATAGTGATCTCCAGCTCGAGAGAATTGAGGTGTACTATAACGAAGCTGCAGACGGTTAGTTTATTTATTTATTTACTAGCTGGTGCCGGTGACTTCGTCCGCGTTGAAAAAGCAATATATAGCCTGACATCGTTATATATAATTAATTAATTATAAAAATTATAAATGCGAAAGTTTGTATGGATCTATGGATGTATGTAACTCTTTCACGCAAAAACTACTGAACCGATCACCATGAAATTTTGCATACACGTTGTCTGGGACACGGAGGGTACCTTTCGTCCAGAAAAAAAGTACTGCTCCCGAGGGATTATCTAAAATTAAGGAAACTCTGTGTTCTGTGTTTCCCCAAAATTACAACCTCGGGGTCTTCAAACGTAGGGTAAATGGGCATCTACTAGGTAAGCGGAGAAGGCGGCGCCGAGGTGCTGGCGATCGAAGCCGATAACTCGAGCGTTGTCTACGGGTCGCGGGCGGCGTATCATGGGGAAATGTCTACGGGTCGGGGTGGGAGGTGCCCTCCCGTGAAATGGGGGGCATAGCAGGGGAGGGCCCTGGTGGCGCTAATGCGAGCCTAGGATTCTCCTGTTGCTGTGGAAGACGGCCGCTTGGTTTTAGTGGGTATAACTCCCTCATCAGGGGGAGGGGAGTCCCACATAACCACGCCGTCCCCCCAGACGGTGTGTGTATGCGTAACGCATTTCCTGGCGTCAAAAAAAAAAGGTAAGCGTGGTCCACCTTCGGCCGCATCTGCACCTAACATCAAGTGAGATCGCGGCCAAGCGCTGCCTTGACTTATGTATATAAAAAAAAAAAAAAAAAACAACTAACTCCTGGCTAAGTATAATAGTTTTCAACGCGGACAAAGTCGCGGGCATCAGCTAGTTTTATTATAAATATAAATCTTCTTATACATAGTTACCTCTATACTTAATTTTTGATATATGTACTTAATATCTTGAAAGAGAGAAGATTTGTATGTTTGTAATGAATAAACTCAAAAACCAGACCTATAGAAAACTAGATAGAAAGCTAGAGAGTAAAATAGGCTATATTTTATAAAAAATTAATCGGACGTAGTCGCGTGCAACAGCTAGTGTAGTAATATTGTTTTGCCGACGAAAAATGTAGCGTTGATCTAACTCTCCGGCGGGGAATCGAACCCCGGTCTCCCGCGTGACAGGCGGGGATACTGACCACTATACTACCGAAGACTTGTAGCTTTGTAGCGAATTTAAAGTATATATTCTATCTTTTCTTAGAACAGTATTGAATATGTAAGTATTGCTCGCATACTCGCATTTTCCTTGTGATTGATGGCTGATTCTGTTATTACTTTTTTGATGCTATAATAAAAAAAAAACTTTTTTTTTATTTATGCTAATAATATTATAAAGAGAGAAAATTTGTATTTTTGTTTGTAATAAATAAATCCAATAACTATATAAGTAAGGTAGTGGATCGATTTTAAAAATTCTTTCACCTAAGTATAGAAAACTACAGATAGCTAGCTAGAGAGTAAAATAGGCTATATTTTATAAAGTTATAAAGTTACACGGACGAAGTCGCGTGCAAAAGCTAGTAAGTAAATAAAAAAAATTGAAATTTTCTGTACGTAAACTGGACAAATAGTGCTTTATCACCCTAAGATTGAACATTCTTTGTATGTTGTAGATTGATAAGGTCCGTTTTCCTTTGAAAATTCAAAGTGACAATGTCTATTGCTATCTTTATTAGCGATGACAAATTGTGTCAATCGGTAATCACAATACCTATTTGAAATCTAAGCCTTAGCGAATTTTGAAATGAATGGAATTTGTAATCGAAACTGATAAAGCACTTTATTGTCTGCTTTAAAGTGCTCTAAATTTTAATGTAAGTAGTAGGTAGAAGTGAAAATATAGGCACGAGTAACATTTTAATTAATATTCATTTGTAGCAAAAACAACGAAATATTTTCATTCGTATTTTTATACTAGAACAAGACTAAAAACCTCTACACTAAATACCATCTTGCGGCCTACAACTGTAAGGGCCTCTTTCACCATCTGTCAAGTAGGCTAACCGTCATTTAAAGTCACATGTCAATAATTTAGCTGATATACCTACCTTTGTTTTTACAGTAAAAGTCCCAAACATTAAAAAGAAAATAATTAAAAAAAAATCGTCTATCGAAGGATGCACTAAACCGAGTGCATATTTTAATCTAATATATAAAATTCTCGTGTCGCGGTGTTTGTTGCCAAACGCCTCCGAAACGGCTGGACCGATTTTGATGAAATTTTGTGTGCTTATCGGTTAGGTCTGAGAATCGGCCAACGTCTATTTTTCATACCCCTAAATGTTAAGGGTGGTCCACCCCAAAATTTATATTTTTTCGCAAAACAACTTGGGGAGTCAGTTAGTAATAAAAAAAAATCGTCTATCGAAGGATGCACTAAACCGAGTGCATATTTTAATAAAACATAAAATTTTAATCCGTATTACTTAATATTATAAATGCGAAAGTTTATATGGATGTATGGATGTACGTATGGATGTTTGTAACTCTTTCACGCAAAAACTACTGAACCGATCACCATGAAATTTTGCATACACGTTGTCTGGAACACCAGAAAGGACATAGGGTACCTTTCATTCAGAAAAAAAGTACTGCTCCCGAGGGATTATCTAAAATTGAGGAAACTAACTCCTGGCTAAGTGTAATAGTAATAAACATGTCAGGTTATATATTGCTTTTTTCAACGCGGACGAAGTTGCGGGCACCAGCTAGTAAAACATAAAATTATTTCTAAAAGTAACTAATCAACACTTTACTTGTAGTTTGTGAAAGAGGCCCTTACAGTGTCACAATTACAATACTTTCAAAATTTTTACTTTAGTTACTTTCCTATCTTACTGTTCAGGCAATAGGTATGTTCCGCGCGCAATACTTGTGGACTTGGAGCCAGGAACTATGGACGCGATCAGATCCTCGACTTATGGACAGCTTTTCCGTCCGGACAATTACGTCTTTGGACAAAGTGGAGCCGGTAAGTCGAAGGCTAACTTTAGAATTGAATAGAATAATATTTTATTTGTGGTAAAGGACATTTAAGAGCATAAGTAACATTGTTACTTATGCTATTAAATGTCCTTAAATGTCTCTTAAATGTATAAACTCAGCATGCTGAGTTGTAAAAACCTGCGCTGCTCTTCCGTTAGATAAGTATAGGATAGGATAGGATATGATTATAAAGGATAGAAAACCAAGAGCATACCAATGCAAACGCTCCCTTTGCGTACTTACGAAACGTTAAAAAATAAAGCCCGGTGATTGGTTGTTGTAACGCCCACATAAAATTTTGACCAATCACAAAGCTTTCTCCCAAGCGTAGCGTAGCCGTAGCATGACTGTACGTTTGCTTTTGGCTAGGGTTCTTGTTCAAATACTACATTTAGGTACTTTTAAATCTGCCAACAACCAGCCGTGTGGCAAGGATGAGGCCTAAGATGGAGTGAGCTCACCCAGAAGACGGCTATTCACTCGAACCTTGAAAAGATTAGGGTTACATGTGCTCGGAAACACAGACGCCGGCAGGGAGTTCCAAACCCTAGCAGTGCGCATTATAAAGGATGTTTCAAAGAGCTTGGTCGGAAAAGGAGGGATTTCGACAAGATGAGGATGGTAGCCAGCCGTACGTCTGTATGTCCGATGGAAGATATGAGATGGCGAATATGATCTCATGCAGCTCCTTAACACACTCTCGTGGCAGTCCATGATATGTCCTGCCACTATGTACTGTAAATAAACTACATAAAAAATGAATAGGAATTAAAAAAAAGAGTCTTTTCAGGTAACAATTGGGCAAAAGGACATTATACTGAGGGCGCGGAATTGGTTGAGTCAGTAATGGACGTGGTCAGGAAGGAGTCAGAAGCTTGCGATTGTTTACAAGGTTGTTAAAATCAATCTATAATATCTATACTAAATAATTATAAAGAGAGAATATTTGTATTTTTGTATTTTTTGTTTGTATTGAATTTATTTGTATTTGTATTTGTGTTGTATTTGTATTTTTGTATAAAATCCGTCCAGAACTCAAAAAGTACTGAGTAAATTCTTTTATCTATAGAAATTATCAGCGAGTAACATAGATAGGCTATACTTTACAAAGTTACGTATTTTATTTTATATTTTATAAGTCGCGTAATCTAATATATAAATTTCGCGGTGTTTGTTGCCAAACTCCTCCGAAACGGCTGGACCGATTTAGATGAAATTTTGTGTGCTTATGGGGTAGGTCTGAGAATCGACCAACATCTATTTTTATACCCCTAAATGTTAAGGGTGGTCCACCCCAAAAAAATATTTTTTTATTTTTTCGCAAAACAACGTTTGCCGGGTCAGCTAGTAATATTATATTTATATGAATTATTTTTTTGTTTTCTTTTGAAAACATTTGTATTTTTGGTCTGTAATGAATGAAGGGTATCATGCGAAGGATAAGGAATTGGGCTATGGCATAAATAAATACTGATGCTAGCTGGATAATAAATAATTGGTAAACATTGTGACAGGATTCCAGTTGACCCATTCGCTAGGCGGAGGCACTGGATCAGGTCTTGGCACTTTACTCCTTAGTAAACTTCGCGAGGAATATCCTGATAGAATTGTCAATACTTTCAGCGTAATGCCTTCACCGAAGGTAAGTGATAAAGAAGACATTCATTTTTTCCCTTTACTTTCAAAAGGTCAGATTTTCCAAAGGACAGATACTTTCAGATGGTCAGTTTTTCACATATAGTCAGAATTACAAATGGTCAGTTTTTTACATAGTCAGAGTTGCAAATGATCAGCTTTTCACATACTTAGTCAGAATTTACAAATGGTCAGTTTTTCACATAGTCAGAAGAATTACAAATGGTCAGTTTTTTCACATAGTCAGAATTACAAATGGTCAGTTTTTCACATAGTCAGAATTACAAATTTTGCATACACGTTGTCTGGAACGCCAGAAAGGACATAGGGTCCACCTTTCATCGCGGGCACTAGCTAGTATATTAATAAATATATATTTATTTATTCTATAAGTATCCACTGCTTTTATTTAATTCATTCTATTTAATCAATACTATATACATACTATATTACTATTTTCTTAATATTATAACAATAAGTATATATACTCATTGCAGGTATCTGACACTGTGGTTGAGCCATACAACGCCACTCTATCGGTCCATCAACTAGTTGAAAATACAGACGAGACTTTTTGTATAGATAATGAAGCGTTGTACGACATTTGCTTCAGAACATTGCGCCTGGCTTCGCCCACATATGGCGATTTGAATCATCTCGTTTCGGTGAGGAAGTTTATTCATTTAGCTTTATTATGATATATTTATAGCAAACAGCAGCCATGAAATAATCAGTTAAGAATATAGGCAGATAAATAATGTGAAATAATAACTATTGATCCTGAGTTTCTTTCGGGGCTTCTTCTCAGGATCGTCATCTTGACCTTTTTTTCCGAAACCCTGGTAAAATAATCTGAAAGTAGGTAATGTCTTATGGTACTTATATACTTAATCTCTTTTTCTTCCTACCATAATTATAATCTTCATAATCCAATCCACGACGCTCGAGTGACTCCCAAGGGCGGATCCAGGGGGGGGGTCATGGGGGTCATGACCCCCCCCCCTAGCTAGGTCCAGGACCTAGGTGGACCAATAATTAAAATTGTTAAACATAATGTTTTTATATATTTTTGTCACAATATAGATTTTATTTGAAGTACTTTCAATATTTAATTAATTTAATACAATACTTTGTTTGACGGCAAACGCATTATTCGGGAACGAACGCATCGAAAATTACCGCGCCACCGCCACGGTGCCACCTTTCATCACATTTCGTGTGACACTTGCGCGCGCTGTTTCGACTAATTTCTAGCTAGACCTAACCTCAATCGGAACGACTAAACTTTAGTAATAATATACTAAACGCAACAATTAAAGGATATAAAAAAAGTTGCAATTTTTTAGGTGATTTTCAACAGGCTGTAACTTCGAAGAAAATGGTCGTACGGTGCTCATTAAGAAAGCAAATTGTAGCTTCCAGTCTCTAGTTTTTTAATCAGAGCTTCAAATATTTTTTTCGTTAGCGGTTTATGAGTGATCGTCAGAAAACCAACGAAAAAAATTTTTCAAAATTTTTGCTCATCTTGAAATTGCTGTAAAAACAGTTACAATATTTTTTTGTGTAATGGCACTATAAAGCTCTTTTAGAGAATTTGATTCCCTAAAACTTGACCTCCTCATGAGGGGTATACGATGATTTGTCACTAAGTTATCGTCGTTCAAAGCGAATTGACTCATTGACTCAGGCAATAATGGTCGCACAGAAAATTAAAGTAAAGTTTTGTGAATTGCAAAACATTCCCTACAAGGAACTTCAATCGGATTTTGATGAAAATGTTTTTTTCAAACTGAAAATTTTGACCGAAAAAAAGGTAAAAAACTGCAAATCTAAGGATGTTTGGATAACTTGCAATAACTTTGCATATAATGCAGATACGAAAAATCCTTGCTATAATTTTTCAACCTCAATATGTCCTGAAAAAACCCTGAAAGTTTCAAGGTGCTGCGATTTATTCTTCTTAGTGTCCGGAATGTTTGTAATTATCGAAATTATCGTTTTTGCTGAAAATCAAGATAACAGGCAATTTTTCATTTTGTATTCCTTAACAAATTATTACTAAAAAAAACTCAAAAGTTCAAACGGTTTTATTAACAATAATCCATATTTTTTTCATTAGAAGTCTTTTAATTATTAAAAAATAAAAAAATCTTTTAATTTTTTTTTTCTATACAACAGGACAGAGCATCGGAAAAAAATGTGAAAAATAAATTTCAATTTTTTTTTTAATTTTATAATGATTTAACGGCTTTATAGTTTATTAATTTAAGACTTCTAATGAAAAAAAATGGATTATTGCTAATAAAACCGTTTAAACTTTTGATTTTTTTAGCAATAATTTGTTAAGTAGGTACAAAATGAAAAATTGCCCGTTATCTTGATTTTCAGCAAAAACGATAATTTCAACATTCCGGACACTAAGAAAAATAAATCGTAGCACCTTGAAACCTTCAGGGTTTTTTCAGGACATATTGAGGTTGAAAAGCTATAGAAAGGATTTTTCGAATCTGAATTACTTATATGCAAAGTTATTGCGAGTTATCCAAATATCCTTAGATTTGCAGTTTTTGCAGGTAAAAAACTGCAATATTTTCAGTTTGAAAAATAATTTTTCATCAAAATCCGATTTAAGCTTTTTTGTAGGGAATGTTTTGCAGTTCACAAAACTCTACTTTAATTTTCTGTGCGACCATTATTGCCTGAGTAATTAACTAGCAAAGTCAAATGTGACTTTTCGACGATAACTTAGTGACAAATCATCGTATAGACCTCATGAGGAGGTCCAGTTTTAGGGAATTAAATTCTCTAAAAGAGCTTTATAGTGCCATTGCACAAAAAATATTGTTACTGTTTTTAAAGCAATTTCAAGATGATCAAAAATTTTGAAAAAATTTTTTTCGCTGGTTTTCTGACGATCACTCATAAACTGCTAACGAAAAAAATATTTGAAGCTCTGATTCAAAAACTAGAGACTGGAAGCTACAATTTCCTTTTTTAATGAGAACCGTACGACCATTTTCTTCGAAGTTACAGCCTGTTGAAAATCACCTAAAAATTTGAAACTTTTTTATTTCCTTTAATTGCTAAAAGGATTGTGAAAGAAAGCAAAAATTCAGAATTTATAGTTACATTTAGGACCCCTGGCAAAAAGAGACAACGAAAAAAATCCTTAAACTGTTATAATTTAATAATACCTAATGAACACTTTCTACGCCACGTAATTTGATCTTTTCAATTGTATCCCAGTTAATGCGTGATTAATTTTATGACTTTTGATTTTCCGTTTAACTTGCGTTTCATTAAATTACTTCACTAAATGTTCACACTCAATAATCAAGGTATTTAAATACGACGATATCACGGTTTTCTCTTTAACCGCGGAGCATTCGTTTTCGTTTAACACTTTTGTTTATAATTTCACCTGCGCGGACGACCGCTATTTTGGTTCAATTTACGTGCCGGGATTTATACCTACTTAATTTTTATTTTAGGACGAGGGAGTTTGAAGAGCATTTAAAGCTTACTAACCTAACTAACCTAACCTAAAATCTTAGATAAATTCACACAATGAAAGCAGTGTAAACTCTTTTAAATTGATTTTAATGCTCTTTAAAATAAAATACGAGGGCAAACAACAATGAATGCATATAAAAATAATCTTCGTTTTCGTTGAAGTTTTAAAAAGCACCCAGCGAAAACTAGAAAACTTCGATGCAAAACTATTGACTTGGCCACGACTATGTGACCCCCCCCTGGCGCCAAAGCTGGATCCGCCCTTGGTGACTCCACATTTAGCATCTTGTGCTCCCCTACCATTATATTGTCTTATTAAACAAAGAATTGATAATATTTAGCTAACCATGTCCGGTGTAACGACCTGCCTAAGATTTCCGGGACAACTGAATGCCGATTTACGGAAGTTGGCCGTCAACATGGTTCCTTTTCCTCGTCTACACTTTTTTATGCCAGGTACGAAAAACATTAAACACTACACACACACACACACACACACACACTATAATCTTTAAGTTTTTTTAAATGTTAAGTTTGAAAGACAGGCTGACGGACAAACACACACACACACACACACACACATTATAATCTTTGGGCTTTTTTAATGTTAAGTTCGAAAGTTAAGCTGACGGTCCGAAAGTGCGCTGCCGACTTCAGTAGGATTAAGGATAAGGGATTGGAAAATAGGCACTGAAACACAAAAGCACATATGCTTTTATTTCTTTGTGGTTCTCACTGTTAAACTCTCATTGTCGGGAAACTGTTAATATAATAGGGGTTCTAACCCCAACTGATTAGCTTAGAGATGTATAAGCCTGGTCGCCAGATGCCGCCATGTTAGCGTGCGCCGCTTGGCATGTTACTTTCGTGCGAGTGAGACAAAACTAACAGATGCATTCCATTATGAACCTTACAGATATTGTATTTAAGTGTAATTGTAAGTTTTACCTCTTTCACGAATTACATACAAGTAAAGTGTTGATTAGTTACTTTAAGAAATAATTTTATGTTTTATTAAATTATGCACTCGGTTTAGTGCATCCTTCGATAGGCTAATATTTTTTCTTTTTTTCTTTTTAATGTTTGGACTTTTACCGTACAAACAAAGGTTAAATTATAAGCTAAATTATTCCCGGTGACAGGTGACTTTAAATGACGGTTAGCCTATTTGACTGATGGTGAAAGAGGCCCTTAAGCTTCTTATTTAATCGTCGGAGCCGTACTTTGTTTTATGCATGAACGTATATTCACAATAGCGCCTTATCAAGTGTGTATGTACTACCATAGAGTAAATAGTACTAAGTACTAAGTACTATTTACCTACTCTATAATAGTACTAAATAAAAGTACTAAATAAATAGCACTATTTACTCTATGGTAGTACTAGTACTAGTACTAAGTACTAGTAAATAGTACTAGTATTAGTATCAAGTACTAGTAAATAGTACTAGTATTAGTATCAAGTACTAGTAAATAGTACTAGTATTAGTAGGTACTTAGTACTAGTAAATAGTACTAAGTACTAAGTACTATTAACTCTATGGTAGTACTAGTACTAGTTACTAAGTACTAGTAAATAGTACTAAGTACTATTTACTCTGTGGTACTACCACAACATACTTATTGCTGTGTTACTACTGTGCTTGTAAAATTTGATATATTAACAATTAAAAATGTTCTTAAGGTTTCGCTCCACTGACGGCCAGAAACAGTCAAGGTTACAGAGCCCTAACTGTGCCTGAGTTAACGCAGCAGGTAAATATAATAATAATAATAAATATTTTGACACAATACACACAGCACCATCTAGTTCCACAGTGAGCAACTAATGCTTGTATTATGGATACCAGACAGTTGATATACTACATACAATACTTTTTTTGTAAATACATATATACATATTATAAACATAAAACATCCATGACTCAGGTGCAAAGGTAAATGTTAACACATAAACATTCGTCCCTAGCGGGATTCGAATCAGCGACCGTTTGGTTAACAGCTAGGGTTGCTAACCACTAGACCAAACGTGTGGTCACCGAAGATTTGATACCGATTTTGAAGATATGATTGAAACAGATACCGAAGATTTGATTTCGGTTGGACACTAGGTTAGGTACTAACATAAAGTAAATAGTACTTAACCCGTAGTACTACTTATCCGATTGAAAGAAATCAAAGCTTTTTGATTGGTCTCGCTGCGCTCGACTAGATAGAGCGCTATACAAAAGCGACAGCTCCGTGAATGCGGCAACTTTTTATTGTAGTGTGTGTAAAACATCGTCACTTTGTCACTTTTAAACATCGACACATACGCAAACTAGCATTTTATTATGCTCAAAATTCAATAAAACATTCGACACGTACACATCACAGACAGTTTGCAGTGTGACTGGCTAGGGTACGCCGAATTCGGCGTACTATTTTTTGCCGCATTTTACAAGTACACCGGCGTTATCTAGTCGAGCGCCGCGAGACCAATCATTTATCTATGAAAAAAATGTTTAAATTTTTTGGTTATTTGTACGTATACAGATGTTCAGTCCCATAAACATGATGGCCGCTTGCGATCCGCGCCATGGCCGCTATTTGACAGTAGCCGCCATTTTCAGAGGCCGCATGTCAATGAAGGAAGTTGACGAACAGATGTTGACAGTTCAAGATAAAAACTCAAGGTTTGTTTGTGCTCCTATATAATCTATATTTCAGTGTGGCGGCAGTAACCATTCCCTTACAGGATACTTACCACCGGGAAATAAAGGCATTAGTGCTGTTGTGTTTCGCTGACCGAGTAAGGGATACTAGAGTCCATTACCCCCCCCCCTTCCTATCCCTTATCCTTAATAGTGTCGCTTGTGGTTATAAAGGCGACGGTAGCCACTTACCATCAGGTGACCGTTGGCCTGCCAAATGATATGCGTAAAACAGAATTTTCACCCACAAAGTACCAGGCTTACATAAACACAAAGAAGTAAGAACAATGAAGACATGAAGGCTCTAGAGAGAAGTGTAGTGGCAGCCCGTCTGGCAACTGTCGCCAGTAGTCGCCACCCCCGATGCATGGGATGCCAGAGCCCATTACCCCCTTCCTATCCCTTACGTTGCTTGTGTTATAGGCAACGGTAGCCACTTACCATCAGGTGACCGTTGGCCTGCCAAATGATATGCGTAAAACAGAATTTTCACCCACAAAGTACCAGGCATACATGAACACAAAGCAGTAATGAAGACATAAAGGCTTCTAGTCTGGATCTAGAGAGAAGTGTAGTGGCAGCCCGTCTGGCGACTGTCGCCATCCCTTTATGCATGGGATGCCAGAGCCCATTTCCCCTCTTCCTATTCCTTATCCTTAATGGCGTTGCTTGTGTTATAAGCGACGGTAACCACTTACCATCAGGTAGCGCTCCATCTTTATCTTGTCGAGCGCAGTGAGACCAATCAATTATCTTTGCGACGAGCCATATTAAATCCCGTCTACTGTATACTGTATGTAAACATCCCATTTCCAGTTACTTCGTTGAATGGATACCGAACAACGTGAAGGTGGCCGTTTGTGACGTGCCGCCTCGCGGTCTCAAAATGGCGGCGACCTTTGTCGGCAACTCCACAGCCATACAAGAGATCTTCAAGAGGATTTCCGAACAATTCACTGTCATGTTCAGACGGAAGGTCAGTTCAATCATAGCATAGAGTAAATACTACTTAACCAGTACTATTTACTCTATGTAAATAAAGATACTCTATGTAAATAAAACATAGAGTAAATAGTACTTAACCAGTACTATTTACTCTATGTAAATAAAACATACAGTAAATAGTACTTAACCGGTACTATTTACTCTATGTAAATAAAGATTCACTATGTGAATAAATCATAGAGTAAATAGTACATAACCAGTACTATTTACTCTATGTAAATAAAGATACTCTATGTGAATAAACCATAGAGTAAATAGTACTTAACCGGTACTATTTACTCTATGTAAATAAAGATACTCTATGTAAATAAATCATAGAGTAAATAGTACTTAACCAGTACTAATGACTCTATGATCATAGGTTCAATCTAGAATCTAGACCTACTAAAGGCCGCCACATACAGTCGGAAATCCGTTTCGGATAAAATCTGAACGGAAGACTACTGTATGTATATATTGAATTGACAACTCGTTTGGTCCAGTGGCTAGTAACCCTAGCTGTTAACCAAATGGTCGCGGGTTCGAATCCCGCTAGGGGCAAATGTTTATGTGTTAACATTTTACCTTTGCACCTGAGTCGTGGATGTTTTGTATTTATAATGTGTATGTATTTACAAAAAAAAGTAATGTATGTATGTAGTGTATCAACAGTCTGGTATCCATAATACAAGCATTAGTTGCTTACTGTGGAACTAGATGGTGCTGCTCACTGTGTGGAATGTGTCAAGATGTTTATTTATCTATGTGTTAGATCCATAGAGATTTGTATGGATTTACTGCGTTCAGAATCCAGAATCAAATAATTCCGACTGTACTAACACATATTACGTGACGGCCCTTTATCTAACTAATATATAAAATTCTCGTGTCGCGGTATTTGTTGCCAAACTCCTCCGAAACGGCTGGACCGATTTTGATGAAATTTTGTGTGCTTATCGGTTTTTTTTTTTTTTTTTTTTTTATAAGAGATGGGTTAGCTCTTGACCAACAACCAGCCGTGTGGCAAGGATGAGGCCTAAGATGGAGCGAGCTAACCCAGAAAATGCCTATTCACTCGAACCTTGAAAAGATTAGGTCTGTGAATCGGCTAACATCTATTTTTCATACCCCTAAGCGCTAGTTCAGACATGGCGGGAACCGCGCGATTTTCATTCGAATTTGAAATCGCGCGGGTCTTATTGTTGTTTTGTAATCGTTCAGACATAACCGCGCGGTTTACTCGCGGAAATCGCGCGGTTCCCGCCGTGTCTGTACTAGCGCTAAATGTTAAGGGTGGTCCACCCTAATATTTTTTTTTAAATATTTTGGCAAAACAACGTTTGTCTGGTCAGCTATTATATTATAAATAAATGATTATAAAGAGCAACAAAGTCGCTTGCAAAATTCTTTCGCCTATAGAAAACTACAGATAGAAAGCTACAGATAGAGAGTAAAATAGGCTATATTTTATTAAAAATTATGCGGACGAAGTCGCGTACAACAGCTAGTTTTATTATAAATATAAATCTTCTTATAGTTACCTCTTAATACTTAATATTTGATATACTTAATATCTTGAAAAAGAGAAGATTTGTATGTATGTAATGAATAAACTCAAAAACCAGACCTATCACCTGTCGTATTTACATTTGAGGATCATTCATCTGATTCATCATTCTCATTCATCGGTCATCTTCCCTCTCAAAGAAATTGACTTGTTCATTATATAGAAAACTACAGATAGAAAGCTAGAGTAAAATAGGTTATATTTTATAAAAAGTTACGCGAACGAAGTCGCGTGCAACAGCTAGTATAGTAATATTGTTTTGCCGACGAAAAATGCATCGTGACGCCTCCTAATCTCTCCGGCGGGGAATCGAACCCCGGTCTCCCGCGTGACAGGCGGGGATACTGACCACTATACAACCGAAGACTTGTAGTTTGGAGCGAATTTAAAGTATATATTCTATGTTTCCTTAGAATTATTAACTTATTACCACAGATTAAATAATAGTTACTGTCGTAACTTATTACCACAGGTTAAATAAAGGTTATTACTTGCTAAATGCTTGCTAACTTCACAAAAGTAGCTATAATATATTATTATCTTTGTTCTTCTTTCTTCTTATATATTACTAAACGACGATAATGCTTCGATTACATTATCCGATTTCTTACAGTCCAATCTAGGAAATCGAATAGTGTGATCGCAGTTAGATTGAAGGTCCTTCAATTTCTCTACCAAGGTCAACGTCAAGCTCTCTACCAAGGCATTGATCTAAACTATAGATGCGGCGTAGCAAGCAAAAAGCCCCGAAATCTGTGGTAGTATTAAAATCATACTTACGAACTTACTGAGAGATTGACACGCAATTCCAAATGAATATTGCTATTGTAAAAAGAAACTAGTTAAAAGTCTTCTGTACTAACGCATCAATGTATACTACACAACGATATTGACTAGCTTACGACTATGTGCGAATTCGTCCACTTCGGCTCGAGTGGACGAATTTTACTACTACCATTTTTTGTGGGCTACGCCGTGTCTATACTCCCAATTATACTTATATAGTCTTTGTACCAAGGTCTCTAAATTGAATCCCTTAAATTGAATAGTGTAATAGGCGCTTAAATTTACTAAAATTTCGCTGCTTTGTTTTTATTGCAAAATTTATAGTATATACTTATTCTATCTTTTCTTAGAATTATTAACTTATTATTTACTAATGTAACAAAAGTAGCTATAATATATTATTATCTTTCTTCTTCTTCTTCTTATATATTACTATAAACGACGATAAATTTACTAAAATTTCGCTGCTTAATAAACTAAAGGGCCATAAACCAAAAAAAATCCAAAAATGTTTTTATTGCAAAATTTAAAGTATACATTCTATCTTTCCTTAGAATTATTAACTTATTATGTACTTGCTAACGTCACAAAAGTAGCTATAATATATTATTATCTTTGTTCTTCTTCTTAATATATACTAAACGATAAATTTACTAACATTTCGCTGCTTAATAAACGAAAGGGCCATAAACCAAAAAAATCCAAAAATCACAATCACTTGTGTTCTTACAATCACAATCCTTCATATTATATATTGCAAAAAGACTTAGGTATAAGTAGTTGTTTTATTCCATATTTAGTATATTTTGATCATTTTTTATATATTCAAAAGTAACTTATATGCTTATATCTCTTCTAGTATTCATTTTATTATAAATGTACTAAAAACATTAAATGATACTTAAAAAGACACTTTCTTATATTTAATAAGAAAAAAAATAGACAAAAATTATTAATTTTTTTTCGATTAGCTCTCCTGTAAAAGGTGTAATTTTGATTTGTGGCCCTTTAGTTTATAAGCAGCGATTTGTTGATACTTAATACTAACAAATAAATTGATTTGAAATTGAATTTGAAACGCAACAAAGGATACCTAGGTATAAAAAAAAAATCCAAAATTTTAGGTGATTTTCAAAAGGCTGTAACTTTGAAGAAAATGATCGTTAAGTGCTCATTAAAAAAGGAAATTGTAGCTAAAAGTCTCTAGTTTTTGAATACGATGTTCAAATATTATTATCGTTATCAGTTTATGAGTAATCGTCAGAAAAAAAACGTCTTGAAATTGGTCAACGAACCGTTATATTTTTTTTTGTAATGTTTGTAACTCTCACGCAAAAACTACTAAACCGATTACCATTAAATTTTGCATACACGTTGTCTGGGACACCAGAAAGGACATAGGGTACTTACCTTACATCCAGAAAAAAAGTACCGCTCCCGAGGGACTATCTAAAATTAAGGAAACTAACTCCTGGCTAAGTGTAATAGCAATAACTATGTCAGGCGATATATTGCTTTTTCAACGCGGACGAAGTCGCGGGCATCAGCTAGTAGGCTATATTTTATGGAGTTACGCAGACGAAGTCGCGTGCAAAAGTTAGTACAGCTAGTAAAGTAGAACCGCTAGTTGTAACATAGAATACCTTATTTGTCTAAGGCTTTCCTCCACTGGTACACCGGCGAAGGTATGGACGAGATGGAATTCACTGAAGCAGAGAGCAACATGAACGACTTGGTCTCCGAATACCAACAGTATGAGGTAAATATACCCAAGTGGCTCTGGCTACCGTCGCCAGCGTTGTCTAAATATAAGTGGCTCTGGCTACCGTCGCCAGCCGTAACGATTTTTAAATCAAAATTAAATGTCCCGCTTTATTCAGAAGACGAATAAGACAACTATTTAACGTTAGGGTAAATAAATCTGATTTAAAATATGAAAAATGTATTAAAATACCAAAGATAATTGATTGGTCTCGCTGCGCTCGACTAGATGGAGCGCTATACAAAAGCGATAGCTACGAAAATGTGGCAACTTTTTATTGTAGTGTGTAAAAAATCGTCACTTTTTATCACTTTTTACACAGTTTTATTATATTTTTACACAGTTTCACTACATACGCAAGCCGGTATTTTATTATGATTAAAATTTAATAAAACATTCGGCACGTACACATCACAGACAGTTTGCAGTGTGACTGGCTCGGGTACGCCGAATTCGGCGTACTATTTTATGCCACATTTTACAAGTACAACGGCGGTATCTAGTCGAGCGCAGCGACACCAATCATTTATCTATGTAAAATACATTACATTTATTTAAAAACTTCTGGTTGTATTGTGATTTGATACTTTATTTTAATTTTGCTTTTTTTTATTTTTTTAAAATATTACTAGGCTATTACAAATTGCTATTTTTACTAATGACACCGGCAAAATCATTGATGGTTATTATTCAAAAATATCAAATATCTTGAAAAAATTAAAAATAATAATATATATTTTTTATTTTTTTAGACAAAAAAATTAATATTTTTTTATATGTACACAAAAAAATTAATATTTTTTTATATACACAAAAAAATTAATATTTTTTTATATACACAAAAATATTAATATTTTTTTATAGACGAAAAAATTAAATAATTTTTTTAGACAAAAAAAAATTTTTATAGAGAAAAAAAATTAAATAAATGTGTTTCAGGAGGTCGGTGTAGAAGATGGTGATTTTGACGAACAAGAGGAAATGCCAGGCGAAGACTATCCAGAAGAAACCGAATAAAAGAACTAGTTGTTTTTTTTTAAATTTATTCACAAATTGAGCCAAACACCTTTTTTTTTAAATAAAAAAATGTGTCGATTAGAAAATCTTCAATGTCTTCAAGTGTCTGACCGCCGTCGTACTTGTAAAATGCGGCATAAAATAGTACGCCGAATTCGGCGTACCCGAGCCGGTCACACTGCAAACTGTCTGTGATGTGTACGTACCGAGTGTTTTATTAAATTTTAGGCATAATAAAATACCATTTTGCGTAGTGAAACTGTAAAAATATAATAAAACTGGGTAAAAAGTAATAGTGACGATTTTTTACACACACTACAATAAAAAGTTGCCACATTTTCGGAGCTATTGCTTCTGTATAGCGCTCTATCTAGTCGAGCGCAGCGAGACCAATCAATTATCTTTGATTTAGTCTTTATTTCATAAAAGCTAGTTTCTTACTTTTGAAGATATTGAAGATTTTCTAACAGACACTTTTTCTTTGCAATCCAGTGTATTTAACTGTTTAGTTAGACAAGACAAGAAATGTATATACATATAAACAATCTTTAGATAAAATTTTATGTAAGAATAAAACCGATTTACAGAAATACTTGTTTTTTTTTTTAAGTGAAAACCTCTACTAGGCTCTTTGGGCACTTTAATTTTGTAAGGGAATAAAACACTGAAATCATTGTCAAAAAATAAAATACACTAAAAAAAGTTCCATTTTTTTATTAACTTCGGTAAAAATAAATAACATATTTTTATATACTATATGTAAAGCAGACAAGAAAAGTGCTTTATCAGTTTCGATTACAAATTCCATTCATTTCAAAATTCGCTAAGGCTTACATTTCAAATAGGTATTGTGCAGCGACCTTTGAATACATGGACGCAGCCTAAGCGTCTCAAAATGACCGCACGTAAACTGAGCTGCGGTGGGCGGGGCTTACAAAACTGAGCCGCGACCTGAATTAGTTCATTCAACCAGCAACCAATGAACGAACTTTTACAAACTTATTTATAAAATGGCGTAAGTAAAAAGTGCATCCTAATAACGACCGAGACATGCTATCATTAAAGTTCCTTTTTAAATGCTAATAGTTTAATACTTTCTCTTAATGTCATATTCTATAATGTCATATTTTAGAAAATTGAAAATCGAACATTCAAAAATTAGCGTCGAAAATTTACGGTAACTAGTATGAAGGGACTGCTTCCATGCTCGCAGAGATATACTATTTCGTTGGTATTGTGATTACCGATTGACACAATTTGTCATCGCTAATAAAGATAGCAATAGACATTGTCACTTTGAATTTTCAAAGGAAAACGGACCTTATCATTCTGCAACATACAAACAATGTTCAATCTTAGTGTGATAATGATAAAGCACTTTATTTGTCGAGTCTACATACTTAGCTAGGATGTTTACTGTTATTTAATTTCTGCATGTATATGTTGTAATTTAATTTCACACAAATGTTTAATATTTAATTCTAAAATGGACCAAGTCGTGTGCAACAGCTAGTTGTATATAAAAATGAATCACCATGCATTAGTTTCGCAAAAACTCAAGAACGGCTAGACCGATTTTGATTTGATTTTCAGTAATCCACCATAAATGGTGAAGATTTGTTTTTATAATAATTGCAACCCGGGCGAAGCCAGGAGCCAGTCACTAGTTACAAATGAAAACAATCAACTTTCAAATATATTTGTAACAGTACTTGTTCCGGTCGAAGTGCAATCTATCAATTCAACATTTCTATTGACAATTTCACTATTTTTTTTATAATTTTCTGCACTATTACTCTGTTTCACAGCTCCACTCGCATTTCTGTCTTCTACAAAGCACGGTTTAATCTTCTTTATTTGAACTCCTTCACTATTAGCATAATTTGCCTTGCGTTTTTTATGCTTTTTTATATTATTATCGCTTAAACTAATAACATTCTCTTCTCCCATATTCAGTTTAATAACTTTAGAATTGGAACATTCAGTTTCTTCAGTGGATTCTTCAATTTTTGGCTTCAATTTGGACTCTTTTTGTAAATTTCTCAGCCTAAATAAAACATCTAGTTTTCTTTGATCCAATTTCTGACGAGTCTCCGTTTCTGATTCGAACTCCGGCGCATAGCATACGTGTAGGGAGCCTCCGTAGAAGTTTTTCGTGTCCAACATTCTCTTAGCTATTCTCGCCGATTGGATTCTCTCGTATGAAGCATGATAGGTCTCGGTGAACGCTTCGGACTTGTGAGCGGTTAAGTTGAACTGTAATAATTTACCAAACTTAAGAAATAAAGATTTGGCTTCTTGTCGTAAGTTGAGAGACGGTACACCAAATACAAGTAAATGGTTTGATTCATTGTTGATAGTGTATACCTGTAAAAATATTTATTTTTTGTTTTATAACTTATCTATAAGTACTATAATCTACACTAATATTATAAAGCTGAGAGTTTGTTTGTTTGAACGCGCTAATCTCAGGAACTAGTGGTTCGAATTGAAAAATTCTTTTTGTGTTGGATAGATCATTTATGTTTAAGGCTTTAGGCTATATAACATCACGCTGCGACTAATAGGAGCGAAGAAACAGTCGAAAATGTGGAAAAAACGGGGAAAATTATTCATCTTTGAGAGCTTCAGTTGTGTGCGCTGCGAAAACGTTCCGAGATACCCAAATGATTCCCAAAATAACTATTCCAAGCGGACGAAGTCGCGAGCACAGCTAGTAATATTATAAAGAGGGAAGATTTTGATTGTTTGTTTGTTTGAATTGAATAGGCTCCGAAACTACTGGACCAATTTGAAAAATTCTCTCACTGTTGGGAAGCTATATTATCAGCGAGTAACATAGGCTTTATTTTATAAAGTTACACGGACGAAGTCGCGTGCAACAACTATGTATATACTTAAATACTAACTTTTACGGCGGTAAGTTTTCTCCCTTGTCTGTAAGGTAAACGTGTGGTGCACAATTCTAACTGTTTGTGATGAGGCAATATTTTGTCTTCCTCGATACAATCATCCATTCTACTTTTATAAAATTAGACTTAGAAATAACAATTATACAAGAATTACAAGAATTATCTTTTTATTAAAAGATAAAAAGGAATTTCGTAAATAAATATCAAAACAAATTCAAAAAGTGAAACTTGACTCGGTGAAACAAAGTAAACAAACAACCACAGAGCAAATAAACAATAAGCCACAGAACATATTTATAAAGTGTTCTGTGTGCAGAACACGCAGATATAAATACATCGTTAGCAATACATCTTTTCTGGCAAAATAAAATAAAATAATATAAAATAAATATTTATTATTTAACTATTCTCTTGTTTTGTTTAGAAGAAATAACATTTTATAAGTATCTAGAGTAGGTAAATAAAGGACAATTTCATTTCATTTCTTGGATCGTAGTTTACGTCACTATAAAATATACAGGCAGTGATATGTTAAAAAGACTGGATAGGCCCTTACCATACTACTAGTGACAAAAAAATGGTCCTCCAATTTGCACATCTGTTAAAATCAATTTGTTTTCGTTGCCATCTTAATACGCATTTTTACTTCTTATTGGCTTATTCTGTTATTGTAAAGTGTTCTCATTGGTTAGTAATTGACTGTGTCAAACTAATTGAATGTTGTAAGCGAAAACAAACTTCTTTCTCTTAACGGCAGTAAAAAACTAAAAACAAACCTCGTGTACCACATGTTATCTCTTTCTTCATTGAGATAAATCACGATGTTGGAAAGAGACAATGACATTATTCTTTTGCGAGTCAAAATTTTTACACGTGTAAAATAGTCAGGGCCGGATTTGAGATGTGAATATTATTTGTTAAAATACTTATTATTTAGTCTTTATTTAATAAGTAAATAAAGACTAAATAATTTCTTTGTGCAGAAAATATATGTATTATATTATGAGTATTTTTTTTTTTATTATTCTTTATAACTTTATTAAGTCCATATGCGAGTACATAGGTAAGTTTGGGACATAAGGAGAGGAAGAGGAGATAGTTTTTAAATAAAATACGAATTTATAAATTTAAAAATAATAATGTATTTTAGAATCATTAATCCATTTCACGAACCACATTAATCCATTTCTCTCTTCTGACTTCATCCTGAGGAAACCTTTAACAAACATTACAATTTAATTAAAAAAATGGTCATTATATAGTTCATAAAAGTTAAAAATGTCAATATATAATAAATAATATAAAATAAATAATAGGTAAAATACATAGTTAATTAAAAAATATTTTTACACAGTTTCAAGTTCGGCCCTGGTGGTATATTAGGCGACCAATTTAAAGCATTGACTACATAGACTAAAAATTGGTCTCGCTTCACTCTACAAGACAAAGCAGTCGTAATTGTCAAACGCGAAAAAAATTATACGCCAAAGTTGGCGTACCGGAGCTAGTCACCACCCAGTCACACTGCAAGCTGTCTGTCATGTGTACATGCCGAATGTTTTATTAAATTTTGGGCATAATTCAAACTAAAATGCCGGGGTGCGTAGTGAAACTGTGTAAAAAAATACCACAAAAAATAAGAAGAACACTGGGATCACATACCATCAGTAAGTATCGTATAATTTCGAAATTTCAACATAAAATAATATGAACCCAAAACGCCATTCAGTGTTGCCGCGTATACAAGAATCAATTTCCCCATGGTTGAGATTTTTATAATGTGAATTTATTGTTTTTATTTTATTTTATTATATAACATATTTCATTTATCTAACCTAGTTATTGGGAATTATTTAGAATCGTGTGGGAAGATTTTAGGGTATTTAAAGGTTAAATTAGTTAGAAATGGATGTTAATTTTATAAAAATATAGTTTTTATTGAAAGGAAATGAGTCTACAATTAATTTAATAATATTTTAGAACATAACCTAAAAGTGTTTACAATACAAATAAATATGCAGGTTTGTTGCAACTATCAGCATCAGCATCACTTAAAAACATTATTACAACACACATATTCAGTACAACACATAAATTTTCACTGTTTAAAACTGTTTTCATTTATTTAATTTTGTTGTATCTACTTTTTACATACGTGTTTACTTCAAGTTTAATCTTCAACCACAGAGCCAATGAGCCACAGAGTCATAAACATTACGGAACCTAACCTATTTGTTTTCATCCAGTACAAATGTCTTGTACCTACAACATGTATGTAAATATTGATGTACTATACAAACAATTTGAGGTCATGTTTTAAAATCTATATAAAATTAATTGTCAATGAATTTCCTCCATAAAAACAATATTTTTATAAAAGTAACATCTATTGTTAAATAATCTCACTTCCAAACACTTTATAAGCCTTCTATATTACTGGTATGTACATATTTCTTTGTATTGTAAACAATTTTAGGTTATGTTCTAAAATCTTATTAAATAGGCCAGTGAATATAGACATTTAACTTTGCACTATCCTACCGATTAAATTTTTTTTTCTATATGGTTTAGGATCACTTACTGAATATAAAATCACAAAATGCTGACAGATTCCGGTGACAGCACAGGCGCCATCTTGAAAAAACGTTTCTGGCCGATATCTCGGAAACTATGCACTTTAGGGCAAAAGTGATAGAGACCATTATTGTAGAGAATACTATTTCGCATCTTTTATTTGTTACGCATTTTTTTGTAAAACTCACCGCTTACGTTTTATGGCTCATTTAATTAACACATTTTTCTATCTCTGCCGATAACTCTTATAATATTGGATTAATCAATAAAATGCATTAATCCATTTTTAAAGATCAATCTATTCCCCACAACTTTTATTTAAAACTTTTTTTTTTAATGTCCATAGTTTTCGAGCTATAGGACGTTAAATGTATCTTTAAAAATGGATTGATGCATTTTATTGATTAATCCAATATTATAAGAGTTATCGGCCGAGGTAGAAAAATGTGTTAATTAAATGAGCCATAAAACGTAAGCGGTGTTTTACAAAAAAATGCGTAACAAATAAAAGATGCGAAATAGTATTCTCTACAATAATGGTCTCTATCACTTTTGCCCTAAAGTGCATAGTTTCCGAGATATCGGCCAGAAACGTTTTTTCAAGATGGCGCCTATGCTGTCACCGGAATCTGTCAGCATTTTGTGATTTTACACTCAGTACGTGATCCTAAACCTTATAGAAAAAAAAATTGGATCGGTAGGATAGTGCAAAGTTGACCAAAAAAAACGACTATATTCACTGTACTATAAATTAATTGTAGACTGATTTCCTTTCCATAAAAACTATATTTTTATGAAATTAACATCCATTTCTTACTAATTTAACCTTAAAATACCCTAAAATCTTCCCACACGATTCTAAAGCCAACCCTTATTAACCCTTATTTTTAATAATAACTTGTAAATATTACATGTAAATAAAAAAAAACTATTAAAAATGAGGCCTAATTACATAGTATAAAACAAAGTCGCTTTTTCTGTCCCTATGTCCCTTTGTATGCTTAGATCTTTAAAACTACGCAACGGATTTTAATGCGGTTTTCACTAATGGGTAGAGTGGTTCTCGAGGAAGGTTTATAAGTACCTAAGTTACGCGGGCGAAGTCGCGGGCAGCAGCTAGTCATTGATATAATACATATTTTCCATTTTTCTATATATAAATATATTTATACATTCCGTTTTAATTTATTGTTCATTTTTAAGTATTTTCTGAGCTATATTTATAACTTAATTAACTAATAGACCACAGCATAAAATATTTTTCCCATTAACTCGGGTAACAGTTAGCAGCTGGTAACACAATTCTTCACGCACACTAGTTCACAATGTCAACTGACAAATGTTGCTTATTCACACTAGAATAAAAAACGGCCGCATTTACGGAGCTGTCGTTGTTGTATAGTCCTCTATCTAGTCTAGCGTAGCGAGCGAGACCAATACAAAATCATTGCATTGACTAGTTCGAAACAAACGAGAAACCGGACGGCGACTTTTCATTTTGTACAATTATAATGTTGCACTTATGCAAGATAATAATGATTTAAGCTTTAAATAATATCGGTCTTACTACAAAAACATTAAACACACTTTAATCAGGCTTAAAACACGTGTTAAAAAAAAACTTTACTACAAAAGAGTGTCTAGGCATTGTTTAGGGTTTAACAATGCTTGAGCATTATTTAAATTTAACCACCGCCATATGCTAGTTTAACGAGTGTCTATCTAGTTAACGGCCTCTCTTCCTCTGACGTATTGTGTCAAATTTCGTTTTGCGTATACTTAATAGTTAATATTAAAGATTTCTTTTGATTTTATAAATGAGTATGGATATTTTAAATTTAATTGACATGGAGGATATGGATTACATGGATAATTTTTGAGATAGAATACATCGTGAGAGAATTAATCCATTCGAATATATAACTTTGGTAACAAGATTATTTATTTAATAAAGGATGATGTACCATGTGATGCTAGAGGTGGATCCTCAAATAAAAATTTTATTTAACAATTTTAACAAATCAAACTTTACATTTGACCACATTTGACAATTACGTCAGTGTTAGTTACGTTCCATTATGCTCAATATTTTTTGGTATTACGAAATTTTATAAATAATCTAACGTATTTGTTGTAATTTATTACTTATTCCAATCTTATAATTTGCTGATATCATTAACATAGTCCGTAATAATAGCTTGTGAAAACCAAAATTCATCATTATACGCCTATCAGATCTGCGTAAAATGAAAACGACATGAATGCAGGGCGAGTGACTGAATGAATGTTTGCCAAGGTTGCCATAATTCAATAACATTCACGTACTTTAACACTGTCATGTGGTAGGGACATTTTAAACGCTCGCTGACCAATGCTTAAATGCTTAATGCTTGTCTAACTAAGCATGTGTTTGAACAGTGCTTACTGAATCTTTTGTAGTAAGACCGTATATCTTTTAATATAAAATAATTTACTTACCTATGGAATGAAGTTCCCCCGAATTTATGTTGCTTTCTGAACGGTTTTTGCACTTACTAAAGGCACAGGAAGGCATTGTTTTAAAGTGGTCGAGACTTGTGTACGACAGAGTTGTCAAATCCCGACTAACACGTCAAGAAAGCAAACGTATCCGTGCGGATACATTGCGAAGGGGTCACATAGATTGCTTTAGGGGCCTATCCTGTCTTTTTAACATATCACTGTATACAGGATGGAAAAATAAGTCAGGCCCTGTAGGGAAACTACCATAAATCCTTAAGCAATATTAAGGCAATCCTCGGCAAATATTAACAATAGAGAAAAAAGTTGGGGAATTTCATCCTCTATAAGAAAGGTAGTTACGATTTTCAACGTAAAACTCACCGTTTAAGAGATATATCAAAAAGGCGTTTTTCAAGATGGCGTCTAACACGGGCGGTTTTAGACGACGAAAAAGTTGCCACATTTTCGGAGCTATTGCTTTTGTATAGTGCTCTATCTAGTTGAGCGCAGCGAGACCAATCAATTTTCTTTGTGTTAGGTTTTACGTGTCACTCTCTAAAAATCAGGTCAATTCAAATCAAAATCAAATAAACTAACGCCTGGCGGTCTTACATATTTTTTTTTCTTCAACACAGACAAAGTCGCCGGCACCGGCTAGTACACAAAATAAAACACACATCTCATATTTATTCATTCAAATATTTACTATTTAAATGCTAACTAAATAAAAAATATCAAATGCATAATACACCACAGAGAACATTTCACATTTAAAAAAAAATGCTTATATATACAATTGTATTATTAACTTATATGTAATATTATAAATTATATAATACATATATAAAAAATAACATATTTTCTCTTCTTTTACGTAACGCAATTTTTGTCATGTTACGATTGCGTTACAGGGTTGGGCAAATCTCTCGAGTGTATTTTAAGTCATTTTTATTTTGTTGTGGCAACACTTTTCTTTGGTAAAAATGGTCACAACTGTTTTGCAGAAAAACGTTACGGTGCGTTACATTGGCGGGTGTGTGTGTGTGTATGTGTGTGTGTGTTTAAAAACCTTCAAAAATTGCGTTACGTAACACTTGACAACTGTTAATAATTTTCAGTTTTCATATCGTTCAGGCCGAGCTCTTCGTTTTGCTCGAAGGACCTCTCGTAGAATGTTATTTTCAATCCTGCAACGAACAGACAAAAAGACAATGTCAATGTCAATGTAACTCTGTCTGTCTGTTACCTTTCAACGCATCGACCACACTGTTGCGAAGCTATTATTATCAGCGGCGAGTAACATATTATAGGCTATATTTTTATAAAAGTTACGCGGACCAAGTCGCGTGCAACGGCTAGTATGTACCCACTTACACAAAAATTAAAAAAAATTCTGTTCAAATTTCACCATCGAGTGAACGCTCCCTTCACTTAGGTAATATTCTTTGGACATATGATTTGACCACATACCATCGCCGCAGACCAAGTCGCGTGCAACGGCTAGTACCGTCAAATGAACACTCTTCACGTAGGTAATATTGATTTGACCACATACCGTCGTCCGGTTGGGTCGGGTCGTCGTCGTTCAAGCTCTGCACGTACGAGTTGCCAGCGGGATCGTCCAACACGACCGTCACGGATCTCTTGCAGTCGAGAACCTCCTTCAGCTTCTCTATGAACCTGAAACGAACGCCTCTTCGTAGAGATTTGTCCTTTTCTGACCTTTTAGAAGCTTTTTCCAGGGACAGGGACGAAATTTGAGTGAGACATGTCATGACAGGGACGAAATCTAAGTGAGACCTTTCATTATAGGGACGAAATCTAAATGAGACATTTCATGACAGAGACATAGTCTAAATGAGACATGTCATCACAGGGGACGTAGTCTAAATGAGTCCTATCGTGACAGGGACGTTCTTAATGGGACGTCATGTCATGACAGGGGACATAATCTAAATGAGCTTTATCATGACAGGGACGAAATCTAAATGAGAAATGTCACGACTGGGACGAAATCTAAATGAGAAATGTCACGACTGGGACGGAATCTAAATGAGACACTTCATAACAGGGACGTTCTTAATGAGACATTTAATGACAGGGACGTAGTCTAAATGAGACATTTCGTGACAGAGACGTTCTTAATGAGACATATCGTGTCATGACAAGGTGCACACAAAGTCAAATCTTTCACAAACGCACACACACACACACACACACACACATTACCTCTCCATGCCGTCCCTGTTGATGCTGGGCGCGTCTCCCGTGACCCCCGGACTGTCCGCGAGCTGTTCCATGGTGGACTGCAGAAGACCCTCGACCGTGGTGAAGCGGCCGCCCAACGCGCGACCGCCCACGTCCACGTCCAGCTCCGGGATCATCATGCTGCACGTCTCCGACTGTACCGCAACGAGAGAGAGAGATTGAGAGATGGAAATAGAGAGAGAGAGAGAGAGAGAGAGAGAGAGGCGACCTTAGATCATTAGTTAATTTATTATTTTTCAAAGATTTTACAATTTTTATAAACAAAACCCCACACTAGGCAAGCCTGTACTATGAATTACAATTCAAAACAAGAAACTCAACTATGCAACAGTGTCTAGAATCTAGACACGGTTGCATAGTTGAGTTTCTTAGACTCTAGCTAGATCGTACTGTGCCATTTATGTCCTTTGTGCCAGTGTGTGCGTATGATGTATTTTAGTGTTTGTTAGTTAGTAGTTTTTCGTTGGAGTCGTAGGAGAGCTCTGCTAACCCAGGACCCGAATTTGATTTTGGATTCTGGATTCCAAATCAAACTTGGGACATTAATACACAAGACTCTGCGACCGAGTCACGTGTCGCGATCTCACGTTTTTTTTTTACAAAATTTCCTACCTTCAGTACGTCCCTGGAGAAGTCTTCTTTCCCCGCCACCCTCACTTCGAACTTGACTCCCTTGTCTTCGATGCCACTGCCCGACTTCACCTGTCACAAATATAATTATGTCAAACTGTCAATTATTCTGACTTAAGTTAGTTCACTTGAACCCAGAACATGCTTATTCACTTGAACCCACATGATGTCCATTCACTCAAACCCAGAACATGCTTATTCACTCGAACCCACATGATTTCCATTCACTCAAACCCAAAACATGCTTATTCACTCGAACCAAGAACATGCTTATTCACTCGAACACACAATATGCCTATTCACTCGAACCCACATGATGTCTATTCACTTGAACCCAGAAGATGCCTATTCACTCGAACCCAGAAGATACCTATTCACTCGAACCCACATGATGTCTATTCACTCAAACCCATCACATGCTTATTCACTCGAACCCAGAACATGCCTATTACTATTCACTCAAACCCAGAACATGCTTATTCACTCGAACACACAATATGCCTATTCACTCGAACCCACATGATGTCTATTCACTTGAACCCAGAAGATGCCTATTCACTCGAACCCAGAAGATACCTATTCACTCGAACCCACATGATGTCTATTCACTCAAACCCATCACATGCTTATTCACTCGAACCCAGAACATGCCTATTACTATTCACTCAAACCCAGAACATGCTTATTCACTCGAACACACAATATGCCTATTCACTCGAACCCACATGATGTCTATTCACTTGAACCCAGAAGATGCCTATTCACTCGAACCCAGAAGATACCTATTCACTCGAACCCACATGATGTCTATTCACTCAAACCCATCACATGCTTATTGACTCGAACCCAGAACATGCCTATTACTATTCACTCAAACCCAGAACATGCTTATTCACTCGAACCCACATGATGCCTATTCACTCGAACCCAGAAGATGCCTATTCACTCCAACTTTGAAAAAAATTGGGTTTTATGAGCAGAGAGTTTCAAACCTTGACCTACTAAAGTTTACTAAGGTTTTTAAGATTTTTGTCCGTTTGTTCCGGCTAATCTCCGAAACGGCTGGATCGATTTCGACGAGACTTTCACTGGCAAGCCAGCGTTCAATCAATAGTGTTGGGCGCGACCGGGATTCGAACCCGTCATTGGCTGTGAAGTGAAGAGACGCATCAAACAAACACTTACTTCGTTCGTTCTGTGTCCGCAGGCGTCGCAAACGGTCGCCATTATGACCACTTCCTTGAAGTGAGGTATTTCTGTGAAAAAAAATGCCATAAACATACACTATAAAATATATATACACATGTACACATATTATATGGTTAGCTATTAAATAAATAAAAATATATATACACATATACACATTGTGTACACATGTACACAATACACATTTACACAAGTACACATGTACAAATATTATAAGATTAGCTATTAAATAAATATTTTTTTTTAATATACACATACACATGTACACATATATACATTATTATAAGGTTTGCTATTAAATAAATAAAAATATATATACACATATACACATGTACACATATATACATTATTATAAGGTTTGCTATAAAATAAATAAAAATATATATACACATATACACGTGAAGACATATACACAAGTACACATACACACATATTATAAGGTTAGCTATTAAATAAATAAAATACACATATATACACATATACACACATGTACACATTTTATACACACTCACTTGTAACCTTCATGTTGGTGTCTGCGGGTGCGTTGCAGTCTGGACAGTTTGTGCGGAACTGGAGCACCTCGTCCGCTGCCAACTTGTCGTACGTGCACTGGGACGGATCCACCGAACTCAGGAGGCCCGAGTCGGAGGCTTCACCTCGAGTGGTAACATTCAATTTTGTATTTATTAAGTACATACTAGCTTTTGCACGCGACTTGGTCTGCGTTACTTTATAAAATATTATGTTATTATGAACTTATATAAGTTAAAAGCTTATGAACAGTCACAACAACAAGCTCAAAGTAGTAAAAGCTCTAAGTAATATCAAAGTTCAAGTTTATGAACAAAGTTTCAACAACAAGTTCAAAGTAGTAAAAGCTCTAAGTAATATTAAAGTTCAAATTTATGAACAAAGTTTCAACAAGTTCCAGTTCAAAGTAATATCAAAGTTCAAGTTTATGAACAAAGTTTCAACAACAAGTTCAAAGTGTTCAAAGTCTAAGTAACGTCAAAATTCAAATTTATGAACAAAGTTTCAACAACAAGTTTAAGTATCAAAGCCAATCAATTTAAGTCTCATTTTTTTTAAGTTTTATCTGTGTATAAATAAAATGAATATGTAATTTTATTTTTATATAGATAATTATATTTACCCGTGACATTATTAGCTTCGTGTACACCGTTCGAATTCTCTGGATGATCTGTCGTCTCCGCTTGGCCCGATACCTTCAAATAGTTAATTAGAAAATTAGTATACTTATTACTAGCTGACACCGCAAACGCTGTTATAAACGCGCAAATAAGTATTTGGGGGTGGACCACCCTTAACATTTGGGGGTATGAAAAATACAGACCTACCCGATAAGCACAAAAAATTTCATCAAAATCGGTCCAGCCGTTTCGGAGGAGTTTGGCAATATTTTATTGCCATATTCTGCTAATGAGACATTATTTTTAAGGTGACATTCTACTACTGTGACCATATTTTAATGTCATATTAATTATCATATTCTGCTAATGAGACATTATTTTTAAGGTGACATTCTACTAATGTGACCATATTTTAATGTGACATTCCGCTAATGAGACATTATTTTTAAGGTGACATTCTACTAATGTGACCATATTTTAATGTGACATTCTACTAATGAGACATTATTTTTAAGGTGACATTCTACTAATGTGACCATATTTTAATGTGACATTCTACTAATGAGACATTATTTTTAAGGTGACATTCTACTAATGTGACCATATTTTAATGTGACATTCCGCTAATGAGACATTATTTTTAAGGTGACATTCTACTAATGTGACCATATTTTAATGTGACATTCTACTAATGAGACATTATTTTTAAGGTGACATTCTACTAATGTGACCATATTTTAATGTGACATTCTACTAATGAGACATTATTTTTAAGGTGACATTCTACTAATGTGACCATATTTTAATGTGACATTCCGCTAATGAGACATTATTTTTAAGGTGACATTCTACTAATGTGACCATATTTTAATGTGACATTCTACTAATGAGACATTATTTTTAAGGTGACATTCTACTAATGTGAACATATTTTAATGTGACATTCTACTAATGAGACATTATTTTTAAGGTGACATTCTACTAATGTGACATTCTACTAATGTGACATTCTACTAATGAGACATTATTTTTAAGGTGACATTCTACTAATGTGACCATATTTTAATGTGACATTCTGCTAATGAGACATTATTTTTAAGGTGACATTCTACTAATGTGACCATATTTTAATGTGACATTCTGCTAATGAGACATTATTTTTAAGGACATTCTACTAATGTGACCATATTTTAATGTGACATTCTACTAATGAGACATTATTTTTAAGGTGACATTCTACTAATGTGACCATATTTTAATGTGACATTCTGCTAATGAGACATTATTTTTAAGGTGACATTCTACTAATGTGACCATATTTTAATGTGACCATATTTTAATGTGACATTCTACTAATGAGACATTATTTTTAAGGTGACATTCTACTAATGTGACCATATTTTAATGTGACATTCTACTAATGAGACATTATTGTTAAGGTGACATTCTACTAAAGTGACAATATTTTAAGGTGACATTCTACTAATGTGACCATATTTTAATGTGACCTTCTCCCATGTAACCTTCTGCTACTGTTAGATATAGTGCGACTGTTAATCTACTTTTATCTTTAAAAATAAGTGTGGTAAATTTTATTCACCTCTTCGTTTGTGAACACACCGAGTGAATGGTCTTGTTCTTTCGTCCTCTTGAAGTAGACTTTCTTGCAGCGAGGGTCTTTGGAAGGGATATACGGGTTTTCAACGAACGTATTACCTGTTGATGAACGAAATATAATTAACTGGATGGTGCCCGCGACTTCGTCCGCGTTGAAAAAGCAATATAAGTTAAGAATTTACATGAATTCTCATACATACAAGTTTTATTGTGTACATAAGTTAATTCAATGATTATATTAATATGGTTAAATTTACATTTTTTCGCTTTATTAGGATACTTTATTATATTACTAGCTACTGCACGCGACTTCGCCCGCGTAACTTTGTAAATTATATACTGAAACCTTCCTCGAGAACCACTCTATCCATTAGTGAAAATCGCATTAAAATCCGTTGAGTAATTTTAAAGATCTAAGCATACATAGGGACAGACAGACGCGGCGGAGGACTTTGTATGGTAATAATTATGATTACGCTAAATAGCATACTTAGTTATTTATTTTATAACTAGATGTTGCACGAGACTTCGCCCGCATAACTTTATAAAATACTAGCTGGTTCCCGCGACTTCGTCCGCGTTGAAATAGCAATATATCGCCTGACATCGTTATTGCTATTTACACTTAGCCAGGAGTTAGTTTCCTTAATTTTAGATAATCCCTCGGGAGCAGTAGGTACTTTTTTTCTGGACGAAAGGTACCTGTTTTTTTTGCGTTGAAATAGCAATAATATATCGCCTGACATCTTTATTGCTATTACACTTAGCCAGGAGTTAGTTTCCTTAATTTTAGATGATCCCTCGGGAGCAGTAGGTACTTTTTTTCTGGACGAAAGGTACCCTATGTCCTTTCCGGTGTCCCACAGACGATGTGTATGAAAAATTTCATGGTGATCGGTTCAGTAGTTCAGTAATAAAATTTCAAAAATTATAATTTTTTTCATATAATTTGCAAAAAATATACATAATTTATAGCTGAAAATAAAGTGACATTTATTGTTTTTTTTTTTTTGTTTTTTTTTTTTTTTACGTTATTTTCTGATAGGGTGACCACAATTTTTAGTATAGTTTTTTTAATATTGTCAAATAGCCATTTACTTACCACTTATATCCTCGAGGATGAGGGTCCACGGCGACGAGGACAGGGACACGGTACACAGATCCTCGAGACGTCTAACAAAAGACCTAATCTGGTCTGCGACCTCCGGATGGTCGACACTACGTTGGCTCTGATCCTGTTGAAGACCAGCGGTCGCCCTTCGAATTATGCCTTCGACCGTTGTTATTTCTGTAAAAAAAAAATGTATAGTAGACGACACAGTCAAGCAAGTATACATATTATCAAAAAACATTTTTGCATCAAGCAATTCAATTTTTTTATATTATTCAAAATTTTTTGATATCAGTCGAATGAATTGAAAAAAATAAAATAAAAAAAATAGTGGAATATATCAATATAAATTATTATATTATATATATAGTTAATATACAATTAAATGTCTGTCAAATAATGATTTAAGTAAAGCAAAGATAATTGATTGGTCTCACTGCGCTCGACTAGATAGAGCGCTATACAAATGCGATAGCTCCGTGAATGTGGCAACTTTTTATTGTAGTGTGTGTAAAACAATCGCCACTTTATATCACTTTTTACACAGTTTTATTATATTTTTACACAGTTTCACTACATACGCAAACTGGTATTTTATTATGCCTAAAATTTAATAAAACATTCGGCACATACACATCACAGACAGTTTGCAGTGTGACTGGCTCGGGTACGCCGAATTCGGCGTACTATTTTATGCCGCATTTTACAAGTACAACGGCGGTATCTAGTCGAGCGCGGCGAGACCAATCATTCATCTATGGATTTTTAAAATATATAAACCTATATGAATAAATTTACCCACCTCCCTTCTGACTTTGCGCTGGAATTTCAAAATCCAACTCCGGTATCAATACTCGAGTGTAATCGCTTTTTACCACTTGCCTATTAAAGTCTACTGGCTCTTTGCAGTTTAATTTCCATCTGAAAATTATAATGAAAACCAAATGACATACTATACAAACATGTGAAACTTTTATCTATACTAAATATTATAAAGCTGAAGAGTTTGTTTGTTTGTTTGAACGCACTAATCTAAGGAATTACTGGTTCGAATTGAAAAATTATTTTTGTGTTGGATAAATCATTTATCGAGGAAGGCTTTAGGCTATATAACATCACGTTGCGACTAGTAGGAGCGAAGAAACAGTCGAAAATGTGGAAAAAACGGGGAAAATTATTCATCTTTGAGGGCTTCCGTTGCGTGCGCTGCGAAAACCGTTCGAGATACCCAAATTATTCCCAAAATAACTATTGCACGCGGACGAAGTCGCGAGTACCAGCTAGTTACTTCATATTCAAGACTGTTTTAATAGCTTTATATAATTTTTTGATGTGGCAACTTTTTATTGTAGTGAGTGTGTGTAAAAAATCCGTCAATCACTTTTTACACAGTTTTATTATATTTTTACACAGTTTCACTATACAAACTGGTATTTTATTATGCCTAAAATTTAATAAAACATTCGGCACATACACATCACAGACAGTTTGCAGTGTGACTGGCTCGGGTACGCCGAATTCGGCGTACTATTTTATGCCGCATTTTACAAGAACGACGGCAGTATCTAGTCGAGCGCAGCGAGACCAATCATTTATCTATGATATTAAAATGGTTTTAATTAATGTACCCAAAGTAGAGAGCGCTAAAAATAGTACAAAATAGGATTAAAGATATCACCTGACTCCTTGTTCGGCAACAGGCCCACCGGGCTGTATCTCGTTATTGTCAAAACCACACTCCTCACATGAGAAAGACATTAACACCACATCCTTGTAGTGCGGGATTCTTGTCAGCAGGAGACGTGTTGTACCCTAAGTAATGAAGAATATAATTATAAATTTTACCTTACCTAACCTTGCCTTTTTAGTGGCATGACAGTAAAAAACATAACAGCCTGTATCCATAATGTAAGTTAAGATGTCCAGGGGCCTTAGTAAAAGTAACAATTTAAAATGACACGTTTGGTCATTGGTCCAGTGGCTAGTAACCCTAGCTGTTAACCAAACGGTCGCGGGTTCGAATCCCGCTAGGGGCAAATGTTTATGTGTTAACATTTTACCTTTGCACCCGAGTCGTGGATGTTTTGTATTTATAATATGTATGTATTTACAAAAGAAAAGTAATCTATGTAGTATATCAACTGTCTGGTATCCATAATACAATCATTAAGTTGCTTACTTTGGAACTAGATGGTGCTGTGTGGAATGTGTGAATATTTATTTATTTATTTATATTTAAAACGATCCTTCCGGTTCAAAAGAACCCAGTCTCAAATTACACTATTACACAATACAACTGATTTTCACTTAACACCTATGGTCATATGAACATAAACTCAAAATAGCCCAGTGTCTATTTACCTTAGTCCCAAAATACCCTAAAACCAAAACGACTTTGTCTATATTATAACTATTACCAAGATTACCTAAAGTCATAAACGCTGAAGCTCAAAACAAACTATTCCCATAATACACTAATCCTGAAATACACCATTCGCCAAATACACTACTCTCAAAATACTCTAAATAGTTCAGGTCCTAATTCTATGTCGGCTTCTGGTACGAATTTACGCGTACACGAGTAAGGGATCAACTTTTGAGTCTTTTTCTTTTCTAAGTAAAATGAGCCTTAAAAAAATTTGGAAAAATCTCTCACTGAATCTTTTTCGCGAAAAGGCTCAAAAATTGCCTCCCAGTATTGTCTAACAAACATAGGTCACTATAGAACCATGTCATAGTGACTAAGTTCTACATGTTTACTAAACGACGTCTGAGTGACTATAGCGACAAGGTAGTGCAAGGTAGGCAGGATAGTGGCATAGGAATCAAATTGGTTGACTATTATCATCATCATCATCATCATATCAGCCGAAAGACGTAGCTTCTGGTTGACTATACCTTTTCAGAAAAAAAAGGTTCAATTAAACAAAAAGTGTACTTATTCATGAAATTATATTTTCAACGCTTCCGGTCCATTACAACCAAATCCCAAATTGCCTGAAATGTGAATACGCCTGAATCCCAAAGAGACTGAATTTTAAATCGACTGAATCCCAAATAGACTAAATCCCATTTCGCCTGAATGCCAAATTGACTTAATTTTTAATGACTACATAATGTAAGCCGCACTTTTATAATTTTTATGTTAAGGTTGACAGACAGGTTGGCGGTCAACTCGATGGTAGCTCCTTCAGTTCTTCTTTTTTGCAAAAAATAAGAAAAAAAAATAAGTTCAACTTTGCAAATAAACTTTTTTGCAATTGCAACATTGCAAATAACAAAGTTGGCTCTGATAAACAATAAGCATGCATATCTAATAATATTTTTAATTTTCAAATTTTCAGGCAATTTGGTACTAGGGCATTTCGGATTTCAGGCGAAATGGGAAACAGGCAATTTGAGATTTGGTTGTAATGGACCGGAATCTTTTCAACAATCAAAGTCAAATAAGATAAATATTTATAAACAAACACGTTTTTCTTAACGAAAACGAAACTTAAATAATTTTTTTCTTAAAACATAATCCTTAAGCCTTTGTTTTTAACATTTTGTTATTTTTATTGTATCCTTTTATCGCAATCCCGATTTCAGATGAATCACCTGTTTTAAAAATGTGATTGCGTCTATAGCACCCACGTACAGCTCAATCAAAAGCTCTCGATACTTATTATTGAAAAGGATGTCACATCGACGTCTACTGGCTCCACTGAACAGATTATTTTTGATCCGCGTATCTTGGTACCTCGACTCTTTCCTTAATCGATATACAAAGCGTATAAGAGTGGGTTTATGCGGCATGCGGATATTTAATCTTCTATGAAAATCTTCTATGGGATTATTGCTTCTATGTTTTTCATGGCTGCAACTGAGTATTTCCGGTCCCAATTTCAGCCATTGCTTCTCCATGTATTTTTTAAACAGCAGCAGTTCGTGAGTCATTTGTACATCCCCCAGAATGCACACCCAACAATCGTTAATTTCATCAGCAGGTAACAACGGCAAATTGGCACACATTTGTATTATGTTTCGACCGTCTTCGGTGGCATCAATTTTCAATTTATTGCTTTTTTTCCAGACTGCTCTATTATAGTGATAGAAACAGCCGGTTAACTCGCATTCAGGAAACACCGAGCGACAAGCGTTCACCTGTGCTAATTCAAAGTCACATTTATATTTGTGTATCCTCACGCCCATTTCTTCTCGCAGCAATGTAAACAGTCTATGATATGTCCTTTCTGTTTTATCTGGCAGCAATGCGAAAATTACGGGCACTACATTCGTTACTTTGCTGCTTGAGCCGACATCAACATGTATACTATACAATTGATAAAACGGTTTTGGGACTCTCTTAAAGGTCACGTCACCAAAAAATTGTTTTTTTGTATTCGCAATACTTAGCAAGAACTGTTTACTTATGTTACTGGCAAAAATCAATATTTTGTCATCATTTCCATTTTCTACAGTTAAAAAAGATTCAGCCAATATTTTCGGAACCTTGATATCTTTTAGGTAATTAAATTCAGTGTTTTTCTGCCCTAAATACTTGTGTCTTGCCCTGTACAAGGAATTTTTTTTCTCTTCATAGGAGCACATTATTATGTCGTCGTTATCTTCAAATATCTTCTTAATAGGCGTCATCTTCTTACACGCTTCTTCTTTACAGTTGTATATAAAAATATCTCGGATATTTTGTTCGCGGTGACTTTTGCAAACATGAGCACTTTCCTTCACGACCGTATCTTTGTTTTTGTTCAACGTTACTGATGCAAAGCAACATTCACTACGATTTACGCATTTCCAATTATTCGTTTCATTTTTATTCATGTGACTAAAATTATATTTATGCCCGTCGTAAAGCAAGCAAGAATACCCTTTTTGGTTTTTAATAAACGTTAAATTGCTTCTACTCCCCATTGCGACAAACAAGAAAAGCAAAAGAAAAGCGTGGAATGTGACAGAAAGGCCTTTTTCTTTATTATATCTCTAAAGTGACACTTCATTATTAAGTGGCCTGATATCGTCAACCATGCTGAAGGTTTATATGTATTTGTTTTAATCAAAATATAAGAACTCCGCCGTCGCATCTATCTATTTCTACGATGTGATTTAGGTAGATAGAAAATTACCGAAACATTAAATAATGGTTATTATCAGTTGTATACCACATGGATCATAATAGCACAAAACGAAAATCAATAAATAAATAATTTAGGGTATTTTGAGAGTAGCGTATTTTGTAATTAGTGTATTTTGGGAACATTGTGTTTTGAGTTTATGCTTTGATGACATTAGGTGCTTTCGACATAAGTTCTTAATAGAGATAGGTCGTTTTGGTTTTAACATTTTAGGGTATTTTGGGACTAAGGTAAATAGACACTGGGCTATTTTGAGTTTATGTTCATATGACCATAGGTGTTAAATGAAAATCAGTTGTATTGTGTAATAGTGTAATTTGAGACTGGGTTCTTTTGAACCGGAAGGAAAACGATAACGAAGTTCGAAAACAATAAAATGTATGGGATTGACATATTCCGTAGCTAAAACACGTGACACATCCCATACATAGCGAATGCCACTTGTCTAGTGATCACATATACATCACACTGGATTTTAGAGTCCACTTTTTTTTTATGGGTTTGCTCTTGACCAACAACTAGCTGTGTAGCAAGGTTGAGGCCTATAAAGGAGCAAGCACACCCAGAAGATGCCTATTCACGAGAACTTTGAATATTTGGGTTTATATGAGCTCAAGAGTTCCAAACGTTGGCAGTGCGCATTATAAAGGATGTTTTAAAGCGCTTAGTTCGAAAAAGACAAGATTTCGAACCGGATTTCGACAAGAGGTGGAAACAGGGGCTAAATACTAAAAATATGCGTGGTTTAATTAAGAATTTACAATAGACTTTAATTGCTTTAATATATAAGTATATATAGGTTGTTAAACATGTAAGACGAAATTGTTTTTTGAATTAAACAAGATATTACTTACGTTTGCATGGCAATTCATACACAAGGACTCAATTTCCGTAACCTGCGGCTCATTATCATCAGCTGAAAGATCCCTAAACACAGGCTTTTGTTCCACACTGGACATTTTTAGGCAAATTATAACAAAAAGCAATAAAAAATAACCAAGAATCAAACACGCTAGATTCCAGTAAAGTACAAAAACAACAAACAGCTGCGCCGTAGCGCACTGTCACTGTTTTCTAGAAATTGTAAGCCACAGATTATAAAGTTGTAAGCCACAGGACAACGGAAAAAAAAGAAGACCACAGACCAAGTATATATGTACCTTGCTTGACATTTAACATATTGAGCGCATTACAAACGTAGCTATGATATATATTAATACTAGCTACACGCTTCTTGATTCGCCCGCGTTCAAAATAAAAACTATCCTATATTTTAATTTGGACCAAATTACACATAGTTAAGAAGTTTTATCGAAATCGGTTCAGTAGTTTCGAGTTAATTGGCGTCAAACAATGTGTCACGAAATTTTTATATATAAAATATTTATTTACCTACATATTATATAAATGTACCTACCACACTCTGTCTAACATGCTAAACCATTGTATTGCCTTAATAACTCTAAGATTGTCCTATAAGTTCACGTTGCTAGAAGAGAATATTATCCAAAAATATGTCATGACCTGAGATACTATGGTACTACTATTTAGTTTGTTGTTATGATATTCTTCTTTTTTTCTCATAATAAGTTTTAAACAACCATGTCACCCCAATTTTAAAATTACCACCTTAATATTTGGCAACATAGTTGAGTTAATTTTCTGTGTTCTTTTGCACAGATAACAATAAGCTTAGGTAAAATTTACAGTCTCAAGTTTCAACATTCTTTACTTAAGTATATAAGTAGTTTAAATAACGGCATTGAATAATTTATAGCCACAACAAGATCGTCTTGAAATTTGCAAATAAAAAAAAATATACCTACCTAATAAATGCAAACACATTGAAGTTTGAAGGTTACGTACGATGATATCACAATACCGAAAGAAATTAATGTGGCCTTCAGTTCGCCGGTAAACGAAACAAAATGACGTCATTCCGTTATTTTTGTCGATTTGTCGCCTCCTCGTGACATCCGACCAAATTAAATTTATAGCAAACACATTAGGGATACACGTTTCTAAGTGTTGCCATATTTCGGTAGGATTATATTAAAATTATTCCCGCTAAGTTCATTATTATTTGAATAGGAATCCAACCAGTCGCAAGCGGTGTGTTGGAAGGCAAACGTACTTATAAAACGTATTAATTTTAAAAAATTAAGAAAATATACATACGTGAAGTGATTATCTAGTCGTCGCTTGAATAACATTTAGTTTTTATCTAGATACTAATTTGCAGTAAATAGGTAAGTACTGTTAATGTAAATACTAACCTGATTTCTAACATTGAAGTTATTTCTGTAGATATTTTATATTGATCTCGATGCGCTCGAAAAAATATTTAGTGTAGCTTTAATTTAGTCTATATTTCATAAAAGCTAGGTCAGGTACTTTTGAAGATATTGAAGATTTTTCAACGGACCCTTTTTCTTTGCGGTCCAGTGTGAGGAAATCAGTAGGGCCCGTTTGGCGGCAGTAAGCACCCACTTACAAAAGACCACCGTGAAAGCTTTTGTGTTTTTCTGTGAGCTTAAGGGATGCAGGATCCCATTTCGCTTTCCCTTCGTGATCTTTATTCTTGCAGCACCTGTGGCGTTACTTGTGGTAGGCTTACCGCCCACTAGGCAGCCTAGCTGCGCAGCCAGACTGCGGCAGCCGAAATATTTGCACAGCCAGTTATAGCTTATAGCAGCCAAATCGACAGCCAGTTGTCACCCAAACGTCAAGCGATATGAACACAGATTATAAAGTTATATTGGATATGAACATAGAGTAACTTATAATATATACGGAACGGATGGCATAGAGTAACTTATATATACTGAGACTGACGGCAGCCACATACATTCGCCTATTCGCTCGCTCTGGCTGCGTGCAGCCAGGCGCGTTCTATCGGCTGCCGCAGCCGAGGGTTTGTGGCTGCTAGGTGCGCGGGCTCCCATACACCGTCATAAATGTTCAATTTGCTGCCGCAGCCAAGCTGCCTAGTGGGCGATAGGCCTTATAGGCGAGTGGCGACGGTAGCCACCTACCATCAATTGAACTTAGATACTTAATATTTAAAAAAAAACATAACAAAACCACATAAAATAAGTAGGTAAATATTTTAAATAGGAACAGAAATATATTACGTCATGGTTTTAAATAAATATCTACTATAATGTCACGTTTACCTAAGGCTAAAGATTACGTAGGTACTTACCTACTACCTATTATGATATATTTTTTCTTCACAAATTCCAAACAACACTGTCTAGTTCCACACTAAGCAACTAATGCTTATGCTTGTATTATGGATACAAGCATAAGCATTAGTTGCTTAGACATTAGACAGTTGATATTCTACATACATTACTTTTTTTTTTATAAATACATACATATTATAAACACAAACATCTATGACTCAGATACAAAGGTAAATGTCAACATAAGTAAATAAACATTTGCCCCTAGCGGGATTCGAACACGCGACCGTTTGGTTAACAGCTAGGGTTACTAGTCACTAGACCAAACGCGCGTCAAATTTAAGGAATTGATGGTAAGGAATCGCGAAATGGCGATACAGATTCAGGCCCCTGGTATCCCAGATGTATGCGAAATTTCATGGTGACCGGTAGTTTTGCGTGAATGCGTAACAAACAAACAAACTCACATTCACATTTATAATATTAGTAAGGAATAGTAAGGATATTAGTATGTATAGATTTAGCATTGATAATATTATTAGTTATGCTGTTGGTTTTAAGCCTTGGTTAACTAAGTATTTACTACTGCTTGCATAATTAAACAATATTTTTAACATACGATGACCAACGGAAATACGAGGTGTTATAATAATTTTCACCTGTGTATAAAAAAACTTAATAAATAATAAATATTTATTGTTGTAATGAATAAAGTCAAAAACTACTTACTTAGACCGATTTTAAAAAATCTTTCACTATAGAAAGCTACATCATCAGCGAGTAACCTAGAACCTAGACCTAACCTAGTACTTAATATTATAAATGCGAAAGTTTGTATGGATGTTTGTAACTTTTTCACGTAAAAACTACTGAATGAATTTCAATGAACTTTGCATACACGTTGTCTGGGACACCAGAAAGGACATAGGGGGTACCTTTCATCCAGAAAAAAGTACTGCTCCCGAGGGATCATCTAAAATTAAGGAAACTAACTCCTGGCTAAGTGTAATAGCAATAACGATGTCAGGCGATATATTGCTTTTTCAACGCGGACGAAGTCGCGGGAACCAGCTAGTATTTTATAAAGTTATGCGGGCGAAGTCGCGTGCAACATCTAGTTATAAAATAAATAACTAAGTCTTCTAAGTAATTAGCGTAATCATAATTATTACCATACAAAGTCCTCCGCCGCGTCTGTCTGTCCCTATGTATGCTTAGATCTTTAAAATTACTCAACGGATTTTAATGCGGTTTTCACTAATGGTTAGAGTGGTTCTCGAGGAAGGTTTTAGTATATAAATTACAAAGTTACGCGTGCGAAGTCGCGGGCAGCAGCTAGTAATATAAAAAAGTATCCTAATAAAGCGGAAAAATGTTATATTAACCATTTTGGATTATGTAACTTAATTATGAACTTGAAACTTGTATATGTTTGAGAATTCATGTTAAATTCTTAACTTTTGAGATCATTTCTATACTAAAGCAAAAGTAACTGTCGAATACCGGCCTAAAAACCTTGAAGGCGTTCACTTAATATTGAACCGTAACGTTTTTGCAATAAAGTATAATTTTGATAGTATCAGTGACATGACGTAATATGTTAAGGTCAAGCGCTTAGCGGCAATAAACAAATTTCAAATTATGTAATGTATTTTAATTCGCTTTTGAAGTGCGCTTAGAGTGCGCTACTAATTTATATTTATGTACTTTGATTCGCCGCTAGAACTCTAGCGAATTAAATTTTAATAATGAACTATTAGAGTGACAATGAAAGGTACCTATGAAGTTTTTACATGTAAAAAAAGTCAGAACATTATTTATTTATTTATTTATTTATTTATTTATTTATTTATTTATCTCACATGGCCCCCAACGAGGCAGGCATCAAATTAAAATAGGACGTTACAACCAATCATCACTAGGCGGATGCCGCCGCAATTAAAGGAGGCTCAGCATGCGCCAATAAGAGCCACAAGTAACATCCCATGTATTAACTAAAACTACTTAATCTATGCCTAAATCTACTACAAAAAAAAAAAATTAAAAAAAAAAAATTAAATTAAAATGTCAGGTGTCGGAACCACTGACGAGAATGATCTCTTAATTTTCGACTCTTAATTTTTAATTTTATTTTTTAATTATAGAAAAAAATTCAAGAATAGGTAGGTACTTTGAATGAGTCTGACCATAAATGTTGATTGATACCATTAAATGATGGTTAATACCAAAGTCTGTAATTTCAAAAAGTATTTTTTTCCATTTAATAATAATAGTCTGACCAGAAATTTTCTTGCCAACCCACTCGAGATATATTTTATAATATCATAGATGAATGATTGGTCTCTCTGCGCTCGACTAGATACCGCCGTCGTACTTGTCAAATTGGGCAAAAAATAGTACGCCGAATTCGACGTACCCGAGCCAGTCTAACTGCAAGCTGTCTGTGATGTGTACGTGCCGAATGTTTTATTAAATTTTGGGCATAATAAAATACCAGTTTGCGTATGTAGTGAAACTGTGTAAATATATGTATAATAAAACTGTGTAAAAAGTGATAAAAATTGATGATTTTTTACACACACTACAATAAAAATTTGCCGCATTTACGGAGCTATTGCTTTTGTAGAGCGCTCTATCTAGTCGAGAGCAGCGAGACCAATCAATTATATCTTTGATTAATATATTAAATTTTATATAAAATAATTTTCATCCATCAACAGACTTCGACGTCTATAATATTTTGGGTGTAAGTAAGTAGGTAACTTTAAATTTATTTATTGTTTTACTTAAATGATTTTACAGCAATGGGTAAGGAGGATAAAGAAGATTCTGGCTTCGGCTTCAAGGATAAGGCGAAGGCCGAAGACACCCTGAGGCTGCTGGAGCAACATGATCCCAACTACAGAAGACTCACAGTCCGAGGACTTCTTGGCAGAGCCAAGCGGGTATTGTCAAGTGAGTAGAAATTTGGTAATTTTTTTTTATGTGCTCGTCTATAACAATTTATCGTGTAAAAAGTGTATCGTCTATCTATGGCAGAAATTTATTCCACACTCTTGACTGTTTATAATTTTTATTTCTGAGTATTTTTTTAACATTTGACTTTTAATTTTTGATTTTTGATTATCATTTTTTTAAATTTCGATTTTATTACTTGACATTTTTTTTTAACTTATTGACATTTTTTTTCTTATTTGTAAGTAATGCATTTCATTTAGATTTTATTTTTAAATTTTTGAAGTTTGTTTTTTGTTTGTCGAAATTATGTACCAAAAGCTTACCAAAGGTGAATTATGTGTTCAGCTCTAATTGGCTTGCACACTAGACCAAAATGTTGAGCGATTCGATTTGAGTGTTGAGTGTGCTAGGCTGTTGCTGTTTTAATATAAGTAAATAAATATAAATACTTAAATATAAATATAACTCCATTCCAGTGACAAAAGCAGAAGATAAAATAAAGAACATAAAGGAAGCGATGGAAGTGTTCGAGAAATGGCTCGCCGAATTGGACCTCAACAAAGATAAGAAGCCAGATCAGAAGAAAGATAGTAAAAAGGAAGAGAAGAAAGATAAGAACGGAGATGATAAGGTGACAAAAATAATCTTATTTTTTTTCTATTAGCACTCTCTACTTTAGGTACATTAAATAAAAAGCACTTAGGGCCTCTTTCACCATCTGTCAAGTAGGCTAACAGTAATTTAAAGTCACCTGTCACCGGGAATAATTTAGCTGATATACCTGCATTTGTTTGTACATTAAAAGCCTTAAACATTAAAAAGAAAATAATAAAAAAATTTGCCTATCGAAGGATGCACTAAACCGAGTGCATATTTTAATAAAAACATAAAATTATTTCTATATGTAACTAATCAACACTTTACTTGTAGTTGGTGAAAGAGGCTCTTAATGTTGAGTCCCACAATACTTTTACCATCCGACCGACCGATACATCAAAACTAAAATTCCAACTATAAGGTAACTATAAGGAAATATGACCCTTTCTTCGCGAACGAGTTCGTTCAACTGTTCAATCGTTCAATATCATTCCACCGAATGAATCTGAATGAATGAGCACCTCGTTTTGAAATGTCACTTTTCAATCAACTTCAGTTGACATAAAATAGCAGATGCTAACACTATGTTAAGGTCATGGAGTATAGTAAGTAGGCTCAACTCTATACAATGAGAAAGTGTCCGTCGAATACGCTCAATTAGGCGGCGCTGTAGTAGCATTGGTGTGTGACGCACTATTAGTATTACTAACTTTTAAAAATAACATAAGTTCAGCAAAATATCCTATCTACGATATTTAAGGTACTTTCCCTTCATGTCGCATAGTCTTGGGACGCCCTCTGTATATGTATTACGTAACTTATGTATGTTTTAAATGTCTCATTCACTATTCCACATGTTCTTTCAGGAATCAGATTCGGACGTTGAAATGACCGACAAAGAGAAGAACAAAAGGGAGCCGCCGTCGGAGAGTGTTCCGGGTCTCGGGTTCAAAGACAAAGCCGCCGCCGACGGCACGATCAAAGAGCTCGAGGGGAGGGATCCCGACTATCAGAAACTGGCAGTCAAAGGCCTCATAGGAAGAGCTAAGAGGGTGCTCACGTGTGAGTATATTTATGGAGTTTACTCCTTTTTAAGCGAGGGCTTAGCAGAAAAGCGTTAAATTTCGAATTTTGAATTTTGAATTTGAAATTTGAAATTTTGAATTTTGAATTTCGAATTTTGAATTTCGAATTATGAATTTCGAATTTTAAATTTCGAATTTTGAATTTTGAATTATGAATTTTGAATTTTGAATTATGAATTTTGAATTTTGAATTTTGAATTTTGAATTTTGAATTTTGAATTTTGAATTTTGAATTTTGAATTTTGAATTTTGAATTTTGAATTTTGAATTTTGAATTTTGAATTTTGAATTTTGAATTTTGAATTTTGAATTTTGAATTTTGAATTTTGAATTTTGAATTTTGAATTTTGAATTTTGAATTTTGAATTTTGAATTTTTTCAAGGTAATTTTTTCAAGGTGCGTTGCGCAGAAGAAATAACATAAAACAATTTAATAAAATTTTACTCATAAAAGTTTCACACTGAGGGTCTTAGTACTTATGTGAAAATATCTCTAAAAAATTTGGTTCTGTCCGAGTTTTGTCCTTGTACTAAACCTCTCTCATTTATGTTTTAAATATTATAGCAACAAGAGACGAGACGAAGTTGGCAAATATCAACGAAGCCATTAAAATCTTTGAGAAATTCCTCGACGACTTCGACACCAACCACATGAGCAAACAGAACAACCCGTACACAAGTCTGGGCATTGTCAGGACTTGTCTGAAGAAGGCTGATGATGGACTGGTTACGGAGCAACAGGTATTATATACAAAGCAAAGCCTTGAGTACTAACACTAATCTCTACCTAATTGTTAGTGCTCTCTGCTTCGGGTACTTACTTTAATTAAATACGCAATTAGCTCTCGTAAAAATATCTAAAATCTAGCTTAGCCAGCTTCTTTTAAAGGTTCTTAAAGAGTCTTAAAGGTTCTTAATATGTCTTAAATGTTCTTAATATGTCTTAAATGTTCTTAAAGGGTATTAAAGGTTCTTAAAGGGTCTTAAATGGTCTTAAGGGGTCTTAAAGGGTCTTAAAGGTTCTTAAATGGTCTTATAAGGTCTCAAAGGGTCTTAAAGATTCTTAAAGGGTCTTAAAGGGTCTTAAAGGTTCTTAAAGGGTCTTAAAGATTCTTAAAGGGTGTTAAAGGTTCTCTAAATTTTCAGAGAGCCTTCATAGCCGCTTACAGTTCAGTGGACGGGCAATACAAGCGTCTGCGCACTGTCGCCGAGAAGGAAGGCGGTAAAACCTGGGACATAGTTAGAAATGCAGCCTTAAAGGAACTTAAGGAAAAGGTATGTTGCCTTAAACTGCAAATGACAATACTTAAATTTTGCATTAACTTTTCATCTGGTCACTTAAATTTTGCATTAACTTTTCATCTGGTCACTTAAATTTTGCATTAACTTTTCATCTGGTCACTAAAAATTTTGCATTAACTTCTCATCTTGTTACTTAAATTTTGCATTAATCCTTCATCAAGTCACTTAAATTATGCGTTAACTTTTCATTTTGTTACTGAAATTTTGCATTAACTTTTCATCTTGTTACTAAAATTTTGCATTAACTTTTCATCTGGTCACTTAAATTTTGCATTAACTGTTCATCTTGTTACTTAAATTTTGCATTAATCCTTCATCGAGTCACTTAAATTATGCATTAACTTCTCATCTTGTTACTTAAATTTTGCATTAATTTTTCATTTTGTTTTTTTTTTCATATAATTTTTGCTTTTGGTGTTGCCTATAATATTTAATGGCTTATCTACTAAGTTTCATGAAAATCAGTTAATTCGTTTAAGAGTTATTGAGGAACATACATACATAAATACATACATACATACAAACACACACACTCTCTCTCTCTCTCTCTCTCACACACACACACACACACACACACACACATACACACACACACACACACACACATACATATACATACATACAAACAATACCTACACTTAGAGATTTATTATTAGTATTGATGATGATAAACTTTTTAATAATTACTTACAGCATGCCGACGCAAAACTATTCAAAGAGAAAGACGAACCGACCAATGAGCATTTAGAAATGTTGCTGTGGGCCTATTCGCCGGAACAGGCGCGAGTTAAAAAAGTTATACCAGAGACAAAAGAAGACTCCTCTTCCAAAGAGGATTCAGAAGAGGAGAAGAGTGTGAGAAAGAGAAAGAAGAGTAGTGACGAAGAAGAAGAAGATTCACCAAGCAAAAAGCAGAAGGAATGAGTCGTTTTTTTTTTGAGTTAATTTTTAATATTGTAATAAATTGTAATCGTAAAGTGTTTGTAATTTACTACTGGAGGAAATATTTTTAAAATAAAATTCGGTTACAAAAATTTTGGTTTTTTTTTTACATATCTATTCCTACCTACCATCAAGTAGTCCTTAATAATAATCAAGTCGACCTTAATATAAAAAAAAAAAAAAATTAGCCTAGTTTTTAACGAATTTTGATCCGGTTTGTTTTTGTTTAAAATCAAAATTCAAAATTTTTGATTGATGTGAAATTTGGTATATTATTGCTTGGGTGGTATTTCAATGACATAGTCAACTCATCGCGTTGACTCCACGCGGTAGGACGATGCTAGGAATTTGAATCTTGCTGCCTAGTCAATAGAGTTCATAAATTGCTTGGTTGACCAGAATGAGTAATGAGTAGGTACATATCGACATTAAGGCGAGCAATGATAACTGAGCACTGATAACTGAATAGCCTTGAAAAATTTAATACTTAGGCTGGGTTACACCATCTTACTTTAACAATAACAAACGCCGCAACTTCAGTTAAAATAACGGTTAGGCCGAAAATGAGTTGCACCAGTTAACCAGTTATGATTATTTGTTAACTGGTGCAACTCATTTTCGGCCTAACCGTTATTTTAACTGAAGTTGCGGCGTTTGTTATTGTTAATGTAAGATGGTGCAACCCAGCCTTAATATTCTCGTAACCAATCTTACCAATTATTTATAAAATACCAAAAAATCGATTAATTTGACATTTCTCCATTTTGACACATCGATTGACATGACACAAGTCACATTACAAGACGTTTGTGACGTTTGTGTTATGTATTTTGCGTATTTTGTAAACATTAAAGTTTATTGAACTCTAGTGAATTTTGTATAAAATACAATAGGAATATTCAAATATTGTCTGTTATTAATTAAAAGTGCATTATTTGACGTTGCTTGTGTGTTTTGTTTTAAATTTGTGCAGTGATAGTGTTTATATTGTGGCGTTCTTTGTGGTGCTAGAACTGGGCGTGGATGCCGACATAGTATTTAAGGGCGATCAACATAATTTTGTGAGTATAAACTATTAAGGCGGATTTATTCATTTATTAGACGCAAAAATAAACTAAGCCCGACTCTTAGCAATATATTTACATATCACTAGCTACACGCTCCTTGCTTCGCACGGGTTCAAAATAAAATATATTATCTTTTAAGTTGGACCAACATACACATTACTAAAACTTTTGAGTTACACATAAAACTTCCTAACTATGTGTAACTCAAAAGATAGTTTAGTTTTTATTTTGAACCCATGCGAAGGCGGGAGCTGGCCACTAGTTTTATATATATAAGGATTTTTTTTAAATCTTTATTTGTCATATCTATATATAAGGATCCATCTCGGATGGGCAGCGTTCGGAAAGCTCCGAGACATCTTCTCGTCCAAAATTCCTCAGTGTCTCAAGACAAAAGTTTTCGACCAATGTGTGTTGCCAGAGCGATGACATATGGGGCTGAAATGTGGTCTCTAACTATGGGCCTCGTAAATAAGCTGAATGTCGCTCAACGAGCTATGGAAAGGGCTATCGCTATGCTCCAATGCGCGTGGCCCGTAGCAAATGGTACTTTTGCTACATAGCTAATCTGGTACTGCTCTAGCATCTGTTACTTGCTCAACGACTCAACTCAGCACACATGCTGTTGTGCTGTTCGCTATGTTCTTATTTATTGGGCAATGACTGCATTCAAGTACCAAGTTGAAGACCAGAGCCAGACTACACGCACCCGGCTTCGCCCGGGTTGGTTTTTTTTACACTGTAATCCCTCCAGCATTATGCGCTGAAGCCTATTTTTACTACTCATCCATACTAGTTCTCGCTTGTATTCCTCTCGTACTTTCATTCTTCATACTATTTCTTTCTGTCATTCATCTTTCATTCATTCCTTGCGGGTGGGATTCTCGCCTATATTCCTATTCTAACTATCTATATTTATATATCTATTTATTTTTATTCGTATAATATGCGGTTGGGTATTAGGGAATAAATAATTTGCGACAACTCTTTTTCAAAACTTAAAACATCATTACATTTAGAGCTTCGCCCGGGTTCAAAATAAAAACTAAAAAGTTACTTTTCAGTTGGACCAAATTACACATAGTTACGAAGTTTTATCAAAATCGGTTCAGTAGTTTAGGAGTTCATCGACGACAAACAACGTGACACGTAATTTTTATTTATACTTATACTTATAGAGATTTATTGTAATTTTTTTTATAGAGAATCCAATGTGATAAGAAGTGCAATGCAGATGCAGAAGGCTAGTATAGAGGCCAGCAGTGAAGCAAGTTATTGTGAGTGTTTTCTTATTTATTTATTTAATAAAAATATGTGCAAAGGTAACATGTTAACACATAAACATTTGCCCCTAGCGGGATTCGAACCCGCGACCATTTGGTTTACGTCGTGGTTGGTGTCGTCATTTGAGCTCAATATTTTTTTGACTCTACTCATATAATACTCAACTGGGCCGCTACTCATATAATATAGGTACATATATCTTATATACTTATCATATACACTTGTATAATAAGACAAATTTTTTTTAGACGACAGAGAAACATGGGATGACTGGGGAAGCCGTTCCTCATTGAGTCACCACGAAGAGGTAAGAGAAATATTTGTTCAATTTGTTACCAAAATATAAGTTACCGGTGTCCGCGACTTTGTCCGCGTTCTGGATGAAACGTACCCTATATCCTTTCCGGTGTCCCAGACAACGTGTATGCAAAATTTCATTGTGATCGGTTCAGTAGCTTTTGTGTGAAAGAGTTACAAACATCCATACATACATCCACACAAACTTTCGCATCTTTACTAATATTATAAAGCTGATGAAGAGTTTGTTTGTTTGTTTGTTTGAACGCGCTAATCTCAGGAAGTACTAGTTCGAATTGAAAAATTCTTTTTGTGTTGGATAGATGATTTATCTTTAAGGCTTTAGGCTATATAACATCACGTTGCGACTAATAGGAGCGAAGAAACAGTCGAAAATGTGGAAAAAACGGGGAAAATTATTCATCTTTGAGGGCTTCCGTTGCGTGCGCTGCGAAAACCGTTCGAGATACCCAAATGATTCCCAAAATAACTATTCCACGCGGACGAAGTCGCGAGCACCAGCTAGTTTATAATATTAGTACGGATTAGCTAATATGATAAAGTTTTTTTTATAGAATTAAATCAGATACCTACATCGCATTTAAAATGCATTGTTATGTGTCTTTAAAAACGTAGGTATTTGTAAAAACTACAAAAATATCCTACATTTGAGAGTCGGGGAAGAATCGGGGTCATTCATTGACAGAGCTAATATGGCGGAATAGCTCACTGGACGGTTATTTTGAATTTTGAACCTTATTCGTATGAAGGCGTAGAGTCCCTTTTAAAATGACAACTGGATGCAACCTAATTTTTTGTTTCTTACGCAACTGATAATTTCTCGCTGCTATGTTTTTATTTCCTCGTTTCCTCACTGCACTGGCACAGGGCTCGGCATATTTTTTTTAAAAATACTTATCATTTCAGGCAAAGATAATTTATTGGTCGATAGAGCGCTATACAAAAGCGATAGCTCCGAAAATTTGGCAACTTTTTATTGTAGTGTGTGTAAAAAATCGTCACTTTTTATCACTTTTTACCCAGTTTTATTATATTTTTACACAGTTTCACTACATACGCAAACTGGTATTTTATTATGCCTAAAATTTAATAAAACATTCGGCACGTACACATCACAGACAGTTTGCAGTGTGACTGGCTCGGGTACGCCGAATTCGGCGTACTATTTTATGCCGCATTTTACAAGTACGACGACGGTATCTAGTCGAGCGCAGCGAGACCAATCATTTATCTATGACTTGGGCTATAATTTATAAAAAAAAGTTACGCAGACGAAGTCGCGTGCAACAGCTAGTTAGTAAATATTCCCGGATAATCAAATGAAATCGACTTTCAAAATTTAATTTAATTTAGCCTAAAATGAATTCTCCGATTTTAGGTCGAATGAGGAAACTAGGTATTTCATTGTCGACTTGAACAATAATATGTCGCATGTCGCTGCGTTATTTTCAGAAGTTGAAAGGCGATGTTTCCTTTGCCCATGTTAAAGTGTGCAGATAGGGCTGACACTAAACTTCTATTAGTATATTACTACTAGCTGTTGCTCGCGACTTCGTCCGCGTGGAATAGTTATTTTGGGAATGATTTGGGTATCTCGAACGGTTTTCGCAGCGCACGCAACGGAAGCCCTCAAAGATGAATAATTTTCCCCGTTTTTTCCACATTTTCGACTGTTTCTTCGCTCCTATTAGTCGCAACGTGATGTTATATAGCCTAAAGCCTTAAAGATAAATTATCTATCCAACACAAAAATAATTTTTCAATTCGAACCAGTAGTTCCTGAGATTAGCGCGTTCAAACAAACAAACTCTTCAGCTTTATAATATTAGTATAGATTATGACGACACGTTTGGTCTAGAGGCTAGTAACCTTAGCTATTAACCAAGCGGTCGCGGGTTCGACTCCCGCTTACTCTGTGGCTAGGGGCAAATGTTTATGTGTTGGCATTTTACCTTTGTAGGTACCTGAGTCACGGTTGTTTAGTTATTATTATAAAACAAAGTCCTCCGCCGCGTCTGCCTGTCCGAATGTTTGTTTGTGATAAACTCAAAAATTACTGCACCGATTTTCGTGCTGTTGTCACCAATGAATAGAGAAGATACACAAAGATACGCGGGCAGCAAAGACTATATAAGTATATTTGGGAGTATAGACACGGCGTAGCTCACAAAAAATGGTAGTAGTCAAATTCATCCACTAGAGACGAAGTGGACGAATTCGCACACAGTCGCTCGCTAGCGCTGTAGCTGTTTGGTTGCTGTTTGTTTGCGTTAAAAATTGACAAAATGCCATCGTGTTGTGTGAAATTATGCAAAAATAGACCTCAAAAAGGACAAAAAGAAAAAGGAATTACGTATCATACGTGAGTATGTCATATAAATAGACTTAATTACAATATTTTTAACAAAATATTTAATTATTTAGCTAAACCTTTGCATATTTCAAAAGGAAGCATTTCAACCTTATAGCTGTCTCATTCTTACTTATTGCGTAGTATAGATCGTCCTTTTGTAGAAAGAGACACATATAGGTTTCAAATACACTGCACACACTGGTGTCACAGGGCCGATGTATGTCACGTCACGTACACCAGATGTACCATCGGCTAGCGGTTCGTTTTTTGTAAGCTAGTCAATATCGTTGTGCAGTATACATTGATGCGTTAGTAGAGAAGACTTTTAACTAGTTTCTTTTTATGAAAGCAATATTCATTTGGAATTGCGTGTCAATCTCTCAGTAGGTTCGTAAGTATGATTTTAATACTACCACAGATTTCGGGGCTTTTTGTTTGCTACGCCGGATCTATAGTTCAGATCAGTGGCGGGCAGCAGCTAGTTTATAATATAATACACTCTGGTGCAATGAAATCGCACATGTAAACATTTTTTTGAAAAATATGGTGTTATTTTTTTTTTATTTAAAAAGTCACATATTTTTTACAATAGGATGAAAGGTTATTTCAATACCTATTCAATGATACCATATAAGCGGTGATAAGTTTACTTTACTGCCGAAAAGGAAAGCAAAAACAACAAACCCCAAAATTGCTTACTTAGCGCACTGCAGTTTGCGATAGCAATTGCAGGTATAAAAAGGCCTGTTTTGAGTAAAACGTCATCATTTGCATTTCAACGCTCTACGTGAAAGGACGCCTAGTGACTACAGTTGCAACATTCTGAAGAAAATGGATACTACTCCGGAAAAAGCCGCTCAAGTCGTTGCTCTAATTGAAGCAGGCCAGAACCAGAGTGCAGTAGCTAGACAGCTGAATATCAGCCGATATTCAGTTCGTCGTGTATACCAGCGCTATCGGGAGACTGGTGGCTATGAACGGCGACGAGGATCTGGTCGCGCCAGAGCTACAACTCAACGGGACAACCGATTTCTCGTAACGACGTCATTGCGAAATCGACGACTGACTGCCGTTGATCTTGCACAACACCTTCAAGAGGTACGTGAAGTGGAAGTCAGCCGGTGGACAGTTAGAAGAAGACTTGCCGAAGGTGGCCTGACTGCGCGTAGGTCAGTAAATGCTCCTAATCTAACACCAGCTCACCGCCGCGACCGTCTTCAATTTGCACAAGAACATGTGCACTGGACACTCGACCAATGGAGAGCAGTCCTGTTCTCAGATGAGTCCAGGATGTGTCTTCACGGCAATGATGGTCGAGGAAGGGTCTATAGAAGGCCTACAGAGAGATTCTCCCAGTGTTGCATCACAGAACGTGTGGCATACGGCGGTGGTTCGTGTATGTTCTGGGGAGGCATTTCACTCGAAGCGAAAACGGAGCTTGTCTTCATCACGGGGGCCAATATCAGGCGACAAACAAGAGGATTGACATCTCAGCGGTACATTGAGGAAGTTCTCCAGGAACATGTCGTACCATTTAGCGGTTTTGTTGGAGAGAACTTTCTCTTTATGCATGACAATGCAAGACCCCATACAGCTGCTATAGTACAACAATACTTGCAAGAGGTAAATATCCCCGTGATGGAGTGGCCAGCTCGAAGCCCGGACCTTAATCCGATCGAGCACTTATGGGACGAGTTAAAAAGAAAAATAAGAGGCAGAAATATTGCTCCAGCCAATCTTCTGGAGCTACAAAATGCGCTAAAGGAGGAATGGGAAGCCATAGCACAAGACTTTGTCAAACACTTAATAGAGTCTATGGAAAACCGGTGTCAAGCGGTTATTCGGGCAAGAGGGGGTAACACTTCTTATTAATAAATGTTTTTTCACTACATTTTGTGATTTTTTTTAATAATCCCCAATTTTCGAACTTTTTAGTTAAGCAAAAATCCGCTGATAAAAATGTATTTGTTGTTTTTGCTTCTCTTTTCGGCAGTAAGGTAAACTTATTACCGCTTATATGGTATCATTGAATAGGTATTGAAATAGCCTTTCATCCCACTTAATATATATATATATATATATATGTCTTTTCAAATAAAAAAAATAAACAATACTTTTCAAAAAATCTTTACATGTGCGATTTCATTGCACCAGAGTGTATGTATGTATTTACAAAAAAAAAGTAATCTATGTAGTATACCAACTGTCTAGCATTAGTTGCAGTGTGGAACTAGATGGTGCTGTGTGGAATGTGTAAAAAAAAAAGGGTGCGTGCATGCCGTGTCGACTTTTAGGTGGTGAACCTTTTCTTACCCCGACTGTACGTAACGTACCTACATCAAAGTAATGAAATCAAACGTTATTATTAATTAAACCTAAGTACATACTTAAGTTAAACAGTAAGAAGTTAATTAAGCCACGTTTTAATCTTGGCTCTGATTTCGCAAACTCCTACTCGTTGGAGTACAATTTAGTAAAACAAATTATATGCCTACATTTCCCGACATAAATTTGTAGGTACATACATACGTAGGTATATTTCTTATTTCAGTTGCTCAATAATTCATTGAAAACTTGCGTGGGCAGCCCTGTGTATATAGTTGTACCGTACTAAGGTTTCGTAACTCGAACGATAATCACGTAATTATAAGTCTTTCATTTTTTTTTCTCCTTGAAAAAATGACTTGCTAAATCACATAGATATATTATCACGAAAGAAAGAAAATAAATTTTATTGTTTTTCGTATTCAATAAAAATTCTTTCTTTCTTAATATGTACTTTCAATGTGAATTAGCCAGACATTTTTGTCTTTGATAATATTTTTATCTTAGTCCCTACGCGTGCAAAAATATTGCGAACATTCGATATGTACCTACCAAGCTCGTTTACATTTATTTTATTCTATCTTCTCATTTAGGGGACTTCTCGTAATATTTTTGTGAAGTTTTAATATTCAATAAATTTAATTGATTTTATAGAATAATTTCGTGAAAAAAATTTTAACATTACAATTATTTTGTAAACTCACAATATTTCCAAAATTAAAGAATTTGAATTAGTCGAGTTTGTTACACGTGGTAGTGGTTCGTCGTGGGTGACATTAACGTAAAGACGTTGCCACATGAAACCGTTTTCCCTGTTTTTATTTGAAATTATTAATTTTATTTATTTAAATTTGTTATATATACTAGCGATCCGCTTCCGGCTTTGAACGGTTTCAAGAAACAGTCAGGCGGACAGCGACCTTATTATTGTATAAGTAGAGGTCTAGTCATCTTATTATTATTTCTAATTTTGGTTTTTTTTCTTGTAAAGAGTTTAGATCATCTGGCCAGTACTTATTTTCATTATTACTATTTCCAATATCTTAATAAAAAATAAAAACTCGCATCGTTGATAATTATTTAACATTCAATATGTAATAAAATTAGTTAACATTAGTCAGTAAAACTCGCAAGAAAATAAATTGAAACCGTGAGGAGTTTTATTTCAACTAAAATGGCAACACCGTCTAAATGCGCCATTCCGCGGCGCGCTACGTCACGCGCAGTTGTCTCGTCTCGCGTCCGGTTCGGTCGGCTATTGGCTTGTTCGACACAAAAATAAATAATGAACCGAATCGAATAACGCTCCAGTCGCGATTGGCGTTAGAATATTTAAAAAAAACACGTGTGTTTTTTATCAATTTGTAAGTGAACGAGAAAGTGTAAACACAGTGTTATTGTAATTCTGATGTTGTCCCAAACGCGATACTAAAACGGCAGATGTGGTATAATACCGGTTGGCGTTTCGCAAGTTTGAAAATTTTGTGTGTGTTCGTTCGATTCGATGCAACGGTATAGGTGACCTAGTTGTGTTAATGCAGTGTGACGTCACCGACGGTGTTCGGTTTTTGAAAAATTAAAATCTCTGCGTTCTTTTTTGTGTTAGTGGTCATATGGATTTTGTGTTATCGTGGATAATTTTGTCGACGTTTCGTTTGAGTATTATTTTTTTTCTAATTATTGTTGTCACATTGGGTATTATTTTCGTTGTGTAACAAACAAATTGTAAAAAACAAAAGTTCTTCTTCTTCTTAGGTTTAAATGGCAATGCGGCTCATTTTAAAATGGCCATTATCTGCCAGTGTCAAGTAAATATAGCAATTCGTAATACCCTTTTTTTAAATAAAAAAGGGTAAAATTGAAATTAAAGTCAAAAATAGCAAAACAAGTCAGTCAAGTCAAGTCATAATTTTGATTAGTTTTCCAAAACAGGTCCGTCCAGTCCAAGTCAGTCAAGTCAAGTCCAAAACAAAAGTTAAAAAAAAAAGAAGTTAATATTTAAGTATACCTAAATAATCATAAAATTTTGCATAGGTATACGTTGTCAGGGGCACAGAAAAGGACATAGGGTTCCTGAGTATGAAATTACTTTCACCGAGTATGAAAGTCTAATATTACGCATTAATTTTAGATACTTAAATACTCCGATTTTTTATCTAAAATTAATGGTAACAAAATCAACAAAAAAAAAAATTATAAACAAGTCGTGTCGTATCTAATCTATGCATCAAATATTTTTTCAAAAAATCAATTTGTATGTTACCGAAGACAAAAAATGTTTTTTAGAATATTTGTCCGTTTGTCTGCGTTTGTGCACGCTAATCTCAGAGACTTTTTCACTTATGTTTTGTATGTAGCAAGTTTCCCGTAACATTTTAGTGATTGCTTCAATCCAATTTGTTTAGAAAAGAAAAAGTTAATACCGAAATGTCAAGTGTATATATAATAGGTATATACTTAAACTTGGTATCTGCGGTGGCCTTAAAATTATATAAACCCTAAGGCCACTGCGAAGTCTCGCAGTTAGTATCTAAGTCCGCCATATTATGCACCTCTTTATCAAGGATTACAATTAACAATCGTCGACCTTAGAGCAACTGCCGGTAACTAGGGTGACAATAATATTTGTTCCACTTTAAACAAACCATGAAGTGGGGTTGATTTTTAAAAATATCTTCAAGCGCAGTGTCGTGAACAAACACACACACACACACACACACACACACACACACTGCTCATACCCTACCCCAGATCCCTCCACCATGGCTTAGAATTAATAAAATTTAACTCAGGTAATTTAAACTTTAAAGTCTATTCAAACCCCAAGACTTTCCATCGAGTCCAAAAAGGCTATATCTGCTGCAAGTTGCTTAAGAGTTGGGTATCCCACAGATTTCTTGATCCTGCAGCATCGGGTCAAGGTTACCGTGTCACGGTAATACCACCCAAGTAACAGTACATCATTTTTTTTTTTTAAATATTCACACATTCCACACAGCACCATCTAGTTCCACACTAAGCAACTAATGCTTGTATTATGGATACCAGACAGTTGATATACTACATACAATACTTTTTTTTTGTACTAGACCAAACGTGTTGTCAATTTCAAATTCAAATTTCATATCAATCGAACATGTGGAAATTAGTGAGATCCCTTCGTCAACTAGAAAGTGAGCTTGATGCAACGAAATAGTATATCTCTGCGAGCATGGAAGCAGTCCCTTCATACTAGTTACCGTAAATTTTCGACGCTAATTTTTGAATGTTCGATTTTCAATTTTCTAAAATATGACATTATAGAATATGACATTAAGAGAAAGTATTAAACTATTAGCATTTAAAAAGGAACTTTAATGATAGCATGTCTCGGTCGCTATTAGGATGCACTTTTTACTTACGCCATTTTATAAATAAGTTTGTAAAAGTTCGTTCATTGGTTGCTGGTTGAATGAACTAATTCAGGTCGCGGCTCAGTTTTGTAAGCCCCGCCCACCGCAGCTCAGTTTACGTGCGGTCATTTTGAGACGCTTAGGCTGCGTCCATGTATTCAAAGGTCGCTGGCTTGATGATCTTCATACGCCTGATTAGTTATAGCTAAGAAGTAAGAACCGTCTCGATCACGTCAGATTTGAAACGAAAAAAAGCCATATCAAAATAACAGACAGATACACAGACACAGGTCTAACTTATAAAATTCCTCTTTCGCGTCGGGAGTCGTGGGTAACATATTAGCAATCTTTAATAACAAAATGAAATTTTATTTGCAACAAAGGACAGAGATAAATAAAATAGATAATCCGCGATCGTCTGCGTAACTTTTTTAAAATATAGCCTATGTTACTAAGTGTTAAATTGTACCTTTCTATAGGTGAAAGAATTTTCAAAATCGGTCCAGTAGTTTTTGAGTTTATTCACTAAAAACATACACCTACAAATTTTCTGTCTGTCCCCCTTGTAAAATGAATGGTCACCCTACCCTTTGCGGTTCAATTATAAGAGCACGTCTCCGGACTTGATGTTTTAACAAAGAATAATTGCGTCATACTCATACATGTCCATGTAGTGTGCACGGTTCTTCATGCAAACATGATAATACGACTCTGACGTCATGTTATAGTAATGTCTGCAAGTGTGCATAAACAAACAAGCACATCTCCGTGGATCGTTTTCGCATTATAATACGAAATTTTTGCCAACAAATAAAATTGGAATATCAGTGATTGTATATACACAACGATCTAGGCATACAATCACTGATATTCGACACCGAGCCGAAGTGATGTAGGTAGATGTTAGATAAATCTATACTTAATATTATAAAGCTAAAGAGTTTGTTTGTTTGAACGCGCTAATCTCAGGAACTACTGGGTCGAATTGAAAAATTATTTTTGTGTTGGATAGATCATTTATCGAGGAAGGCTTTAGGCTATATAACATCACGTTGCGACTAATAGGAGCGAAGAAACAGTCGAAAATGTGGAAAAATAACGGGGAAAATTATTCATCTTTGAGGGCTTCCGTTGCGTTTGCTGCGAAAACCGTTCGAGATACCCAAATGATTCCCAAAATAACTATTCCACGCGGACGAAGTCGCGAGCACCAGCTAGTATTATAATAAAATAACAAGTTTATATGGCGAACGGAGCCGCAGGCGACAACTAGCTAAGCACAAGTGCGAAATCGTCAACATTACGAAACGACAGACACGTTGACATTCACGCATAGATTATTACGAATCCATTTGATGTGGGTACGCTGTGGCTACGCTACGTCGCCAAAATATTAATGGCTACGATGCCAAATTAGGCTCTATGGCGTACTATACAAGGAACACTATTCGTCGACCTCTCTTATTTGGTACCGAAAAGCATTCCCTGGCCATAAGTAATTTATTTGTATGTTATAAAACGGTGCCCGGATTCGAAGCAGTGAAAAATGATATTTTAAAAGCCTACAAAGTTGTTATTTGTTATGGTATTTTTCTCTTCCATGCATCGAAGTAGGTACTACAACTATGGAGTATAAGTCTAGTGTTATAAGTGGGCCTAGTGTGAGTTTTACTCGATCAACCACGAACTTGTAAACGTCAATTTGTATGGGAATTAAACAGCGCCACCTAGCGGCTAACGTGTAGGTCTGCTTCATTCCCATCCAAACTGACGATTACGCGTTCGACGCGTTTGATCAAGTAAAACTCGCATTGGGCCCCCAGGACAGCGAGAAATAAAATTTAAAATAACGCAAGCCGAGGACGTAAGCATCCGCTAAGAAAATATAAAAAAAAAAAATTAAATTCCATGTGAAGCCGGGGGACGGGTCACTATTGTTTTGTAATATGTATAGACTAGCTGGTGCTCGCGACTTCGTCCGCGTGGAATAGTTATTTTGGGAATAATTTGGGTATCTCGAACGGTTTTCGCTGCGCACACAACGGAAGCCCTCAAAGATGAATAATTTTCCCCGTTTTTTTCACATTTTCGACTGTTTCTTCGCTCCTATTAGTCGCAACGTGATGTTATATAGCCTAAAGCCTTTCTCGATAAATGATCTATCCAGCACAAAAAGAATTTTTCAATTCGAACCAATAGTTCCTGAGATTAGCGCGTTCAAACAAACAAACAAACAAACTCTTCAGCTTTATAATATTAGTAATTAGTATAAATGGAAAATTACTTTTCAAACAAAGTGCAGTTCCGATGTATTGAATACCTAGACGCTTCGATTTATCCGCGTTCTAATTTCGCCCTCGGCTATCTCCAAGTAACAAATCATCTTTGTATAGCCCCATGTGTTTTGCGCAAGCCAGCTGTGAGGTCAAGGTCGAGCGGGGTCAGGGAGGGAAGCGGGGTGGCGGGGTGGCAGCGGTCTCGACTCGATGTGCATAGACATTATACTTACTTTTTTTACACTTTCGTGGCTCGGTTACGAAGTTTTACAGATAATTTTATTATCACCTAACTTTATAAAGTCAATTACTTTACTCTACGGGATGAGTCATTTCTATTATGGAATTGATATATTATTATTTGCAATAGGCATACATACAACTAGCTGGTGCCTGCGACTTCGTCCGCGCCCCTTTTAAAAATATTAACAACCTGGGGCCTTAGTCAAAGTAACAATTTAAAACCGAAACGATAACGAAGTTCGAAAATAATAAAATGTATGGGATTGACATACCTATTATGCCGTCGCTAAATCACGTGACACATCACATACATTTTATTCTTTCGAATCGAATCGCTACGGATCGAATGCCACTTGTCTAAAGGCCCTGGACAGATCGTCATGGAATTTTGCTCAGGGATACAGAAAAGGAACATCTATCATTCGGAAAAAAAAGGTACTGTTCCTGAGAGATAATATAAAAAAAATCCAACGCCTGGCAAAACAGCAGTATAGCATTGCTCATATATTTTGTCAGGCGTTACATTTTTTATTTTTCAACGCAGACGAAGTCGCGGACGCCATCTAGTCAATCGTAAAGGGCATCTCATAGAGCGAATCAGAGCAAAATTATTAGGCTTAGGTACTGCCGATTTAAGCCCAATTAAGAAATTTTACTCATCCTATCCTATGCATATAAAAGGGCTAAAAGGAGTAAAAATATCTTGAAATGTTCGCATTTCAGCACATTCACGATAGAAAAAAAGCTCTTTCGAACATTTTCTTTGTTTCAAATGTGATTTTTTTATTCAAAAAGTGAGTCAAGTATCTTGAACTGAAACCATTTTCAAACCAATTGACATTACTTATCTGATTGGGGCGGTCTTTCGAGAAATCCATTGAAGTGCGAGTAATTTCTCCGTTAAACCGCCGACGGCCGACGCAAAAGAGATGTGTTTTAATGTTGTTTGCCCTGTTTCGTGTGTGATATGCGCTATGCGTTTAGGCTCAATAAAAAGTCAAGGGTTAGTTTACAATGTTTTAAATAATAGAGCTTTCTATTTATATTCTACTAGCTGGTGCCCACAACTTCGTCCGCGTTGAAAAGCAATATATCGCCTGATATCGTTGTTGCTATTATACTTAGCCAGGAGTTAGTTTCTTTAATTTTAGATAATCCCTCAGGAGTACTTTTTTTCTGGATGAAAGGTGCCCTATGTCCTTTCTGGTGTCCCAGACAACGTGTATGCAAAATTTCATGGTGATCGGTTCAGTAGTTTTTGCGTGAAAGAGTTACAAACATCCATACATACATCCATACATCCAAACAAACTTTCGCATTTATAATATTAATAGGATTAATAGGATAGGATATATTATATATAGTAGGATTGCGCGCGAACTATTTGCGCGGTATACTCATTGAACTTTATATCAAGAACAGACAGTGCGAACAAAATCTGTGCACCAAACGCGGCAGTAGGGGGCGCGCAAGAGGCGGCTAATGTATCATAGAATCGATGTCACCGTCATAGAGGCGACACTTTATATTCTGCCTATTTCATTGGATGTGGTATCCATCCAATGAAATACGTGATTTTATAATAATTTTATTTTATGATTTAATTTATAATTTTATAATATATATTTATATATTATATATTATAATATTTTTATATACTTATATATTATTATATTTATTATATATTTATATATTATATTATTATAATTATATATTAACATATATTTTAATTTATTGATTTGTTATTAATATATAATATATACAATACACCTAATGTCAGTTTTTAAATTTTTTTGTCTATGACAAATGACGCAAAATGGCGTCCGCCAAATATTTTGCTCGAATTTAGTTTTAAAATGATTATTTAGTTACTTACCGATAGAAAGTTATTCCTTTGCACTTTACCGTATTACTTGAATTATTAGTGCAATATTGTAACACACACGAGGGCATATTTGATCAGTTTTAACGTTATTTCGCTATAAAACAAACAAGGGTTAAAAGCAACAAGCAACTCAAGAGCTAGAAAGCGACTAAGTCAAGTGTAGCTTGCCAGCTTCAGTTGAACGGATCACTAGTGATAAAGGTGATAGCTTCTCTATACGTAGTAATATCACCTCACTGGGTATACTCAAAGACTATATAAGTATAATTGGGAGTATAGACACGGCGTAGCCCACAAAAAATGGTAGTAGTAAAATTCGTCCACTCGAGCCGAAGTGGACGAATTCGCACATAGTCGCTCGCTAGTCGTAAGCTAGTCAATATCGTTGTGCAGTATACATTGATGCGTTAGTACAGAAGACTATTAACTACTTTCTTTTTACAAAAGTAATATTCATTTGGCATTGCGTGTCAATCTCTCAGTAAGTTCGTAAGTATGATTTTAATTCTACCACAGATTTCGGGGCTTTTTGCTTGCTACGCCGCATCTATAGTTTAGATCAATGGGTATACTATTAATTGTGACATTCCGTGATCGAGTTCCGGTGTGAACTGACTGTATGACCCTTACGCTACATCACTCGTCGTAACACAAAAGCACACATGCTGCTATTTCACGCTTGTCTTCCGTAAGGAAAAGGTCATTAAAATACGTACAACATATACACAAAAAGTTACCTATAGGACAGTTTGTTCTCTTCCCAATTAAGCCTCACAATGTTTGTGATAAGCAAACAGACGTGGCATCGACAAATGTTCGACTCGGTGTAGTTATTCTGTTTAAGTTTGACTTTAATTAACCCCACAGACTCAATTCGGTTGCTCCATCCATCGGTCCAATGGTTAAGGTGCTTGCTCTGTCTCAAAGGTCCCGGGTTCGATCCCCGAGCTCTGGTCTGGATTGGATCTGGAAAGTAGTGGCATGGCACACTTTGTTTAGCAGTCATTTCAGCCAAGCCCTTGTGACGGTAGTGACCATCGTGAAATAACAGCATAGTATGTGCTGTTGTGCACGCATATATTACGCCTATAGACTGAAATTAAAATATAATCTATTAGCTTATGTCTGGACACTAATGACCCTAAAGTATGATCCCCGCAAATTGCTAATAATGCACAGCAACGTTGCCACGTTGCCACATAACTAAAATGGCGGCCACAAACAAATTAGCAATATACGGGGATTATATACTAAAAAAAATCACATTTAAAAATCACCTGCGTGCAATAGTTATAATATTAAAATGAGTGGAAATATTAAAAGAAGAAAGTATTAATGAAAATCAAAACGGTGGCGGGTCAAAGGAGCATCAGGCATGGCGGTGAGCCGCCCCGTTCCACCGCCTACTATTACGCCGACCTAGAGAGATTGAAGCGACCTCAAAATGGCGGCCAAGAGAGCGAAGACCCGGGCGATGTACGCCAGAATCCCGACGAGCTGAGCGAATATGTCGAGTCCAACGAGGTATTCAACGACGGAGCGGCGAAAGACGTGCCTCCTCTGCGCGATCGCGTTAAAAACCCACCACCAAGTTACACTCCCGAGCAACCGAGGAAGGTCGCAGAGGAGACTTACTCGACGGCCGGCACATTTCCCATGCCGGAGCCAAAAGAGAAAGAACCGCTCTTGGCGGAGTTGGAAGTGGTCGGTAGGGTGCCTTTGAGCCAATTGGATAGTAGCTCGGGAGTAAGAAGGAGTAGAAGTTGGTACCTCTGCTGTCCGAACGTTCCCGAAGAGGAGATATCTCGGGAGTCTTCCTGGAGGTACTCGAGTCTTAGGCCAGTGACGGCCCCGCCGATGCCTGGCCAGAATGGGATGAATTTTATGGTACGATTTAGTTTAATCAGTTCCCCACGCCACCGTCTCCCCCTCATTTTAGATTTTGGAGGGGGAGACGAGCTAAATTGAGAAATTGAATAATAATATAAATTTATTTGCTGTATATAGGTTTTTAGAATAGATAAATCTCGCTACATTCTACCCTTCGAAGGTGGGCCAATATTTTAAAGAATAAAACTAATTTAGTAAATTATTTACTAGCTAAGTTATGTAGTAGTCAAACACTTGACTCATTCACAAACTACAAGTCAAGTGTTGATTAGTTACTTTTAGAAATAATTTTATGTGTTATTAAATTATGCACTCGGTTTAGTGAATCCTTCGATAAGCGAATTATTTTTATTACTTTCTTTTTAATGTTTGGGACTTTTACCGTACAAACAAAGGTATATCAGCTAAATTATTCCCGGTGACAGGTGACTTTAAATGACGGTTAGCCTACTTGACAGATGGTGAAAGAGGCCCTAAGTCCCATTATTGTATATTTCAGATAGCAACACAAAGCAGCCGCGATGACTCGATGACCCTACGAGCTGAACGCGACGCTCTGGTGAGAGCGTTGGCAGCCGAGAGGCAGCGGGCGGCCACCGCAGCAAGAGCCCACGACGCGAGGCTTGCGGAACTTCACGGGGTCATAGCTGAACTGGTCAGGAGGAGGGCGGCCGATAAGCACTCGAGGGCCATACCCGAAGAGGAAGTTTCAGGTAATTACTTTAACCCTTCAGCCGCCAAAGTCGGATTTATCCGACAAATTATTTTCGTGACCGTTTCGCCAGAGCCGAATATATACGACAAATTCTACTTGTATTTACAATAACTCATTGAGTTGTTTACTCTTAAAAAAATCTTCTCGGGATCGTCGTCTTTTTGGCTTTTTTTTTTTCAGAAACCCTGGTAATTTTAAATTTGTACTGACGATCATACAGAGTGTCTTTGATTTCTCTGACTCTGATCATCATATCTGAGTCAGAGAAATCTAATTGATAGATAAATAAATATTTTGATCCGCTCCCCGGCTTCACCCAGAGAAAAATGTGTTAAAAAGTGGTCCCAGAATACCAGTAAATTAAGATAGCGCTAGTGTAGCATCAGACAAAGGTAGATAGATAGAAGATATGCTATATGCTACACTAGCGCCACTCTGGCCACTTTTAGAAACCTTATTTGATTGTTGGTTTTAGAACCATTGTAAAACCAACAATCAAATAAGTCTGTACTCTTGACTCGTATGTATTAAAAAGTCGCCATCTTAATTGCAGAATACCAGTCAATTAAGATGGCGTTAGTATAGCATTTATATATATATATATATATATATATATATATATATATATATATATATATATATATATATATATATATATATATATATATATATTCACACATTCCACACAACACCATCTAGTTCCAAAGTAAGCAACTTAATGCTTGTATTATGGATACCAGACGGTTGATATACTACATACATTACTTTTTTTTTTTGTAAATACATACATATTATAAATACAAAACATCCACGCAAAGGGTGCAAAGGTAAAATTAGTTAACACATAAACATTTGCCGCTAGCGGGATTCGAACCCGCGACCGCTTGGTTAACAGCTAGGGTTACTGGACACTAGACCAAACGTGTCGTCAAAGCATTGCTGAGTAACATAGACAAAGATAAGATAGATAGATAGAAGACGTGCTACACTGGCGCCATTGTGGCCACTTTATGCCGCGCGATCGAAACCAAAACATCAACGAAGCCTGCTGTCAACAGATGGCGTTAGCAGTGTCTTTTTTGCATTCTCTCACAAAAAATTTTTTTTTTCTCTTACAGACGAATGCGAGTCGACAACACAGCCCGCAGGCGAATTGGACAACGATGCGGACAGATCGCGGACCGACCAGGTAATATGGTGTCAGTACATTTTTTTTCTTCTGGGCGAAAGATAGCCTATGGTATTTTCTCTACACACAATTTATGAAAAAGTGTATTCAAAATTTCTCATGGTGATCGATAAAGAACTTTTGGAAATTTTAACGGTTTTGAATCCCATTTGTCACACGAGCCTTTTTCTTTTTCTTCTTTGCTTTATTTTTTTACTTCTTTTTCTTTATTTGATATTTTTTTTAATAAAGTTCAAAAATAGCTGTACTCTTTTCTAGTCATAGTTTGTTTTCAATTACTGATATTGGTTTGAAACGGTTTTATTTTTTATTTTATATAGATTCAATATAATCTGTCATTTAGTTATGAAGTAGATAAATCTATCTAATATATAAAATTCTCGTGTCACGGTGTTTGTTGCCAAACTCCTCCGAAATGGCTGGCTGGACCGATTTTGATGAAATTTTGTGTGCTTATTGGGTAGGTCTGAGAATCGGCCAATATATATTTTTCATACACCTAAATGTTAAGGATGGTCCACCCAAAAATTTTTTTTTTATTTTTTTTTTTTTGGCAAAACAACGTTTGCGGGGTCAGCTAAGTTATTGTATATGTCGTCGGCACATCGTAGAAATGGGCATATCGTGATATTCCTGGGCAGATCATATTTCTGTTAAAACTTAGAGGGTCGCCTCACTCCGCTCCGCTTCGCTCGGCTCGCTCACAAAGTTATTTCCATGTAAACCTAACACGCTCCTCCTCGCTTTGCTTCGTTCCGCTCCTCGTCGCACTTATTTTTGACTTTTAATAAATAAATATATTCACACATTCCACACAGCACCATCTAGTTCCAAAGTAAGCAACTTAATGCTTGTATTATGGATACCAGACGGTTGATATACTACATACATTACTTTTTTTTTTTTTGTAAATACATACATATTATAAATACAAAACATCCATGACTCGGGTACAAAGGTAAAATGTTAACACATTTTAAACAATTGCCCCTAGCGGGATTCGAACCCGCGACCGCCTGGTTAGCAGCTATCGTTACTAGCCACTAGACCAAACGTGTCGTCAATTTTGGTGAAATATTTTTGATTTCATACTTTACGATCTGCCCACGACATATAAATATATCACTGTAAGTTTTCCTTAAAAATAAATAAATAAATAAATAAATATTATAATATATAAGTAAAGAAGATGTTCATAATATGAATTTCCAGAACGACACATCATCGATCCTCAGTCCCGCTGAACTGCCGACTCCCCAGGAGCCGAAGGTGGCTGACCAGGTGGCTGACCAGGTGGCTGAAGAGTTGCCAGATGACCAGACAACGGACACGAGCACCAACGATGTGCAAGTTCGGTAAGCAGCAGGACATTTGGCCACAGTAACCAACCCCTTACAGAAGATCGCCTTTCAGCGAGTGAGTAAGGGATGCCAGAGCCCTCTAATACTACCCCCTTCCTATAGCCACTTACCATCAGGTGACTGTTGGCCTGCCAAGGTCTGGATCTAGAGAGAAGTGTAGTGGCAGCCCGTCTGGCGACTGTCGCCACCCCCTTGTGCATGGGATGCCAGAGCCCTAATATTCCTATCCCTCTTATCCTTAATGGCATTGCTTTGCATATGAATAAAAAAAAATCTAGTTCCCCACTAAGCAACTAATGCTTGTATTATGGATACCAGACAGTTGATATACTACATACATACTTTTTTTTTGTAAATACATGCATCAAAGATAATGGATTGATATCGCTGCGCTCGACTAGATAGAGCGCTATACAAAAGCAATAGCTCCGAAAATGTGGCAACTTTTTATTGTAGTGTGTGTAAACAATCGTCACTTTTTATCACTTTTTATCAAGTTTCATTATATTTTTACACAGTTTCACTACATACGCAAACTGGCATTTTATTATGCCTAAAATTTAATAAAACATTCGGCACGTACACATCACAGACAGTTTGCAGTGTGACTGGCTCGGGTACGCCGAAATCGGCGTACTATTTCATGCCGCATTTTACGTGCGACGGCGGTATCTAGTCGAGCGCGGCGAGACCAATCATTTATCTATGGTGCATGTGTTCATTTGCAGAATCGAAGCTCCCACTGTGGAAGTGTCCGCTGTCAATCTCCAAACGGACACAGAAAACTGCGACACGAGTCTCAACTTGTCCGAACGCGATTCGGAATTGTGTCTCAGCACGGCCAGGTGAGCAGAACACTGACTTCAAATTTACCCGTGACGCGCCCGACGCAAAAAACGGGTGTCACAAGTTGACTCGAGTGTTTGTTGTCTGTTTGTGTCATCGCAGTTCAGAATTGTGTCTCAGTACAGTCGAGTGAGTAGAAGCCATCAAATTTACCCCTCATTAACCTCAAACGCCCGACGCAAAAACCGGGTGTCATAAATTGACCTGACTGTCCGTGTGTCTGTATGTGTAATCGCATTTAAACTCCATTATAGTAGTCCAGCTCTCAAAGAAAATCACCAGTGTACCTCCATTGGCTAATGAGGGTGAAAAAATCTATTGTGTAATGAGTGCGTGCATGCGTGTGCGTGCATACGCGCGTGTGTTGAGAGTGTGTGCGTGCGTGCGTGATTGTGGTTGCGTGTGTTGCGAGTGGATGCGTACATGCGGTTGCGTGTGTTACGTGTGTGTGCGTGCGTGCGTGATTGTGGTTGCGTGTGTTACGTATGCATGTGTTGCGAGTGGATGCGTAGGTACATGCGTGAGTGTGGTTGCGTGTGTTACGTGTGCGTGTGTTACGTGTGTGTGCGTACATGTGTGAGCGTGGTTGCGTGCGTGCGTGCGTGCGTGCGTGCGTGCGTGTGTTGTGACTGTGTCGGTGCATGCATGAGTGTGGTTGCGTGTGTTACGTGTGCGTGTGCGTACATTTGTGAGTGTGGTTGCGTGCGTGCGTGCGTGCGTGTGTTGAGACTGTGTCGGTGCATGCGTGAGTGTGGTTGCGTGTGTTACGTGTCTATGCGTACATGTGTGAGCATGGTTGCGTGCGTGCGTACGCGCGTGTGTGCCTGCGTGTGTTGTGACTGTGTCGGTGCATGCATGAGTGTGGTTGCGTGTGCGCGTGCGTGCGGTCATTCGTGAGCGTGCGTGCGGGCGTTCGTGTGTGTGCGTGTCTCCGTTGTATTGGCTTAACTCAAGTGCAACTCATTCATTACAGATGTTGCCAGTATCTGAGGGCCGCACACAGCGGGGGCAGTTGCGAAAGAGATCACGGCTCGGCCGACGGTAGAGTGTACGCGGCGTCACCTGGTTAGTTTCCCACTTATTGAAGACTAGCAATTTGCACGCGACTTCGTACGCCCAACCTTGTTAAATGTAGACCATGTAGCTTTCAATGGGTGAAAGAATTTTTCAAATAGGCCCACTAGTTTTTGAGTTTATTCGTTACAAACATAAATACAAAATACAAATCTTCTCTCTATACAATATTAGTACCTACAGATAGCTCGTTTACAATAAATTTAAAGTGTTTCCTTTTTTTTTAAATATCCAGGTCGTTGCGAAAGTAGACAAGCCAAAATGGCGTCCAGAGTGAGACTGAGACGCACAGATGAGCTCGAAGCCAAAGCCAATTTGACTGGGGAGGAGGTAGGTCTTTTTATAATATATATATTATATATTTTATAAAAATTATATTTATATAAATATAATTTGCGACTTTAACGTCAACGCATTGGAGTTTAAAATTAATAGTAGACGTTGCGTTGGTCGTTACTACCTTTTACCATTACACATAATTGCATTAAAAATATAAGTATTTTAAATAAATAATAGTACGCCGAATTCGGCGTACCCGAGCCAGCCACACTGCAAACTGTCTGTGATGTGTACGTGCCGAATGTTTTATTAAATTTTAGACACAATAAAATACCAGTTTGCGTATGTAGTGAAACTGTGTAAAAATATAATAAAACTGTGTAAAAAGTGATAAAAAGTGACGATTTTTTAAACACACTACAATAAAAAGTTGCCACATTTTCAGAGCTATTGCTTCTGTATAGCGCTCTATCTAGTCGAGCGCAGCGAGACCAATCAATTATCTTTGATAATATGTTTTGACTTTTCAGGCTTGGTGCGTAGAAACAGCCGAGAGGTTGGCGTTGGATGTGTGCGCTCAAGCAGACCTCCGAGAGGCATTGGTCACGGCCAACGCTGAAGGTAATTTGAGACATTTTCAAGTGAAAACTCTAGTTTGGGCACATTGGGCACTTTTTGTATAGGGGGAAATATGAAGGTAATTTGAGTTTCTCGAGTAAGAACTCTAGTTTGGGCACATTGGGCACTTTTTGTGTAGGGGGAAACTGGAGGTAATTTGAGATTTTAAAGTGAGAACTTGCTTGGGCACATTGGGCACTTTTTGTATAGGGGAAAACTAGAGGTAATTTGAGTTTTTAAAGTGAAAACTTGTTTGGGTACATTGGGCACTTTTTGTGTAGGGGGAAAACTGAAGGTAATTTGAGTTTTAAAGTGAAAACTTGTTTGGGCACTTTTTGTATAGGGGAAAAACTGGAGGTAATTTGAGTTTTTTCAAGTGAGAACTTGTTTGGGCACATTGGGCACTTTTTGTTTTGGGGGGGAAAACGAAAAACACTGACCTCGCACGACTGACGTGCTTTGATAGAGATGTGTGTGTGTGTGTGTGTGTGTGTGTTAATATTATAAAGAGATATTATTTGTATTTTTGTATGTTTGTAATGAATAAACTCTTTCACCCGTAGAAAGCTAAGTTATCAGAGAGTAACATAGGCTATATATTTTATAATTAATTTAAAAAGCCACGTGGACGAAGTCGCGTGAAAGAAGCTAGTTTCAAGTTGATGTATGTATGTATGTATGTATGTATTGTAACTTTCAGACAAGTGTACGTTGAATCGCGTGTGCATATGGAGGGCGAAGTGTGCGAGGCTCGCGGCCGACTGTAGGGTGCTTCAGTGTGCCCTAACCAGGGCCACGGACACGGCTCACAGGTATTGTCCCTTACCTTTAGCCTTACCCCTAATTCGATGTCTATATATACATATATATATGTAAAAATATATATATTTTCGCAGCGCACGCAACGGAAGTCCTCAAAGATGAATAATTTTCCCCGTTTTTTTTCCACATTTTCGACTGTTTCTTCGCTCCTATTAGTCGCAACGTGATGTTATATAGCCTAAAGTCTTCCTCGATAAATGATCTATCCAACACAAAAACAATTTTTCATTTCGAACCAGTAGTTCCTGAGATTAGCGCGTTCAAACAAACAAACTCTTCAGCTTTATAATATTAATATAGATTTTGATTGAAAAATGTGTCAAAAATATGTTAAATTGTTTGCGCGTCGTATTTCAGGCTGTCGTGCGCGTGCGCAGTGCAAGAGTCCTCGTGCGTCGCCGTCTGCGCAGCGTTGCGAGCCGCAGATAGAGCCCTGGAGGTCTACGACGTACTACTGGCGTTGGCCGAGACCAGCGCCCCCACAGACACCGAAGAGACCAAGCGCCAGGTGAGAAGTTTGTTTGGGCAACGTTTGGGCACCGTTTGGGCACTTTTTATGTGGAGGGAGGGACGGAAAAGCGGAGTGAATTTCCGCGATCGTCACGCTGCGAAAAAACTAGGTAAAAAGCTTGTTTAGGCAGCGTTTGGGCACTCTTTGTACGAGGCCAAAAGAGTCGAACTCGAGTGACCGTCACATCAGATAAAAAAGCTTGTTTAGGCAGCGTTTGGGCACTCTTTGTACGAGGCCAAAAGAGTCGAACTCGAGTGACCGTCACATCAGATAAAAAAGCTTGTTTAGGCAGCGTTTGGGCACTCTTTGTACGAGGCCAAAAGAGTCGAACTCGAGTGACCGTCACATCAGATAAAAAAGCTTGTTTAGGCAGCGTTTGGGCACTCTTTGTACGAGGCCAAAAGAGTCGAACTCAAGTGACCGTCACATCAGATAAAAAAGCTTGTTTTGGCAGCGTTTGGGCACTTTTGTACGCGGTCAAAAGAGCTGAACTCGAGTGACCGTCACATCAGATAAAAAAGCTTGTTTAGGCAGCGTTTGGGCACTCTTTGTACGAGGCCAAAAGAGTCGAACTCGAGTGACCGTCACATCAGATAAAAAAGCTTGTTTAGGCAGCGTTTGGGCACTCTTTGTACGAGGCCAAAAGAGTCGAACTCGAGTGACCGTCACATCAGATAAAAAAGCTTGTTTTGGCAGCGTTTGGGCACTCTTTGTACGAGGCCAAAAGAGTCGAACTCGAGTGACCGTCACATCAGATAAAAAAGCTTGTTTAGGCAGCGTTTGGGCACTCTTTGTACGAGGCCAAAAGAGTCGAACTCGAGTGACCGTCACATCAGATAAAAAAGCTTGTTTAGGCAGCGTTTGGGCACTCTTTGTACGAGGCCAAAAGAGTCGAACTCGAGTGACCGTCACATCAGATAAAAAAGCTTGTTTTGGCAGCGTTTGGGCACTTTTGTACGCGGTCAAAAGAGCTGAACTCGAGTGACCGTCACATCAGATAAAAAAGCTTGTTTAGGCAGCGTTTGGGCACTCTTTGTACGAGGCCAAAAGAGTCGAACTCGAGTGACCGTCACATCAGATAAAAAAGCTTGTTTTGGCAGCGTTTGGGCACTTTTGTACGCGGTCAAAAGAGCTGAACTCGAGTGACCGTCACATCAGATAAAAAAGCTTGTTTAGGCAGCGTTTGGGCACTCTTTGTACGAGGCCAAAAGAGTCGAACTCGAGTGACCGTCACATCAGATAAAAAAGCTTGTTTAGGCAGCGTTTGGGCACTTTTTCTATGGGAAAAGGGGGCTGATAATATAGCTTCCCAACATTGAAAGAATTTTTCAACTAGCTCCAGTACTTTCGGAGCCTATTCAATTCAAACAAACAAATCTATATTAGTATTAGTATAGATAAGTATGAAAAATAAAATTACAGCGAGAGGCAGCCGAGTTGGTCGCCAAACAGCTGCTGGCGAGACTAGACGCCGAGCAGGCGACCGTCGCCATAGGGGAGCCCCTTCTGTCGCCAGGACCTTGGCTGCAGCATGACAACCAGTGAGTAGATTTTTTCTGCTAATGTCAGACAGGCTGACGGCTTCAAAATAACTAATGGAGATTTAATTCATATTCCCACTGTCCCCACTGATCGTATAAATGGGGATAGTGGGAACATAATCTATTGAAACAATATTACCACTGTCCCCACTGATCGTGTAAATGGGCATAGTGGGACCATAATCTATTGAAATAATATTCCCACTGTCCCCACTGATCGTGTAAAAGGGGATAGTGGGACCATAATCTAAATAAAAATATAAATAAAATAAAATAAATAAATAAATAATCTAAGGAAACAATATTCCCACTGTCCCCACTGATGATCGTGACAATGGGGATAGTGGGACTGGGTAAAGTGGCGACACGACTGTTGACAGAGCCGTTTGCGCGGGCGAGTGGAGCGAGTCGTGCGACGCGCGACTGAGGCGACACGCGGCGCGACTAAAAGCCGACACAGTCGCCCTCCGAAGTGACGGACCGACGCCGCAACTGTTCACCTATCACGGTACATTTTTAATCTATCCATTTGTCACTTTCAGAGAAGCTCTAACTATAATATATGTACTTCTATCTATTTTACCTTTACCTTACTAATATTACGCTTTCACGCAAACACTACTGAACCGATCACCATGAAATTTTGCATACACATTGTCTTGGACCTTTCGTTCAGAACGCGGACGAAGTCGCGTGCAACAGCTAGTACATATTATATATAAATTTTTTTTAATAATATACAAAATACATAATAATATAATTATATAATATATATGCAAAGATAATTGATTGGTCTCGCTGCGCTCGACTAGATAGAAGCACTATACAAAAGCAATAGCTCCTAAAACGTGGCAACTTTTTTTTGTAGTGTGTGTGAAAAATCGTCACTTTTTACACAGTTTTATTATATTTTTACACAGTTTCAGTACGCAAACTGGCATTTTATTATGCCTAAAATTTAATAAAACATTCGGCACGTACACATCGCAGACAGTTTGCAGTGTGACTGGTTCGGGTACGCCGGATTCGGCGTACTATTTTATGCCGCATTTTACAAGTGCGACGGCGGTATCTAGTCGAGCGCGGCGAGATCAATCATTTATCTATAATGTTTGAATTTTCAGACGCGGACGAGGATGAGTCCGTGGAATCGGTGGCCGACGTGAAAATGGCTGAAATGGAGGCGGCTGTCATGTTGCAGGTACGTTTAAGACATTGTGACGTTTCACCTAACGTTGACAAGTGACAACGTGTTTTAAAACTCGATATCCGATTCGTTTGACAGGAAGTGTTGTCGACGCGCGAGGCGAGGCTGCAGCGCGTCTCGGATCCGCTGAGCGACAGGTGTCCCCTCCACGAGAGGACCGCGCCTCAGCCGTCCCCCCGCCTGTCCCCTCACACGGCGCCCCGTCACAAGGTGAGCGCGAGTTCGCACGGTCGCGACGAAGTCTTATCTATTTACTAAGGGACAGCCCAAATATAGGACACGGCGTGACGATTTCTTTAATAATAATAATAAATGTATGTATATAATTATCTTGACACATTCCACACCCAGCGCCACCTAGTGCCACAGTAAGCAACTAATGTTTGTATTATGAATACCAGACAGTGATACACTACATACATACCATAGATAAATGATTGGTCTCGCTACGCTCGACTAGATACCGCCGTCGTACTTGTAAAATGCGGCATAAAATAGTACGCCGAATTCGGCGTACCCGAGCCAGTCACACTGTAAACTGTCTGTGATGTGTACGTGCCGAATGTTTTATTAAATTTTGAGCATAGTAAAATACCAGTTAGCGTAGTGAAACTGTGTAAAAAGTGATAAAAAGTGACGATTTTTTACACACACTACAATAAAAAGTTGCCACATTTTCGGAGCTATTGCTTTTGTATAGCGCTCTATCTAGTCGAGCGCAGCGAGACCAATCAATTATCTTTGGGAAAGAGGTATAAATGGAGAAGGTTTTTTTTTAGTAAGTATTGTATGAAAATTGAATCCTGAGCGAAGTTGAGAGCAGGTCGCTAGTTAAGTTGGCCATTAAACTAATTTTTTGTATTAATTTCTAATTCACAGACGGAATCGCAAAGTCGTCGCAAGAAAGAGAGAGAACGACATTGGCTCGAAACTCAAGCGTCCGAAACGGATCTTTGAAAATGTCACAAAATATACTATTATTTTAGACTTTAAACTATCATTTATCATCCGCCATCACAACGGTCTTGCAATTAAAGATTTATTAACGCCCATTAATGACAATTAACGGCCATTAGTGTTTATTAACTGTCATTAATTATCATTACTAACTGTTAGTATTGATTAATTAATGATAATTAGTTATTATTAACGGTCTGTAATGGTTATTAACGGCCATTAGTGTTTATTAACTGGCATTAATTATTATTATTAACTGTTGGCATTGATTAATTAATGATCTTTAGTGATTATTAACGGCCATTAGTGATTATTAACTGTCATTAATTATTATTATTAATGGACATTAATGACTATTAACGTTCATTAGTGATTATTAACGGTCTATAATGATTTTTAACGATCATTAGTAATTATAAACGGTCTGTAATGGTTATTAACGGTCATTATAGATTATTAACGGTTATTAATTAAAAGTCTATAATGATTATAAACCGTTATTAATGATATTTTAAAAAGCTAAGATTCACTTGAACAATATAAAAGCGAAAAAAATATATTTCTAAAGATTTCTTTCACTACAAATAATATTTTATTTAGAATTTAGAATTTTGAAATATAATTCTTATCTTAGACATCTTCAAAATTAATAAAACAATTAATAATGATTTGTTATTACTTATTGTAAATAAATATGTATACTTAATAAAATAAAGAATCAAAATATTATTGTAATTAAATTCAAAAACAGATTTATTCTTCTAAATCTCAAATAATGTAGATAATATTTAAAATGGCATGCGATGTAGATATATTATTATAATATACATGTAATAACTAGCTGGTGCCCACGACTTCGTCTGCGTTGAACATAAAATAAAATAAAGTTTGTGTGTGTGTGTGTGTGTGTGTGTCAGCTCTCCGACACACGACTGGAGTTTACTTCTTTTACGAACGATTATAAAAGTTAAATTTTCAAAATTCGAATACGCCAAAAGAACAGCATCGTTCCATTTTTAAATAATATTGTGTAAATGGCGCATAATATAGAACGTAACTGTAACGCATAACATAACGCATTCGTGTGACAATTTTGATTTTACTCATAATATCTCTCAGTACATGCAAATCGAATCTTAAGGAGTAAACTCCAAAAATAAATAAGCAATATAAATAATAACGCTTAACATCTTAATCTTAATTAATTAGTAATTGTAAAAAAGAGGCTAACAAGTATTTTCCTTTTATTTGTAGGTAGATAGATAAAGATAAAGTGTGAAAATTGATTTTTAATTAATATAACTGTTTAAAGTTGAAAGTTATTACAATAACTACAGTTATTAGTTATTGATAGTTAATGGTTATTAATAGTTAATAGTTATTAACTATAGATATAAATAACTATTAGTTATATATAACTAGTTGAAGGTCTATCATTTAAAATAATCATTAAAATAAATTAACAGCTAGGTTTTTTTTAAACAAATTTCGTCTTACTACTTTAAAAATCCCTCTTTTGCGTCGGGCGTCGACGGTTAAAAATGAACAGATTTTTTTTTCACAAAATTTTTCTTGTCATTACTTTTAACGTCCCTCTTTTGCGGCGGGCGTCGACGGATAAAAATGAACAGAGAATTTTTTTTCACAAAATTTTTCGAGTCATTACTTTTAACATCCCTCTTTTGCGTCGGGCGTCGACGGTTAAAAATGAACAGAGATTTTTTTTTTACAAAATTTTTCGTGTCATTACTTTTAACGTCCCTCTTTTGCGTCGGGCGTCGACGGTTAATATTGCGCGATTGAAATGTTATATTAATTAATTAATTTAAATTGTTAGATTTATTACAGTTAAGTTTTATAAATATAAATATAATTAATTTATGTAAATTAATATTGAAACGATAAATACCAAATAATGATTAGAAGTTATTAAGGAATATAAATGTACAATAAAATATTTATAAGTTTTATTTGTAAAAAAAAAATTGGCTTTTTTGCAGCTCAGTATTTTAATATTATCGTAACACTTATAAAATATAGCATATAGCATATAGTATGTTACTAGCCTATAATATATTATACAGGGCGTCCCACGACCATGCCACATGGAGGGAAAGTACCTTGAATATTATAGATGGAACATTTTACTGAAAGAAGACATTATTTTATTTTAAAAAACAATTTAAACTGCATTCATAGATTTTTAAATAATTACATGGTTGAACCGGGAATCGAACCCGCTACATGAGAAAAAAAAATACCCTGTAGCTTTATCATACCGATCGAAAGGCTTCATCATAAGGATTATTTTTTGCTAGATAACATAGTGTCAAAAATAAAAGGAAGACCATGAATTTTAACATTAATACAAAATTTATCATTTTATCAAATACTAAAAATGAGTCCCATACTGTTGAATACAATATTTTGTTACAAAACAACATCAATACATCATTTTATCATGCGTCTGTGTTTCCCCAAAATTACAACCTCGGGGTCTTCAAACGTAGGGTAAATGGGCATCCACTAGGTAAGCGTGGTCCATCTTCGGCCGCATCTGCACCTAACATCAAGTGAGATCGCGGCCAAACTCTGCCTTGACTTTTATAAAAAAAAAAAACTTAAATTACAATAGGTAAATGATGCGTACTTCTCAAGTGGGTACATTTATTAGTACATAATAGGTACTTATGATAATGTCAGTTGTATGTCCTTACCGCCTTACGGGAATGTCAGCTTTTCATTTTTCGGAACAAAATTTCACAACAAATGTTAAAATTCATGGTCTTCCTTTTATTTCTGAAACTATGTTATTTAGCAAAAAATAATCCTTATGATGAACCCTTTCGATCAGTATAATAAAGCTACAGGGTAATTTTTTTTCTCGTCCAGCGGGTTCGATTCTCGGTTCAACCATGTAATTTTTTAAAAATCTATGAATGCAGTTTAAATTGTTTTTTAAAATAAAATAATGTCTTCTTTCAGTAAAATGTTCCATCTACAATATTCAAGGTACTTTCCCTCCATGTGGCATGGTCGTGGGACGCCCTGTATATATAGCTTCCCAAGAGTGAAAGAATTTTTCAAATCGTTCCACTAGTTTCGGAGCCTGGACTAAGTGTACCTGGACCGTCAGCCAGCGTGTCTGTCCAGCTTAACTTACATACTTAAGTTAAGCATATCGTCTTAAACTTACACAAGTTAAGTGATTGGCACAAGATGGGATAAGATAAGATAAGATGGGCGAAATAATAAAATCATTTAATTTATTTATTTCCCTAGTAACAAATACCAAAAGCCAAATACGCTTCGGCTGCTATTTTATTGTAGCACCACCACGCGACGTCGCGTTATCGGCCACACCATAATAGGTCGCTTCACGCGACGTCGCGTCGTATGGCAGTTAACGTGTTAACGTTAAAAAACATCCGATAAAGTTAAAATACTGCATTTGTTAAGTACTGCTATATCAGTAGTAAATAAGAGATTTATACGTCTCTGTGGCGAAAGGGACGCGAAAATAATTGTCGGATAAATCCGACTCTGGCGGCTAAACGGTTAATATGGTATCTTTTAATACCACATTAAAATATAATTTTATATTATTATATGTCATTAAGTACCATTTTTTTTTTTATCTTTTAATAATGACGGGATGAGTATTTATCGATTACGTTTTGTCAGTTTGAACGTAAGTACTTACCGTATCTTTCTTTTTGCTTCCATCTAAGTATAATTGCGTTAATATTATGTCGATTGATTTCGATTGAACGTCAATGATTGATAGATTGAAGTGAAGTTTTAATTCGAATATATGAATTTTAATTGTTTAACACGACACTGAATGTTGAATGTTTCAACGGGGTCGATTGATTGTTTGATTATTTCAATGATTGATGATTGTTTCAGTCTAAGTATATATATATACTTGGTGAATATGTAGGTACCTATATTTATTGGCTTGAATTTGCTTAAATTAAGTAAAAATGTTTAGTACTCCCTCCGTTTGAATATTTAATTTGGTTTTGTTTTTGTGTTTTTGATTTCTCTAAAAAGTTCCTTATTAATTTTATTAAAAAAAATATATTTTATATATTGAATTTGTAAGAATAAAAGTTTTTTTTTTAATCCAAGTGGTCATGACACAAAGTGGTTGTATCACAAGTGCTCACCTCAAAGGAATAGTCATTTCACAATGTAATAATTATATTACAAGTGGTCATTTCAAAAAGTAGTCATTTCACAAAGTGGTCCTTTCATAAAGGAGGACCCCGTTTGTTAATTTTTTTTCATAAAATGGTCATTTCAAAATGTAGTCATTCAAAAAGTAGTCATTTCACAAAGTGGTCCTTTCATAAAGGAGGACCCCGTTTGTTATTTTTTTTTTCATAAAGTGGTCATTTCACAATGTAGTCATTCAAAAAGTAGTCATTTCACAAAGTGGTCCTTTCATAAAGGAGGACCCCGTTTGTTAATTTTTTTTCTTAAAATGGTCATTTCACAATGTATTCATTTCACAAAGTGGTCCTTTCATAAAGGAGGACCCCGTTTGTTATTTTTTTTTCATAAAGTGGTCATTTCACAATGTAGTCATTCAAAAAGTAGTCATTTCACAAAGTGGTCCTTTCATAAAGGAGGACCCCGTTTGTTAATTTTTTTTCTTAAAATGGTCATTTCACAATGTAGTCATTCAAAAAGTAGCCATATCGCAATGTGACGAAGTGGTCTTTTCACGAAGCGGTTATTCCCAGTGGACATTTTTGTAGTTATTTTCAATTGTACCTAGCTCTAATACGTGAAAATTCGTTAAAATATAAAAGATTACAAATAAAAATAGCCTAACAAATTGTAGACAGAAAGGTGATATAAAATACACGTATGCATCGAAGTACTACAACTATGGAATTTGCGTGACAAATGCCAAAGCGGCACATGTCAAGTACGCCTAAAACGGAATCATGGCGGAGTCAATGGTGAAAGGTGGTAACGACCAACTTGTACTATTCATTTTAAACTCCAATGCGTTGACGTTAAAGGTCTTCTTCTTCTTCTTCTTTTAATGTCTTGGCTCCATCAGATTTTCTCCGATGATTTTGCCAGTGTCATTAGTAAAAATAGCAATTCGTAATACCCTTTTTTAAAAAATTGAAATTAAAGCCAAAAATAGCAAATCCCGATTCAAGTCAGTAAAGTCAAGTTCAGTCGACGTTAAAGGTCGCATTTTCTTCAAATTTGACAGACGTTTGGTTGAGGTTGACAGGTGACAGAGTTGATGCTCTACTCATAATACCTGTCACCATAGCTAAATGATTGGTCTCACTGCGCTCGACTAGAAACCGCCGTCGTACTTGTAAAATGCGGCATAAATAAGTACGCCGAATTCGGCGTACCCGAGCCAGTCACACTGCAAACAGTCTGTGATGTGTACGTGCCGAATGTTTTATTAAATTTTAGGCATAATAAAATAGCAGTTTGCGTAGTGAAACTGTGTAAAAATATAATTTTTATTAAGTATATACTGGGTAAAAAGTGATAAAAAGTGACGATTTTTTACACACACTACAATAAAAAGTTGCCACATTTTCGGAGCTATTGCTTTTGTATAGCGCTCTATCTAGTCGAGCGCAGCGAGACCAATCAATTATCTTTGACCTGTCACTTATAAATGTACCATAAAGTTCCGTGGTATTTTGTATGGCGTGCGAAGTCCATATTGTAGTGAATTGATGCATGTAAGTATACATTGTCTCAAGAAAAACCTTTCTAACTCTTAAGTGTGGCCACTTTCTATGGGAATGAACTTTCCATAGAAAAAACATTCTATGGGAATGAACTTTCCATAGAACAAAACTTTCTATGGGAATGAACTATCCATAGAAAAAAAATTTCTATGGGAATGAACTATCCATAGAAAAAACTTTCTATGGGAATGCAATTCTATGCGAGTTGAAATCGGATCTCATTACGATGTAATGTAAACCGTAGTGTAAGAGCTCGCAGTTTGAAATATTGTTGTCATGAATAATTAATTGTTATTTTTAGGGCCTCTTACACCATCACTGAGTAAAGTGCCAAGTAGGCTAACCGCCATTTAAAGTCACCGGTAAGAAAGCGTACGAGTTTCACCATCTTTGAGTTGCATTACTGGTAATTTCAATGAAATTGACACAAAATACTCGTAAATACTCGGGCCTCTTTCACCATCTGTCAAGTAGGCTAACCGTCATTTAAAGTCACATGTCACCGGGGGTGATTTAGCTGATATATGTACCTTTGTTTGTACGGTAAAAGTCAAAAACATTAAAAAGAAAATAATAAAAATAATTCGCCTACATATCGAAGGATAAAATTTAATAAAACAAAATTATTTCTAAAAGTAACACTAATCAACACTATACTTGTAGTTGCTGATGAAAGAGGCCCTTACTCGCCAATTAGCGTTATTTGAAAAGTAACTAATCAACACTTTACTTGTAGTTGTGAAAGAGGCCCTTAGTATAGTACCTATTTAGGAGTTCGGAGGGAGGCTGTTGGTGCTAGAGTAGTGCATTAAAACATATTATTAATAATATTCGTAATAATAATAATAGTTAATAAAGAGCCTATGAAATTAACTCGTGTTTTATTGTCGTCATATTTTTACACTAGCTGGTGCTCGCGACTTGGTCTTGGCTCCATCAGATTTTCTCCGATGATTTTGCCAGTGTCATTAGTAAAAATAGCAATTCGTAATACCCTTTTTTAAAAAATTGAAATTAAAGCCAAAAATAGCAAATCCCGATTCAAGTCAGTAAAGTCAAGTTCAGTCGACGTTAAAGGTCGCATTTTCTTCAAATTTGACAGACGTTTGGTTGAGGTTGACAGGTGACAGAGTTGATGCTCTACTCATAATACCTGTCACCATAGCTAAATGATTGGTCTCACTGCGCTCGACTAGATACCGCCGTCGTACTTGTATAATGCGGCATAAAATAGTACGCCGAATTCGGCGTACCCGAACCAGTCAAACTGCAAACTGTCTGTGATGTGTACGTGCCGAATGTTTTATAAAATTTTAGGCATAATAAAATACCAGTTTGCGTAGCGTAGTGAAACTGTGTAAAAATATAATAAAACTGTTAAAAAAAGTGATAAAAAGTGATGATTTTTTACACACACTACAATAAAAAGTTGCCACATTTTCGGAGCTATTGTTTTTGTATAGCGCTCTATCTAGTCAAGCGCAGCGAGACCAATCTAATATTCTTTGGATAATAATATGTAGGTATATAGACCTATATATTAGGATAATAATTTGGCCTTCCCACTTGGCTCCTACGTCTAGGATCCCATAGGATCCTAGGATATTTTTTTTTGGATTTCAATCCCATTGTCATTTATACCTATATCATGAATTACTGATCCAATAGTGTTGATAAATAAGGTATTAAGTAATTTTATTATTTTTAGTTGATTTTTAGTATGTATAATAAATATTTAGGAATCTGAGAAAGGCTGTTGGTGCTGCATGTTTAACATGTTTTAACATGTTATATGTTTAACAAAATAAATAAAATGAACCTACGAAATTAACTTTTGTTTTATTGTAGTCATAATTTTATATCTAAACCAATTTTTAATTGCAAAATTAATCTATACTAATATTATAAAGCTGAAGTTTGTTTGTTTGAACGCGCTAATCTCAGGAAGTACTGGTTCGAATTGAAAAATTCTTTTTGTGTTGGATAGATCATTTATCTTTAAGGCTTTAGGCTATATAACATCACGTTGCGACTAATAGGAGCGAAGAAACAGTCGAAAATGTGGAAAAAAACGGGGGAAATTATTCATCTTTGAGGGCTTCCGTTGCGTTGCTTACTTTGGAACTAGATGGTGCTGTGTGGTATGTGTGAATATATAAAATGAATATATATATATAAAGTATGAAAAATCTATTTAATAAAAAATATATAATAGAAAAATGCGTTTAACCGAAAAATGAGACACTAAGGGCCTCTTTCACCAACTAGAAGTAAAACGGTACCAAGTACAACAATGTTGTTTTATGAAGATAGGTGATTTCGATGTAAGTTAATGTGCTTAGGCGGTAAAATTTGAGTGAGATTTTTTTTCTTATTGTTATCCGGTTATTCAATTTATACAAAACAAAAAATATAATACCTATTCTTAAAATAAATAAATAGGTAATTAAGTTTAAACAAATTAAAAATATAATATGTAAAGATAGTTACTTAGGTATAGGTACTTATCATAAAATACATAGGTATTATGTATGTATATAGTATGTATGTATTGTATACATAGTATGTATGTAGGTATTATCATAAAATACATAATAATATACAAAAAAATATCGTTTCGCCCACCCACAATGTTACTTTAATTTAACATACTAACTTTAAAAGCTGAATCAATAAAATAATATATAGGCTTAAATAATATACACCCAAGTCACAAATATTAAAAAAAAGTTATAAAATTTTTCATATTACCCACTTTATAAAAATCACTTCTTTTTTAAAAATAAAATTAGCGTTTCAATTTTTAATAACAATTCCATTTACATTATTATTCATTATTTAATAATGAATTTCGTCTTAATGCCATCGCTTGAGCATATAACTTTAGTTAAGGTGGTAACTACGTTGTGGAACCAAGAAGACATTCGAGCTTTGATAAGAGAATTCTATTTATCACCAAATTGTAATAGGACAGAGTGTTGGAAGGCGATAGAGGGTAAAGTAATGGAAAAAGTACCACAACTTTTACAACCGCAACTTTTTAGAGTGAAAATAGCCAATTTTATTAACGGAATAGGCATACAAATACTAAAATGGCTGGAATATCATTTCTTCGGCAGTTTTGATTTCGTTATATCTATGCCAAATGAGCTTTGTTGGACGCCACAGGGTACAGTAGATAATAGGAAAACGACTGCAGTAATAATTAGAGATGAATTGTTAGGCATTACCAACCGCTACATTTTAGCATGTGTTTACTGTTTGACTGATGATATTCTCGAGTTGTGGAATAGTGTGCCTGAAATTGGCAGACAATTTTTTTTCAACTTAGGAGCAAGGCAAATTAGGCAGTGGCAGCTAGTGAAATTTTGGACAAATGAAATGGCTAATATGATTAATGTGATTGGAGTAGAGAGGCCTGATGGCTATTTTCTTAATGCATTTCAATATGCAGCAAGCGGTGGTAACAAAGCGGCAACTGATTATTTATTGCAAAAACTAATACCAAGGGAAAGAGATGAGTATTTGGCAAATTTTGCAATATATGTAGCATATAGATATTGTGATTTTCCTAGATCATATTATTCTGACATATTTTATTTATTACTCTCACAAATGAACGTAAATCAGCAAACAGCAGTATTTAAAAGTTATCCTTGTGAAGTTTTAAACTGTCTATTAGATTGGCCATCGCAAGGTCTATTCATGGAAACGGCAAATCAGATGTGGGATGTTCTTTCTGATGTGTATTGTGAAGTAGTATTGAAAGCAATCATTAAAAGAGTCATGGATGGCAATAAGGATTTCAATTATCAAAAACTTTTTGAAGAATTTTGGCAGAAAATTTGTGATGCTCATAAGAGATACGTATTAGACCATGGTGTTGTATTGGCTGGTTTGTGTAGGATTAAAGATAAGAGAAATATTTCATTAATTCTAAATGATGCAACTGTTGAGGAAAAGGAAAAATTTATTTTTTCTGAATTAGGCAAGGGTACATGTGAAAGTTTAATTTATAGGCACCAGTGGGACTTAGTGACATACGTTATTGAGGAGTGTTTACCGTCTAGAGAACTAAAAATTAAGTTCAGATATGAATTCAGGAGACATAATGTAAATTATCATTTTCAACATGAACTTGAACATTTGATGTTCGCGTGGACTAGATTTTATCAAATACTGGAAAGCCTCATTAACACATAACACAGACAACAAAAAGAGAAATATGGAAGAAGGTCATAGATAAATGATTGGTCTCGCTCGACTAGATACCGAAGTAGTACTTGTAAAATGCGGCATAAAATAGTACGTCGAATTCGGCGTACCCGAGCCAGTCACACTGCAAACTGTCTGTGATGTGTACGTGCCGAATGTTTTATTAAATTTGAGGCATAATGAAATACCAATTTGCGTAGTGAAACTGTGTAAAAATATAATAAAACTGGGTAAAAAGTGATAAAAAGTGACGATTTTTTACACACACTACAATAAAAAGTTGCCGCGTTTTCGGAGCTATTGCTTTTGTATAGTGCTCTATCTAGTCGAGCGCAGCGAGACCAATCAATTATCTTTGTAGTGAACTAATGAATCTAAACAATCTTAACGGTAATCCAATCATGCCAAGTGAGTCCAGAAGTCCAGAAGGATTAGCTGAAAAGCTTAGTTTAGATAAATGTATGTATGTATGTGACTTGTAAATATTAGTTCTACTTATTGCTGATCGGTTTAGTTTAAATTTTAACACTTTCTGAAAGTGACTAATATTAACAAACTATAATTATATTAATTTTTTTATATATAAATTAATGTATAACACGACATTCGTTGAACATTTCAATGAGATAGACATTTAATTTAATTTAAATTTAGTATTAATATTATATTGTAGATATTTAATTTTAATTTGTAAAATTTTATTGTTTGAAAGTACTTGGTGAGTAAACATTCCCTTAATTTAAGGTTTTTTTTTTTTACTTCCAAATTTTTAAAATTGTTAACAAGGTTAAGGGCCTCTTTCACCGACTACAAGTATTAAAGTGTTGATTAGTTACTTTAAGAAATAATTTTATGTTTTATTAAATTATGCACTCTGTTTAGTGCATCCTTCGATAGGCGAATTATTTTTATTATTTTGTTTGGGACTTTTACTGTACAAACAAAGGTAAATTATTCCCGTGACAGGTGACTTTAAATGACAAGTAGGCTTACTTGACAGATGGTGAAAGAGGCCCTAATAAAATTAAAACATAAGGTCACAGTTACGGCTAACATTATCTTTGCCTCATTTTGTATGAATATTATTTGAAAAAGAAACAGAATAACTTTTTTTATGACGAACAATTAGATTGTTTTGTGATAATGAAAAAAATTAGGTATGTAAAGCAGACAAGAAAAGTGTTTATCAGTTTCGATTACAAATTCCATTCATTTCATAATTCTCTAAGGCTTAGATTTGAAATAGGTTATTGATTACTGATTGACATAATTTGTAATCGCTAATAAAGATAGCAATAGAAATTGTCACTTTGAATTTTCAAAGGAAAACAGACCTTATCATTGTGCAACAAGGTCTACAACATACAAACAATGTTCAATCTTAGGGTGATAAAGCACTTTATTTGTCGAGTTTACAAATTGCTCATACAAAGAGGCCATTTTACAAGTGGTCCTTAAACAGTGATCATTTCACAAGTAGACATTTTACAATAGTCATTTTACAAGTAGTCATTTCACAATTAGTCATTTCACAATTAGTCATTTCACAAGTAGTCATTTTACAAGTAGTCATTTCTCAAGTAGTCAAAGTAGTCATTTCACAAGTAGTCATTTTACAAGTAGTCATTTCACAAGTAGTCATTTTACAAGTAGTCATTTCACAAGTAGTCATTTTACAAGTAGTCATTTCACAAGTAGTCATTTTACAAAGTGGTTAATTCAACAAGTGGTCATATCCTAAAGGAAAGGACCCTTACGTTTAATAGAGGGGTCCTTTCACAAAGTTTCACAAGATCGCATTAAAAAAGTAGTCATTTCACAAAGTAGGTAATCAAAAAAATAAAAAAAACCAGTGTTAAACACACTTCACAACAATTACCTATTGATATAAAGTGGATTATTCCCAGTGAACATTTTAGTAGTAAAAAATTAAATTTTTATAAGATAAATTAAAATTAATTAATTAAGATAAAATTAATTGAGACAATTTATAAATAAAATAAAAAAATTATAAGTAAATTAAATTAAATTTTAATAAAATAAATTATATTTTAATAAATTAAATTAAAGACTATCAAAATCGGTTCAGTAGGTTCGGGGTTCAACGGGAAGAAACATGTGACACGAAATTTTTATATACCTACTATCTGGTGCCCGCGACTTCGTCCGCGTACTGAATGAAAGGTACCCTATGTCCTTTCTGGTGTCCCAGACAACGTGTATGCAAAATTTCACGGTGATCGGTTCACTAGTTTTTGCGTGAAAGAGTTACAAACATCCATAGTCACTTGTTACCTATCGTTTAGGGTAGGGTAGGGAAGGGAGGGTAGGTACAGAAGGGTTGCCAGTTTAAAATGAAACACCACATTTATTTTGTAATAAACTTACACGTTTATTTCTACTTATCGAGTTAAATAAAAAAAGGGAGGCATTGTCTACAGCCTTTTTACAATTCCATTTTGTTTTTTATACTTATCATAATAAATTATACACTTTGTTTTCTAATAATAATAATAACTATTATTAGGTATTATTATTACTCTATATATAAAAAAGTGGCCGTTCATTGAATATATCGCATCGCACCTTCGGTAAGACAAGGGCATAACTTACAAAAAAAATTGTAAAATCAGTTAAATAAGCCGAAGTGTTTTTAAACATTATTAAATTTAAAAAATATTCACAAAAATATGGCTGCTTATATTGTTTAAAAAGCAATGTAAGCAGAAGAATACGTGAATCATAGATAAATGATTGGTCTCGCTGCGTTAGACTAGATACCGCCGTCGTACTTGTAAAATGCGGCATAAAATAGTATGCCGAATTCTGCGTACCCGAGCCAGTCACACTGAAAACTGTCTGTGATGTGTACGTGCCGAATGTTTTATTGAATTTTAGGCATAATAAAATACCAGTTTGCGTAGTGAAACTGTGTAAAAAGTGACGATTTTTTACACACACTACAATAAAAAGTTGCCGCATTCACGGAACTATCGTTTTTGTATAGCGCTCTATCTAGTCGAGAGCAGCGAGACCAATCAATTATCTTTGAGCTAGCAAAACTGACGGTACTAAGTTTGTCACGAGATTACGTCACCAAAATGGCGGACTGACGTTTTAGCAATTTGCGGGGTTTAGGGCCTCTTTCATCAGCATCACAAGTAAAGCGTTGATTAGTTACTTTTCAAGAACACTAATTGGCGAGTAAAGGCCTCTTTCACCAACTACAAGTAAAGTGTTGATTAGTTACTTTTCAAGAACACTAATTGGCGAGTAAAGGCCTCTTTCACCAACTACAAGTAAAGTGTTGATTAGTTACTTTTCAAGAACACTAATTGGCGAGTAAAGGCCTCTTTCACCAACTACAAGTAAAGTGTTGATTAGTTACTTTTCAAGAACACTAATTGGCGAGTAAAGGCCTCTTTCACCAACTACAAGTAAAGTGTTGATTAGTTACTTTTCAAGAACACTAATTGGCGAGTAAAGGCCTCTTTCATCAACTACAAGTAAAGCGTTGATTAGTTACTTTTCAAGTAACGCTAATTGGCGAGTAAATGTTACGAGAATCTATTGGTGTAGCCAGCCATGAGCTCAGGGTGGGGCAGCAGCAGTCTAAAATCATACTAATATTATAAAGCTGAAGAGTTTGTTTGTTTGAACGCGCTAATCTCAGGAACTAGTGGTTCAAATTGAAAAATTATTTTTGTGTTGGATAGATCATTTATCGAGGAAGGCTTTAGGCTATATTTTATAAAGTTACGCGGGCGAAGTCGCGTGCAGCAGCTAGTAATATTTAACTAGCAAACTATACCCGGGCTCTTATCCCGGTTAATTTTTTCATACACTTTAGTTGGTGAAAGTGGCCCTTAGACTTGCAATTTTAGATTTTGAAAAAAAAAAAAAAAAATTTTCCATTGAATATTTTGAATAACAGCCCTTAAACATGCAGCTTTAGATTTTGAAAAAAAAAAAATCCATTGAATATTACGAATAAAAGCCCTTAGACTTACAGCTATAGATTTTGAAAAAAAAAATTTTTTTTCCATTGAATATTTAGAATAACATTCAAATTTGGAACAAATTTAAATATAATAATAATAATAATAATAATATACATTTTCTATAATTAACAATTAAACTAAATTTAGGCCAAATTTCTTTGTAGATAAATAACGAAATATCATTCGGCAGTGTTCCACAGTCGTTATTTAAAAGAGAAATATAAATATAATAAGTATAAAAAATTGTATTAATAAAAAATATAATATATAATATACAAAAATGCATTTGATGTGTTTTTATGTATTGCTTTATGTTATGATTCTACTAAAATTAGTATTGCACCTAATCGTTTAATTAACTAAAATATGTAATAATTTACAAAACATACAAAAAAAGTTCGTCATTTTTCAAGTAAAAACTTCAAAAATTTCGTCACTTTTGAAAAGAAAACTTCTAAAATTCGTCATTTTTCAAGTGAAAATTTCAAAAATTTCGTCATTTTTCAAGTGAAAATCTCAAAAATTTCGTCATTTTTCAAGTGAAAATTTCAAAAATTTCGTCATTTTTTCAAATGAAAACTTCAAAAATTTCGTCACTTTTGAAGTGAAAACTTCAAAGATTCTTCATTTTTAAAGTAAAAACTTCAAAAATTTCGTCACTTTTGAAGCGAAAACTTCAAAAAATTTCGTCATTTTTGAAGTGCTTCTTTGGGCGCGTTGGGCACAATTTTGGGTGAGGCAAAATTGGGCAAAACACTGAACTCGCGAGAAGACGTCAGCGTCACCAAAGAAATACAATTGTTCGACGCTAGATGGCGCTGTGGTTAATTGATAAAAATAATTTCTAATGAAAAATATTTTGGAGTTTACTCATTAAGAATCAATTTCATGTACTTATTACTCGTACCTATATGTATGAAAATATATGGGAGTAAAATCAAATGTCACACGTTACAAGTTTTGTGAAGCTAAGAAGTTTTCGCTTGTGACGTCCAGTCATTTGACTGTCACCATAGATGAATAAACCGAATGTTTGGTCACGCTTTGCTCGACTAGATACCGCCGTCGTACTTGTAAAATGCGGCATAAAATGCTAGGTACGCCGAATTCGGCGTACCCGAGCCAGTCACAATGCAAACTGTCTGTGATGTGTACGTGCCGAATGTTTTATTAAATTTTTATTAATTAAATAAAATACCAGTTTGCGTAGTGAAACTGTGTAAAAAGTGACGATTTTTTACACACACTACAATAAAAAGTTGCCGCATTCACGGAGCTATTGCTTTTGTATAGCGCTCTATCTAGTCGAGCGTAGCGAGACCAATCCATTAAATTATCTTTGACTGTCACAATATTTTTTTTTAGTTACAATTAAATTAAATTTATTATCAACTCCATATACAGCTGACACATTTTTATTTGAAAAAATATTAAATAAATAAGTTAATTATCATAAAAATACACAGTGATGACATATAATATAATATATTAAGTATATTATATATTAAAATGATATATAATTATATATAATTTATCACTAACACTTTTTATTGCTATTTTAATTTAACACAAATATCTTTTTAAAAGTTGAACCACCAAATTAATTATGGGCTTAATTAAATAATAAATCATTCACACACATAGAGTGAAGAGTCGCCGCGACGCCCGCTACTAGAGACGGCACGGTCAACGCTTTCCATACAAAATATAGCGTTTATTCGACACTATACCTTATTCACGGAAATGAGGTAAATTTAAATTTATAATGACGATCATAAGAGAACCCAATTGATAAATAAATATTTTGATTTTGAGGTTATAAAGCGTTCGCCTGTGATTGGTGGAGATAACCCCATACAATACAGTGCGCTGTGGATTTAATCTATACTAATATTATAAAGCTGAAGAGTTTGTTTGTTTGTTTGAACGCGCTAATCTCAGGAACTAGTGGTTCGAATTGAAAAATTCTTTTTGTGTTGGATACGTTTAATAGAGGGGTCCTTTCACAAAGTTTCACAAGATCGCATTAAAAAAGTAGTCATTTCACAAAGTAGGTAATCAAAAAAATAAAAAAAACCAGTGTTAAACACACTTCACAACAATTACCTATTGATATAAAGTGGATTATTCCCAGTGAACATTTTAGTAGTAAAAAATTAAATTTTTATAAGATAAATTAAAATTAATTAATTAAGATAAAATTAATTGAGACAATTTATAAATAAAATAAAAAAATTATAAGTAAATTAAATTAAATTTTAATAAAATAAATTATATTTTAATAAATTAAATTAAAGACTATCAAAATCGGTTCAGTAGGTTCGGGGTTCAACGGGAAGAAACATGTGACACGAAATTTTTATATACCTACTATCTGGTGCCCGCGACTTCGTCCGCGTACTGAATGAAAGGTACCCTATGTCCTTTCTGGTGTCCCAGACAACGTGTATGCAAAATTTCACGGTGATCGGTTCACTAGTTTTTGCGTGAAAGAGTTACAAACATCCATAGTCACTTGTTACCTATCGTTTAGGGTAGGGTAGGGAAGGGAGGGTAGGTACAGAAGGGTTGCCAGTTTAAAATGAAACACCACATTTATTTTGTAATAAACTTACACGTTTATTTCTACTTATCGAGTTAAATAAAAAAAGGGAGGCATTGTCTACAGCCTTTTTACAATTCCATTTTGTTTTTTATACTTATCATAATAAATTATACACTTTGTTTTCTAATAATAATAATAACTATTATTAGGTATTATTATTACTCTATATATAAAAAAGTGGCCGTTCATTGAATATATCGCATCGCACCTTCGGTAAGACAAGGGCATAACTTACAAAAAAAATTGTAAAATCAGTTAAATAAGCCGAAGTGTTTTTAAACATTATTAAATTTAAAAAATATTCACAAAAATATGGCTGCTTATATTGTTTAAAAAGCAATGTAAGCAGAAGAATACGTGAATCATAGATAAATGATTGGTCTCGCTGCGTTAGACTAGATACCGCCGTCGTACTTGTAAAATGCGGCATAAAATAGTATGCCGAATTCTGCGTACCCGAGCCAGTCACACTGAAAACTGTCTGTGATGTGTACGTGCCGAATGTTTTATTGAATTTTAGGCATAATAAAATACCAGTTTGCGTAGTGAAACTGTGTAAAAAGTGACGATTTTTTACACACACTACAATAAAAAGTTGCCGCATTCACGGAACTATCGTTTTTGTATAGCGCTCTATCTAGTCGAGAGCAGCGAGACCAATCAATTATCTTTGAGCTAGCAAAACTGACGGTACTAAGTTTGTCACGAGATTACGTCACCAAAATGGCGGACTGACGTTTTAGCAATTTGCGGGGTTTAGGGCCTCTTTCATCAGCATCACAAGTAAAGCGTTGATTAGTTACTTTTCAAGAACACTAATTGGCGAGTAAAGGCCTCTTTCACCAACTACAAGTAAAGTGTTGATTAGTTACTTTTCAAGAACACTAATTGGCGAGTAAAGGCCTCTTTCACCAACTACAAGTAAAGTGTTGATTAGTTACTTTTCAAGAACACTAATTGGCGAGTAAAGGCCTCTTTCACCAACTACAAGTAAAGTGTTGATTAGTTACTTTTCAAGAACACTAATTGGCGAGTAAAGGCCTCTTTCACCAACTACAAGTAAAGTGTTGATTAGTTACTTTTCAAGAACACTAATTGGCGAGTAAAGGCCTCTTTCATCAACTACAAGTAAAGCGTTGATTAGTTACTTTTCAAGTAACGCTAATTGGCGAGTAAATGTTACGAGAATCTATTGGTGTAGCCAGCCATGAGCTCAGGGTGGGGCAGCAGCAGTCTAAAATCATACTAATATTATAAAGCTGAAGAGTTTGTTTGTTTGAACGCGCTAATCTCAGGAACTAGTGGTTCAAATTGAAAAATTATTTTTGTGTTGGATAGATCATTTATCGAGGAAGGCTTTAGGCTATATTTTATAAAGTTACGCGGGCGAAGTCGCGTGCAGCAGCTAGTAATATTTAACTAGCAAACTATACCCGGGCTCTTATCCCGGTTAATTTTTTCATACACTTTAGTTGGTGAAAGTGGCCCTTAGACTTGCAATTTTAGATTTTGAAAAAAAAAAAAAAAAATTTTCCATTGAATATTTTGAATAACAGCCCTTAAACATGCAGCTTTAGATTTTGAAAAAAAAAAAATCCATTGAATATTACGAATAAAAGCCCTTAGACTTACAGCTATAGATTTTGAAAAAAAAAATTTTTTTTCCATTGAATATTTAGAATAACATTCAAATTTGGAACAAATTTAAATATAATAATAATAATAATAATAATATACATTTTCTATAATTAACAATTAAACTAAATTTAGGCCAAATTTCTTTGTAGATAAATAACGAAATATCATTCGGCAGTGTTCCACAGTCGTTATTTAAAAGAGAAATATAAATATAATAAGTATAAAAAATTGTATTAATAAAAAATATAATATATAATATACAAAAATGCATTTGATGTGTTTTTATGTATTGCTTTATGTTATGATTCTACTAAAATTAGTATTGCACCTAATCGTTTAATTAACTAAAATATGTAATAATTTACAAAACATACAAAAAAAGTTCGTCATTTTTCAAGTAAAAACTTCAAAAATTTCGTCACTTTTGAAAAGAAAACTTCTAAAATTCGTCATTTTTCAAGTGAAAATTTCAAAAATTTCGTCATTTTTCAAGTGAAAATCTCAAAAATTTCGTCATTTTTCAAGTGAAAATTTCAAAAATTTCGTCATTTTTTCAAATGAAAACTTCAAAAATTTCGTCACTTTTGAAGTGAAAACTTCAAAGATTCTTCATTTTTAAAGTAAAAACTTCAAAAATTTCGTCACTTTTGAAGCGAAAACTTCAAAAAATTTCGTCATTTTTGAAGTGCTTCTTTGGGCGCGTTGGGCACAATTTTGGGTGAGGCAAAATTGGGCAAAACACTGAACTCGCGAGAAGACGTCAGCGTCACCAAAGAAATACAATTGTTCGACGCTAGATGGCGCTGTGGTTAATTGATAAAAATAATTTCTAATGAAAAATATTTTGGAGTTTACTCATTAAGAATCAATTTCATGTACTTATTACTCGTACCTATATGTATGAAAATATATGGGAGTAAAATCAAATGTCACACGTTACAAGTTTTGTGAAGCTAAGAAGTTTTCGCTTGTGACGTCCAGTCATTTGACTGTCACCATAGATGAATAAACCGAATGTTTGGTCACGCTTTGCTCGACTAGATACCGCCGTCGTACTTGTAAAATGCGGCATAAAATGCTAGGTACGCCGAATTCGGCGTACCCGAGCCAGTCACAATGCAAACTGTCTGTGATGTGTACGTGCCGAATGTTTTATTAAATTTTTATTAATTAAATAAAATACCAGTTTGCGTAGTGAAACTGTGTAAAAAGTGACGATTTTTTACACACACTACAATAAAAAGTTGCCGCATTCACGGAGCTATTGCTTTTGTATAGCGCTCTATCTAGTCGAGCGTAGCGAGACCAATCCATTAAATTATCTTTGACTGTCACAATATTTTTTTTTAGTTACAATTAAATTAAATTTATTATCAACTCCATATACAGCTGACACATTTTTATTTGAAAAAATATTAAATAAATAAGTTAATTATCATAAAAATACACAGTGATGACATATAATATAATATATTAAGTATATTATATATTAAAATGATATATAATTATATATAATTTATCACTAACACTTTTTATTGCTATTTTAATTTAACACAAATATCTTTTTAAAAGTTGAACCACCAAATTAATTATGGGCTTAATTAAATAATAAATCATTCACACACATAGAGTGAAGAGTCGCCGCGACGCCCGCTACTAGAGACGGCACGGTCAACGCTTTCCATACAAAATATAGCGTTTATTCGACACTATACCTTATTCACGGAAATGAGGTAAATTTAAATTTATAATGACGATCATAAGAGAACCCAATTGATAAATAAATATTTTGATTTTGAGGTTATAAAGCGTTCGCCTGTGATTGGTGGAGATAACCCCATACAATACAGTGCGCTGTGGATTTAATCTATACTAATATTATAAAGCTGAAGAGTTTGTTTGTTTGTTTGAACGCGCTAATCTCAGGAACTAGTGGTTCGAATTGAAAAATTCTTTTTGTGTTGGATAGATCATTTATCGTTAAGGCTTTAGGCTATATAACATCACGTTGCGACTAATAGGAGCGAAGTAACAGTCGAAAATGTGGAAAAAAACGGGGAAAATTAATCATCTTTGAGGGCTTCCGTTGCGTGCGCTGCGAAAACCGTTCGAGATACCCAAATCATTCCCAAAATAACTATTCCACGCGGACCAAGTCGCGTGCACCAGCTAGTTATTAATATATGCCGTCTCTAGTAGCTTGCGGTTTGGCGATTCTTTGCTCTATGTTCACATCCAAGTGTAAAAAATTAAATAAAAAAATAATATTTAATTATTATATTATATTATATTTATATTCTCATCAAAGTTTTATTTTACTTTATAAAAATCAGTTCTTTTTTTTTAAAAAAAAATAAGTGTTTCAACTTTTAAAACCGACTCCATTTATTTTATTATTTATTATTTAATAATAAATTCATGTATTTTGACTTTTTATTAACTAATTATTGCGGGGTAAATCAATTTTTTTTTATATAGCATTCACTAGTTTAGCTTACAAAGTTAAAGTATAAGTATAAAACAATTTTTCCAAAAAAACTAACTTACTCATTTAAGTAGATACAAGTTACATTTGACTAGTAGGTACTTTAGTCCAAGATTTTTAGCTCCAAAAATGGGTTCGCAAAACAAAAAATCCTGATAATTGATTTTTCGATTGGATTGTGTCAGAGAGTGTCCCTAAACTTTTTCAACTATCAACTAATCAACTATATGTCGGCAAATATTAACAATAGAGAAAAAAGTTTTAGTTAAAAAAGATGGAGAATTTCATCCTCTATAAGAAAGGTCCTTACAATTTTCAACGTAAAACTCACCGTTTACGAGATATTATCAAAAAGGCGTTTTTCAAGATGGCGGCTAACGCGGGCGGTTTCGGACGATATAAACTTGGTTTTATACTTAGGGGACACTCTCTGACACAATCCAATCGAAAAATCAATTATCAGGATTTTTTGTTTTGCTAATATCTAAAAATCTTGGACTACTTTGGTAACATGTTTAGTGGTTGTCAAAGAGATAATTTGGGTCACTTCGCTGTGTGACCTAGTCAAATGTAGAAAAGACTAGAACCTAGGACCTAGACTAATCAGGCATCGGTTGTAACGCAAAGAACCCGCGACAATTGAGAATGGGATTGAAAATGGCGACTATTATAATTTTGTATTATTATTATTGATTATTATTGGTTGTTTTGTATTGAAAATAACCGCAAATCACTGATGCGCAAGAACCTTAGGGCCTAGTGCGAGTTTTACTCGATCAAACGCGTCGAACGCGTAAACGTCTATGTACGTTTATGTAGGTAATTATTTTGTTGTTTATTTTAACCTATCAATATATGATTATTCAAAATGAACAGATACATCGCATTAGAAACAATCCTGTAATGATGTGTTATATTGTAAATAAATAAAAAAAAAAATTTTTTTTCTTGACTTGTGAGGGTAGTTAGCAATTTTCAATCCCACCCTCCATTACAAAATACAAAATAGGTGAGAATCTGTGTTTTACTTTACTTTTACTTTATTATATTAGTAGGTAAATCTAATTATTATTTACAATTACTAATTTAAGCGATATTGAGTCTAAAAGTTACACGTTTTTATACTTTTTAGAGTTCTATTAAGAGTTTCGCGATGCAATTTGAGTCATCAAACCATAGATGAATGATTGGTCTCGTCGCTGCGCGCTCGATTAGATACCGCCGTCGTACTTGTAAAATGCGGCATAAAATAGTACGCCGAATTCGGCGTACCCGAGCCAGTCACACCGGAAAACTGTCTGTGATGTGTACGTGCCGAATGTTTTATTAAATTTTAGGCATAATATAATGCCAATTTGCGTATGTAGTGAAACTGTGTAAAAATATTATAAAACTGGGTAAAAAAAGTGATAAAAAGTGACGATGTCTTACACAAACTACAATAAAAAGTTGCCGCATTCAAGGAGCTATCGCTTTTGTATAGCGCTCTATCTAGTCGAGCGCAGAGAGACCAATCAATTATCTTTGGCTTTTGTATAGCGCTCTATCTAGTCGAGCGCAGAGAGACCAATCAGTTATCTTTGGCTTTTGTATAGCGCTCTATCCAATCGAGCGGAGCGCATCGAGACCAATCAATTTTATCTTTGTATAATAAATAAATAAACTACCGCGTTCACACAAAATGCACCCGAAACTTACTCTTCCACTCTTTCACACAACACATTTTAAATGTATCCTCTTAAGAACAAATAGTTGGTGTCTTATCGTCTTACGATTTGATTGAACGCTTCTAGAATTCTAGAACTTTCGAACGGCGCCCTCCGATTGGTCGATCGCGAGCCAATGAGGAGAGCGCCGCGAGGGTATATAAGGCGAGGATCGGCGTCAGCGTAGTCAGTCGCAGCGTCGCTCTCGCCGCCGACGAGAACATCGGCGTTAGTTCGTCCGCGTGAGCCGAGTGTTCGCTGCCGAGCGTGTGAAATTGAAATATGTCGCTGACCTGAAAATTGAAATTAATACAATTAATGAATTTATATTGTATGTATGTAGTACTAGCTAGTGCCCGCGACTTAGTTCGCGTAACTTTTTTTTATTTATAAAATATAGCCACTGATAATACACCCGCTGATCTATAATTAATATTATAAAGCCGAAGAGTTTGTTTGTTTGTTTTTTTGAACGCGCTAATCTCAGGAACTAGTGGTTCGAATTGAAAAATTCTTTTTGTGTTGGATAGATCATTTATCGAGGAAGGCTTTAGGCTATATAACATCATGTTGCGACTAACAGGAGCGAAGAAACAGTTGAAAATGTGGAAAAAAACAGGGGAAATTATTCATCTTTGAGGGCTTCCGTTGCGTGCGCTGCAAAAACCGTTCGAGATACCCAAATCATTCCCAAAATAACTATTCCACGCGGACCAAGTCGCGAGCACCAGCTAGTAAGTTTATAAAGATAAATAAATAAACAAATGAACATGACTAACTTCATTCCATCCGTATCTGTTCTTCGCTTGCACTATCGCCTCGTAGACAGCTCCGGGCTCTAGTCCCTTGAGCTCGTGGGTGACTGCGTGTGTGAGCGCGCCCTTAGGTAACGGCGCTTGCAACACCACGTCGTGCCATCTGCCCGGCTGCTGGAACGACTCGTTGATGGCCAGTTGTCGGTACAAAAGTCGCAACTCGTCGAGCGGAGGGTAACTGTCCACCGCGAACGCCAACGTGTACGTGCGTGGCGCTCTCGCCAGTGGCGAGGACGTGAAGCGGGCCGGACCGGGCCGTCCGGACACTTCGACGTGTTGCCGCGCCCTGCCGAGACTGTTGTCTGCTACGCAGCTGCAAATGTAATGCACCTATGATGTTATGATGCCCTGGTACCTACTTATACGTACTTATACGTATAAATGTCTATGCTTCCACAACTTGCCCGGGCCCTATCGCTCTTGTTCAGTCTGCTACGCAGCTGCAAATGTAAATGCATCTATGATGTTATGATACCCTAATACTTATTAAGTCGTCCGGACACTTCTACCTCTTGCCGGCCCTTCCGAGACTGTTGTCAAATGTAACACACCTATAGCGCGATGATGCTCTAGTACTTATTGAGTCGTACGGACAACATCTACCCCTTGCCGGCCCTGTCGAGACTGTTGTCTACGCAGCTGCAAATGTAACACACCTATAGCGCGATGATGCCCTAGTACTTATTGAGTCGTACGGACACTTCTACTTCTTGCCTTGCCTTGTTGGCCCTTGTCGACAAGCGACAAGCCTTGCGACTTCGTATTACGTGTCGTAAGAGTGTCCTATATATTGTTAAATTCAGTTAATCTAGGCCATTAATTGAGCTTATTATAGATGGACACTTTATCATGTATAGAGTTGGGCCCTCCTTTCCTTACAGACTCTCTATGGTATTTTAGATCTCACCTGTAATTGCCAAAATCCTCCGGCTGAACGTTCGCTATTAGTAGCGTATGATTGTTCCCTCTCGCCGACATTGTGACCCTCTCGCTAGCGCTCAGTGGGAACGAATTCTGGTACCATGACACCTGAAATAAAATATATATATATATATTATTATTACTGACCCGGTAAACGTTTTGTGCAAAAAATAAAAAAAAAATTTTTGCTGTGGACCACCCTTGACATTTAGTGGTATGAAAAATATTTAGATGTTGGCCGATTCTCAGACCTATACCCGATAAGCACACAAAATTTCATCAAATACGGTCCAGCCACCCGTCTCGGAGGAGTTTGGCAACAAACACAGCGACACGAGAATTTTATATATTATAGAAAATATCTATTTATTTATTTATTTAACAGCTAACCTTACAGCACGTAACATTTAACAAACACATAAAATAGATTAATTAATTAAATTTTTATATAGCCGGTTAGTCATTTTAAAAATTTTAAATTACAAAAGAGTTTTTAAAACTATATTTAATAAAGTGTTTTTGTTTACTAAAATTTTTTTAATATTTCATCGTGAAATTTTACACAAATATTCTTCGCACAATGTCTCACTTTAATGTACCATGTGGTTTTAATACAGATATTTTAGCTGTGTCGTCACAAAAAATTAACCTTACCCCCAATTACCCCTTACCCCTTACTTAGAGACAGCTTTCTAACTGTGTCGTCACAAAAAAATCACAAAAACATGCATCCTTTTTTGTACGAATTAACCTTACCCCCAATTACCCCTTACTTAGAGACAGCTTTCTAACTGTGTCGTCACAAAAAAAATCAGAAAAATTCCCTTTTTTTGTACGAATTTATAATAATAATGAATTTATTTCAGATGACACAGATCCATATTGGTTAGTAAGAATTAACTTAAAACTATGTTAGTAAATACACAATAATACACAATTGTTATATATATATATATATATATATATATATATATATATATATATTATATATTATATATATATATATATATATAAATATATATATATATATATAAAAATTAACCTTAATTGTCTCTTTTTAATGTTATGGGGTAAGGGGTAATTGGGGACCCCTTACCCCATAACATTAAAAAGAGACAATTCTGTATGGATTACCTCTGCTGGCGGATCCGCGAGCACAGTGCACAGCAGTTCAGCCCTGAACCCTTCTCCCGTGTGGACCCAAGACCGTTCCACGGTTATTTCGGGCGGGTCTGCAAATTTATTAAGACAAGTTTAGTATCCATAATAAATCGCTGCAAAGATAATTGATTGGTCTCGCTGCGCTCGACTAGATAGAGCGCTATACAAAAGCAATAACTCCGAAAACGTGGCAAGTTTTTATTGTAGTGTGTGTAAAAAACCGTCACTTTTTATCACTTTTTACCCAGTTTTATTATATTTTTACACAGTTTCACTACGCAAACTGGTATTTTATTATGCTCAAAATTTTATAAAACATTCGGCACGTACACATCACAGTTTGCAGTGTGACTGGGTCGGGTACGCCGAATTCGGCGTAGTATTTTTTGCCGCATTTTACAAGTCCAACGGCGGTATCTAGTCGAGCGCAGCGAGACCAATCATTTATCTATGCATAAAAACTTAAAAGATACACACAAACGTCCCCCGCTACAAACAGGCTCCAATTCAGCATAATGCAATGTCTTCCGTTAGTGAAGTGAGTCTTTATTTTGGCGACTAGGCTCTCATACTTTAAAAAGAGGTAGTTGTTGGCGGGCCGGATTAGAGCACCTCACGGGTCGCGGTGGTTGGCCCGCGGGCCGCACGTTACGCGCGGGCTGCACGGATTAGAGCTCACGGGTCGCGGTTGGCCCGCGGGCCGCACGTTACGCGTGGGCTGCACGGATTAGAGCTCACGGGTCGCGGTTGGCCCGCGGGCCGCACGTTACGCGCGGGCCGCACCTTGCGCGCGCGCCGCACTTCGCCCACTACTAGTTTACACAGACGTCTGCACTTACACAACACCTGGAGCTGGAACTCGGTAACTATGGGAGGTCCGACGCCGTTGTCGACGGTACACGCGTAGCGACCGCTGTGCTGACGCTCCAGCCTCGACAGCTGCAACTGAGGGCCTTCGCCGAGCCGAGTGTTCGACTCGTTCTGGAATTGTTTACGAAACATATAAGTATAACTACAACTTACAAAATATATCTCTATACAGACTATGCGAATGCGACATGAAGGGGAAGGGGAAGTTAAGAGTTAGTAATACTGCATTAAAAGATTTTTTTTAAATTAACTTCGTCTGGGAATCGAACCGACTTAAATGTGAAAAAAAGAAGGACCAATTAATTAGTGGTTCATAAATTGACTAGAATGGCGCTAGTGTAGCATTCCTGATCCTGTTTGATACGATTGGTTGGTTGCGTAGTTCATCTACTAGTGCGTTACACACTAATGCTACTACAGCGCCGCCTAATTGAGCGTATTCGACAGACACTTTCTCATATATGGAGTGTTGGGCCACTTTACTTCTATTCTCCATGGTCACAGAGCACTCTACAAGCAACTTCAGTCGACATAAATATCAGACGCCAACGATTTCAAAGTGAGAATACGCCCAACGGAACATTTTACACAAACTTACTTATAGACAAACAGTAGCGCCATCTGTTGGAATACATTAGAACTCGTACGATCACCACAGAGAGCGCTTACAAAAAATCCTATAAAAATGATTAAAAAAAGTTCTCTCAACTCAACCACAATCTTGCGCAGACGAGGGACGACGACTGCCGTTTAGTTGGCCCTAAATTGAGATTTTAGGGCCGACGAACTGGTGCCATTTCGCCGCGCCGTTGACAATATATAAGTCAATGGCAGACGCTGAAACTATGTACAGATAAGTCGTCTGCTATCATCTTTCCTTACGCTAGTAATATAATAAGTCAATGGCAGACGCTGAAACTATGTAAAGATACATCGTCTGCTATCATCTTTCCTTATGCTAGTAATATAATAAGTCAATGGCAGACGCAAGTCAATGGCAGACGCTGAAACTATGTAAAGATACATCGTCTGCTATCATCTTTCCTTACGCTAGTAATATAATAAGTCAATGGCAGACGCTGAAACTATGTAAATATTTAGATAGAAGACAATACCGACCAGCTTATGCCAGGTGACTGTGGGCACAGGGTTTCCAGCTGCTCTGCATTCCAATACAGCAGCGCCCCCTCTCCTGGCGGCCGCGTGCTTCGACTCGGGCGACGCTCTGAGACTCGGCGGGACGAGGACTTCCACTGTGTGGACTTGGTCCCTCGCCACGCGGTCCGATATTTGACATACGTAGTCGCCGGCGTCCTGAAATACCCAGAATTGGGTATTTGACAATATTAAAAATATACTACAAATTGTAGAAAATAGCGTAAAAAAGCATAGAGTAATAAATAGTGTGTGTGTGTGTGTGTGTGTGTGTGTGTGTGTGTGTGTGTGTGTGTGTGTGTGTGTGTGTGTGAGTGTGTATGTATATTCCATAACTCTTAAACGAATTAACTGATTTTCATGGTAAACTTGCTAGATAAACAGCCTATCCTGGGGACACAGGATAGGCTACTTTTTTCACGCAGACGAAGAACTTTAATAATATGATTTAAAGAAAAAGCAAAATATTTTTATAATCCACCCTCCGGCTTGTAGATTTATGTATGAGAATTAACGATTTGCTCTCAGGGCAATTGAAGAACCGCAGAGCTAAGAGAAAGTGATTTGGAAGATTTCTTTAATCTAAAACTGAAATCTGCACTCAAATGACTTTTTATCTGTGGTATAATGCATGAGAGACAGCGTTTCGCTTTTTACGTTTGTTTTATTAAATTACATTAATAGAACTGCCTTTTTTATGTGTTAATTAATACTTAATTCTATCTGAACCTTGGACGCTTCGCTGTGGCTCAGTCTTTTAACAACGGCTAACTCACTTCAAATTTGAAAGCGGGTCTTGTTGGCGAGTTAGTTCTCCTCGCTTTCGGCAGATGGCGCCGTAAAAAAGCAATGTCTTCATTGTTCTTATTTCTTTGTGTTCATGTATGCCTGGTACTTTGTGGGTGAAAATTCTGTTTTAAGCATATCATTTGGCAGGCCAACGGTCACCTGATGGTAAGTGGCTACCGTCGCCTATAACAAGCAACGCCATTGATAAGGGATAGGAAGGGGGTAATGGGCTCTGGCATCCCATGCATAAGGAGGTGGCGACAGTCGCCAGACTGGACTGTCCAAATGACTGATATTTTGTTCCGCTATTCGCTTATACATTGACACCTATAATTTTAGCGTAAATTTAATCACATCCTTCGTCATTTAAAACAAATGAGTTCGTAAAAGGTTCTTTTTTTTCAAAAATATTTCTATATATATTTTTATTGCAACCACATGTCCTAAACATTAAATAATCTATACTATAATATTATAAAGCTGAAGAGTATGTTTGTTTGTTTGAACGCGCTAATCTCAGGAACTAGTGGTTCGAATTGAAAAATTCTGTTTGTGTTGGATAGATCATTTATCTTTAAGGCTTTAGGCTATATAACATCACGTTGCGACTAATAGGAGCGAAGAAACAGTCGAAAATGTGGAAAAAACGGGGAAAATTATTCATCTTTGAGGGCTTCCGTTGCGTGCGCTGCGAAAACCGTTCGAGATACCCAAATCATTCCCAAAATAACTATTCCACGCGGAACAAGTCGCGAGCACCAGCTAGTAAAAGATATTTTGATAATACACTGTTGAAAGGTTTTGTATGCTAGGTCATTGTTGGCGACGGGACGTGTTACGGCAAGTCTATGGCTATCGCTGGATAAACTTGCGGCCGTCGATGACCATGGGTTGTTGTGGACTGTATATTTAGGGTTGCAGCCGGACGAAAGATAGAAGATTTACATTTAATTCGTTTATTCGTCGATTAGATTTTAACAAGTTACTGCTCGAAAAGAAGAGTGTGAATGCGTGAGTGTGAATCCGAGTGAGTGTCCGAATATGAGTGAGTGTCCTACTTTTTTTTTTTTTTTTTTTTTTTTTTTTTTTTTTTTTTTTTTTTTTTTTTTTTTTTTTTTTTTTTTTAATGAACTCCAACTCGAGATGGGTATGGTTCAGTCCATAGGGGACTTTGGAACCGTCACCGGGCGTATTCTTTTATACTCCTTCGACCGTGCCGAGTGGGGCTGACTCCGGGTTCCATTTTTTATCTTTCCAGCCCCCTTCGGATTTTTATCTTTTTCCCCTTTCGGATCGTTCCCACGGTCTAGGACTGGCGGCCAGATGTTTACAAGGTACCGCAATAAAACCTTTGCAGAAGTCTCGCTATTACTTCCGGTCACCCAAAGGCACAACAATGAAAGTTACCTTTCCTTTTATCTCAATATGTTACCTCTGGGTGTCCCTTATTATGAACAAAGGGCGAAAGGTTTTATTACGGTACAAACAAAGTGCATTTACAATTAGTTCTAGCTATTTACATCATTCTTTCTCACGCAATAAAATAACTATTATTTCTAACCTAATATCTATACATAACATGATATCTCATACATATACACATTACACCTTATACATAACTTAATACTAGGACCTACTCAGCCGTCCGCAACAGTCATTTTATTTGAATTTACTTTTTTTTTTCAGTTTCAAACTATGTTATCAGCGAGTAACATCCGTACTAATCCGTACTAATATTATAAATGCGAAAGTTTGTATGGATGTTTGTTACTCTTTCACTTCACGCAAAAACTACTGAACCGATCACCATGAAATTTTGCATACACATCGTCTGAGACACCAGAAAGGACATAGGGTACCTTTCATCCAGATCGCGGACGAAGTCGCGGGTACTAGCTAGTATATTATAAAGTTACGCGGACGAAGTCGCGTGCAACAGCTAGACAAGTATAAAAATTTTTAGTGTGTAGCTTTAACAAAAATAAGGCCGAATTTACATATATATATCCGCTAGATATCCGCTATTAAAGATAGCAAAAACTTGAATTCTCTATGCCCACGATTCACTCACTATCAACTAAAGTATTTGCGAGTTATTCAAAAATTCATAACGAAAGAAAAAAAATTAAATAGCTAAACGCTATTTAAAAATATGAAAGTACTAAAGTGCATTTAGCATTTTTAAGGCATTCATTCAAAGACCTATTTGTACGAATTTTGTTATGACCTAAATTACAGCTCGGAGTATATTACCAGACCACATTTCGCGGTTACTACCATGACGACATGTCTCTTTATTTTATAATACTACTAACTGGTGCCCGTGACTTCGTCCGCGTGGAATAGTTATTTTGGGAATGATTTGGGTATCTCGAACGGTTTTCGCAGCGCACGCAACGGAAGCCCTCAAAGATGAATAATTTTCCCCGTTTTTTTACACATTTTCGACTGTTTCTTCGCTCCTATTAGTCGCAACGTGATGTTATATAGCCTAAAGCCTTCCTCGATAAATGATATATCCAACACAAAAAGCATTTTTCAATTCGAACCACTAGTTCCTGAGATTAGCGCGTTCAAACAAACAAACAAACAAACAAACTCTTCAGCTTTATAGTATTAGTAATAGATAGCTTACTAGCTGTTGCACGCGACTTCGTCTGCGTTGATAAAGCAATATATCGCCTGACATCGTTATTGCTATTACACTTAGCCAGGAGTTAGTTTCCTTAATTTTAGATAATCCCTCGGGAGTAGTACTTTTTTTCTGGATGAAAGGTACCCTATGTCCTTTCTGGTGTCCCAGACAACGTGTATGCAAAATTTCATGGTGATCGGTTCACTAGTTTTTGCGTGAAGTGAAAGAGTTACAAACATCCATACATACATCCATACATCCATACAAACTTTAGCATTTATAATATTAGTACGAATGTTACTCGCTGATAATATGTAATTATAGCTTCCCGAATTTTTCAAATTTGTCCATTTTTATACTTTTTAGAGTTCTATTAAGAGTTTCGCGATGCAATTTGAGTCATCAAACCATAGATAAATGATTGGTCTCGTCGCTGCGCGCTCGATTAGATACCGCCGTCGTACTTGTAAAATGAGGCATAAAATAGTACGCCGAATTCGGCGTACCCGAGCCAGTCACACTGCAAACTGTCTGTGATGTGTACGTGCCGAATGTTTTATTACATTTTAGGCATAATAAAATGCCAGTTTGCGTATGTAGTGAAACTGTGTAAAAATATAATAAAACTGTGTAAAAAGTGATAAAAGTGACGATTTTTCACACACACTACAATAAAAAGTTGCCACGTTTTCGGAGCTATTGCTTTTGTATAGCGCTCTATCTAGTCGAGCGCAGCGAGACCAATCAATTATCTTTGGTTACTATGTTAAAAAATTGCACCCGTGCGAAGCCGGGACGGGAGCGAGTATTTAATTTTGAATTTTTTCTCTTCAAATTATCATTTTAATTTTTTTTCTAAACACTCCAAAAACGTTAATGGCCGCTTTAAACGGTAATTGGTTAAGAGAAAAAAAAATGATAATTGCCATTATAAAACCTTGGGGCGGTTGGTTGCCTCGTTATTTTTTATGTGTGGCAACACCGAGGTACGATTTCGCGAGCAATTTTCGCCCGCCATGTTGTCTTTTTACGACGTCATTGTCATTCGAATGCAGGTTGAGTTGAATAATATCGGAGGACAAAAGAAATGAAACGGGGCCTTCGGAATAAAATTCATCTTAAATTTTAATGTCGTTAAATTTAACCGGGTTTGCAATTGACATGGTACCGTTTATGTTGATTTTGATTATCATCATAATTTAAGACCCACACCAAAGATAATTTGATTGGTCTCGCTGATAGAGCGCTATACAAAAGCAATAGCTCCGAAAACGTGGCAACTTTTTATTGTAGTGTGTGTGAAAAATCGTCACTTTTTATCACTTTTTATACAGTTTTATTATATTTTTACACAGTTTCACTACATACGCAAACTGGTATTTTATTATGGCTAAAATTTAATAAAACATTCGGCACGTACACATCACAGACAGTTTGCAGTGTGACTGGCTCGGGTACGCCGAATTCGGCGTACTATTTTATGCCGCATTTTACAAGTACGACGGCGGTATCTAGTCGAGCGCAGCGAGACCAATCATTTATCTATGTGTTATTTGTTAATTGTCTTCTTTCTTTCTTTCTTTTTTGTTTACCTTTTTGCATGTTTTCTCCCAGCTCCGATTCAAAATATGTTTTAGTAATTTAGTGGAAACTTTGCTGATTTATGTTTTTCTTATATTATGTATGTGTAATGTGTATCGAGATATTGTTTGTTTCCCAAATATAAATAAAATAAAATGAGATTTTTATTTAGTTTTACCTGTGGTCCGACGTCAGTTATTTGTAAGTTATATCCATCGACCAGTCGAAACCGCTCGTCTCTCGTGACCATCAAACTGGCAGCTGTCAAAACAGCTGGCCCCCGACGCCACAGCAGCACCAGGGATCCTGGAAAGTTCATTTGTGGTATTTATTTTATTCGTCTGGCAACCTTTTGGGGCGTTCAAGTATATTACGTAATAAAAAATCCTGTGTAGAAGTCCGGTATTTACCCGACCCTGCTAGAATTAAGGAAATTAGAATTTTTTTTTTTTTTTTTTTTTTCTCTCCTTAATAATCTACAATCAGTCTTCCAGACTTTAATCAGATTCGTTGAGCGATTTTATGTCTTTCAGAGAGAGCGGGCCAACGCCCGATCTTCTCCATCACAGAATCTGCTTCCTTTTCAGCCTATCAGTTCTTACAGCAACATTAAGCAATTGAATGGCGAGGCTATTTGGGTGTCGTTTAAGGCGCTCAGCATGTTTTTTCCTATACCTTTCGATCTCATCGGTGACTGTTGGGATGTTCAAATATTCGTGGATTTCGTCATTTCTAGAAAACCATGGAGCGTTGGTGATAGTGCGCAGGATGCAGTTTTGAGCACGTTGGAGGCAAAGTATGTTAATTTTGGAAATTAGAAATAAGGAATAAAAATATACCTATAGGTAATATAGAAAGAATAGGACAGACAGACAACAGGAAATCCCACCCGAAAAAGCATGAATGAGTGATGGATAAAAGAAGGATAAATGAAGAATGAAAGTGCGAGAGGCATGCTTGATAGAACTGGAATGAATGAGAAATGTAAAAATAGGCTTCAGAGCACGATGCTGGAGGGATTCTAGAAAAAAGAAACGTAAAAAAAAAGTATATTACATAAAGTAATTTTTGAAAATTTTCGACTTCATGTAACGCGCCGTAATCTATTTCTGTACCCCCCTTTAGCCAGCCCCCCCCCCACCATCCCCCACCCAAAACGTTACGAAACAACCAAGTGACCATTTTTACCAACGAAAAGTGTTGCCAACTTGGGAAAACAAAATAAAAATGACGTACACAAAGATAATTGATTGGTGTCGCTGCGCTCGACTAGATAGAGCGCTATACAAAAGCAATCGTTCCGAAAATGTGGCAACTTTTTATTGTAGTGTGTGTAAAAAATCGTCACTTTTATTTTGTTATGCCTAAAATTTTACAAAACATTCGGCACGTACACATCACAGACAATTTGCAGGGTGACTGGCTCGGGTACGCCGAATTCGGCGTACTATTTTATGCCGCATTTTACAAGTACGAAGGTCGTATCTAGTCGAGCGCAGCGAGACCAATCGTTTATCTATGGACGTACAATACAATTGAAGGATTCGTTTTACAAGAATGTAACGTTTTACAATAAAAATTGCGTTAATTTTGGATGATCCCTTGGGAATAGTACCTACTTACTTTTTTTCTGGATGAAAGGTACCCCATGTCCTTTTCTGTATCCCTGACAACGTGTGTGCGAAATTTCATTTAGATCGGTTTAGTAGTTAAGGCTTAGTTGAGGCGTGAAAAGGTTACAGAACAGATAGACAGTTACTTTCAAATAAAATATTAGTACAGGTAGGTAATTATTTTACTGATTAAAAAGCCTTCTTACCCAAATTTTGGACCTGGCAGGGCAGCAGCAAAGTATCTCCGACCACTGTTCTAAACGAATGACCTCGCGACAAAAACCTCGGACCATCATCTGGAAAAAAAATGGAAAAATTACAGACGGTCTGCCCAAATTAATGCGAAAGGCAGTATGCACTGCCACTGCTTTCCAAATCCAAACCAGAGCTATATTTGCAAACAAAGATAATTGATTGGTCTCGCTGCGCTCGACTAGATAGAGTGCTATACAAAAGCAATAGCTCCGAAAATGTGGCAACTTTTTATTGTAGTGTGTGTAAAAAAATCGTCACTTTTTACCCAGTTTTATTATATTTTTACACAGTTTCACTACGCAAACTGGTATTTTATTATGCCTACAATTTAATAAAACATTCGGCACGTACACATCACAGACAGTTTGCAGTGTGACTGGCTCGGGTACGCCGAATTCGGCGTACTATTTTATGCCGCATTTTACAAGTACGACGGCGGTATCTAGTCGAGCGCAGTGAGACCAATCATTTATCTATGTTTGAAAAGGTCCCGAGACCCTGAGATGGAGCGTCAAGGCAAGCACCCTAACCACTCATCCGAGGTGAGTGTGTTGGTTAATGTGAAGGACATTCAACTTAGTGCTGGCAGTTTATTTATAGTTTATTTATTTTTCATCTTGTAAGCTATGAGAGACAATACACGCATGATCGTATGGAGGTCCCTAGACGATCATACGGCATGACATCAATCAATACAATTAAACGGTCATGCATGCATGACAGCACGTAACGCATGTCATGACGCACGATCGTCTGGGGACACCTTAGGAAGAAGTTGAGGGTAGTTTTCGATGCCGCGATTATTCAAATCTACCACCGCTGCAGCGCCGCCGCGCCGAGCCGGTGAGACAGATTTATTTTAAATTTGGAAGATAATTTTTAAGCTGTCAAACACAATGGAATCTTGGCTTTAAAAGTTGTAGAAACTTTTTTTAAATAAATCCCTTCTTTGCAGACAGTTTTACTCGTACCTACTTCTCAGGGGACCTACTATTGAAATTTAAAACTTTTCCGGATTTCCGGCTTCGCACCGGATGCAATTTTTTTCTGTGAACTATGTATATGTCGTCGGCACATCGTAGAATTGGGCATATCATGATATTCCTGGGGCCCTAGCCAAGAGCATACCAATGCAAACGTTTCGTTGCGTTCTGACGAATAGAAACATAATAAAGCCCGGTGATTGGTCAAAAATTTATGTGGGCGTTACAACAACCAATCACCGGGCTTTATTTATTTTTGACTTTTGGTGAAAGATTTTTGATTTCATACTTTACGATCTGTCCAATTCTACGATCTGCCCACGACATATTATACAAGCCTTCCTAGTATATGTTAAACTATAGCCAGGAACCATATCGCCCAAATCAGCTTTCAAATAAAAAATATCACATTAAAAGCAGTCCAGCCGTAAAGGAGCTATGATGCTTCAGACACACCTGATTAAAACACAGATATTTACTTATATAGGTATATACAGTTCCAACTTATAACAACCCTGTTAAGAACCATTTCGATCAAATAAGCTATCAAAAAAATATACCGCATCAAAATCGGTCCAGCCGTAAAGGAGGTATGATGCTTCAGACACACCTGATTAAAACACAGATATTTACTTATATAGGTATATACAGTTCCAACTTATAACACCCCTGTTAACAACCATCTCGATCGAATCAGCTATCAAAAAAATATACCGCATCAAAATCGGTCCATCCGTTTGGGGACTATAATGCCGCAGACAGGTATACAGGTAAATTTTTTGCGTCGGGCGTCGGTTGGGGGTTAAAATAATCAATTGGAACTTACTTCTGTTGTTCTGCGCATGCGCAGCCATAAGCGCAGCAGCCAGTATGAGCCAAGCACCCTCCATGGTCCTCACTCGCCGCAACAACGGTCAACAACACTCATCTGTCAACAAAAACATCAAAAATTTACTGTATTATCACTTACTAGCTGTTGCACGCGACTTCGTCCGCAGTAACTATGTACTAGAGAAGATTTTTGTTTTTTTTGTTTGTAATGAGTTATGATCACAGCATAATTATGCTGAGTTGGGTGCCTATTTGGGTCGATGCACTGGTGCATGCACTGGCAAATATGAGACAGTATGGCAAGTATTGCCAATATGATTAAGCCATATTGGCAATACTTGCCATACGGTATTACTGTACTGTCATAATATACTAAGCCAACTCAATAAAATTACTTTTCTTTCTTTCTTTCTAATGAATAAACTCAAAAACTACTGAACCGATTTTAAAAATTCTATCACCTATAGAAAGCTACATTATTAGCGAGTAACATAGAATAAATTTTAATAAAGTTACGTGTACAAAGTCGCGTGAAACAGCTAGTTAATAATTAGTAAAACATTTTATACATCTCCTATTTTAAGCCAGTGATTATTTATCATTAAAACATACTAGTAATCCTTAGATTTATGATTGGTCTCGCTGCGCTCGAATAGATAGAGCGCTATACAAAAGCAATAGCTCCGTGAATACGGCAACTTTTTATTGTAGTGTGTGTAAAACATGGTCACTTTTTATCACTTTTTACACAGTTTTATTATATTTTTACAAAGTTTCTCTACGCAAACTGGCATTTCATTATGCTCAAAATTAAATAAAACATTCGGCACGTACACATCACAAACAGTTTGCAGTGTGACTTGCTCGGGTACGCCGAATTCGGCGTAGTATTTATTGCCGCATTTTACAAGTACAACGGCGGTATCTAGTTGAGCGCAGCGAGACCAATCATTCTTCTATGCCAGTAATCATTATAATATTAAACATAAATCATTCTTAAATCCTTCGAAACCAGACTAAAAAAACCCCCGAAAAAATCCGAGGGAAAAAAGCAAATAAATAAATAATTACCAGCAATAACAAACGACGCCCCCTTAAGAACATGTTGTGAGTGATTGATCCATGTGAATGCCAGGGGAACATTGTTGTTAAGGGTAGGTATAGTAGTGTACTCGTGAATCCGTACTAATATTATAAATGCGAAAGTATGGATGTTTGTAACTCTTTCACGCAAAAACTACTGAACCGATAACCATGAAATTTTGCATACACGTTGTCAGGGACACCAGAAAAGACATAGGGTACGTTTCATCCAGAAAAAAGTACTGCTCCCGAGGGATTATCTAAAATTAAGGAGACTAACTCCTGGCTAAGTATAATAGCAATAACGATGTCAGGTGATATATTGCTTTTTCAACGCGGAGGAAGTCGCGGGCACCAGCTAGTCACTCGTATACACTGGACCGCAAAGAAAAGGGGTCAGTTAGAAAATCTTCTATATTTTCAAAAGTATCTGACCTAGCTTTATGAAATAAAGACTAAATTAAAGAATATATTAGTGATCACCATGTCCGGCGTTATAATTGATATTTTTCTTTTAACACGGACGTCTAGAACCAGCTAGTCTAGAAAAAAAAATACTAAAATAAATAATAAAAAAATACTCTATCCAACACAAAAAGAATTTTTCAATTCGAACCACTAGTTCCTGAGATTAGCGCGTTCAAACAAACAAACAAACTCTTCAGCTTTATAATATTAAGTATAGATATATTTTTTTCATACTATTCATACAACCTCTTGACTGTTTTATATCTATTTTTTATATCTCTTGACTGTTTTAGGAAAATAAACAATTACACAATATAGATATAAAATAAAATAAGCAATCGCGTTAGTCTGTTTTTTTTTGTAGCAGTAAAACTGACTGCGCCTTAACGGCTTTTATTCCTTCTGATTGATTCCCCTACGCAAGGGCGGGAGGGTTGCTTTTAGGGGACAAGCAACCCTCGAATATTATGGCATTTAGCGATCATGGCATGTTATTAAAATACCTTTGCAAACGGAACATGTCTCATTCATGTTAAGTTGTCAGCGAAATGTTAGAAATTTATTGCAATAGCGACCCACCCATGGCTTCGCGTTGAGTTGAAATTTTCAAAAAATCTTTCTTTCAAAATTCAAAAAAATTAAGTAAGCAGAGGAAAGCGCCTACGTTTTATACAATGTAAAGAATTACTTGTTTTATACTGTCTGGCATGTAATGTAATGTAATTTTGTGAAGCTTAGACAAAATTACACACTCCAATCCTAAAAATGTGCATTTTAAAAAAAAAATATGTTAGAAGAAACTGTCAATGCAATTGGTTTGAAAAAAATATATGTTATACTTAAACATGTGAAGAACAAATTGTATTGTTTAGAATTTTCATCGAAGCAGTAGAAACCCCACAATAAAAGTTAGAACATAAGAAGAATTTGACTTATATTGAAATTTGTTGCGAAAACGGTTTATTGCGCGCAAATGATTTCTACACCGAATAATAAGTCAATATCATTTAAAAAAAAATTATTGATTTTTTTATTTTTTTTTAAATGTAGTTTTAATGAAAAGTACAAAAAACCACATTTATCAGGCCTGTTGAATTGTTTCCGCCGCCTCGGAACTCTAAATATATGGAGCTACAGTGTCTCAGTGACTGCGTTGATGTGTGGATTAAGTTTGTGTTTTTCGTGCGGAATTAGTTTGATATATATAAACATTCTAAAGGTCATATCGGTGAAGGTCAAATCGTCAATGTCATTCGCCTTTGTGAATCCCTTAAGAAATTTATCTTAAGAAATCTTAATTACAAGCTTAAGAAAGAGACGCGCTGGGCGAAGAAGAAAGTCGTGGCTCAGGAATATCAGAGAGTGGACTGGAATTGGCTCAACGAGCAGCTGTTCCAGTTGGCTCTTGATAGGGACCGGTTCAGGAGGTTGACGGCTCATCCAGTGGAGGGAGGCCATCCATTATGGTACCTTTCATCCAGAAAAAAAGTACTGCTCCCGAGGGATTATCTAAAACTAATCCTAATCAAATCAATAAATCTTTTCAATACTTAATAATAATTTTAATAATTTTTTCAATCTTTTCAAGGTTCGAGTGAACAGGCATCTTCTGGGTGAGCTCTTAGGCCAATCCATCTTAGGCCTAATCCTTGCCACATGGCTGGTTGTTGGCCAAGAGCTAACCCATCTCTTATATATATTAAAAAAAAACTAACTCCTGGCTAAGTGTAATAGCAATGACGATGTCAGGCGATATATTATTGCTTTTTCAACGCGGACGAAGTCGCGGTCACCAGCTAGTTATCTCATAATCCAGATATCAAACATTAAATTGACCTTAAAATTTTACTGTCCAATGAAAGCAGGATATGAAAAGCTTAGCCCACAAATATTGAGCCCCTCGACATCTGCTCGATGGGAGCGCAAACCAATGAGAAACCAATATAATCAGTCAGCGAATACTTCTCGATACAAATTGATTTCTACCCTACTTAAAACGTATAGCACTACAACTTAATTCAGAGTTCCCTGTCTTGGATTTTAAATTAAGAACGTTTCCTTTTAGATGTGTGCGCTTATATGATAGGTACTGGCTGGTGGCCACGACTTCGTTCCCGTTGACAAATGAAACATTTAGATAAAACTAGCTGACCCGACAAACGTTGTTTTGCCAAAAATAATAAAAAATAAATTTTTGGGGTGGACCAAAAATAGATGTAGCTGATTCTCAAACCTACCCGATAAGCACACAAAATTTCATCAAAATTGGTCCAGCCGTTTTGTCCAACACGAGAATTTTATATATTAGATATAAAAGCCAGTGGTATGAAAATTTCGAATGCGCTATGTTATGTGTTATATTTATAGATGGGTAAGCACTGCAGTATTTACTCAAGCCAGAGTAAATACTGAGTAAATACTATTTAAGTACTCTTTTTTTACTTTATACTCAGTATTTATGTTTTACTAACGAAAACTTAATTAGCTATTGTTTTTTTTCTAATATTTATACTAAATATCTTTGAGGATGGTAACACCTACTGCCCAGAAGATTTTCATGAGCCTGGGCCCGCCATTAAGAATAAAAACCAAGAAATTGAAAATAAAAATAATGTGAACCGGGAAAGCTAAATTTTTGATATTATGTGGGGGAGGCCTAGAAAAGCTTAATTTGAAAAACTCGACCAAGATATCTTGGTTGCATTTTCCGCCATCTTGAAAAAAGCGTTTAATTCAGTTTTTTTACAATAACTCGGCTCTCCGTCGAGATACGAAAATTGGGATGAAATACTTTTTTGTTTCTTTTTTTATGCTCTATAATTTAGGTCCTATACATTTTCCACCTATCTTTCATCGTTATTGAGATATCGATCGAAAAAATAAAAAATGTAGGTAGTGAAATTAGTTTTTTGCAATTTTCTTTTTTTAGGTGATAGATATCGGAAAAATATGTGTTATCAAACTTGTAGAGAGTGTTCAGACCTACAATTTAGTTTTTGAATTTTTTAATTTGGACAAATATTACGACCTCTAGCGAGCCGCAAAGTCGGTGAGGCTTCGCCAAGTTTCGATGTAATACCAGCAGTTTTGATGTAATACCGCCCAGTTTCGATGTAATATGTAGCGCGTCAGATTTTAATACCAGGCTTGATATCCTGGTTTTGCTGATCCTTAATCTGACAATTATATGGAGGGGTTTTCTTAATCTGACGGTTTAAAAAAAATTCTTTTTAGGTCTTTTTAATCACTGAATGTGATCTAAATCAAAATATGCTCCGAAAATAGCATTCAAATAGACATAAAAATAATACAGCATTTTTTCATTGTTTCCGGCTTTCATTTTACAATTTTTTGAGGTTATTTTGCCCATAAAAACACACACTTGAAAATACTATAAGTCGACATTGTAGCAGATATTAAATTTACACAATTTAATTTGTGACCTTCCCATTTCCTTTTGTCACGCTCAAATCGTCAGATTATTAAAATGGACACTTTTTAGCATGTAATTAATCTACCATAGCTTAATCTAACGCGCTCGAGTAAACCCCTACTGTTAAATGAAAAAGGCTAAAATAAGAAGATAAAGAAGAAAATAAAGAAAAGAAAATCTAAAGGAAACCCGTGTGTATTTACAGTTGAAAATCTAACAAGCTAATGATTAAAAAAATACATGAAAAATATATAAAAATTGACACTACAAAAAGAACACTGATTTAAAATATAAAAACGGCCAGTGCTACATTAAAAAGGTTGTCAACACCTACCATAACAAAATGGATTCCGACGAGCTTTCCTTCCATGGCTGATTTTGCCTCAAAGTCTTTAATAAATGTATTGCAAACCTCTTTATATGCTTGTTTTTTTTTTTCAGGAATTCACCCAATTATTATATCTTCTTTATATTCCTATGTCCCCTAGATGGGGCAGAGGGCCTCCACAATGCGCTGCCATCCCGTTCGATTTCGAGCTTCACGCTTTAATTCGCTCCAAGTCTTCCCTATGTTCTTCGCCTCTGCGATTATTATATGCATTTATTATTAACTAGCTGCTGCACGCGACTTCGCCCGCGTAACTTTATAAAATATAGCCTAAAGCCTTCCTCGATAAACGATCTATCCAACACAAAAATAATTTTTCAATTCGAACCAATAGTTCCTGAGATTCCGCGTTCAAACAAACAAACAAACTCTTCAGCTTTATAATATTAGTATATTATTCGTCATGCAGCATAAAACATGTAAACGCATGTCATGCCAAATGATCGTCTAGGGAGGGACCCCTTTATGAAGAAATTATGAAATATTTAAGGCTAGCGAAAGACATAAACTCATAGATAAACATGAACTCCACCATGAAGACACTGAAAATTAATTAGGATGTCTTTTTAATCAATATTTTTCTTGGCATTATATTGTTGTTGATTTTATTATACACCATATCCGAAAACACAAAATAAATCAAATAAAAAGTTTTTACTGTCTCTAGTGAGTAAATACTCACCTAATTTAGTAAATACTGAGTAAATACTAAAAAAGAGTATTTACTCTGACTCAGTTTTTACTGCCTTACCCATCGCTAGTTATATTACTTATATTACGTTCTATTTTGTTGAACATTTTAGAATATCTGAAGTTTCGGAGACATTGCGCCCAGCGAATTTGAAAGATATATATTATTTCGATACTTGCGCCAACTACACAATATTATTTAAAAAAAAGAACAATATTATGTTCTTTCGGCGCGTTCGAATTGTGAAAATTTAAATTTTATAATCATTCGTTATCATTTGACGACACGTTTGGTCTAGTGGCTAGTAACCCTAGCTGTTAACCAAGCGGTCGCGGGTTCGAATCCCGCTAGGGGCAAATGTTTATGTGTTGACACTTTACCTTTGCACCTGAGTCATGGATGTTTTGTATTTATAATATGTATGTATTTACAAAAAAAATGTATGTAGTATATCAACTGTCTGGTATCCATAATACAAGCATTAAGTTGCTTACTTTGGAACTAGATGGTGATGTGTGGAATGTATGAATATTTAGATTTATTTTATATTTATTCGTAAGTAGTAACTTCCAGGTTACGACCTGGAACCTCCGACATACGTGTCGGAGGTGACACGCACAATTTTTTTTCGGACAGTAATTCTGATATTGTCAAAGTCAACCCCACCCCACTGTGTGGGAACATCCCTAATTTTAGGGATCAAAAGACACACAATATAAAGGGCTGTAACAAGATTTGACATTCATACTAATAAGTGCTCGTTGCGAAGGGCTCGGCTCGACGTCCTTAGGGAGTGTGATTCAATTCTGTCCTGGGACTTTTTATACGTTTTTTAATGGTGGACATGTTTACAAATTGGGGACATAATTATTCATTAAGTCTGTTGTGATTAGATAATAGATGTTATTATATATCTATGTGTATATATTATCTTTTTTTTTAAATAATAAAAATATTATTATGTTGGTTTGTGTATGTCTCAAAAACTGGAGAATGGGTAGACCGATTTTTATTCAGTTTTCACATATAGAATGAGGAATAAATGAGGAAGATTTTTTGAAGTGAAATCTTCTTTAGGCACGTTGGGCATTTTTGAGATGGGAAAAAAACATTGAACTCGCGACATGTTACCGTAACCGACACCTCTGCTGTATAATAAGTATGTTGTACTTTCCTGACGATTCAAAAAATACACACGTAATTCTTCATAGTTATCACTCCTGTCGGCACTCCCGGAGTGCCACTATTTTTTTATACTTATACGAAAACTGCATTAGATATTTGTCTTTTTTAATGTTTATTTTCTTAGTTTAATAATTGGTCTCGCTACGCTCGACTAGATACCGCAGTCGTACTTGTAAAATGTGGCAACAAATACTACGCCGAATTCGGCGTACCCGAGCAAGTCACACTGCAAACTGTCTGTGATGTGTACGTGCCGAATGTTTTATTAAATTTTGGCCATAATAAAATGCCAGTTTGCGTATGTAGTGAAACTGTGTAAAAATATAATGAAACTGTGTAAAAAGTGATAAAAAGTGACGATTTTTTACACACACTACAATAAAAAGTTGCCGCATTCACGGATCTGTGGTTTTTGTACAGCGCTCTATCTAGTCGAGGGCAGCGAGACCAATCATTGATCTATGGTTTATTTTGTTCGCAACGCGTGTCACTGTTTAACCCTTTCGAGCTGGTATCTTCAATAGACACCCCTCGCTGAAGGGGTGGTCAAATTAATCCCTATCCCAATAAACACACATGGGAAAGCATTAAGCACAAGTTCCCAAGTTAAACGGGTGACAAATACTTTAAGTAAATACTGTGCCAAAGGTTAACAATTAATAATGGACTTTCAGCTTTCGATTTAAATAAAAAAAAAAGCTATAAAAAAATTGCAATTATTTTTTAAGTCAAACATTATTATTCAATTGTATTCATTTATTTTCTTAATTTTTTATTTTACTATAAAAAAAATTATATTGTAAAAAACTTAATTTTATTATTTTTTTGTATTGCTTTTTTTGTATTTTTTATTTTTTTTATTTTTTTTATATACGAAATAAAAAACAGTAGCACTCCGGGAGTGCCGACAGAAGTGAAAACTTGAACGTGTTTATTTTTTGAAGGTATTATTTTATTGTGCAGGAAATACTTTTAAATGAAGTGTTTTTATCCTACTATCCTACTAATCCTACTAATATTATAAATGCGAAAGTTTGTATGGATGTATGGATGTATGTAACTCTTTCACGCAAAAACTACTGAACCGATCACCATGAAATTTTGCATACACGTTATCTGAGACACCAGAAAGGACATAGGGTACCTTTCATCCAGAAAAAAAGTACTGCTCCCGAGGGATTACCTAAAATTAAGGAAACTAACTCCTGGCTAAGTATAATAGCAATGACGATGTCAGGCGATATATTGCTTTTTTAACGCGGACGAAGTCGCGGGCACCAGCTAGTATATTATAAGATCACCTTAAGGACTTTTAGAATGGGCACCAGCTAGTAGGCTATATTTTATAAAGTTGCGCGGACTAAGTCGCGTGCAATAGTTAGTCACGAATAAATACAGGATTGTTCGCAATAGTACTCGTACAGTGATTATGGAGTGGGTAACGCAATCATTTTCACATAAATCGTGGATTACGAACCGAGTTGAAGTCAGGATATGGTGTACGGCAGGTGCGTCCGACTTCTCATAAATTGTTGACGATGTAAACACAAGGTCCCGCGTTTTGCGAGGAATCGCTAGTGAATTTATCATAACATAAATGCAGTGGCAGGGCATGCTATAAATGATGTAAAAAACGAAGTCCCCGTAGATAGAAACAATTAGATTGAATTGACCGTAGATAGATAGACTGAATTCGAAATATATTATGCATTAAAGTTCGCTGTATGTAGCCCATTTGTCGATTACTCTATGTAAGAGCGTACCGTATCTTCCTTTTTTATTCTATCTACGAAATCGCTCTGTTTTCACTCCTATAATATTCGTCTTAAAGATTTGCAAAACTTCACGAAAATAAAAAACAAATATGATAAATGATGATAAACAATAATAATAAATGATAATGCACAAAAGAGGTGTATCAGAGCAATGTTTAAATTAAAAGTAACAGACAGTTGTATGCCCTATTTTAAAAAACATAAAATACTAACACTTCCTTCACTTTTTATATATGAAGTTGTAGTATATGTAAAATCGAATCCTACATTATTTGGACGAATTTCAGAAAATAGTAAGAGAGCTCAAAGAGATCCGTATAGGCTATGTATACGCAGGGCACATACAACTCTTATGCACGAAAGTGTTTTTTGTCAAGCACCAGTTATTTATAACAAGATCCCGAACAATATTAAGCAGCTCAATATTAATATATTTAAGAAGAAAATTAAACAAATACTAGTGGATAAATGTTACTATGATTTGAAAGACTATATCTCTGATAATAACTTAGTAGATGGTAGTGATTAATTTCTTATATTGTTATGTAGTGTTCTCAAAATATTTGCACACCCCAAAGGGTAGAATGTAGCGAGCCTTATTTATTATAAAACCATTGTAATAACCTATGTTCAGCAAATAAATTATTATTATTATTATTATTATTATTATTAAATATACTACGACTATAGATTTCGCACTACATAAAAAAACAATACGAATTTTATGGAACATTTAAAAGAAATAGTGACTTTACATCAACGCATTGGAGTTCAAAATGAATAGTAGAAGTTGGTCGTTACTATTTTTCACCATTGACTCCGCCATGATTCCGTTTTAGGCGTACTTTTTATATGCCGCTTTGGCATTTGTGACGCAAAATCCATACTTTGTAGTACTTCGATGATTTTAGAATATGTACTAACAATATAAACGCAACAGAATCACACGTAATACATTCTCGTGTGTTTTCATAATATAACAATTTTGAATTGATACCCCCCTGTGGCTTGCGGGATGAAGGAGTCTGCGTGATTTAGAGTTTGCCCTACTGTATTATCGGCTGTGCAGATTTATCGGCACATTTTTTTAACATCATAATTACGTGGATATTTTTAATAGAATAACTCGGTAGACAGGAAAACTAAAAAAAAATAGTGGCACTCCGGGAGTGCCGACAGGAGTGTATTTTTTTAAGAGTCGGGAAATATTTTATTGTGCAGGAAATGAAGTGTTTTTAATAATAATAATAATAATAATAATTTATTTGCAAGAATACTTGGTTACAGCAGGATATTCATATTTATATTAATGTAGTACATACAAGTTTTCTACCTGTGTACAGGTGTGCAAATATTTAAATTTTTGTACAATTAGTCAACAGCTATGTCAAATATACAATTACTACATGTCAAATTCAAAATACTAAAAAAAAAAACACAAAAACAATAAAGTTAGTTACTACCATCAGTGTGTGTTTTGTAAATGTGATAGTACTATACCAGATTTACCTAATGTCATATGAGAAGCATTAATTTATAGTTTTCTTGTTTACATACAAAAAAAATATAGAATAAGTATAAAATACAATTATTAATTATCATGAATACATAGGTACAGCCAGTATTAATGTATTAAATTAAATTTCTTTTCCCCTATCCAATTATTTATTCTTTTAGGTCTGTTAAGTCTATCCATAAAACTGGCATTGATATTTATCAAGGAATTCCTTAACAGAATAAAAACATTCCTCCAGCAACCAGTCCGTCAAAGCCCTACCGAATTTATTAGAAGGCAAGTCAGTTACATACCTAGGCAGTGAATTATAAATAAGAGGAATCATGTAAACACAATTTCTCTTAAATAAGACTAATTTGGGTTTAGGCATTTCCAGACAGATCCGCACACATTCCCTTGTCAATTTATTGTTATTGTTATTAAAAAGGTGCAGATTCTGCTTAGCAAATCTTGCTGCTTCTAATATGTAAATACTAGGTAGTGTTAACAATTTATGCTTTTTAAAAACGGGCCTACACGATTCAGTCCATTTCATTGAGAACATTGCTCTAACACATTTTTTTTGCGCTATGAATGCTCTTGTGTGTGTTACAAAAATTATACTACACTGGCAACATTGCAAAGACAGTCTGAGGCGTACCACGTGACGGATGCCAGCGATCCGCGGGGATAAGTTAGTTTTGCGGTGTGTCCGAGAGTGATGCGTGAGCATATGTAAGTGACCCTGATGCGTGAGCCTCGGAGAGCATAAGAAAGGGCACTACACTACCCACTGCTAGTAAAAAGAGTTAGCTCTCAGTAGCTCCTCTATACTGAAAATGTTGATTAGATAATTTAGACTTTATTTCATAAAAGCTAGGTCTATTTTCTAAGCGACCCTTTTTCTTTGAGGTCAAGTGTCGACACGTTTGGTCTAGTGGCTAGTAACCCTAGCTGTTAACCAAGCGGTCGCGGGTTCGAATCCCGCTAAGGCATATGTTTATGTGTTAACATTTTACCTTTGTACCTGAGTCATGGATGTTTTATATTTATAATATGTATGTATTTACAAAAAAAAAGTATTGTATGTAGTATATCAACCGTCTGGTATCCATAATACAAGCATTAAGTTGCTTACTTTGGAACTATAGATGGTGCTGTGTGGAATGTGTGAATATATTTATTTATTTTTAAGTGTACTTTCATTTTCATCGCGGACGAAGTCGCGGGCACCAGATAGTTTCAAATACGTCGCTTGCTTAGTTACTATACAAATTGCATTACATAGATTAATTAACTGGCGATTAATTAACTATAGATAATGTAATTAACTATCGGGTTGATAGTTAATCAATATAATTGATCCGCTTAATTAAGCTGGCTTCACATGGATGCAAATTTTTTTCTGCAAATTATACTATTGCACGTGACTTGGTCCGTGTAAGTTTATAAAATACTAGCTGGCGCCCGCGACTTCGTCCGCGTTCTGGATGAAAGGTACCCTATGTCCTTTCTGGTGTCCCAGACAACGTGTATGCAAAATTTCATGGTGATCGGTTCACTAGTTTTTGCGTGAAAGCGTAACAAACAAACAAACTCACATTCACATTTATAATACTAGCTGGTGGCCGCGACTTCGTCCGCGTTGAAAAAGCAATATATCGCCTGACATCGTTATTGCTATTACACTTAGCCAGGAGTTAGTTTCCTTAATTTTAGATAATCCCTCGGGAGCAGTACTTTTTTCTGGATGAAAGGTACCCTATGTCCTTTCTGGTGTCCCAGACAACGTGTACCTATGCAAAAAACCAAAATTTCATGGTGATCGGTTCAGTAGTTTTTGCGTGAAAGAGTTACAAACATCCATACATACATCCATACAAACTTTCGCATTTATAATATTAGTAATAGTAATAATTGACTTGGCTCACGAGGTGACCGCCATGTGGGATGTTGATTCGACCATCATCGTCCCGATAGTCGTATCGGCAAACGGTCTTATAGCGAAGAGCCTCGACCAACACCTCAAGAGGCTCTCACTAGATGGCTGGGTCAAGGGTCAGATACAGAAGGCGGTACTTCTTGACACGGCACGAATTGTCAGGAGGTTCCTCACTCTGCAACCCTAACCACCGGTAGCTTGGGCCTTGCCCCGCTGCCTGCGGACTACTAGTTTTAAGTTTTTTTTATGATATTTATTGTTTTTATATATAATATATATTGTAAAAAAAATTAGGATTAAGAGAGAAAATAAATATGTGTAAATAATAGTAATAAAGTAAGGATAGGCTATGTTACTCGCTGATAATATATGTAGCTTACCAAAAGTGATAGAACTTTTCAAATCGGTCCACTTAGTTTCGGAGCCTATTCAATTCAAACAAACAAACACACAAATCTTTCCTCTTTATAATATTAGTAATATAGATATACAATCTATAGATATAGTTACATATTACAGTATAATTATTATACATACTTAAAACTTTACATACATTACATCCTTGGAGAAATCGTATTCCCAAAATAGTGGTTAAACTCAAGTCGTAATCTTGAACTATCAAACTAAGCTAAACTTCGTTTGCATTTGACGTGTAGTGACGGGTGTGTGGCCATTAGATACGAGATTTTATATAATAATAATAATAACATCGTGGTTATCGATCGATCTCAACGCCGGACGATGCTTGTTGACATCACTATCCCGCATGACGAAAACCTCGTGAAAGCCGAAAAAGATAAACTAAGTAAATATTTAGACTTGGCTCACGAGGTAACCGCCATGTGGGATGTTGATTCGACCATCATCGTCCCGATAGTCGTATCGGCGAACGGTCTTATAGCGAAGAGCCTCGACCAACACCTCAAGAGGCTCTCACTAGATGGCTGGATCAAGGGTCAGATACAGAAGGCGGTACTTCTTGACACGGCACGAATTGTCAGGAGGTTCCTCACTCTGCAGCCCTAACCACCGGTAGCTTGGGCCTTGCCCCGCTACCTGCGGCAATCTAGTTTTAAGTTTTTTTATAATATTTATTGTTTTTTATATAATATATATTGTAAAAAAATTTAGAATTAAGAAAGAAAATAAATATGTGTAAATAATAATAATAAGTATGAATAATAATAAACATCTTTATTCAGGTTACTTGGACCCAAAGTGTTAGTATACATCTTATAAACCTATCTTATAAACCTAGTGTTAGTATTAGTACACATAAACATAAACTTAACTTAATTTATTAACATCTAAGACTTGCCTCTCTCCACATGCATCATCAAGCAATGGTTCAAGTAAAGAGAGTCAAGCCTACTTGCTATCATAGCCAAGACGCGATTGGGGCTGGCTCTCACCCTGCAGAGCAGACGCAATATAGGAAATATAGGAAATTAATCCTTACTAGTGTAAAAACACAGTGACAGCGGCACGAGCGGCACGAGCGGATGCAGGAAAGGCGGAAAACGCATATATTTCTACTCGTGAACACAGTATTCGCGGGACGTCTCAGCGTGTAAACATGTCTTACGTTTTGTCTTTCTTTCTGAACAAATCCTTTCTTTAAATGGGATATTTTTTTTTTCAAAAACCAATCTTCATGATCTAAATAAAGATAGAATACAAAAGGAGAATTTTATACATTATATCAAAGGTTGAGAAATTATGACGATAATTCTTTTATTTCCTCCCATAACTAATACTTTGATAACTTGTCGATTGGAATGGTTTGGATCACTAGAATTCTACAATGGCGGTCATCTTTCGTTTTTGTGAGTGGTCGATGTTTTATTATGTATTATTCACACAGTTTGACATTTAAAGACAGTGACATTATTATAAACCGATAATTCTAGAATAAGCGGTTTCGTCGCTATTTTCGTGGCCCACATGTAAAAGCGTAATCTAACTAATTTAGAATTCAACACATCGTTTTACCGAAATAGAGTTACATTAAAATTGTAATAGTAGGTAAGTACGAGTAAGTAATGACTTAAACGAAAATTTAAAAATAGGCTATCTCTTCCTACGGTCACCATCAAGTGGACCGTCAGCCTGTCTGCCGACCTTAACATAGCAAAAATGTTATATACATAATATATATTACTAGCTGACTCGGCAAACTTTGTTTGGCGAAAAAATAAAAAAATATTTTTTTGGGGCAGACCACCCTTAATATTTAGGGGTATATAAAATAGATGTTGGCCGATTCTCAGACCTACCCGATAAGCATACAAAATTTCATCAAAATCGGTCCAGCCGTTTCGGAGGAGTTTGGTAACAAACACCGCGACATGAGAATTTTATCTATCAGATTTTCTTTTTCAACGCGGATAAAGTCGCGGGCACCAGCTAGTTTGTAAATATTCAATTAAGGCCGGTACAGATACGAAGACACTGATCGTTCGTTACAATTAGCTAGCGGTTTAACGCACTTATCTACAGTGTACATACGCCCTAACCGAGGGTTGAAGGTAGGCTAATAGGTCCTGAACCTGTGTGCGGACTACCAAATAGCCTAGCTCGCTGGACCATATGGAACCAGTGCTTTACTAAATCTTACAAACGCTGGACTAACTTGCCAGGTCTGAACCATTCCAAAGCGCTCATAAGAGCCTATAGTCGAAACGTGACAAATCAGGCTATGTCGCTCAGTAGGAGCAATTTGTGCATGTTAACAAGGGCACTAACAGGGCACTGTCGTCTCAATAGGCACCTTAAAATAATGGGTCTCGCTAGTACGGGAGAGTGTCGCTTCTGCCATGAGGCAGAAGAAAGTCACATCTTAGGAACATCTTAGGAACCTAGTCACATCTTAGGAAGCCACACAATTGCTTGTGAAGATGTGAGGAATGCCTCTATCAAAAAAGTACTACAGTTTCTTAACGTGGTAGGTATTGGTGAAGAGAGCTTTAGTTTACGTGGCGATCACAATATTTCAGCAATGGACGAAATGATACTGGTACTCTAGCAGACAGAAATAGCCACTAAGCAGATAATAATAACCGAGGGTTGAGGTCACATTAATATTACATACAAAGTCAATAGAAATTGGTTTCAAAAATTATTCACTATTCCCACGTGTGTAGTTTTTACCCCATGACATTGGAACCATATCCGGCGGTGAGCCGTTGCGCGTGTACACCATAGATCATGATACAAATGGGGTGTAGGGTCACCATGAGTTTTGTATAAAAAAATAATGCTTTTTGAACCCTGCCTAAGAGACCGAAGCTTTATTATTATATTATATAATATGTAAGTATATAGTAGAAAGAAAAAAATCTTTGTACGTAACTAGTTTCGTAGAAAGAAAAACAATTCTTGTCACGTAACTGGTTACGTAGCGTTGGTTTCGTAGGCGGCCGAAGCGTATAAAACATTTGGATTCGATTTTATTTTGATTTATTTGAAAATCTGATTGTTTTAATAAAATAAATACCTAAATGCAAATTTAAATTGGAAAAATAATATATTATATATTATGACAGTTTTATTATATTTTATTTTTATACGAGGATATTAGTAAAAGCAATTTATTATTTCGTTTTAAATTGTCTTAAACCTTAAAAGACATTTGGAAACCCTTATTTTAAGAGTTTAACAAAATTCTAGTTTTTTCACGGCTTTAAAAATATAATTTTCGAGCACAACTAATATATTGAAATTAAACCGTTACGGTCACGTGAGTTCACCGTTTTTTTCCCATTCATAAAATGCCCAACGCAATTTGAAAGAAGTTTTTATTTCGAAAATTCCCAGAGTTTAAAAAGCACCGCTTTAAAAAGAATGACTAAAATAATTGAAACACACAATGAATTGAATTTTGTTACGAGAAGCTTACCCTTTTTACGGATGAGCAGACTAATTTGAAATTGAAGTGTGTTCGGACAATATGGTCGCCCTACCGTGTTAGATTTACCGTGATTCGTAAGAGAGATAATGGCGCGCACGCGACCTGCCTAGCGCCACGCGTGCTTCCACCGAATACTACCGCTGCAAAGAATATATATCAATGTCTGATAGTAGGGTGACAATTCATTCCAATTATTACTATACCAGATGGATCCAGTGGGCCCTAGCCAAGATGCAAACGCTTTGATGCGTACGTCGAAAACGAAGAGAGAACGCTAAGAGAAAGCTTGGTAATTGGTTGTTGTAACGTTTTCTCTTAGCGTAGCTTGGCGTGGCTTGGCGTAGCGTATACGACTGTAGAAAGAACACATGGCTGGGTATTCGTCTACATTCTAAATAACTAACACCTGACATTATACTTTTGCCAAACGTTGAATCTTTAATTATTTTTAGATTGAAAATATTTAACTAACTATGTCCGTCCTGAAATTTTCTTCTATTGGTGAAATTTTTTTTTAAATAAAATGTGTAGTACCTATCGAACAAACAAATCAACATACAAACTTTACTCTTTATAATATTATAAAGAGGACCTTGTGGATACCCTTACTAATATTATAAATGCGAAAGTTTGTATGGATGTATGTGACTCTTTCACGCAAAAACCACTGAACCCATCACAATGAAATTTTGCATACACGTTGTCTGGTACACCAGAAAGGAATAGGTTACCTTTCATCCAGAAAAAAGTACTGCTCCCGAGGGATTATCTAAAATTAAGGAAACTAACTCCTGGCTAAGTATAATAGCAATAACGATGTCAGGCGATATATTGCTTTTTCAACGCGGACGAAGTCGCGGGCACCAGCTAGTATATTATAAGATCACCCTTAAGGACTTTTAGAATGTTCATCTGGATACCTTAAGGTATAATTTTACCAATTTTCAAAACTACTGGGATTATTACCTCTGATTGCCGAGATATTTGGCTTAATTTGAATGTACTACTAGACAATATTTGATTTGTATTTCTCACAATTGCTTCAGGACGAAGACGGGGCGCGTCAGTCTAGTATTCAAAATTCAAATTCATTTATTTTCAGGTAACTAGACCCATATTTTACATTTTTATACATAGTTATAATACATACTAAGATATAATACAAATTTAAAGAGAAGAAATAATAATAATAATAAGTACATAAATAGCTAAAAACTAACACCAAAACGTCTATTACTACAATGTCGGATATATATACAATCTATCTAGCCTATCAGCGATCATTGCAATAACTTTCTAACAAGTGACGCAGATATTTTGTATTGCCTGCTATAAAAATATTCAAAGTAAAGTATAAGTGGTCTGACTCAGTGGGTAGAAGGACGAAATAAGAACTACCCACTCTATCGATTTAAGTTAAACAATTAATTTATTTTCCAACTTAATATATCAAAGTCATTTGTTATCGCTCTGACATATCTGAAGTCTTGAGTGACCGCTTCATTAAGCGGCGTACACACGACACGGGAGCTTATCTCTGGCTGGACGGACACGCTCGGATGAACGTGTGTAAGCTCCCTTAAGCTTATCTTCGAGTCATCTAATCATGTCCACTTTCGTATAATTAATTGAGGTTTTCTAGTATATATATATGTGGATTTTTTTAAATGTTTAAGTCTACAGACAGGCTGACAATCAAGTTGATGGTAGGTGGCTACCGTCGCCTAGCACAACACTCTTTCTTTCTTCGCTCCTATTAGTCGCAACGTGATGTTATATAGCCTAAAGCCTTAAAGATAAATGATCTATCCAACACAAAAAAAAATTCAATTCGAACCAGTACTTCCTGAGATTAGCGCGTTCAAACAAACAAACTAACTCTTCAGCTTTATAATATTAGTATAGATAGCCTATGTAACTCGCTGAAACGTGTTACGTGTGTTACTAGCTGGTGCGCACGACTTCGTCCGCGTTCTGGATGAAAGGTACCCTATGTCCTTTCTGGTGTCCCAGACAACGTGTATGCAAAATTTCATTGTAATCGGTTCAGTAGTTTTTGCGTGAAAGAGTTCCAAACATCCATCCATACATACATCCATACAAACATTCGCATTTATAATATTAGTGAGTATGGATATGGATATGGAAGTACAGATTAATTACCAATTTGTTTTTACACTATACTTACATAAACATATAAATATACTATATATTGTTTTGAAAACAGTACTTCGCTCAAAGTTAGCGTTTTCAATATATTAGGAAGTTGATGAATTGATCGAATCGAACTCCCGCTGTCCCAGGAAATTGGAAAATGTTCCTTTTAATAGCTTGTCATGTGCGAAACGCCAATGGAGTACACTGGCAACACTGACTATATGTAGGCAAAGGCGCCATCACACACGACAACTTTTAATGGACGGCATGCAATCTATGTTGGCGGCATATCGCGAAATTGGGCTTATCACAATGCGCCCGGAAGTTAACTGTGGTAGTCATCAATCTACTAAAACTATGTATAAATACTAATTATTATTACTAAATATCCTTACTAACTAATATTATAAATGTGAATGTGAGTTTGTTTGTTTGTTATACGCTTTCACGCAAAAACTACTAAACCGATCACCATAAATTAATTAATATTACTAAATATCCTTACTAATATTATAAATGTGAGTTTGTTTGTTTGTATGTTTGTTTGTTTGTTTGTTTGTTATACTCTTTCACGCAAAAACTACTAAATCGATCACCATAAATTAATTAATATTACTAAATATCCTTACTAATATTATAAATGTGAGTTTGTTTGTTTGTTTGTATGTTTGTTTGTTTGTTATACGCTTTCACGCAAAAACAACTGAACCGATCACCATGAAATTTTGCATACACGTTGTCTGGGACACCAGAAAGTACATAGGGTACCTTTCATCCAGAACGCGGACGAAGTCGCGGGCACCAGCTAGTTATACAATAAGTTCTCAAACACTTATAGTCTTTTATACTATTTTGTCGATATTTATACATTTGTCGACGAGTAATTCCTTTATTTTCTTCGGCAATGTAACTTGTAAATAATAAAAAAAAAACAGTGACACTCCGAGAGTGCCGACAGAAGTGAAAACTTGAACAAAATTGTCAACACAGGTGTCGGTTACGGTAACAATGTCGCGAGTTCAATGGTTTATTCCCATCTCAAAAATGCCCAACGCACCTAAAGAAGTTTTCCCTTCAATAACTTGCTAAAAAAGCTAGCAATTAACCTAATATACTGATTCTAAAGTCGAGCTGCGACATGCATACGTGCCTCAAGTTTTGAAAGTCTAACTTTTAGACTCATAATAATTGATAAGTTTAATAACAAAATTCCTAGTGCCCCCGTAAGTACCTATCATAATATAATTTTACCTTAACAAGTTACGGAAGTTTTCAAGTATTTTCATTGAGTCGTTCAATGAAAACACTAGCGACTTGACCCGGCTTCGTGCGGATGCAATTTTGGTAAAAATTTAGATTATGGACCGTCAATTTAAGGGTTTTTTTGGATGTAATTAGTATTTAAAAAGTGTACCAAAATGAGAAAGTACATAAAATGCTAATAAATCCTTTTTTTTAGGTGGGGTGGAAAGGGGTGGAATAGAGGGCTTCCCCGGTACAACCCCCCCACTTGCGCAAATGCCTAGTTTTGAAGATATTCGTGGTTATTTTTTGCCGCATTTTACAAGTACAACGACGGTATCTAGTCGAGCGCAGCGAGACCAATCATTCATCTATGTAATTAACCTTTTTCTTTTCTGGTGTAAAAGTATTTTTTTAAATTAAACTAATAAATTTAATAAACCATTTAATTTAATATTAATATTAATAAACTATGTCCAAATAAATTATCTATACTATATATATATATAATTCTATTTTTTTTTACAATATATCTATATACTAATATATAAAGCTGAAGAGTTTGTTTGTTTGTTTGAACGCGCTAATCTCAGGAACTAGTGGTTAGAATTGAAAAATTCTTTTTGTGTTGGATAGATCATTTATCTTTAAGGCTTTAGGCTATATAACATCACGTTGCAACTAATAGGAGCGAAGAAACAGTCGAAAATGTGGAAAAAACGGGGAAAATTATTCATCTTTGAGGGCTTCCGTTGCGTGCGCTGCGAAAACCGTTCGAGATACCCAAATCATTCCCAAAATAACTATTCCACGCGGACCAAGTCGCGAGCACCAGCTAGTTAAGTATAAACAAGATAAACATTTTACCTGGTAAATTATCTATTTTTGATTCCCACTTGTTTGTCGAATTCTATTTGCACACATTTGCACAACAAAACCACAAATTAGTTCACAACAAACAACAGAACCACAAATTGATTACAACAAACAACAAAATACGATAGTTTTATTAATTAATTAGGTAAACAAATACGAATAGTTTCAATAATTAATTAGGTAAACAAATACGAATAGTTTCAATAATATTTTTGATAAACAAACGAATTCAAAAATTTTATAAGTAAACAATCGTGACGCCATAATAATTATACTCTCATAACATAACATGCGAGCAGAAATAGAAAAGAGCCGAGCGTGACTGAGCTGTATTGAATGTAGTGAGCGAATGAAGTTTCTGAATGAGTGAGAGGGTTTGAATTGAATGAATGAATGGATTTCCTGGAAGCGAGCGAGGGGTGTAGTGATTGTAGGCCACATAAAAACAATAATATATAATAATAGGGCGTTTGAAAAATAATTTGAGTTTATTTATTGGTTTTTAACATGTTATTATAGTTCAGAAGTTCAAATTGGTGCTTTTTTATATTATAAATTTAAATTTATCTATACTAATAAGTATTATGAAGAGGATATTGTAATGGTCTAAAGCGAGAACAATTTTTAGTCTATGTTTGTTTGTTTGAATTGAATAGGCTCCGAAACTACTGGACCGATTTGAAAAATTATTTCCCTATTAGAAAGCTATATTATGAGCGAGTAACATAGGCTATATTTTATAAAGTTACGCGAACGAAGTCGCGTGCAAAAGCTAGCACATTATAAAAATACTCTAAGTACATACCTCTTATTAATAACATCCAGTTTGATGTTGCGGCCGTTTAGTGACCTGAAACAAATAAATTAGGTATTATATAATATCATGCATTTTTTTAATAAATGACACAGAGCAAATAATAACGATAGATCTATAGATATCAGTGACATATTAAACGTGATAGATATACAATTTTGCGGACAACGCAGTGAAGCAGGTTTTGTAAGGACCTTACCAGTGCCCCCCCTGGGTACGCCGGGACCTTGTCGCGGTGGGGGGATTTGCGGATTTTTGAGAGGCGGGCTCACTCCCGCCATTGGTGTTCTCTTTTTCTTTCTCATTGGGACTTTTTCTTGAGGCCTGGCTGTCTAGAGAAGGCGGGATATCAAGCCCGTCTTCTGTAGATGGCCTAGGGGGACCTTGCGCACATGGTTGGCTAGCTGTGTGTGCCTGCACAAGGTCCCCCTCTTCGCGTGGGTATTGCCTGGGTGTCTCCGGGCAATCCCTTCCTTTGGCGATAGCCTAGCCAGTAATGGCTAGGCTGCCCTGGGGGTCGATCGGAGTTAGGTGCCTCGGCAGAACCCGGTTCACCCCGCTCACAGGGCAAGGAGGCATCGGGGAGTTTTAGTGGGTATTCCCAGTGCCGCTAACATCAGGTGCTGGGCGACCCCCACATATCCTAAGCGGATTTCTACTCGTCAAAAAAAAAAAAAGGACCTTACCAGCGACTGAAAAATAATATTTATTATTAGTATTGATATGAAACGAATTATAGTAAATATTTTTAATCAATGATTATTGTATTGGTCTCGCTACGCTCGACTCAAAATTTAATAAAACATTCGGCACGTACACATCACAGACAGTTTGCAGTGTGACTGGCTTGAGTACGCCGAATTCGGCGTAGTATTTTTTGCCGCATTTTACAAGTACAACGGCGGTATCTAGTCGAGCGCAGCGAGACCAATCATACATCTATGCCAGTAATCATTATAATATTAAACATGAATCATTCTTAAATCCTTCGAAACCAGACTAAAAAAACACACACTACAATAAAAAGTTGCCACATTTTCAGAGCTATTGCTTTTGTATAGTGCTCTATTTAGTCGAGCGCAGCGAGACCAATCAATTATCTTTGATTTTTAATAGTATAAAAATGACAAAAATAATTTTACAATATTAACACACAAAAATATAAGTAGTGTATAAAAAAGAAAGTATAAATTTATTCTATGTACAGTATCAATAAATGAATAAAGGTACCTTAGACTATATTTAACTCTGTGTAACTAAAACATTTTTGTATATAAAATTGTGGGTAGTTTATAAAATATGAAAGTGAAAAATCAGATCTACCCTCATTTTTACTATTTAAAAATTGGGTAATACATAAATTTCATATCTGACTGCCATTTTCCTCGTAGATCTCAATGATTGAAGAGTGATCCGTGTATTTTAGTCAAAAATAGAAATCGCCTACATTTTCAAGTAAGTTTAATATTTAGCTTTTATACATGTCTATAATAATATTAAGAAAGTAGATTTGTGTGTTTATCTATACTAATATATAAAGCTGAAGAGTTTGTTTGTTTGTTTGAACGCGTTAATCTCAGGAACTACCGGTTCGAATTGAAAAATTCTTTTTGTTTTAGATAGTCCATTTATCGAGAATGGCTTTTTGAATTTTTTGAATAACATTTTGAACGCCAACGAAGTCGCGGGCAACAGCTAGTAATGAATAAACTGAAAAACTAGTGGGCCGATTTTAAAATTTCTTTCACCTATAGAAAGCTACATTATTAGCGAGTGACATAGGCTATGTTTTATAAAATTAAGTGGACCAAGTCGCGTGCAACAGCTAGTATTTTATAAGTTGTAAAGAGTATATTGTAAGAGTTGCTGTAATATTGTAAAGAGCGAAGATTTGCATGTTTGTAATGAATAAAATCAAAAACTGAAAAACTGAAGCTACATTATTAGCGAATAACATAGGCTATCTTCTAATATATAAAATTCTCGTGTCGCACTGTTTGTTGCCAAACTCCTCCGAAACGGCTGGACCGATTTTGATGAAATTTTGTGTGCTTTTCGGGTAGGTCTGAGAATCGGCCAACATCTATTTTTCATACCCCTAAATGTTAAGGGTGGTCCACCCCAAAATTTTTATTTTAATTTTTTGGCAAAACATAGTTTTATAAAAATAGATTAATTCTTAATTAAAATGAAAAATATTTATGTAACTTAGATATGTCTTAGAAAAAAATTAAAAAAATAATCATACAGTACCCTCTTACAAATAAATCAGTACTATCAGTACTAATATTATAACCTAGCTGGTGCTCGCGACTTCGTCCGCGTGGAAATTTGGGTTATTTTATTTATTTTGGGTTATTTTGGGAATCATTTGGGTATCTCGAACGGTTTTCGCAGCGCACGCAACGGAAGCCCTCAAAGATGAATAATTTTCCCCGTTTTTTTTCACATTTTCGACTGTTTCTTCGCTCCTATTAGTCGCAACGTGATGTTATATAGCCTAAAGCCTTAAAGATAAATGATCTATCCAACACAAAAAGCATTTTTCAATTCGAACCACTAGTTCCTGAGATTAGTACGTTCAAACAAACAAACAAACAAACTCTTTAGCTTTATAATATTAGTATAGATATATAAAAATTACGTGTCACGTTGTTTGAGGCCATTGAATTCCTAAACTACTGAACCTATTTTGATAAAACCACGTAACTATGTGTCATTTGGTCCAACTTAAAGGATAGGGTAGCTAGTAAGCATATAAAATCCCTCTCTCTCTCTCTCTCTCTCTTGGTGTTATGATACTACATACCTTTTGCCTACAATTTCGTCCGGGCCTTCTCTTAAGAGGAAAGAATAGCTTTGCGATCATAACGAAATAGGCATTTAGAAAAACACATGCTATCCCTCTTGCGCTCTTGTCCCGGGGCATCGTGCGATATCTCTATCTCTCTTGCAACTCGCGACTGACAATAAACAGTTTCCACTAACTAAATCTTAATATACCTATTCTAGGTTTTTAGGTTTCGCCTTTTTTTTTACACACACTACAATAAAAAGTTGCCGCATTCACGGAGCTATTGTTTTTAGATAGCGCGCTATCTAGTCGCGGCGAGACCAATCATTAATCTAAGCATAAAAATATTTATTTCAGTCATGGTAAAACCAGTGCACGTCGATGAGGCTGTCGAAGCTGTGGAAGAAGGTGAGCAGGGGGTCCCCGAAGCCCAGGCCTCTGATGAAGCTCAAGCGCCTCAAAAGAACCCTCAAAAGGAGGAAGTATTGGTAGCTGAAACATCAGATGGGACAGTGTCACGGGATGCCATGGAAGTTCCTCATATTACGGTAAAAAAAAAATATTATAAATAAATATCTTCACACCATAGATGAATGATTTGTCTCGCTGCGCTCGACTAGATACCGCCGTCGCACTTGTAAAATGTGGCATAAAATAGTACGCCGAATTCGGCGTACCCGAGCCGTCACACAGCAAACTGTCTGTGATGTGTACGTGCCGAATGTTGAGCGCAGCGAGACCAATCAATTATCTTTGCTTCACACATTCCACACAGCACCATCTAGTTCCACAGTAAGCAACTAATGCTTGTATTATGGATACCAGACAGTTGATATACTACATACATTACTTTTTTTTGTAAATACGTACATATTATAAATACAAAACATCCATGACTGATATAAAGGTAAATATCATGCATAAACATTTGCCCCTAGCGGGATTCGAACCCGCGACCGTTTGGTTGACATCTAGGGTTACTAGCCACTAGACCAAACGATTTGAGTTATTATTTTTTATTCTTACTTTAATTTTATTAGTTTTAATTGTAATTTAATTTTAATTTTAATTTTAATTTAATTTAATTTTAATTTAATTTTAATTTAATTTTAATTTAATTTTAATTTAATTTTAATTTAATTTTAATTTAATTTTAATTTAATTTTAATTTAATTTTAATTTAATTTTAATTTAATTTAAATTCAATTTAATTTTAATTTAATTTTAATTTAATTTTAATTTAATTTTAATTTAATTTAAATTTAATTTTAATTTAATTTAAATTCAATTTAATTTTAATTTAATTTTAATTTAATTTTAATTTAATTTTAATTTAATTTAAATTTAATTTAAATTTAATTTAAATTCAATTTAATTTTAATTTAATTTTAATTTAATTTTAATTTAATTTAAATTTAATTTTAATTTAATTTAAATTTAATTTAAATTCAATTTAATTTTAATTTAATTTTAATTTAATTTAAATTTAATTTAAATTTAATTTAAATTTAATTTAAATTCAATTTAATTTTAATTTAATTTTAATTTAATTTTAATTTAATTTTAATTTAATTTTAATTTAATTTTAATTTAATTTTAATTTAATTTTAATTTAATTTTAATTTAATTTTAATTTAATTTTAATTTAATTTAAATTTAATTTAATTTTAATTTAATTTTAGTTTAATTTTAGTTTAATTTTAATTTAATTTTAGTTTAATTTTAATTTAATTTTAATTTAATTTTAATTTAATTTTAATTTAATTTTAATTTAATTTTAATTTAATTTTAATTTAATTTTAATTTAATTTTAATTTAATTTTAATTTAATTTTAATTTAATTTTAATTTAATTTTAATTTAATTTTAATTTAATTTTAATTTAATTTTAATTTAATTTTAATTTAATTTTAATTTAATTTTAATTTTAATTTTAATTTAATAAATGTGTCATTTTCAGTGCATTATTTACGGAACTTGGAACATAATGTATTCGTGGCCAAAGCAAACAGATCTGCCGGATGTTGCTCGTAGAATAACCTTCGGACCGCCGTCCAACTTGCAAAATGTTCTGTTCAGTTGCCAGAAGTGTATGAAGAAATATGAGGATGTGATGGGCCCTGTTAAGGTAAACTTTATATACCTGTTCAGGAGTTTAGCCTGTTTTCGATAGATGGCGCTGCTAGTAACTGTTAAATCGCGCTAGCGCTTCGTTCGTCGTCATAATTATCATACTATAAAAATATTATTTACATACAAATATTATTTATATTCTTTTCCGAATATATATGTCTTTTCTTACAATACAAAGAGAAAGAAAGGACGACAATATAAGAGATGGTCAGATGACATCATGAAAATAGCCGGCCCTCAGTGGCCCACAATAGCACGGAATAGACAGGCTTGGAAAGGACTGGAGGAGACCTTTGTGTCAAAAGGACAAGCTAAATAGAGGACTGCTGTGTACGAACGAATTTAGTTTTTTTAAGTTTTTATATATAATCTGTATGTACTCTTTTAGTAAATAAAGGTTTTGAAATTGAATTATTTATATTCTAGAATATTTAAAAAAAAAATAGAACGTAACTATAACGCATAACATAACGCATTCGTGTGACAATTCTGTTTTTACTCCAATAAAATTTCATTAATTTCATCATTATCATTCTTTCTTTCTTTTTTTTCCCTTTAAGTAATTTAGTGGAAACTGCTGATTTATGTTTTTTTTATATGTATGTGTAATGTGTATCGAGATATAGTATGTTTCCCAAATATAAATAAAATAACATAGATAAATGATTGGTCTCGCTTCGTGCGGCTAGATACCGCCTTCGTACTTGTAAAATGCGTCATAAAATAGTACGCCGAATTCGTCGTACCCGAGCCAGTCACACTGCAAACTGTCTGTGATGTGTACGTGCCGAATGTTTTATTATATTTTAGGCATACTAAAATACAGTTTGCGTAGTGAAACTGTGTAAAAATATAATAAAACTGGGTAAAAAGTGATAAAAAGTGACGATGTTTTACACACACTACAATAAAAAGTTGCCACATTTTCGGAGCTATTGCTTTTGTATAGCGCAGCGAGACCAATCAATTATCTTTGTAAAGTAAAAACAAAAATATTCACGGCCTTACCGATTCTTATAAGGAGTAAACCCCAAAATATTATAACATTCTCAAAATACTATTTTTTTTAAGGTCATCACCCAATCCGATGAAATCCTTATCTGCGAGCTGGTCAACGAAGAGTCTCAAGTGGAGACAGCCATCAACCGAACCAGTTGCGAATGCAAGGTCACGGCTAAGAGTAAAAAATTCGTCGCTCTACCGCTAAACGAAAGAGCCCTCTTGTACTTGAGATATTTCCCTGACGTCGAGTATACAAAGGAAGACCCTTACACGGTCCTGCTACTCCACAGGGAGATAGCTTCAGTGAAAGACGTGCAGTCTTGGACGGACAAGTTGGATATACTCAAGTCTCGCAAGGGCGGTTTGGCCTTCCATTACAATCCAGAGTTGCAGGACTAAAACTTGAAAGCGGTGGGGGGAATCCAAAAAAAAAATTCAATTCTAAATAATTATTATTTAAATTTTTAATTTAAATTTTTTAAATTTGAATTTTGAAAAATGAAAATTAAATTTCAGGCCATAGTCGGCTTTCCATAGTGAATCGGTCCTTACATTAAATGGACTCTATTTTTTTTAATAGCGGTGGGGAATCCAAAAAAAATTCAATTCTAATTAATTTTATTTAAATTTTTAATTAAAAGTATTTTGAAAAATGAATTTTGAAAAATGAAAATAAAATTTCAGGCCATAGTCGGCTTTCCATAGTGAATCGTTCCTTACATTAAATGGACTTTAGATTTTTTTTTAATTTGACTTCTAGTGGAGCATATTTATGCTTGCTGAGTATCAACATCAATTAGGATGCATAAAATAAATGAATATAAAAATATATGAGACATTCATAAAATAATCATAAAATAAGCAGACACAAATTGCTGAGTTTTGATAAGAAGTGTAGCCTGGAAAATTTTGATAAATATCAAAATTTTGATAAAGATCAAAATCTAAATAGGCGAGCAGTAGGGTTATCACTACTTCACAACTACGAAAAAAAAATTTTTTTTTAATTTTTTATATTTATAATTTTTTTTCTATTTTTTTGCTATGATATAATTTTTTTTTCTGGTGATGTAAAGCTAAATGAAGAACATAATTTCAAAGTTTTGAACGAATCGCTTGAATAGATCTCGAAAAATAAATATTTGAAAAAAAATTGCTAATAAATCATAAGTCGAAAACTGTCGCAATTAGAATGTTGATACTCAGCATAAATATGCTCAACTAGAAGTCAAATTTAAAAAAAAACTAAAGTCCATTTAATGTAAGGACAGATTCACTATGGCCTGAATTTTTAGTCTCAGCACAGAGTAGTTTTGAGTCAGAGTTTTTCTTGATTTTTTTACTAATAATAATTATGTATTTAAGTATTTTAGTAGTTGAATTTATTATTTATTGATAAGACTTTCCAATAATAAGGTATTTAAAAATTGATATTACTTTTAGCAGCATTTTGAAAAAAATTCTCCGCCGAAACTAACTTGAAGTAAGATTTTCTGTTTCATAATTTATAAAATTAATTGTTTTTTTTTTTTTTTCAATTTCTTAATGTGTCTTAGAAAATAAAGTGATTGATTGAAATATGTATGTGTTTTTTTATTTCACTTTTCCTATGTAATAAACGTCGTCAGACAGACTGACTGTCAGTGTCAACTTAATGGTAGATGGCTACTGTCGCCACAGGTGCTATTCATGTCTTCATTGTTCTTATTTCTTTGTGTTCATGTATGCCTGGTACTTTGTAGGTGAAAATTCTGTTTTACGCATATCATTTGGCAGGCCATTGGGTCTCACCTGTGATGATGGTAAGTGGCTACCGTCGCCTATAACACAAGCAACGCCTTTAAGGATAAGGGATAGGAAGAGGATAGGGCTCTGGCATCCCATGCATAAGGGGGTGGCGACAGTCGCCAGACGGGCTGCCCTGCCACTACACTTCTTTCCATATCCAGACTGGAAGCCTTCATGTCTTCAATGGTCTAATTTCTTTGTGTTCATGTATGCCTGGTACTTTGTGGGTGCAAATTCTGTTTTACGCATATCATTTGGCAGGCCATTGGGTCACCTGTGATGGTAAGTGGCTACCGTCGCCTATAACACAAGCAACGCCATTAAGGATAAGGAATAGGCCCCTTCCTATCCCTTATCCTTAATGGGCTCTGGCATCCCATTCATAAGGGGGTGGCGACAGTCGCCATACGGGCTGCCCTGCCACTACACTTCTTTCCATATCCAGACTGGAAGCCTTCATGTCTTCAATGGTCTAATTTCTTTGTGTTCATGTATGCCTGGTACTTTGTGGGTGAAAATTCTGTTTTACGCATATCATTTGGCAGGCCATTGGGTCACCTGTGATGATGGTAAGTGGCTACCTTCGCCTATAACACAAGCAACGCCTTTAAGGATAAGAGATAGGAAGAGGATATTAGGGCTCTGGCATCCCATGCATAAGGGGGTGGCGACAGTCGCCAGACGGGCTGCCCTGCCACTACACTTCTTTCCATATCCAGACTGGAAGCCTTCATGTCTTCAATGGTCTAATTTCTTTGTGTTCATGTATGCCTGGTACTTTGTGGGTGAAAATTCTGTTTTACGCATATCATTTGGCAGGCCATGGTCACCTGTGATGGTAAGTGGATACCGTCGCCTATAACACAAGCAACGCCATTAAGGATAAGGGATAGGCCCCTTCCTATCCCTTATCCTTAATGGGCTCTGGCATCCCATTCATAAGGGGGTGGCGACAGTCGCCATACGGGCTGCCCTGCCACTACACTTCTTTCCATATCCAGACTGGAAGCCTTCATGTCTTCAATGGTCTAATTTCTTTGTGTTCATGTATCCCTGGTACTTTGTGGGTGCAAATTCTGTTTTATGCATATCATTTGGCAGACCAACGGTCACCTTGATGGTAAAGTGGCTACCGTCGCTTATAACACAAGCAACGCTATTAAGGATAAGGGATAGGAAGGGGTAATGGACTCTGGCATCCCATGCATAAGGGGGTGGCGACAGTCGCCAGACGGGCTGGGCTGCCCAAATGACCCTTTTTTTTTCTTTTTTTTTAACGTTGCTAAATCCTCTTGGATACCCATGACTACTGCCCTGCCACACTTCTCTCTAGCTAAGTCTTCTTACTTCTTTTATGTATGCCTGGTACTTTGTGGGTGAAACTTCTGATTTATGCATATCATTTGGCAGGCCAACGGTCACCTTGACGGTAAAGTGGCTACCATCGCCTGTAACACAAGCAACGCTATTAAGGATAATTTACTTTACTAATATTATAAAGAGGAAGATTTGTTTGTTTGTTTGTTTGCTCCGAAACTACTAGACCGATTTAAAAAATTCTTTCAGTGTTGGGAAGCTATATTGTCAGCGAGTAACAAAAGGCTAATAATAATATTTTATAAAATTTCGCGGACTAAGTCGCGTGCAACAGCTAGTTTTATAATTGTCTTTTTTTTAATAAAAAAATATTTTGATTATTTTATTTGTCCGCGTAACTTTATAAATATAGCCTATGTTCGCTGATAATATAGCTTCTCAACAGTAAAAGAATTTTTCAAATCGGTTCAGTAGTTTCAGAGCCTATTCAATGCTTAGATTCAAATTCAATTTAGACGACACGTTTGGTCTAGTGGCTAGTAACCCTAGCTGTTAACCAAGCGGTCGCGGGTTCGAATCCCGCTAGGGGCAAATGTTTATGTGTTAACATTTTACCTTTGCACCTGAGTCATGGATGTTTTGTATTTATAATATGTATGTATTTAGAAAAAAAAGTAATGTATGTAGTATATCAACCGTCTGGTATCCATAATACAAGCATTAAGGGATTCACAAAGGCGAATGACATTGACGATTTGACCTTCACCGATATGACCTTTAGAATGTTTATATATATCAAACTAATTCCGCACGAAAAGCACAAACGTAATCCACACATCAACGCAGTCACTGAGACACTGTAGCTCCATATATTTAGAGTTCCGAGGCGGCGGAAACAATTCAACAGGCCTGATAAATGTGGTTTTTTGTACTTTTCATTAAAACTACATTAATTTGATATTGACTTATTATTCTGTGTAGGAATCATTTGCGCGCAATAAACCGTTTTCGCAACAAATTTTAATATAAGTCAAATTCTTCTTATGTTCTAACTTTTATTGTGGGGTTTCTACTACATTGATGGAATTTATAAACAATACAATTTGTTCTTCACATGTTTAATTATAACATATATTTTTTTCAAACCAATTGCTTTGACAGTTTCTTCTAACATATTTTTTTAAAAATGCAAATTTTTAGGATTGGCGTGTGTTTACACCTTAAGTTGCTTACTTTGGAACCAGATGGTGCTGTGTGAAATGTGTGAATATAAAAAAATAAATGAAAAATAAATGCAAACAAACAATCAAATTTTTCCTCTTATTTATAAACATTTTACTTACTTTTAAAAAATATTCAAATATTAGTTAAACGTCTAACATTAATTATGCGTGTACAGCACGCATTTATTTTGTTAAAAAATGTTCAAGGATCCTTCTACAAAGATAAAAATAACATAAAAACTGAAAGAACTTTTTTTAATGAGGACAACATAAAAATAAATTTCCGACTCATTTTGTTTGAAAAACCATTTTATGGAATGCATTTTTAATTTGTTTAGAAACGGCTTTTTTTTCTTCAAAATGAAATCGAGCTGTCCGCAATCTTGACTAATGTAAACAACATCGCTTTTAAGCCCGTCACAAACGTAGCTATAATATAATTATATTATTAATAATATTATATATTATTAGTAATATATATTATTATAATATATATTATTAATAATTAATTTATATTATTTAATAATATATATTACTTAATTAAACCTTACAGCCAATTACAGATTTCACATTTATAAAATCAGTAAAATTATATAATACTAGCTGGTGCTCGTGACTTCGTCCGCGTGGAATAGTTATTTTGGGAATGATTTGGGTATCTCGAACGGATTTCGCAGCGCACGCAACGGAAGCCCTCAAAGATGAATAATTTTCCCCGTTTTTTCCACATTTTCGACTGTTTCTTCGCTCCTATTAGTCGCAACGTGATGTTATATAGCCTAATGCCTTAAAGATAAATGATCTATCCAACACAAAAAGAATTTTGCAATTCGAACCACTAGTTCCTGAGATTAGCGCGTTCAAACAAACAAACTCTTCAGCTTTATAATATTAGTATAGATATAACAAAATTATATACATAAATACATATATTGGTACATACATACACATATACCATATATTTTGCTTTCATTTCATTTGATCGCCATATGTCTTGCTATACCATAATATGCAATAATATAAATTACGGTAAGTATATGCTGGTGACGTCATAGAAATATAATATTATAGATGCGTGTGTGGTCACTCCAATATTTGTATATGTCGTCGGCACTTCGTACAATTGGGCATATCATGATATTCCTGGGCAGATCATACCTACACGTACTAGTAAGGTACATTGCATCGTCATGGTGTCTCGGCCGTATCTCGCATCAAGCTATTTTTTGTTTTGTATTATTATCTAATTCAAACCTTAAGTGTTTACAGGTAGATAGGTTTTTGCGTGGCAAGTTGAAGAGTGATGTATGGTCTACCTACACTTAGGAGACACCATTAATACGTAGTTAAGTCATTAGTTACTGTTGCCACACAGCGACCTAGTAATGATATAGGCAAAACATTCTCCGCTTTATTTAACCAATGGGCTAGCTGTTGAAAGGACTTGTATCTATTCTATTACTAGCTATTGCACGCGCTGCATAAAAATATAGCCTACTAGCTGATGCAAGCGACTTCGTCCGCGTTAAAAAAGCAATATATCGCCTGACATCGTCATTGCTATTATACTTAGCTAAGAGTTAGTTTCCTTAATTTTAGATAATCCCTCTGGAGAAAAGGTACCCTATGTCCTTTCTGGTGTCCCAGACAACGTGTATGGAAAATTTCATGGTGATCGGTTCAGTAGTTTTTGCGTGAAAGAGTTACAAACATCCATACAAACTTTCGCATTTATAATATTGCTGCTCCCGAGGGATTATCTAAAATTACGGAAACTAACTCCTGGCTAAATGTAATAGCAATAACGATGTCAGGCGATATATTGCTTTTTCAACGCGGACGAAGTCGCGGGTACCGGCTAGTGTCTAATAGATTTCTCGCTATTTCTTATGATATAATAGACCAATTTTAAATTTGATATCCGCACAATGGCCAATCCATTGTACTTCTAAAATGAATTTTCATTTTAGAATAGCTTTTTAGCTTGTATAATATTTGAGAAAAGCTTTCTACTTTATCCTTGTAGTACCTATATACATTTTTAATGTTTAAACATTCTTCGATGAAGTCTGAAAAGTTAATGTTCAATCCATAGATAAATGATTGGTCTCGCTGCGCTCGACTAGATACCGCCGTCGTACTTGTAATATGCGGCATAAAATAGTACGCCGATTCCGGCGTACCCGAGCCAGTCACACAGCAAACTGTCTATGATGTGTACGTGCCGAATGTTTTATTAAATTTTATGCATAATAAAATACCAGTATGCGTAGTGAAACTGTGTAAAAATATAATAAAACTGTGTAAAAAGTGATACAAAGTGACGATGTTTTACACACACTACAATAAAAAGTTGCCACATTTTCGGAGCTATTGCTTTTGTATAGCGCTCTATCTAGTCGAGCGCAGCGAGACCAATCCATTATCTTTGGTTCAATCTAATATATAAAATTCTCGTTTCGCAGTGTTTATTTTATTTATTATCGTTTATATAATATCGTAATTATAGTGCACAAGTATCATCAGGTGGAGGGTAATTATTATCAGGTGCAAAAACAACAGCTGTCTCCGAACATGGCGGAGGATTGCGCCCAAACTTTATGATTGGAGAATGAAATATTGGCATCTTTTGGTCTTCGTTGATGGGGTACGCAGGGTACGCTGATGCACAGACCAGTATAGCTAGAAAATTATATAAATTAATTAATCCATCCATTCATATAAAAATGTTGTGTTGCTTTGTGTATGTCGTTGGCACATCGTAGAATTGGGCATATCATGATATTCCTGGACAGATCATTTATTGCTGTTAAAACTGAGAGGGTCGCTCTGCTCCGCTCCGCTTCGCTCGGCTCCCCAAATTTATTTCCATGTAAACCTAACACGCTCCCCCTCGCTTTGCTTCGCTCCGCTCCTCGTCACACCTATTTTTGACTTTTGGTGAGAGATTTTTGATTTCATTCTTTACGATCTGCCTGATTTTACGATGTGCCCACGACATGTATAACTCAAAAACTCGAAAACTAGCCGACGGATTGACTTGTAATTTTTACACAATATGCAATCCGCTTCAAGCATTGATCTTATCTATTTTTCGCGTAATAATATAATCTGCCATCTGCCGAAAGTGAGGAGAACTAACTCGCCAACGAGCATCGCTGTCACATTTAATGTGGAAGTTAGCCGTTGTTATGGCAGCCGCTGACCGTTGAATCGGTTACAATGAAATTTTGCATACATGTATGAAAGGTATCCTAAGGGTACCCTAAGGTACCTCAAGAGTAGGTACCTTTAATCCAGAAAAAAGTACTGTTCTCGAGGTATAATCAAAAATTAAGAAAACTAACGTCTAGCAAAAGTTTAATATCAATAAAGATGTTAGGCGTTATATATTTATTTTTTATCTATATACTAATATTATAAAGCTGAAGAGTTTGTTTGTTTGTTTGAACACGCTAATCTCAGGAACTAGTGGTTCGAATTGATCGAGGAATTTATCGAGGAAGGTTTTTAGGCTATATTTTATAAAGTTACGCGGGCGAAGTCGCGTGCAGCAGCTAGTTATTAAATATGACTTTTACTTAAATTTAAGATTAAAAAAAATAGATACTTACCTAAAACAAAAATGGCAGATTTGAACATGGCTGCCAGACCTATAAACATTATGAATGCATATGTTAGTTAATTTATATATTTCAATGTATCATTTTTTTTTGTTAATGAAAGGTGCAGTGGTTGCATATCAAAGCAGAATTTTGTTATTGTTTTAATTTTTTATGCTTTTTTTCGTATAATTAAAAATTTCCCTTTATATAGGTCTAAAATTTCTTAGTATTAGTTGTTCCTTGAGCGCAAAGCATGGATTGGTCGGCTGCTTTGGCTTTTGTTGGTAAGTATATTTTTAACTTTCTTTTTAACTTACTTTATAAACCTCCCATTGCTAACTCATTATTTACTAACTAATTACATTACTCGGCCATTGCTCCGTGTTAACTCCCGACGCCCGACACAAAAATTGGGTGTTATAAGATTGATGTGTGTGTGTGTCTGTGTATCTGTTTGTGGCATCGTATTTCCCGAACGGATAGACCGATTTTGATGAAGTTTTTTCTGTTTGAAAGCTTACGTGATGTCAGATTTTTTACAAACGATTATAAAATTTAAATTTTTAAAAATTCGTACACGCCGAAAGAACAATATTTTTCTTTTGTTTATATAATAGATATATTAGTTTCATAGGAAACTTTAGATATTCTAAAATATTAAAAAAAAAAATAGAACGTAATTATAACGTATAACATAACGCATTTGTGTGACAATTTTGATTTTACTCTCATAAGTTTTCATACCACGGACTTATACATATATTATATGCAAATCCATGAGTTAAAACTTCAAAAACCTATATTAAACTTTATTTATTTTATTTTTATTTATTTAATTACAGGAACATATTATATTATATTTAGTTTATTACCTATGAAAACTTTGTTCAACTTGTTTCTAGCAATCCTGTCTTTGGCAGAGTCCACAGGGGTTGGTGTTTCTCCGCTCTTAACACGCCTTTATCCTCAGTATGATGAGCCTCCGCTTTGTCCACCTGGATCTAATGCCAGTAAGTATACACATGTTTTGACAGGATAATAATAATAACAATCCCCGCTACCTGCGGACGACTAGTTTTAAGTTTTTTTTTATCTATACTAATATTATAAAGCTGAAGAGTTTGTTTGTTTGTTTGTTTGAACGCGCTAATCTCAGAAACTACTTGTTCGAATTGAAAAATTCTTTTTGTGTTGGATAGATCATTTATCTTTAAGGCTTTAGGCTATATAACATCACGTTGCGACTAATAGGAGCGAAGAAACAGTCGAAAATGTGGAAAAAACGGGGAAAACTATTCATCTTTGAGGGCTTCCGTTGCGTGCGCTGCGAAAACCGTTCGAGATACCCAAATGATTCCCAAAATAACTATTCCACGCGGACCAAGTCGCGAGCACAGCTAGTAATTTAATAAGAAGATTTTTCACTTAATAAGAGCACATTATGGTCTTGAATGCACGTGGCGTGGTCTAAATATTATCATCATATCATATCAAACAGTCGCTGGTTCGCATCCCGCTAGGGGCAAATGTTTATGTGTTAATATTTACCTTTGTAGCTGAGTCATGGATGTTTTGTATTTATAATATGTATGTACTTATTTACAAAAAAAAAAAAGTATTGTATGTAGTATATCAACTGTCTGGTATCCATAATACAAGCATTAGTTGCTTACTGTGGAACTAGATGGTGCTGTGTGGAATGTGTGTAGATATCAAAAGTCTAATTTTATATTATTTTAATTGATTTTTGACATGTTTACAGGCCCGACAGGTGCTGGATCGGTCAGGATAGAAACATCACAAGACCCAATAGTAAGCCGGCTACACACAATCGGATTTCGGCCTATCCCCGTGCCCGGAGGAACTTTCTACCTAGCTTCATCTCCGGACTTAGTCTTCCAATCACCACCTATCCTAGTTCGTCCAGGAAAACTGTCTCCTATTCGACCTCCATCTATAACCGTTCAACCGCCACAACCATCACCCCTTCAACCTCCAGCAATGGTCGTCAAAATACCCAGACCAAAACCAATCAACCCTCCTCCAATGCGCGTTAAAATTCCTCGCCCAGCTCCCATAAACTTGAAACCAATCTTAGTCAAAATTCCTCAACCGGCTCCCATACAACAACCCCCGTTCATTGTACGACCAAAAACCCCTTGTCCCATAAACCCACCGCAAATCACGGTGATCCCGCCATGTCAGCCGCCGATCCAACCTCCGGTGATCAAATTTACACCTAGCCCCTTAAGAAATGTCCCAGTCAGATTAGCAAATTGTAATTAGAAGTCTGATTGAAATTCTTAGATTATTCGGCATTAAGACAGAGTAATTCTTCGATAATAAATTCAAAAATATTTTAAATGATTTCGTCCGCGTAACCTTTATGAAGTACTATGTTATTAAATATACTAACATAGCCTATGTTACTCGCCAATAATGTAGCTTTGTGTAGGTGAAAGAATTTTTAAAATAGGTTCAGTAATTTTTGAGTTTATTCATTACAAACATAAATACGAAACTTCTCTCTTTATGATATTAATATGGACATAATAAATATTGATATCATAATATTTTTAAATTGAATTTGTGAAAAATGTGACTCAAAATATATAATAAAAATATTATTGTTGATTCTGAGTCAACATAATCTAATATAAAAAATGCCAGTCAAGTTTCACAACAGCTGAAGCTATCAAAGTACGTCAGTAGGTATGTTACGTGAAGTGTGCGTGTGCGCATATCTACATAGCGAGCTGACTTACTTTGAGAGCGACAGTCGTATTTTATATGTTACTAGCTGGTGCCCGCGACTTCGTCCGCGTTCTGGGTGAAAGGTACCCTATGTCCTTTCCGGTGTCCCAGACAACGTTTATGAAAAATTTCATGGTGATCGGTTCAGTAGTTTTTGCGTGAAAGAGTTACAAACATCCATACATACATCCATACATCCAAACAAACTTTCGCATTTTATAATATTAATAAGATAAGACAAGATAAGTTTTGCAAAAAAATAAAAAAAATTTTTTTATGGTAGACCGTTTAGAGGCCGCCTTACAGTAACACTAAAAATTTTAATGAAAAATTGTTTATTGATTAAGAAATATTAAAGTAATTGTTATTTTAACATTTCTAACATTTCTAATATAATATATAATATATAATTTCTAAGTTTTAAAAATAAAATATATCATAATATTACCAAACTCAAATTTTTTTGCCACGCTCATCTTCAATACAATAATAATTGCACTTTTGCCAGGCGTAGTCAGATATTCCAAAAAAAAAAAAAAAATTAGAACGTGACTATATATAACGCATAACATAACGCTTTAGTGTGACAAAGCCACAATTTTGATACCACGGGCTTATAAATATAGTACTAGCTGACCCGATAAACGTTGTTTTGAGAAAAAATAATAAATAAATTTTTGGGGTGGCCTTTAACATTTAGGGGTATGAAAAATAGATGTTGGCCGATTCTCAAACCTACCAGATAAGCACACAAAATTTCATCAAAATCGGTCCAGCCGTTTCGGAGGAGTTTGGCAACAAACACTGCGACACGAGAAATTTCTTATATTAGATTATTCAGAAGATAAAACGCTTAATATTGCAGTGTAAATTATATTCATATTTTTTTTTTGTTTTTTTTGGCAAAATATTAACACCTTCTCATTCGCACTCGTGGGCTAGAAAGGCGAGTGTGAATGAGAAAGCATATTAAGTGTATTGTGACCATAAAATTTATATCTTTTGATTTATTTATAATCATATCTGTAGCTGAGAGGTGAAGAATCGTAAGTCATTCATTTTTTAATTTATGTTTTTGGAATTTACTCATAAAGAATCGATTCTTTTTTTCATATATAAGTAAGCCCGGGGCATATATAATATTTTGTAACAACTTTATAAATGTTAAAATCTATTTATTTACATTAACATTTTTTTTTTTAAATAATAATTAACCTATTTTACAGCACAAATACTTTATAAATACATTTGTGTTTATTTGATTATTAAGGTCTTTTACCTCTCAGCTACAAATATATTCATAATCTAAGAATAATAACGCATAGAACTATAGTTTCATACCAAAAGACTGGCGAGAATGAAGCACAAATATAATTTATGTGTGCGTAAGCCACACGTAAAATGACGCTCTGCGACACGCACACAAGTATACAAAAAATGTTCGTTTACCAAGCTGATACGGCTTGGTGTAAAATGCTTCACTGATCGTGCGTGTACTAGGTTTCTATGCGTTAATATTCTTAGTTCATAATAATTAAATTCTAAAGCTGTCAATATATTTTTACATTAATTTATCGATATTTTATGTCATCACATATATATGACGTGTATAAATGCAAATGCGATATTAATATGGCATAATATTCTATATTTAATTTTATTGTGTAAAAATCTTTTTAAAAATATAGCTGTCCGCTGGCAAATCGTAAAGTATGAGATGAAAAATCTTTCACCAAAAGTCAAAAATAGGTGCGACGTGGAGCAGAGCGAAGCAAAGCGAGGTGGAGCGTGTTAGGTTTACATGAAAATAAATTTGGGGAGCCGAGCGAAGCGGAGCGGAGTGAGACGACCCTCTCAGTTTTAACAGAAATATGATCGGCCCAGGAACATCATGATATGCCCAATTGTACGATGTGCCGACGACATAGCTATTATCATTTATTATTCATTTGAAAATCAGCTTAACGGATCTCATATTTGTCTGCAGCTTATTATTTAATCAGCTTTTTTCCTTTTTTGGATCCTATAAGACTATAGGTTCTTTTCTATAAGTCTACTAACTATTATATATTAATTAATACATATATTAAGAGCAATTTTTTTCTCTGTGCCAATTCTAGACATGTAGTTTTATTTTTAGGTAATGTATTGTAATAATTATTCTATAGATTTATTTGTTTATGTATATTGTAAATAAATTTTGTTACAGCACATGTAATAAGTCTTTTATTTTTAAAAAGCTAAGGTATTCCCGCGACTGCTTTTATAATTAGTATTCTAGACCATTCAAAATAAAAAATCAAAAATCAAAATATTTATTTATGGGACGTTCAAGTATTACGAAGAAATGCAAACTTCATCAAGGCGAGGTGAATAATACGAATATTGTAGTCTAACCATCGGAAATATGTAGATAAATGATTGGTCTCGCTGCGCTCGACTAGATACCGCCGTCGTACTTGTAAAATGCGGCATAAAATAGTACGCTGAATTCGGCGTACCCGAGCCAGTCACACTGCAAACTGACTGTAATGTGTACGTGCTGAATGTTTTATTAAATTTTAGGCATAATAAAATACCAGTTTGCGTATGTAGTGAAACTGTGTAAAAAGTGATAAAAAGTGACGATGTTTTACACACACTACAATAAAAAGTTGCCACATTTTCGGAGCTACTGCTTTTATATAGTGCTCTATCTAGTCGAAAGCAGCGAGACCAATCAATTATCTTTGATCACACTATTAAATGCGGGTAGATTTAAACATGAAGCATTTTGTACTTAAAATTGTCAATTTACCCTGCTTATTAAATTTTTGTTATAAGCTCAATTCATATTTAGCAAATACTTAATATTCAATTATCACGTATTTGTGTCGTTGGAATTAAAAAATACAGGCTAGGCCTAGCTTAGATGTAAGAATTGATTTAAATCCCGATAGTCGTGTCAGCGAACGGTCTTATAGCGAAGAGCCTCGACCAATACCTCAAGAGGCTCTCACTAAGGTACTTTCATCCAGAAAAAAAGTACTGCTCCCGAGGGATCATTTAAAATTAACGAAACTAACTCCTGGCTAAGTGTTATAGCAATAACGATGTCAGGCGATATATTGCTTTTTCAACGCGGACGAAGTCGCGTGCAACAGCTAGTAATTTATATAGACTGATTGAAATCAGAGAGTGTGGCATGCCTACAATCTACTCCAACAAATGTAAGTATAAATTTTTAAAAATAATTTTGAACCCTATCCCATACGAAATTGGGTCTAAATTTCAGCTAAATTATAATGAGAATGAGAACTGAGTCAATAAATTTCGCGAGTGTAGTCACGTCCGCAAACAGTTCGTTAGTTTCACAGCGTATTCGACAAAATTAACTGATATCTATTGAGCGTTGCGGTTTTTCCTTTTTATTTCTATTAATTCTAGGTATAGTTCTTGCATTTCACGAAGGCGAGTGGGATTTACTTGTAGTAAACACTTGTCTGTATATGTGTCGCAGTGTGCGTGAGATCGAAAGAGGTTGCATGGTTAGTATAAAAAAAATAGAATCCTACAATGCTCGCTCTCACTCATCTGATCGCTCCGTCAGACACGCACACTATCGCATTGTGCGTGTACACGTTCAACCACAAGCAAAACTCAGTCGCCTTTGTGAAATGCAGACTATATTTACATAAAGGACTAGTTTTGACTGTGATTGTTGAAAATGTACCTTTATTGCAAGAATTTTAAATATTTTCTTTAACTACTTTCGTAATAAAATACCTATCCTTTATATCTATACTAATATTATAAAGCTGAAGAGTTTGTTTGTTTGTTTGTATATTTGAACGCGCTAATCTCAGGAACTAGTGGTTCGTATTGAAAAATTCTTTTTGTGTTGGATAGATCATTTATCTTTAAGGCTTTAGGCTATATAACATCACGTTGTGACTAATAGGAGGAAGAAACAGTCGAAAATGTGGAAAAACGGGGAAAATTATTTGTATATTGTATATAAGGTAATTTTTTTATGTATATGTCGCAGTATAATTAAAAAGAACGGATTTTCGCAAAAATCCTAGTCAGATTGCAAAGAACCGGATAATAGGAAACTACTAACGAATTTCGCAATCTTCCTAGAAATCCTAGAATCTTTGCGAAAATCCTACCAAATTTAGGTAAATCGAGAATTGCAAAATTAGTTGTTAGTTTCCTATTATCCGATTCTTTGCAATCTTAATAGGATTTTTGCGAAAATCCGTTCTTTTCGATTATACTGCGACATATATAATACCTTGCCCAATGAGGCGACATGTCCCTAAGGGAAAAGTCTGAAATAAAGATTTTAAAAAAATGAAGGAAAAATCTAGAAGGAAAATCTGACGCGCTCGAGTAAATCCCAAAATCCCCTCTTGGGCTCCCCTACTACAGGTGATCGTAATGCTACAAGACTAACAAACCTAAAAGCGAAAGCTGGTTTTCGTTACCCGACATCGGAATACTTGCATATCGTAATGAGCCCATAAACTCCCCGCGTCTTGTACTTGAAACTCATAAAGCTCCATAAAAGTCTTCTCCTACATAAAAACGGCTTTATTTATGTTGTCATATGTCATTCATGATAATACTCAAAGGGAAATGCTATGTTAAGATATAAACATATAGTCGTAAAGTGGGCACTGTACTTCTCGCGAATACTCTGTAAAAAGTAAACAATATATTTGGACGACCCTTTTTTTTTGACTAGGAGATATCCGCTTACAGATTCCCTACCGCTGGCTAGGCGATAGGGATATGTGGGGGTCGCCCAGCACCTGATGTTAGGATGTTAGCGGCACTGGGAACACCCACTAAAGCTCCCCGATGCCTCCTTGCCCTGTAAGCGGGGTGAACCGGGTTCTGCCGAGGCAACTAACTCCGAGCCACCCCCAGGGCAGCCTAGCCATTACTGGCTAGGCTATCGCCAAAGAAAGGGATTGCCCGGAGACACCCAGGCAATACCCACGCGAACGGGGGAACTTGTGCAGGCACACACAGCTAGCCAACCATGTGCGCAAGGTCAAGCCATCTATAGAAGACGGGCTTGATATGCCCGCCTTGAATCGACCAATCAATTATCTTTGGTATAAGGTTTTAAATTTGTGAAGGTACCTACGAGAAATTATTTAAAAATTGTTCACAAATTAACCTTGGCGCTGACTAATTTCATTTTTCAAAACAACTTAACAACCGTTACGTTAAAAAAAATAATATTTTAAATATGGAACCACGACCGTAACGTTCCAAGTTCGAATGCGTTCAATAACAAATTTCTATTTATGTAATAACATCATAATAATTTATCAGCCAGTACTTAAGTATATAAAATAACTAAAAGATATTGTGTTTTTGTCAGACGTTTTTGAAATGGGAAAGGCAGCGGTATTATGGATTTGTGGTAAGCCATTTTGAACTTAATTCCATAAGTTTTAAAGCATCATGGTTTTAAAACTACAAATATAGGTGGGATCATGGGAGTCTGTATTTCCGAGCTCATAATTATAACCTAGTTCGAATGAATTGCCATCATGTGGGTTCGAGTTATGATGGCTGTTTTATTGATGGCCATAAACATATCGTAATAGTCGAAAAAGTCGTAAACGGTAAGTGGTAGAAAAAAATTATTGAACAAAAAGATAGGAAATTTGTTTATCTATACTAATATTATAAAGCTGAAGAGTTTGTTTGTTTGTTTGTTTGAACGCGCTAATCTCAGGAACTACTGGTTCGAATTGAAAAATTCTTTTTGTGTTGAATAGATCATTTATCGAGGAAGGCTTTAGGCTATATAACATCACGTTGCGACTAATAGGAGCGAAGAAACAGTTGAAAATGTGGAAAAAAACGGGGGAAATTATTCATCTTTGAGGGCTTCCGTTGCGTGCGCTGCAAAAACCGTTCGAGATACCCAAATCATTCCCAAAATAACTATTCCACGCGGACCAAGTCGCGAGCACCAGCTAGTCTACAATAAAGTGCACGGTTACGGAGATATAGGCCGAAACGGTTTTTGTCAAAATGGCGGCACTTCCGCCCCTCCCCCCCCCCCCTAATTTGTAAGGATTTTGTGCAATTAGGGTCAATACGTGATGCTGAACGTATTTAAAACAAAATAAAAGAGTTGTAATTTTAGTGCAGAAAAAAATTCTCTATTGCTTGTACTTACAGAACTTAAGTAATGTGCATTAAAATATTTCAGCTCTCCTAGGATCTGCGTTGGGGCAGCCTCTGGAACAATGCTTGCCGTCAAATCCAGAACCCAACAATAACTCCTTTTTGGAACAGGTCTCACCATGTGAGAATACGTTTACATCCGTTACGAATACAGAACCGTTAACATCGTGTTACATTCCGAAAGAACCCAACCCAGTTCCGTTCTATCCTGGTCAAAATCAGTATTACCCCAATTCGGATCAATATTACCCCAATCCAGATCAATATTATCCCAATTTAGATGCGTACAACCCCAATTTAGATCGGTATAACCCTAATTTAGATCCGTACAACCCCAATTTTGATCCATACAACCCCAATTGTGATCCGTATAACCCCAATTTTAATCCGTATAACCCCAGTTCTGATCAATATTACCCCAGTTCTGAGTCTCGCTACCCAGATTCACTTTTCACTAATACTGATCTAAACAACGCATGTACGGAAACAAGTGTTTCCCGCCGTGAATCATATAACCCCAGTGATCAAAATGGCCAACGTAATCGGTTTGACCTTTACCCAATTGGATTGTGTGATCCCAGTGGACCAACAGTTCGTTTTCAACGTGGACCTTCAGGTAATTTTATATTCATAGAAATAATTTAAAATTGTGCAATGTGTTTATTATATGTTATAATATTAATATATGACATTACTTCCGAGAGAAAAAAGAAAAGATACTCGTAACGCCATCTATTAATAGCCGGTTTCGCTGATGTTAGGTTTTTATCGTGCAGCATATTGACATTAACACCAAGAGTGAACGTCGATTGTATTTCAATGAGTCAGTAGTTCTGACTCTTGCGATCATGCGCATTAAATCCCAAGTATCCCAACCTCGAAGGAAATTCGCTTCCATCTCAAATACACAAAAAACATTTATATTACATGACCACCAATATATATTAAGAAAAAAAAAAACATGTCAGTCGTAGGACTGCACGTCAGAAGTGAAAACGTAGCTTCACAAAAATAATTTGTATGATATTTAAATTCCTTGGCATTATCGAATTAGGATAAATACAGGGTAAATACGATTATTATTGATCGCAAGAAATACAAGAGAAAATATATGACACTCACACAGAATTACAATTAAATAGAATATATTTATTTAACATGAACTTCATAATAAATATAAATATATTCACACATTCCACACAGCACCATCTAGTTCCAAAGTAAGCAACTTAATGCTTGTATTATGGATACCAGATAGTTGATATACTACATACATTACTTTTTTTTGTAAATACATTCATATTATAAATATAAAACATCCATGACTCTAGTCAAGCCAAGCGGGGCTAGTAACCCCGCTTGGAAACAGCCTAGGGTTACTAGCCACTACACCAAACGTGTCGTCATATAAATAAAAGATAATAAAAGATTTGATGTTGATATGAAACTAGATTAATGGTCAGAGGTGTTTACCATATTGATCCTTGTTGTCATATCTAGTAAGTTTACTTTCATATGATGTCAATCATCCCAAAACTTGTTCCTTTTTTTTAAATCTGTCAGCAGCAAAATCTAGTCAGCTACCGGAATATTCGTGTAATTTTATAATACTTGGAATAAAGCGGTGATTTATTTTCAGGACAAGTCGTGGTCAAACCTGGTATCATACGGTTTCCAAAACCGAGCCCCATATACGTTCAACCGGGCCAGATAACTCTGCCTCAGCCAGCACCGATTCGTGTTAAATTACCGCCCATTCAACCCCCGACACCGCCACCAATGTATATTCGACCACCACAAGTACAACCCCCAACTCCTCCACCTATAATGGTCAGACCGCCAGCGGTTCAACCACCACCTATACAGCCAATCATCATGAGACCACCACCGATAGCGGTTCCTAGACCGAGCCCAATAAAAGTAAGTATATATTGTGTTATACTAATATTATAATTATAACCAGAAAAAAATTATATTTTTGAATATTCGTTTTTAATGAATAAACTCAAAAACTACTGGACCGATTTTAAAAATTCTATCACCTGTCTGCATTACAACTTAGTTGTATATCAAGGCCAATTTGCTGACCGAGGTAATAGCAGGTTTTAGGATCGCCCTTTATGTCAACTAAACAAAACTAAATTAATTTTTGTTTTCTCATTTTAAAGGTTCAACCGGCCATAGTTTACCCGCCGAGACCTTCGCCTTTAATAGTCAGACCACCGAAAATAGTCATGCCAGGTGCGCCAACGGTTTGCTTCAAATTAAACTATCCACAATTCGCGAAAACGCAAGGTGTTGCTAGCATATGTTCGTGCCCCTCATGTGCCCCGTCTGCCCCTAATTCATTTGAACCATGTGACCCATGCATCGATCCCTCTACCCCGTGGGATACGTCCCTAGCAGCCCAATATCCTCCTCCACCGACTCCATGCAACCCTTAAACTATAGAGTGTGCACAAACCATATTATTTTGTAAAACTTAAAATATATGTATGCAAATTTATATTAAATATATAATTACTTGTAAATGAAGCTACGTTCATTGAAGGCTCAGTTGAAATAAATTGCGAGCAATTTGGAAAATTAATGAAGAGTATATTTTTTACCCTCGTAAGTCTTGTCTTCTTAAGGTCGTTAATTACTGTAGTTAAAATAAGTATATTTATTTATTTTCTGTGTCTAAACTGGGCTAAAAGATCTATTTCTCTGCTAACTTCTTCTAAACCAACAATGGCAAAATAAGGTTTCTACGAAAAAAGCAATAGACGAGGAAATTATGTGTATGTATTTTCCAAAAAAAAAAATACATCTGTACAAAGCTGGGAAGGTTCATTAGTTAAAGGATAAAAATAAAAGTTCTTTTTTACAATATATTACTTTATTGCCAATATCGATATTATTTTTTTGTATATACAAGTCTGAATATTAAAGTATCAATTTTAATATAATAAAATTGTAAAATAAATAATGAGTTTGGGATATACGCCATAATTTTAGACTTTAGACTAACTTGAAAATCTTAAATTTATTACATCTCGGTCGAAATCCATAAACAGGTATTATGTTCTTGTCGTATAATTTGAATTCACTGATTGTAACGAAATGTAAGGGAATGTAAAAGAATGTTACTCAATAATATCACTGATATTAAATCAATTTTCAATTAATTCCAGTCTTGTATATAATTTTTTGTAATGCTGTAATGAGATTCGATGATTTAAACAAACATAAGTGAAATTAGTACACTCTACCCCTTCCTAATGGGTAACAGTAAGGATACGCGTTTGGAGTCATCATGAAACCATAGTTTGAGGCTTCGCTCCATCCCAAAGGATAATTAAATCTGGTGTTTGGGGATGTTTCGCAAACTGTTGTTGCGCCCATTTGAGGAGATGTCATTCTATAGCCCAGCGGCATGCCGTAAGAAGGCATCGTTTCACAAACGGTGGTACCACCGGATAATGATGACATGGGGTAAACAGGTAAATTTGCGGATGTCTCGCAAACGGTTGTTGCGCCCATTTGAGGAGCTGTCATTCTATAGCCTAGCGGCATACCGTAAGAAGGCATCGTTTCGCAAACTGTGGTACCACCGGCTAATGTTGGCATGGGGTAAACCGGTAAATTTGGGGATGTCTCGCAAACGGTTGTTGCGCCCATTTGAGGAGCTGTCATTCTATAACCCAGCGGCATATTATAAGAAGGCATCGTTTCACAAACAGTGGTACCGCCGGCTAATGTTGGCATGGGGTAAACCGGTAAATTTGGGGATGTCTCACAAACAGTTGTTGATGTAGACATTGGGTTGTAAAGAGGTAAACCTGAGAGTCCCATTGATGACATGGATGAATAGGGCAAGGACGATAAGCCTGAGTATGGTAATTGCATTCCCAGTCCTGGCAGTAGGTCAATACCCATCGGCGACGATTCGCAAACCGTAGTTGATCCCATAGGGTTGAGCAAGGCTTCGCCCAGAGGCCCGCAGGTTGCGATGGAAAATAGTGCTGGAAAAATATTTGTTATACGTTATACACAGTAACCAAACTTGGATCACTTAAACTTAAGGCATTGTACAGATTCACCAACATAAGCATAAAGAAGTCTATATGCTCATATGCTGATATTTAGGAAAAAAAATTATAATAATTTAGAGAATTCCTTCTAAAAGACTTTAAACAAAAAAACTTGTTCGTTTTTTATAAGTAATATTAAGGTCATCAGACATACTGAGGGACCACTTGATGATAGGTAGTTTCCGTCGCCTATAACACAAGAACGCCACTCCTAAAAATGCTAAAATTTCTTTACACGGTATTGATATGACCCGACAAAAGGCTAAATGAAAACTTGTCTGCTAACTTATATAATAAAAAAAAGTGTTCACTCACCAGAGAATACAATGCAGATCTTGGAAGCCATTTTTGTTAACCCCTTTTGGAATGTGCATCATCAAAAACCTGACACTCTTTTTATACTAAGCTAATTTTAAATGTTATTGCACTAAATTCTTCACGGGCCATTTGTAACATTGAACGTGGTGTTAATTAAAAAAAATTCATTAAATTAATTAAGATATGTTTTGGCAACAAATTTCATGGCTTTGAAAAATATACGATCTTCAAAAACGCTAATAGTTCAAATGGGGTAAAGTAAATAATAGATGAACGGTTGTATGAAAACCAGTCATTTTCAATTTAAAGGCCTGCTCAAACCGCAGAGTTGTCTGCCACCGCCATGGGTAGCGGAATTCCGAGGGGTATGCGAATAACGCGCTGTTCAAACCATAGCGGTATCCGCTACCGGAGACGGTAGCGGTTGACCGATGACGCTCAGGCCTCAGTCGCCGTCTGTCTTGTTTCGCCTAACACGCGGTACTGTACCGCGTACCGCTCTGGGGCCCTAGCCAAGAGCAAACGTGATAAACGCTACGCTCAGGCTACGCTAAGCTTGGAAGAAAGCTTTGTAATTGGTCAAAAATTTATGTGGGCGTTACAACAACCAATCACCGGGCTTTATTTCTTTCGTTTCGTAAGTACGCAAAGGGAGCGTTTGAATTGGTATGCTCTTAGCTAGGGCCCTTGGTATACCAACGCACGCGAAGACGGAGCTCTGCGGCAGGGAAGGACCGCCTGGCAGAGTACCGCAATCGTGGCTTTGTGGAGGGTGGTGAAGACCCGGTTTCTGGGGCCGGCCTAGTAACCGCCCTCTGCAGTCGTCCGGAAGAGTGAACACCCGGCCTCGCGACCCGGCTTAGTAACTCTTCCGCGACGGCATCACGAGGTGGAGCCCGTTTCTCGGGCTGCCGCGATTGCTGTGGAAATGCCAGGTGGACACCCCTTTGAGCCGCCCACCCTTAATGCCGTAGAGATGAGCGGCCACACGAGCAGGGGTTATCCGAGGATTTCAGGTGGAAGCGGCCTCTAACTCTGCGGTAGGTTGTGCCGCAGATAAGAGGTTATGGGGTGCTTCAGAAGTGAAGCCCCTCGCTGACTGCCTGCTGCGAGAGGTGAAAATGGGCGGCAAGTGCCGCTTCGCCTGGGTGCGGCGGACATGGGGTCGTCCGCCGTATTCACAACACCAGGCAACGAGGGGAGACGTGCTGTGTGTTTCCGGTGCTTCTCTTCACTGCGCGGAGGTCACACTCCGCGCCTAATCGAGGTGGGGCCCGCAATATGTGCGGGCTGCGTCTGGAGGGGGAGACGGTAGCGTGTCATAGCGTCCCCTATCCTCCGCCCATAGACGGCGCGAAGAAACACCGTGGGTTTTTAGTGGGTAGAAGTCCCACATACCCCACCGATCCCCCCATAGTCGGTGGGGATCTGGTTCGCAGATTTTCCCACGGAAAAAAAAAAAAAGGGCCCTTGGTATACGGTTTCGCTTTCGCAGCAGCTGCGGAAATCCCATACTAAATACTGCGTGGGATGTCGTTTTAGTATTGTTGAGTCGCTACCCACGGCAGTGGCGGATAACTCTGCGGTTTGAGCAGGCCTTTAGAAGCATGAAATTTCATACACATGCTTTTGTTTAGAAATAAACATGGATGAATGATTGGTCTCGCTGCGCTCGACTAGATACCGCCGTTGTACTTGTAAAATGCGACAACAAATACTACGCCGAATTCGGCGTACCCGAGCCAGTCACACTGCAAGCTGTCTGTTATGGACAGTTACGGTTTTGTCTGTCTGTTACGGAGCTATCGCTTTTGTATAGCGCTCTATCTAGTCGAGAGCAGCGAGACCAATCAATTATCTTTGGAAATAAATAAATAAATACGTATTTCACAGTTTTTGAAAATCTCTCATCCAAGAGGGCGAAATAGGGATTGAATTTTTATATTGAATTTCCGTCATTTTTAAAGTACCTAATGGGTTTTTGTCATGTAGTCTGTTTACATAACCTTTTTTCTTCTTTATTTTTTATTTATTTATTTTTTTATTTTTTTCTTAATAATAAATTCTTCACCTGTAATTATAGCGTATGCACGCACTCTTGGTGTTCCGCTGCAAGCGCCGTATTAATAATTGCAAACCTGACCCCAAATTTTTTTTTTGGAAATTTTTATGATTTATTTTAAGTAGATAAATACACAAATATATATTTCTTTCTTTCTTTAATTCTCGTTGTAAACTCGACAAATAAAGTGCTTTATCACCCTAAGATTGAACATTGTTTGTATGTTGCAGAATGATAAGGTCCGTTTTCCTTTGAAAATTCAAAGTGACAATGTCTATTGCTATCTTTATTAGCGATGACAAATTGTGTCAATCGGTAATCACAATACCTATTTGAAATGTAAGCCTTAGCGAATTTTGAAATGAATGGAATTTGTAATCGAAACTGATAAAGCACTTTTCTTGTCTGCTTTACACATGTATTACATATAATTATGTATATATAAAAAAAATTTTTTTTTTTTACTTTTTTGTCAACAGTACTTGCCAGCATTCGATTACTACATACTAAGATAATATAAAAGGAAACATCAAAATGTATTCGCCGAAGTGCAAAAGGGCGTGGTGATGGACAGAATAATATTTTTGGTGTTCCTTTTATGCGTTTGTAATTATCATTTTTTTTTTATTATATAATTATGTCGTGGGCAGATCGTAGAATTGGGCAGATCCTAAAGTATCTTTCACCAAAAGTCAAAAATAGGTGCGACGAGGAGCGGAGCGAAGCAAAGCGAGGAGGAGCGTGTTAGGTTTATACATGGAAATAAATTTAGGGCGCCAAGCGAAGCGGAGCGGAGTGAGGCGACCCTCTCAGTTTTAACAGAAATATGATCTGCCCAGGAATATCATGATATGCCCAATTCTACGATGTGCCAACGAAATATACATATATTAACTAACAAATTTTATAAAGAACAAATAAAACTAACAAATTAGACGAAAGGTCCATTCTTGTATTCCTGACGTGTATCCATTTCATCCGCTTGTTTGCTACGATTACACAGCCAGATACACAGATATATATGTACACACTGATACATAGATACACATGTATAACCGATACGTAGATACCAAGGCACACAGATACATTGAAACACTGATACACAAATACACGGATACATTGATACACTGATACACAAATACACGGATACACAGATACACCGATACACGGATACATCGATACACAGGCGCACACACATTACTTATAACAGCCCGTTTTGCATCAGGGGTCAGGGGTTATTAACCGGTACAATAGCATAAACAATCTATTCTCGAAATGTCTTAACCACCATACTTCCACCTAAACTAATAGCGATCTTATCTGTATAGCAATAAGGATAATTATTTCAGATTCAATAAGTCCGGCTGCTTCAGCACCAACTGGTTCTATTTCTGTGGACGGACGAAGACAAGTTATAACATTGGGGTTCAGTCTGATTCCGAAACTGTCAGATATGATGCCAGCAATGTTGTGTCAAAATTATTACGTAAGTATTACTTGAATCATCATCGCCATCATCTAACGGTACGCCGGTACGCACTTTCGGGTACGCCGAGGTTCCGACAGGGAGCGTATCCCTCCCCGCGCTGGATAGCCGTGGCGGGGCACCGATGCCCGCGCGCTACAGTCGCACAGTTTTGGCCGGTACGAATACGGGATTACCCCGCAGTTACCCCTATTTCTTTTTAACGTTGGGAAATCCTCTAGGATATCCGGCAGTGTAGGGGACACTGTGGGATTATGCCGAATTTGTACCGGCTAAAACCCAACGACTTTCTATCGCGGTGGTTGGTAGGCGGTGTCGTGGGGAAGTTATGACACGGCTTCGGTACCCCGCCACGGCTATTCAACGCGGGGAGGCCTATGCTCCTCTGAGAACCTCCGCGTACCGGAAAGAAGAGAGGTACGCCGGCCATCTCGGGGGACCTTACGACGGGCGGCAGTTTCCCCCGCCCGGGTCCCGGACTCGCAGTGCAGCGCAGTGTCACCTACGCTGCCATGTAGGGGACACTGCGCTGCGCTGCGCGTAACATTGGGAAATCCTCTTCGATAGCAGGCAGTGTAGAGGACACTGCGGGGTTATACTGGATTCGTACCGGCTAAAACCCAACAACTTTCTAGCGCGGCTGTTGATGGGATTAGTTACTGTTACTAATTACTGTTAGTACTTACTGATTACTGATAGTACTTACTGATCCGCCGGATTAGGTTCCAGGTTCGATTCTCGGCTGGACCAACTTTGAAAATAAACTTATAAGAGTTGGCTCTGGTTAGGATCTAACAAGTAGTGGCAGAGCGCATCTATATCTATGCTTGTGTTATCAAGCAAAGACATAGATCATAAAGGGACTGTCAGCCTGACTGACCTTTTTTACATTAAAAAATAGGTATCATTATAATATAATTATTCTGCGTCCTTAAAAAATTTTTTTTTGTTATATTCAAACTATAAATCGTCCATGAAGATTCAATCTACGATTGTTTTGTTGATTAAAAATGAACAGTATTCTTTAACTAATAGGTGTGCTAATTGTGTAAACATTACGGTTTCGTTATGAAATCTTGATACGGCGTTAATAAAAGCTAAATAATGTTCTTTCGCAGAGGCATTGTGAATAAACCGCTCGTGTATTAAACAACCATGATCAAAAGTGTAGCGTTTATTTTAATAGGTAAGTTTTAATTTTAATTTTGATGTAATTTTGCAAATTTATTTTTATTTAAAAATAAAAAATTAATAAAAGTAAATCTATACTAATATTATAGGGGAAAGATTTGATTGTTTGTTTATTTGAATTGAATATAGGGTCCAAAACTACTAAACCGATTTTGAAAATTCTTTCACCGGATAGGAAGCCATAATACATTACCAGCGAGTAACATAATTGCTTGTTATTCCGTCAGCCTATCTGTCTACCTTAACGTAAAAAACCAGATACGACGTTTTTGCTTTTTGCTTGCAGTTATTTCAGCCGTCACATCGACACCGCTACGCCCATAATACTACATGGTACCCTATGTCATGGACTCATCACAGTATTCGCCATACTGTGCCTTGCCACAATACGGCCACAATCTGCACACGTCCACAGACGTCATCCTACCGGAGTCTAGAACGATTGAGTGAGGGAGATGTCGCCTTACATCATGTATTGCGCCTTCTCGTTTACTCACTCGTTTTTGCATCGTTTTAAGAGTGATAGTAGGCTCAGCAGACGTTTGCTTTTTGCTTGCAGTTATTTCAGCCGTCACATCGACACCGCTACGCCCATAATACTACATGGTACCCTATGTCATGGACTCATCACAGTATTCGCCATACTGTGCCTTGCCACAATACGGCCACAATCTGCACACGTCCACAGACGTCATCCTACCGGAGTCTAGAACGATTGAGTGAGGGAGATGTCGCCTTACATCATGTATTGCGCCTTCTCGTTTACTCACTCGTTTTTGCATCGTTTTAAGAGTGATAGTAGGCTCAGCAGACGTTTGCTTTTTGCTTGCAGTCATTTCAGCCGTCACATCGACACCGCTACGCCCGTCATACTACATGGTGCCCTACGTCATGGACTCGTCACAGTATTCGCCATACTGTGCCACGGACGTTCCAACCTTGCCACAGTACGGCCACAATTTGCACACGTCCACAGACGTCGTCCTACCGGTGTCTAGAAACGTCGTCCATTCAACTATAAGGATCAGACCTGGAGAGAATTTTAAAAGTGAAAACGAAGATCACGATATTCACCCCAAGAGGCATTCGAGCCATAACGGTGAGTTTTTGGTTTTAAAATGTATGAAAATTTATGGGAGTAAAATCATATGTCACACGTTACGCGTTACGCGTTACAGGCTACAATATGCTTCAATACATATTAATATAATATAATACATACTTATAATATATTATATTATAAAATTAAATAAAAAAAATCGCCTATCGAAGGATGCACTAAACCGAGTGCATAATTTAATAAAACACTAACACTAACCAACACTTTACTAGTAGTTGGTGAAAGAGGCCCTAAGAGTTATAAGCAGGAAATGTTTATTTTAAATAGTATTTTGAACATATCCATGATCTTTATCCAAAGTGTGCGAAATGACTATGACTAATAAAAATATAATATTTTAATTTAAAGTTGACTTTTCGCACATTTCATGCCGAATAAGTGTGCGAGATGACTTAAAAATTAAATTTAGTTGGGGGCTTTTCGCATATTTCTACGAGATAAAATTGTGCGAGATGACTACTAAAATATATATATTTAAATTTAAATTGGTTTAATTAAAGTTGGTTTTTCGAAAATTTCGTACGAATTTGATAAAACTTCGTAACTATATGTATAATTAAATTGTGCGAGATGACTACTAAACCGAAATTTTTTGTGGTCTCTAATCGTCTTAATATTTTACAGATGATGTCTCCCATCACCATCACCACGAGGAAACTGATTCGCCGCTACACAGCCTCCTTGACTTGCCAGCCAAACTTATAAGCACAGCAATGAAAATCTAAATTTTCATTCAGCAATAATAAATCAACAATAAATAAATAAACTACAGAATGTTTTTTGTTATTATTACATAATATTAATAAATTGTTTATGAATAATCCTACTATCCGCACTAATCCGTACTAATCCTATTATCCTATCCGTACTAATATTATAAATGCGAAAGTTTGTATGGATGTTTGTAACTCTTTCACGCAAAAACTACTAAACCAATCACCATGAAATGTTGCATACACGTTATCTGGAACACCAGAAAGGACATAGGGTACCTTTCATCCAGAAAAAAAGTACTGCTCCCGAGGGATCATCTAAAATTAAGGAAACTAACTCCTGGCTAAGTATAATAGCAATAACGATGTCAGGCGATATATTGCTTTTTCAACGCGGACTAATTCGCGGGCACCAGCTAGTTCATTATAAAATAAACAATATAAAATTAAATAAACATCTTAAAACATTCTACACAGCACCATCTAGTTCCACACTAAGCAACTAATGCTTGTATTATGGATACCAGACTGTTGATACATTACATACATACATTACTTTTTTTTTGTAAATACATACATATTATAAATACAAACATCTATAACTCAGGTACAAAGGTAAAATGTTAACACATAAACATTTGCACCTAGCGGGATTCGAACCCGCGACCGTTTGGTTAACAGCTAGGGTTACTAGCCACTAGACCAAACGTGTCGTCAAAGATACAAATATATATTATCTCTTTATAATCTCTCAAGTATATAAAAATTTCGAGTCACGTTGTTTGATGCCAATGAACTTCCAAATTACTGAATCGATTTTGATAAAACTTCGTAACTATGTGTAATTTAGTGTAACCTAAACGATAGGATACTTTTTATTTAGAACCCGGGCGAAGCCGGGAGCGTGTAGCTAGTTATACTATATATTAATGCAGGTAATAAACTATAATCTGTGTACATCTCTTTACTATCTATTAATTTTAGATGAAAGAGTATCAAACATACCTACATAGTCACAAACTTTCGCCTTTGTAATTTTAGTAAGTAAGTGCGCTACTGACCAGAGAAAGATTAAAGTTAAGGGTAAGGACGGGATGGGATAATGAGCTCTGGCATCCATTACTCACTCATCGAAACACAATAGCAGGCAGTAACCACTGGGTTACTGCCGCTAGACGTGCTGGTTGCCTAAACGACTGCAAAATGCAGTGTTCCCTGCTACTACTCATATCTAAAATTCTGAGACTCGACGAAGAATTAAGAGTATCGACATAGCCAAGAGAATTAGTGCTTGTTCACGTTGAACGCGCGGTCGCGGTCGCGGTCGCGGTAGATGTGGCGAACTCGTGTTCCCATTGCCGCTAGGCGTTTGCGCAAATGTGACGTGTTATCAAAAGTTCAAAAGATAGACGACTATTTTTTATTTTATTCGATTCTCTGTATAATCATGATAAAAATAAAAACGTGCTATAATTTCTAGCGACAAGTTCAAACTGGTTGAACTTTAAATTAGTCGGGAGTGAATCACGCGCTCCGCCGCTACTTTCGCCGCACCAGAGGCCCTAGCCAAAAGCAAACTTACAGTCAGGCTACGCTACGCTTGGGAGAAAGCTTTGTGATTGGTTGTTTTAACGCCCACATAAAATTTGGACCAATCACAAAGTCTTCTCCCAAGTGTAGTGTAGCCTGAGCGTTAGCGTTTACGAATGTAGGTACGTTTGCTCTTAGCTAGAGCCCTTGCATTGTGTTTTATATTTCGTGTGTTTTATATGTGTTTTATATTTCGTGACCGCGCTCGCCACCGCGCCAGCGAGTCAACGTGAACAAGCACTTAGCAAGTTGACGTGGCAAAGGGCCGGTCACATCTGTCGCAAAGTGGATGACCCAATGGGATAATGTGAGACGCCCTGCGGCCAGAAAGGTTTCGCGGGAAGCGGCTGGTTGCGAAGGATAGAAGAACATGCGTGATCACGGGCGTTAGGAGAGGCCTTTTTTTTCAACGAGGGGTAAACCTTCTATAGGTACCCACAAAACACCGGCTTATGTGAGAATTTTACTCCGTATTACCCGCGGTCCATGTAGCACCATTCTTTCCGAATACCTCGTAGGTAGCTATTAGTAAGCCAGAACCCATCGCCAATCGCCTCATACGACAGGCAGAGGATGCCGTTTGACCCTGATTCTCATTGACCCCAGGTCACAGGGTACTGAGGCGATTTCCGCCCTTGGATATTCTAACGACATGGATGCCAGAATCTTCACCGAACTAGCAAAAATACAAAAAAAAAAATAACATCCTACATTTTTATGGCATAAATCGATAGGATCAACCATAAAGATCTAATCTCTCTAAAAAATATGATAAATTAAACGAAAGGAAAACAAGACACACAAGTCAAACTTACAACACCCAGTATTTTCGTCGGGCGTCGGTAAAATTTAAAAATAGAACAATTATAACAATAATAAAAGATTGATTTGTTCTTCACGCGTATACCGTTAATTCATTAACTTGAACATTTCAAAACAAACTTGAAAAATATAATTGAAAAGTCCTCGCGGCGGAACCGTTACTAATAAAAAAGTAAACATTCTTTTTTTAAAATAACTAAGTATTCCACTGTCGACTGAAAATCTAACCTAGAACTAGGAGTCTTTCTGTTACGATGCTTTAAGAACATAGACGCGTTAGAGTAAGTTATTTTAATGAAATTTTTATTGGAGATTACTCCTTAAGATATAATACATACTACTAGCTGGTGCCCGCGACTTCATCCGCGTTGAAAAAGCAATATATCGCCTGACATCGTTATTGCTATTACACTTAGCCAGGAGTTAGTTTTCTTAATTTTAGATGATCCCTCGGGAGCAGTTACTTTTTTTCTGGATGAAAGGTGCCCTATGTCCTTTCCGGTGTTCCAGACAACGTGTATGCAACATTTCATGGTGATCGGTTCAGTAGTTTTTGCGTAAAAGAGTTACAAATATCCATACATACATACAAACTTTCGCATTTATAATATTAAGTACGGATTTTATTTTTGAAATTATTAATAATAATAATAAATAATAAATATTTTTATTTACACAGAAAGTAAATACATACAAACTTTCGCATTTATAATATTAAGTACGGATTTTATTTTTGAAATTAATAATAATAATAATAAATAATAAATATTTTTATTTACACAGAAAGTAAATACATACAAACTTATAACACAAAATCATTAATTAGAAGCAATAATATTATGACAATTTAAAAAAGCTATATGACACTAGGCGAATAAAAGCGTTATAACAAATAATACTTTTTAAATGTGTACTTGAACCATTATGTCAGAAATGTTAAAATAACAATTACTTTAATATTTCTTAATCAATAAACAATTTGTGATTAAAATTTTGACTGTTACTGTAACAATGAAACTTCTGTTTCAGATAGACCTGCTAAATGATTTGTGAGTGCCGTACCCGATATGATAGAACTTCGGATAGCTGCGACAAACTTCGTCTTAATATGTGAGTATTATATATATTTTATAACTTACTAACTGTTGCACGCGACTTCGTCCGCGTAACTTTATAAAAATACTAGCTGGTGCCCGCGACTTCGTCCGCGTTCTGGATGAAAGGTACCCTATGTACTTTCTGGTGTCCCAGACAACGTGTATATGAAAAATTTCACGAGTTACAAACATCCGTACATCCATACAAACTTTCGCATTTATAATATTAGTAAGTAAGGATAGCTTGCCTATATGTTACTCGCTAATAATGTAGCTTTCTATAGGTAAAGGTGAACTTTTCAAAATCGGTCCAGTAGTTTTCGAGATTATTCATTATAAACAAAAATACAAAATAAATACTTTTCAAAAGAGAAAAAATAAAATAAAAATACAAAAATTATTTATATTATAAAGATAATATTAGTAACAATATTTAATTATTTTTTAAACTAAATAATATTTAATTTAAGTTATATATATTTATACATATTATAAATAAATAAATAAATAAATATCTTCACACATTCCACACAGCACCATCTACTTCCAGACTAATACTAATGCTTGTGATACCAGACAGTTGATATACTACATACATTACTTTTTTTTGTAAATACATACATATTATAAATACAAAACATCCATGACTCAGGTACAAAGGTAAAATGTTAACATATAAACATTTGCCCCTAGCGGGATTCGAACCCGCGAACGTTTGGTTAACAGCTAGGGTTACTAGCCACTAGAGGAAACGTGTCGTGAGTACATGCGTGCGCGTGTGTGTGTGCGTGCGTGCGTATGCGTGTGCATGCGCGCGCGTGCGTGCCTGTGCGTGTGCGTGTGTGTATGTGTGGTGTTCGTGCGTGCGTGTGCGTGCGCGTGCGTGAGTGCGCGCGTGTTTGCGTGTGTGCGCGTGCGTGTGTGTGCGTGTGTGTATGTGTGATGTGCGTGAGCGTGCGTGCGTGCGCGTTGCGTGTGTGTATGTGTCGTGTGCGTGTCGTGCGCGCGTGCTTGCGTGCGTGCTTGCGTGCGTATGTGTGTGCGTGCGTGTGCGTGTGTGTATGTGTGGTGTTCGTGCGTGCTGGCCTGTGCGTGCGCGTGCGTGTGTGCCCGCGTGTTTGTGTGTGTGCATGTGTTCGCGTGCGTGTGTGCCGGGGGTGAACGTGTACTGCTATTTCGCGGTCGCCAAGCGGGCTACAACGTCTGAAGCTATACGATTCAATACAAGACAGCCAACAAATTGAAGGGAAGGCGTGCCCAGATATATATCACTAGTCTCTGACAGTGGGGCGGGTGAGTAATTAGTGAAAACAATTTACAAGTAGGAGTTGGGGTATTTGGGTTAGGCTGACTGTACGGTCAACGCACTGTTGCATGTAAAAAAAACCAAATAAATTTTTAAATAGTTCTTGTATTACAAGCTATAAAAAAACTATAAACTAAACTTCGACATTCTATTGAGCCTAAACACGCTATAACCGCTGATGCTGCAGCATCAGATCGAGGTTACCAGCATATCATAGAAATACTGCCGAAGTTGAACATGTGAAAATTAGTAAAATTCAAATTCAGATCGATCCCAATATTATAAATGCGAAAGTTTGTTTGGATGTATGGATGGATGTTTGTAACTCTTTCACGCAAAAACTACTGAACCGATTACCATGAAATTTTGCATACACGTTGTCTGCGACACCAGAAAGGACATAGGGTACCTTTCATCCAGAACGCGGACGAAGTCGCGGGCACCAGATAGTTATTACATAATTATTATTACATTAAATCAAAGTCAAAATTACAATTTAAAATGCATCAGAACACTATTCTAGAAGGTGTCTAGACAAATAAGTTTTCTTTTGAATAAGCAAAAACTTATTCAACATAAAAAGACATTATTATTAACATAACATTATTCAAAAACTTGCCCAACATGCCTATAATTATGCCACTAATATTTTTTTTTTCTTGAAATGATTTTTCTTAAAACATTTACTTTCTGAGTAGACTGTCATTTATTGGGCGAGTGCTTGAAGGTCTGCAGCATATTGCGAAATGACACACACACACAAACACACACACACACACATTATGCACGCACGCACACATAATTTATAGATGTACAATATATTTATATATAAATATATTGTTACATTGTTTTTTTTTAATTACTAGCACTTTTTTTTACTTATAAATTGTAAGATGACTAACCTTGTAATAGACTATATAAAAATTTAATCTATTTTATGTATTTGTTAAATGTTACATGCTGTAAGGTTAGCTATTAAATAAATAAATAAATAAATAAAAATAAATCTAGGCTTTAGGCTATATAACATTCCGTTGCGACTAATAGGAGCGAAGAAACAGTCGAAAATGTGGAAAAAACGGGGAAAATTATTCATCTTTGAGGGCTTCCGTTGCGTGCGCTGCAACGAGCGCAATCGAAAACCGTTCGAGATACCAAAATTATTCCCAAAATGACTATTCCACGCGGACGAAGTCGCGAGCACCAGCTAGTAAATAAATAAAATATTAATGTCTCAAAAGATTTTAAGTTAATTTTACAAAACACGACCAAGATGTTGACATTAACACGTAGAGAAAAATGGAAAAGGGGTGTTGAAACTTTCAAATAAAAATGGCACAAATGAAACGAAACTGACATAAATGTTGGAACTAATCCAAAATAATATTATACTTACAAAGAATGAAATTTTATTGCGAATTTAATTATACTACTTAGCTGGTGCCCGCGACTTCGTCCGCGTTGAAAAAGCAATATATCGCCTGTTATCGTTATTGCTATTATACTTAGCCAGGAGTTAGTTTCCTTAATTTTAGATAATCCTTCGGGAGCAGTACTTCTTTTCTGGATGAAAGGTACCCTATGTCCTTTCTGGTGTCCCAGACAACGTGTATGCAAAATTTCATGGTGATCGGTTCAGTAGTTTTTGCGTGAAAGAGTTACAAACATCCATACATACATACAACCTTTCGCATTTATACTTAATACTAGCTGGTGTCGGCGACTTCGTCCGCGTTCTGAATGAAAGGTACCCTATGTCCTTTCTGGTGTCCCGGACAACGTGTATGCAAAATTTCATAGTGATCGATTCAGTAGTTTCTGCGTGAAAGAGTTACAAACATCCATCCATACATCCATACAAACTTTGGCATTTATAATATTAGTACTGATATCAACTGTCTGGTCTGGTATTAGTCTGGTATCCATAATACAAGCATTAGTTGCTTAGTGTGAAACTAGATGGTGTTGTTACAAACATCCATACATCGCGATCCATCCATACATTCATACAACTTTCGCATTTATAATTTACTAGCTAGTGCTCGCGACTTCGTCCGCGTGGAATAGTTATTTTGGGAATCATTTGGGTATCGCGAACGGTTTTCGCAGCGCACGCAACGGAAGCCCTCAAAGATGAATAATTTTCCCCGTTTTTTCCACATTTTCGACTGTTTCTTCGCTCCTATTAGTCGCAACGTGATGTTATATAGCCTAAAGCCTTAAAGATAAATGATCTATCCAACACAAAAGAATTTTTCAATTCGAACCAGTAAGTAGTTCCTCAGATTAGCGCGTTCAAACAAACAAACAAACTCTTCAGCTTTATAATATTAGTATAGATGAACGGATTTATGAAGTTTTTTTTCCTTTTTGTAGCTTTCGCAATCCATGAGTAATCCATTGACATAGACCCATAGTTAGACAATGCTTACCATAACAAAAGAAATATAAAAATCCGCATTAATTGCTACAGCTGTTAACATAATTTCTGATGTTTTTTTTATCTATTTAATACGAGTCTTTTGTTTATTCGCAAATGGCGTGACAACGGACAATTTGTCTTAATTACACAAGTATTTACTTAGGAGTTATTTCGTCGCGTGAATTTAGGGATTTTTATAGAGGAAATTGTTTGTTGCTTTTAGAATTAGAAATTAGTGGCGACGAGCCCTCGACTTTATTATGAACAAAAATTTATCGCTCTTTTCATTGGTCAAAACCGTATCAAAATCCTTTTTGTGATTTAGAAGCGAGAATAGAGTATAGAGTAGAATGGAATAGAATAAAATTTTATTTGCATCAAATAACATATGAAAACATATAAGCTAACATATACTTAGGTAATATTATAACAAAATAGTAATTTATCACCTCTCCAGCACGAAAAGGGTGCGTTTGGTGCCTAAAAACTCGCAGAAAAATCGATTTTTGATGCGAGCGTGATTCGAAATTCGAACACGCTATTAAATATTTAACTCACAGGAATAAACTTTTGATTTTATAGTACTTACATAAATGTCCAGTCATAGCCGACTAGATTCGGCCCGCCATACTCGCTGTTGAGGTGAAAAGTTGTATGTTTAACACGAGAGCTAATTTTTTTATGTCTCGTGCGTGCCTTTAAGGGGGTTCGATTTTCATACTAATAAAGTAGACCAAATATGAACAAATAGAGCAAAATTTAAACTGAAATGACATCCTACGGCATTTAATTTAGTCCCTGGTTACGCTTAATTATATTTTCTCAAAGAAAACAATAGATAAATAGCTTAAATGAGACCGTAATTTTAGTTCATTTTTGTCAATGTGTGAGTGAACACCGATAGTGTCGCACGCTTCGCAACAGCATTTCGCTGCCGCCCACTGTCAGAGCGAGATGGTGTATTGCACTATTCCGCTTCGGCTATCACTGACTTGTATTATAAGCACTGGACAGGCTGCTGTCATTATTTTTATTTTTATGTCTATTTGATAAACGCAATTTCGGCGCTGTAGGCTATGGAGCGTCTCGTGCGTGTCTTCAAATCACTCACTTCGCTCAGTAGTCTATATTAGAATCACTCGCTACGCTCGTGATTCAATTCTATAGACTACTTCGCTAGTTCGTGATTTAAAGTCTGCACTCGCAGCAAAAAACGATTTTTGCTCTCTAGTTGAACAATGTACTATGTCTTTCGATTTACCTACTTTGCCTATTTTAATGAGTGTACTTTCATACAGTGCTGGCTGAAAATCAGCGCTGCAGGTGCTTGTGTAGCTTCTCAGCACAATGTTGAACCAGTATCTGATTATTTTATGTACCTGTTTTCTGTTTTCTGTTTTGTGGTTTTTGTATAATGTTTGTCTTTGTGTGAAAAAAAGATAGAATAAAAATCTTTCTTTCTTTCTTATTTTTTTTTATTCTATAAAACCCAATGTGTGCCAATCGCCTGCTACGATTTTCTGAAGGTGTCATTTCGCACGCAAGAAAGTTTCTTATTTTTTTTTATTCTATAAAACCCAATGTGTGCCAATCGCCTGCTACGATTTTCTGAAGGTGTCATTTCGCATGCAAGAAAGTTTCTTATTTTTTTTTCTTCTATTAAACTCAATATGTGCCAATTGCCTACTACGATTTAATGAAGGTGTCATTTCGCACGCATGAAAGTATTACGTGTGCGAGATGACTACTAAACCCGAATTAAATGCAAGTCATATGAGTTCTTGTATCTATACAGAACTCATATAACTTGCAGTTAATTCGGGGTTCTATATATTCCTTACAAGGTAAGGAACCCTAGAAAGACAACATTTAATTATCCCCTGCTGAAAGTTTTTTAAAACACTATAATTTCTTCTTTAAAACCCAATGTGTGCCAATCGCCTACTACGATTTTGTGAAGGTGTCATTTCGCACGCAAGCACGCACGCACGTGTGCGAGATGACTACTAAATCCGAATTAACTGCAAGTCATATGAGTTCTGTATAGATATCTACAGTATGGGTTCTGTATATTCCTTAGAAGGTGAGGAACCCTAGAAAGACAACATTTAATTATCCCCTGCTGAAAGTTTACAAGAATAATTCAAATAACAAAGTAAATCCCGAATCCGTACATTAACATTGCTAAGTAGGCCTTTTACGATTCCACCATTTTGTTTTTCTTTCCTGTTTTTGAATAGGGTGACAATGATTGCACGTTTTTAGTGGGTTAGTATTTGAAACTTAGTTGTACTTGTTGAACAGTCTTCTGTAGTGTCGAAACAATAAATAAGTACTAAATTTTGATTGAAATAAATTAAATTAAAAATGAAGTTGGTAACTATATTTTAAAAAATATATTATGTTATAAAAAAAATGGTAGACCTTAGCTATAAATGGTCCATAAATGGTATCAATGAACAGTAAATTTCGCACTAAAAGCAAGTACCTTGACGTAATAATAATTCCGGTTACTGACCACCATTTTTCTTCGTCTGACTATCCTCTCCGCCTTATGTATGTACATACCTGTAAGAGAAAATAGTAAAATTTTACTGTATTAAAAAAGGCTAGGCTAGGTTACGAGAGCTCTGGGAAAAACAAGGAAAAAAAATCAGGTCACGTGGTTAAGAAACATTTGAATTTGTGAAAAATCGTCACCCTGGACAACATTTTTGGGTACTGTGATCACAAATTTTCCACTTTTGCTCTTTTTTTGTGTGTAATCCCAAACATGCCAATAGCACAGTGCTATTGAATGCAATCATAAATTCAATAGTTTATTATAAATAAATTATTGATTGATTTTATAAACTTTTGTTTAGAAAAATAAATAAGGGCCACGGATCGACGGATCCATAAATCCTGCGACTGAGATGATGGGTTCTGTACATGTACTTAGGGGAATTCCCTTTTACTGAAAGCGTGGTCACCCTACAATCAATTTGGGCAGCTCGTCATCGTTCCGCGATTGTTTAACTTGGACCTATCTGTATTCATTCAGGATTTTATTTTGGGAGACGATCGCTTTTGAATAAAGTACTTTTTTTGCATTTTTATCAAACGCTTCGGTAATACGATTGAGGTGTAAACCTAATTGCGAAAGGAAGAAAACAAATTATGTTTTCCCAAATAAGAAATCCTAACTGATATCCGTACTAATATTATAAATGCGAAAGTTTGTATGGATGTATGCATGTATGTATTGGATGTTTGTAACTTTTTCACGCAAAAACTACTGAACCGATCACCATGAAATTTCGCATACACGTTGTCTGGGACACCAGAAAGGACATAGGGTACCTTTCATCCAGAACGCGGACGAAGTCGCGGGCACCAGCTAGTGTTATATATGCGAAAGTTTGTTTGGATGTATGTATGTATGTATGCATAGATGTTTGTAACTCTTTCACGCAAAAACTACTGAACCGATCACCATGAAATTTTGCAAAATTTCCTGGACCAGAAAGGACATAGGGTACCTTTCATCCAGAAAAAAGTACTGCTCCCGAGGGATTATCTAAAATTAAGGAAACTAACTCCTGGCTAAGTATAATAGCAATAACGATGTCAGGCAATATATTGCTTTTTCAACACGGACGTAGTCACGGGCACCAGCTAGTAGGCTATATTTTATAAAGTTTCGTGGGCGAAGTCGTGTGCAACAGCTAGTCCTGTTTAAACTTGATACCCAAATATTGTTTGTCAAAGTAACGATTAAATTCGTATACCTACCTAACTATACTAATATTATAAAGCTGAAGAGTTTGTTTGTTTGTTCGTTTGTTTGTTTAACGCGCTAATCTCAGGAACTAATGGTTCGAATTGAAAAATTCTTTTTGTGTTGGATAGATCATTTATCTTTAAGGCTTTAGGCTATATAACATCACGTTGCGACTAATAGGAGCGAAGAAACAGTCGAAAATGTGGAAAAAAACGGGGAAAATTACTCATCTTTGAGGGCTTCCGTTGCGTGCGCTGCGAAAACCGTTCGAGATACCCAAATGATTCCTAAAATAACTATTCCACGCGGACGAAGTCGCGAGCACCAACTAGTTATATATAAGTACGGATCTTAAGTTAAGTCTGAAGACGACTCAATGTAAACTGAACATTCTGAACAAAACACCTTCTCAAACAAGCGTTCCTTAATTCCTTATAATTAATGTTATTCGCAATTAAAATGTAGCCGGACAATGTTCATAAATCTCTTACTCAAACAAAAGGGCGCACAGGTGCACTTATTTTTCTCAGCGAAAGTGATTTATGCGCTCTCCACTCTTTTTGCTTTATTATTTTAATAAAGTTTTTCAAATATTGTATCAGCTTTTATTATATAGTACATAAGGGCCTCCTTCACCAACTACAAGTAAAGTGTTTAGTTACTTTTCAAGTAATGCTGGTAATGCGAGTAAATGTTATGAGTATCTTGTGTCAATTTGAACTTAACTAGTAAACATTTTGAACGCGGACGAAGTTGCGGGCAACAGCTAGTTATATTATATAGCCAGCCTCCAGTTGATATTTTTTCTGCAAATGATATACAACTATAGCTGTTGTTCGCTATTTCGTCCGCATAATTTTATAAAATATAGCCTAAAATAGGTATGTAAGTCACTAGCTAATAATGTAGCTTTCTACAGGTGAAACAATTTTCAAAATCGATCCAGTAGTTTTTGAGTTTATTTGAAGCCAAGACTCCGCCATGATTCCGTTTTAAGGCGTACTTTTTATGTGCCGCTTTGCCATTTGTCATGCAAAATCCATAGTCGTAGTAGATTGATGATACAGACAGACAAACGCTGAGATTATTATAACGAAATGTTTCTAACAAATGAAATTTGTTGTCTGTCTGCAGATGCGTTGTCCTGTTCCGTTGCTGGGAACGCACCAATCTTCTCGACTCCAAGTGGGTATCTTACGTCATCATCACCAAAATGGATGAACAGGAACCAACAGGTTACATAAATAAATAAATATCTTCACACATTCCACACAGCGCCATCTAGTTCCACAGTAAGCAACTAATGCTCGTATTATGGATACCAGACAGTTGATATACTACATACATTACTTTTTTGTAAATACATACATACATGTTATAAATACAAAAAATCCATGACTCAGGTACAAAGGTAAAATGTTAACACATAAACATTTGCCCCTAGCGGGATTCGAACCCGCGATAGGGTTACTAACCACTAGACTAAACGTGTCGTCAAGAGTCAAGACGTAAATTTTATACCTATACTAGCTGGTGCCCGCGACTTCGTCCGCGTTCTGGATGAAAGGTACCCTATGTCCTTTTTGGAGTCCCAGACAACGTGTATGCAAAATTTATAACGCCATCTAGGGAATTCTGTTTGAAGCAATGTAGTACTCTAATTCATCTAAAAGTTAACAGATGGCACTACATGTTAGTTATAGTTTATAAAATTACGTGTTAATAAAATTAAAGCTGCTGCCCGCGACTTCGCCCGCGTAACTTAGTAAATTATGTACTTAAACCTTCCTCGAGAACCACTCTACCCATTAGTGAAAACCGCATTAAAATCCGTTGCGTAGTTTTAAAGATCTAAGCATACAAAGGGACATAGGGACAGAAAAAGCGACTTTGTTTTATACTATGTAGTGATAAGATAAAAAACAAATTGCATATTACAGTTTAGCTTGTAAAAATTAAATTTAAAGGCATGCACAGTATGCATATTTAAATCTGTATCCGTACTTAATATTATAAATGCGACGGTTTGTATGGATGTATGGATGTATGTATGGATGTTTGTAACTCTTTCACGCAAAAACTACTGAACCGATCACCATGAAATTTTGCATACACGTTGTCTGGGATACCAGAAAGGACATAGGGTACCTTTCATCCAGAACGCGGACGAAGTCGCGGGCACCAGCTAGTACCTATCAATTATAAAATTATCGTGTCACAGTGTTTGTAACCAAACTCTTCCGAAACGGTTTGACCGATTTTTTTTCGATTTTTTTTTTGTGTATATTCGGTAGGTCTTAGAATAAGGTAGTAAACTATTTTTTTACCGCTGGCCACCCCAAAATATATTTTTTCTATTTTTTTTGTTTATACAGGAAACGAACAGTCATTATACATAAATTAAAATAAAATAAAAAAAAATAAAAAAAAATTGGCCAAATAACATTTGCCGGGTCAAATAAGTAGTAAAATATATTAATTTGTAATTTTCAGACGGTCCCAAACGCATTCGACTCGTCAGTTGCTGCGACAGGCGACGAATATTCGGCTAAAGATAAGACCGTTTCAATCGCTGGATACGACAAAGAAATTGAGGAGCTAATAGAAGAGTTACAAAAAGTTTCCAAATGTTTGCACGATAAGACAATTGAAGTTAACTTTTATATGATAAATAAGGGTCGATATTTTCACATAGATAGCGTTTGGACAGATCTCAATGTTTTAGAGAAAACTTTGAACCATTATAACCATTATTTTTGTTTAAATAAGAACTATCTGGATCAAGTTCAACGTGGTGACAATGATAACAGATTTTATCTTAACAATTTGATTATGCTACCTAGTAGTAAAGATTTGAAACATATTTTAAATCTTGGCAAATGTAAGAAAGTTAAAGTATTGAACGACGAAATCGAAGATACTGATGACAAAGTTAAAATATATGTACTCAAAATTGACGAAGACATTGAAGGGGATGACACTGTTACAAAAGACGATGAAAATATTAATAACGAAACAGCTCAAATGTGCAAGGATCTAAATGAACATGACTGTTTTTGTATAACCAATTACGGTGATATAAGCAAATTGAATACTTCACTCGAACATGTACCTAACACTTGCGAAAAAGAAAAAAAAATACAAGGCGTAAAAGAAACTCTACTTTGCAAGCCACAACATTTTACTAATGATGAAGTTACTTCACAAAATAATGAAGACATGGCAAAAGTTGATGAACCAGTAATCAATGAAAATATAAAATTTAATGATCATTTACCACAAGAAAATTCTAATGTAAAATGTGACAAAAATAATGATACTCCAATTGAAATAGAACCACTTGTTTCCTGTCAAAAAGTACAGCCGTGCAATGAATCAAAAACACTAAATACTAATTCTATTTGTAACAAACCAAATGACAGTGTAGTACCCTTGGATACCCAATTTCAAATTCAAACTAATCTTAAACCAGAATCGTTAGTAATTAATAAAGTAAATACAGATAATACAGCAACCGATTCAAACGAGCATGCAATATCATTTACTCAAAAAGAACCAAAAACAAAATGTAGTAAAAATTCAATTCCATCTACCAATAACTCTAACATTCCATTTTGTCTAAATAATCTATCTACATATAACAAAATTAAACCAAGCAGTCAATTAATCCAACAAAAAAAGCTTACACATAAGCCTAAAATCAATACATCATTCTCTACTTTATTTTCAAGATGGCCGATTTATTTTGTCCCTAATAATAATCACTATTTACGTCCACATGGTAACATAAGTACAGAGAAATCAAATTCAATTCCGAACTTATTTCAAAAAGTACCATTTGCTAAAATTGCAAGCTTAAAAAATCAAAAAAGTTTTAGAAAACCAGATTCTAATTATATCTCATTAGCTCCTACTGTGGAAGTTTATGCGCCTTATGAAAATATGAATAAAATGATACCTTGGTCTCATCCTTTATTCTCAACATTCGACCGAAAACCAAAGCCATATACTGCAATAGAACTAAAAATAATGGATAACTTGAAAGTTAATCTTCCTAATTATGCTAAAATTCAACCCACAAAAACATGTAGAAAATATGAAAAATTGATTCCATTCGGAAAGACCACACTACCTCTTACAAATAAAGGACAAGAGAAAATATTACCTGGTAGTAGTCATAGAATCCCATATTCAGATATTCCTACAGATTCTAAAACTAAACCATCACCACCTTGTACATGTTTAATGAACAAATATCCTGGTCTTTATGATTATGTTGTGCCAGTTTGCAGTAAACATAAAAAACCATTAACTTACCCACTATCCGATAATAAAACTAAACCATCACCACCTTGTACATGTTTAATGAACAAATATCCTGGTCTTTACGATTATGTTGTGCCAGTTTGCAGTAAACATAAAAAACCATTAACTTACCCACTATCCGATAATAAAACTAAACCATCACCACCTTGTACATGTTTAATGAACAAATATCCTGGTCTTTACGATTCTGTTGTGCCAGTTTGCAGTGAACATAAAAAACCATTGACTTACCCACTGTCCGATAATAAAACTAAACCATCACCACCTTGTACATGTTTAATGAACAAATATCCTGATCTTTACGATTATGTTGTGCCAGTTTGCAGTAAACATAAAAAACCATTGACTTACCCACTATCCGATAATAAAACTAAACCATCACCACCTTGTACATGTTTAATGAACAAATATCCTGGTCTTTACGATTCTGTTGTGCCAGTTTGCAGTGAACATAAAAAACCATTGACTTACCCACTGTCCGATAATAAAACTAAACCATCACCACCTTGTACATGTTTAATGAACAAATATCCTGATCTTTACGATTATGTTGTGCCAGTTTGCAGTAAACATAAAAAACCATTGACTTACCCACTATCCGATAATAAAACTAAACCATCACCACCTTGTACATGTTTAATGAACAAATATCCCGGTCCTTACAATTATTTTGTGCCAGTTTGCAGTGAACATAAAAAACCATTGACTTACCCACTATCCGATAATAAAACTAAACCATCACCACCTTGTACACGTTTAATGAACAAATATCCCGGTCCTTACAATTATTTTGTGCCAGTTTGCAGTGAACATAAAAAACCATTGACTTACCCACTATCCGATAATAAAACTAAACCATCACCACCTTGTACATGTTTAATGAACAAATATCCCGGGCCTTACAATTATTTTGTGCCAGTTTGCAGTGAACATAAAAAACCATTGACTTACCCACTATCCGATAATAAAACTAAACCATCACCACCTTGTACACGTTTAATGAACAAATATCCCGGTCCTTACAATTATTTTGTGCCAGTTGTTAGTGAACATGAAAAACCATTGACCTACCCAGTATCAACAAAAATATGTCCGTTCCATTACTTACCTAATTCTTATAAAATCCCAAAATCTACCATTGTTGACAAAAGTAATCCATGTGTTTCAGGTGCATTATCGCCAATTTACGACAGTAATAGATGTCCTTATTTTAATGCTGATCCGCAGAATATTAATTCTAATACATATAAATTGAAATCAGCAGTGCCAGGTAAGGCTAAAAACGAACCAATACAATATTGGCCAAATTACTTCACATCTACTAGTAATATTAAACCTTTGAATTTACGCAACAATCCTGTATTACCTTTTAAAAACATTAACAAACTACCAGAAAAAATAGGGTCTCTTGGCACTTACACTCCCCTTAAGCCTCAAAGTGGTGCAACTATAAGTTTAGATCAACCAGAAGTTCAAAAGATAAATGGCAAACCAATTATTAGAAAACCAGAAAGAAAAAATATTTTGAATTTACATTATAATGTAGGAATGCCTGATGTGCCTACCTTTAATAAAATAGTACCAGTAAAACCATTGGCGAATTTCAGCATTCAAAATTTACCTGATTCCAGTCATTTAAGGCCTATTTACGAAGAACAACCTCGACCATGCAATAAAATAAGGGAGAAACTTAAAACTTGTCCTAGATTTGGAGAACCTAAATCATTTTACATTCCAAATTTAAATATAACAACTACGGCTCCGGCTATAGGAAATTACCAACAAGTTCCACATATTCTAACCAGCACAAAGCCTTATAATAATAATAATAAAAGGTTGCAACCTTGTGTATTTTCAACATATCCTCTAACAAATTTTAGAATACCACAAGTTAATAGAAACATTCCTCTAAGAGAAAGTACCGTAACACCTAAACCATCTACAATGGCAACAATTAGAAATATGGATTCCAAAACACTTCCTAAATATAGTGCCCCTAAAATTCCATGTGATCCTTGTAAAGATGAAGTATTAATTATGAAGAAAATACCATACGTTACATTACCAATGAGAACCAACAATTCTCAATTCACTGGTTTTCCATATTTGACCAAAGTCGGAGAAAATATGGAAAAATATCCAAAACCGTGTATTAAAAATAGTAAAATGATACCTAAAAAACCTAACGTCGACACAAAAATTCCAATTTATTTAAAAACACAACCCACAGAAGTTTGTAGTGAAAAATTACATATGCCCAATAATTTATCGCCTATGAGCCATAAATTAAAGCCTTTCGGTAAAGAAAATTTACTTACACCTGACGAAATACCCAAATTAGTAACTAGTTCACAAAGTCATCCTATTAAACCCATAAAGGATGTTAACCCAAAATATCCAATTGGATCTGAAACTTTTTATTGGCTTCCAAATTACGATGTAAAGACAGCAAAACCTTGTAGCAAAATAGTACCAAAGAAAATTTCCCACAATTATTCAAATTCTTTGCTACCAGGTCGGATCCCAATTAGCAAATTAGAACCTATCACATATCTAGAGGAACCTTACATTAAAATGGCAGAAGAAATAGACCCGACTTATCAGTTAAAATTACCTGTAAAATTCCCTTTATCCAAAATTAAACCTATAGTAATTACAGATAATAAAAAATCAATTCCTTATAAAACAAATTACTTGACACCTTTTAATAGAAACTTATTTTCTAATTTAAAGTTGGCAGATCCTAAGGCAAATATTTTTAATAATGTAACCCCTTTTTACAAAGACAATATAAAACCATACAATTTAATCTTATCAGAGAACTCAAAACCTTTTAGTTTTGCACCGTTTACGATTGTACCTAATCCAAAAACTTCAGCTCAGATAGAGCCAGTAGTAGAGTGCTACGAAAAAAATATTCCATTTATTGACACAAAAACTACTCCCTGTTCACAGAAGACACAGAAAAGTCCAACAATAAATCCGAAGTCATCTGATAAAGAAAACAAAATTAACCAATTTAGGCCTAAATATTTAATGCCCACAAATAAAGAAAAACCATGTCCTATAAAGTCAATGACCTCTAAAATACCAACTGTAGTTCCTGTTTCCAAGGAAATTAATAAGCCTTATGTGAATACATTACAGGCTTGTCCTAATTTACAACTTTTCAATCCATACTCTAATATAATACAAGAATATCCAAATCCACTTGCCGAACCCAATCCGCATTGGCAATATTATAAATTACCTCAATATTTTGAAAAAACAAAGCCTTTGAAACCCCAAAATGCCAATATGCAGAAAAAAAACCAAACTGACTTAGGCCAGAATATACTTTTTAATAAATTAGCACCCATTTACGCTGATTACGTTCCTCTCCCAGAAACTGTAAAACTAGGAGCAAAATTACCTTACAATAGTTTATTCCAGCCAATTCAAAGTCCTTCACGGTATTTACCGTTTACTTTTCACCAAAATATAAAACCATATGGACTCACACCTAAAAGAATAGAAGCATTCCCTTGCCGTTATTTACCAGATTTTGTAAATACTCCAATAATTTCTCAATTGGAACCTATTGATAACAACAAAAAAGAATCTTTTAAATTAAGGCCTGCATACAACCAAAACACAAAGCCTCATACGGAGCCGAAAATATTACATTTCGTACCAAAATTTCCAGGAACACCAAATTTTTCTGAAAACTTGCCTTCGTGGCCTTATTATTCCGTTGTTCCACGTTTCTTAACTAAATTAACGCCTGCTTATGGTAAAAGTAAAGGTCCAATTGAAATACCATGTAAACAATATTTAGATATACCTCGTGGACAACCATATTTCAATTCTACTCCTCTGCCCAAAAATTCAAATGCAAGTCTCAATTACCCATTAAATTTACCGACGAAAAAATTTTCAACTGATCCAAAAAATATCTGCATATCAGATCCCTTACGTTATAATTTTAACGATTATAAACTACCGCTTCCTTCAATACTTGATAGAGATACTGCTGTATCTCCAAAAACGCTAGTTTTAAATACACCAACAAAGTTATTAACTCCATACTCATTAAAACTACCCAAACCTTGTTATACAGCATTTAATGGTTCGCCAATACCAGCAAAGACCAGTGATATGGTATTGCCCAAGTCTACAGATTTTGATACTACAGTACTTAATAAAGATACTGCTTTACCTCCAAAAACACTAAATTTAAACACACCAACTGAGTTATTGACTCCATACTCATTACAACTACCCAAACCTTGTTATACAGCTTTCACTGGTTCGCCAATACCAGCAAAGACCTATGACATAGTATTGTCGCCCAAGTCTAAAGATGTAGGCACTACAACACCTAATTTTACATGTTTGAAAGCAATTCCATTCGACACCAAACCGAGAGACAAAATATTAAGTCTTCAACAGCCTGCATTCATTCGACCTAATTTGGACTATAAAAATGAGTTAAAGATAATTGCTCCTAAAAAAAACAAAGAAGCGTACTCTCCGCCCATTGAATTTAGACCTTCAAACTTAAATCCTTTCAACATATTAGAAAAACAAGTAACTCCTTTATCCAATATTAAGTATCAACAAAAACCCATAAAACAATTAACTCCTTTACTTCAATCTACAAAACCAGTGCCATTTTGGCCTAAAACACAAATGTACGATGGTAATTTAACAAAATTGCCATTTTATCCATACATGGAACCATCAATTAAAGAAAAACCTACAACTTTGATACCACAGAATATACTTCATAAGCCACAATTAAAACAGTCGGGTTTATCTGTAGTGCCGAAAGCAAAAAAACCAATGACACTATTAGATAATACGTTTACACCGGAAACCAGTAGAAAATTACCTCTGAACCTTTCACCACCTCGCGTTGTACCTATTATACCAGAAGAAAGTTTCAAGCCTTCTGAGCCTGGCCAAAGTCTTCATTATAAAGGAGTAAAATATCCAAAACCATTGGTGCACATTCCCAAAGAATTTACAGATAAAAATGATATTCTGGCAAAACCAATTCCAATTTCAATTAATGAAAATAAAACACCTGTAAGCGTAAAGTTCAACAAACCCTTTGCAGCTAAATCTACAGTTAAACCACATATTTTATTGAAACCAGAGATATTCACTAGTTTACCCTTTGCCACAGTACCAGAACACACAAAAACTCTTGCTCCAGAAAATCCATTTTTAAACAGAAATGTTTTAAAGGCATATCCTTACCAAACATCACCATCATCAGGACCTTATGTTCATCCTGAATTCAATGTTATTTGTAAAACAGACAATTTTGTACCATTAAGTACTTTTAATCCAAAATCACATGCACCAAGCATAAGTCCTGAAGCAGTCACATTATCATCATCACCAAATCAAATTTTATCAAATGGTATTTCCACTGTTCCTAATAAACAACAAACAATCACACCCTCTTGGGCAGCACCTTCGTCGAATTTACTTGCACCCATTAAAGTTGATACCTCTATACCAGTTTCAGAAACGTTGAATTTTTCAAAATATTTGATACCTCAATCAAATTTGGGGACAGTTTACTCGCCACAAAGCACGTATACCAATATTCCTTTGCTAAATAAAAACTTATATTCAAGAAAACCTATCATCAATTGGTCAGATCGAAAGCCCGAAATAAAAATACCATGTGAGCCAATAAATGCTTACACTGTATTGCCTAAAAATGGAGTTTCAAAAACAGTCATGAACTTACACTTAACGCCACAAAATTCTAACCCTCTAAGGGCTATCGACAAATACGATTCATTGAAACCAAACAAAATACTTCATAATAGTATTCTTAATTCTCCAAAATTAATTAGCCACCAAAACGAATTTGCCCCTATAAAGAATAGCAAAATAATTCATAAACCTAACGTTTTGGAGTTACCTAATCCTTTAGTACAAAATCTAAACCCGACACAGGCAAATATAAGACCTAATACTGTAACAAAAAATCCAATATTAAATGCACAAACAGATTACTTTCCAACAATTTCAGCAAAACCCAAAATAATCATGGACGCTGACAAATTAAAATTACAAAATTTTTTCAATGAAATAAATGATACTATCAAAAAATGTGTTAACAACGATAACAACGCTAAAGATGTACTCTTTAATAATAAAGAAGACATCATAATACCTATAACCGACATTGGTATAGCCAAATACACGCCGAACGTTTCAGAAAAATGCCATATAATTAAAACCAATAATCCTTACATATTATTGAAGGCGTGGAAATCAAAATTGAAACTTCTCAAAGTGAAAATTAGTTTTGAAACTGAATATTTTGATTCTGTCAACTTTGTACCGGTCGTAATGTGGAACTTACCTCCGAAGTACGTTCAGAAAACTGCCGAAGATGTTATTACAAAATTGTATGCTAAACCCATAGTCGTACAAGGAGTTTATTCATTGGACAATTCGTATGCTATAGTAAATGGAGAATTCAAATTTGGTAATAGAGTAGTCTATGTCTTATGGCCGACGTTCTGTGGTAAATGCGTCGTTTTTAATGGTCAAAATGTTCCGTGGCGATGCAATTGGAGCCAGTGTGGTGTATAAAAGTTTGGAAAATTATATTAGAGGAAAAGGATCTTAACAAAATAAGAAGTAAACGCAAAAATACTAGACATACTAGAAATACTAGACAAATATATGTTATTTATGAAGCGATGATAATAAAGTGCCACTGTTCTAATAAATAATATGATTGAAATCCATTGAATGTTTTTTCAAAGGTAAGTATCATTACATCAAGAACTATGCGTTGCTGTCGTAGATAAAAGCAAAGAAGACGAAGATGCGATACCGTTGTCCTATCAATCGAACCAACGCTAAAAAAGTCCGCGGCGTCCGAACGATCGGACGAAGCAGTCGGAGCACGCGGTCTCAGGGGCATAATCGACTCTCTCTTTCTCTCTCCCTTTCTCTCTCTCTTTCTCTCTCTATGTGCCTCTTCATTCCTGAGATTAACCGTCAACTTCCTGAACCGATCCCTGTCAAGAGCCAACTGGAACAGCTGCTCCTCCGAGGCAATCCCATTCTCGGATATTTCTGAGCCACGACTTCCCTTCAACCTTACCCATCATAATTAATTGGAGCAGACATCTCCAACGCGTCAAAACGCCCCGAAAGATATGACCGAAGATTGCATCAAAAAACGTAAGATTGAATATCTTGGCCACGTACTTGGGCACGATAGATGTCTGCATAATCGACTACTTACAAGTATGTATATGTATGCGTAGAATATACTCACAATCACAGCTTCAATTCCTATATCAAACACGAGAGAGAAAAAGAAAGAGAGAGAGAGACAGACAAACGGTTATTCACCGTTCAATGACACGGTATCACATGTAAATGATCTCATTTAAATTAAAAACCTATATTGAGTTAAGTAATTTTATTTTATTTTATTTTATTGAGACACCAATAAAATTATTTAAACAATAATATTGTTAATTAATATATTAATTAATTATTATTAAGTAATTAAATAATAATTATTAATTAATTTATAATTTTATTATTAAATATTAATATTTTAACAAATGGACATTCCATGTGCATTTCTCGTCTCGAGTTCTGCATTCAAGACAATGTTGTTTGAGCGACTGATTGAAATTGGGTCCACTGGACTTAGTTAATAAGGACCACGCGCGAATAGTGAGTCACGTATCTTCCTTTTGCTTCTATCTACGGTTGCTCTACATTTTTTTTTAATGTTTAGTAATATTAAAATATACATATATACTTTATTGCATAAGACGAATTTCAGTCGCTCTTAACATTTTATTTTACCAGTGATAGATTAAGTTACCCAATATTTTGTTTTTTTTTTTTTTTTTTTTTGACTATTTGTAATAAATACCTGTATAAGTACAAGTTGATTTAGATAAATAAATAGTCTTAATTTACATTCAAAAATGTTCTTTTATTACTTAGTTGCGACAAGTAGCAAAAATATATATATTTTTGATAAGCATATAGAATACTATATAAGAAACTAGCTGTCGCACGCGACTTCGCCGGCGTAACTTTATAAAATTCAGCCTATGTTGCTCGCTGATAATGTAGCTTTCTAAATATAAATGAATAAACAAATAAAATATCTTCACACATCTCACACATCACCTTCTAAACCTCAATAAGCAACTATAATGCTTGTATTGTGGATACCAGACAGTTGATATACTACATACATTACTTTTTTTGTTAATACATACATATTATAAATACAAAACATCCACGACTCAGGTACAAAGGTAAATGTTAACACATAAATATTTGCCCCTAGCGGGATTCGAACCCGCGACTGCTTGGTTAACAGCTAGGGTTACTAGCCACTAGACCAAACGTGTCGTCAATGAGTTCCACTCCTTAGCAGTTCGGACAAGGAAGGTGGAACTGTAACGCTTCGTGCGTGACCGAGGAACTTCAACAACGAAGGGATGAAACTCCCGCTCGCGCCTCGTGGTCCGCAAGCGGAACGGTTTCGGTTGGATTATTAAATCGTATAGGTATAGTTAATGATAATGATGAAATAATTTTACTAGTACTTGTTGTAAAGTTAAAACTTGTAAGCTTGAATAAGATATTGTGTGAAATGCTTTTTAAACAACTTATTACTTAAGTGGGGGCCCCATGTCAAATTACTATGGTCATAAAACATGGAGTTAAAGATAAAAGTGGGACTAGAAAGGCCTTCTAAATGACATATGCGTAGAGCTCTGTCATCTGTCATTTAAATGACAGATTTCATCTGTCATTTGAAGAAAATGTGACTACGTCAACATATTCGATATAGTAGAAATTGGTCGTTACTACCTTTTGCCATTGACTCCGCCATAATTCATAGTTTTAGGAGTACTTTTCATGTGCCGCTTTGCTATTTGTCACGCAAAATCTACATAGATTGATGAAAGTGACCATTTCTTTCATTGTACTGTCCCGTGTATTTTATACTATTGTTAGCGTCTGCTATTTATATCGATTGATTGATGAAGTTGATTGATTAATTGATTGATTTTTAAGTTGATTAAGGCAGATGTAAATACCTAGAAGTGGTCATTCGTTCAGATTCATTCGGTGGAATGATATTGCAGGGAAAGGTATTGCAGTTCTGATATATCGGTAGGACAATTTGGATAAACATATAAGTGATTTTTGGATAAACACACGCACACTTACCAAAGTAAGTAGTAATACTGTGTCTATTATATTATGTTAATTTGTTTTGCTGTAGGGGCTTTGTTTTGCTGTTATGTTCAAAATAAAATGAATAAATAAATAAATAAGGATGAAATAGTATCAATGTTAAAAAGGAGTCACATCCAGTACGCTGAAACTCTGTGTTACCATTTTAACTCTTAACATACTCTATGTTTCATAAGTTTTTACGTCTCAACCCTTTTTTGCCGAAAGGGTTTAGTCAACAGGGGAGGCTCCGATCAGTGACTTTTAAGTTGACGCGTATTAAACAAAACAACTTCATTTATAGTCCCAGAGGTGAGGGACCAAAACTGCAACAGTTTTATAAAGGCTGATATTTTAATATTAGGTCATGAATAGGTTGAGTCAGTCAGCCAGTCAGCCAACAACTGGCGCGCGGGTGGTTTCGAACTTGTTAAAAAAACACCTACGTCGCAACTGTTTTATAAAATCTGATAATTAGTATGTGGATAGTAAGACGACTAACAAACTATGCGGACATATTTCAAAATTGATTTTTTTTTAAAAATTGGTTGAGATATATCGATTTTTTAAAAAAGAGGTCTTCTTTGAAATCGGCTCCTCTTGCTCTACAGATAGTTTTAGAGAAACGTTTTTAGTCTTATTTTTTTTTCTTCAAGAGTTATACTATTATAATGATTTTTTAAAGGTCAAAAAGATATATTTAAAACTGTATTTAAAACTCTATAAAACTGTTGCAGTTTTGGTCCCTCACCTCTGAGACTATCTGAACACAAGCGTAACTTTGTGTGGGGATAATTAAAAATCTCCTTAAGTAGTACTTAGGTACTAATGATGTAAACTCGAAAAATAAAGTGCTTTATCACCCTAAGATTGAACATTGTTTGTATGTTGTAGAATGTTAAGGTCTGTTTTCCTTTGAAAATTCAAAGTGACAATTTCTATTGCCATCTTTATTAGCGATGACAAATTATGTCAATCAGTAATCAATACCTATTTCAAATCTAAGCCTTAGCGAATTTTGAAATGAATGGAATTTGTAATCAAAACTGATAAAGCACTTTTCTTGTCTTCTATACAAGCGACCCGCTTTAGGCTTCGCATGGATGCATATTTTTCTGCAAATTATATTTAGAAACATTCCTCGTTTAACGATCTTTTCATTGGTGAAAACCGCATGAAAATCTGTTCAGTAGTTTTTGAGATTATCGAACACATACATACATACATACGTACAGACGCCGACGCGGCTGTCCCTAAGAGAAAAACTTTCTAGAAATTTCTAGAGATAGTCTTAGAAAAAAAGTGCCAGGTTTATAAAAAAATATTAAATTCCAGGATAGATAGATCTTTCTTTCTAAAAAGAAATATCTATGTATCTTCCCCAAGAGATCCGCTTATAGTGGCGGATTAAGATACGCGAGGCCCAGCCCAGGTAGTCAGTTAGTTAGTTAGTTAGTTAGTTAGTTAGTTAGTTGGTAGTCAGTCAGTTAGTTAGTTCGTTAGTAGTCAGTTAGTTAGTTAGTAGTCAGTTAGTCAGTTAGTTGGCTATGTGGATTTTAAATGTTAAAATAAAAGGTATTTTCTCTAATTTTTTTTTTAATATAATATAAAGAAATTTTATTAAAACTTTTAAGTACATAAAAGAATAATATTTGAACAATATTTTCTGAAATTTTCTTTTCAAAATATTGAAAAATTCAACTGTTGAGATTTGGTTTTTGATGAAAAAATTATTTTACGCTCAAGCAGGCGTGGCCACCAAAGCGCAGGCAACTAATCCGGCAGTACTGAGGACTGATTCCAGATTTAAAGCAAAGAAAATAATTCAGTACCCTGGAGCATGCAACAATCATATTGTTATTTATTAACTAAAAGTCATTAGGCCTTTTATACACATATCAATATATGAATTTAATGTAATTTCCATGTATTGGAAAACATTTAGAATTAAACGACTCCCAAGGTATTAAAGGATTAATTATTTTTTCACCTCTCCAGCACGAAAAGGGTGCGTTTGGTGGTGCCTAAAAACTCTCAGAAAAATCGATTTCTGATGCGAGCGTGATTCGAAATTCGAACACGTTATTTAACTCACGGGAATAAACTTTGCCAACTAGATTCGGCCGGTCATAGCCAACTAGATTGGGCCCGCCATAGCCGACTAGATTCGGCCAGCCATAGCCGACTAGATTCGGCCCGCCATAGCCAACTAGATTCGGCCGGTCATAGCCGACTAGATTCGGCCGGTCATAGCCGACTAGATTCGGCCCGCCATAGCTGACTAGATTCGGCCGACCATAGCCGACTAGATTCGGCCCGCTATACTCGCTGTTGAGGTGAAAAGGTGTATGTTTAACACGAGAGCAAATTTTTCTTATGTCTCGTGCGTGCCTTCAAATAACTCACTTCGCTCAGTAGTCTATATTAGAATCACTCGCTACGCTCGTGATTCAATTCTATAGACTACTTCGCTAGTTCGTGATTTAAAGTCTGCACTCGCAGCAAAAAACGATTTTGTACTATTAACACAAGTTTTGTTTTACAATCTATAATTGACTTTATTTATTTATTTATTTTTTACAATATATTGTTTAATTTATTTCTAAGTTAAAATGTAATCTTATTAATATTATAAATGCGAAAGTTTGTATGGATGTATGTATGGATGTTTGTAACTCTTTCACGCAAAAACTACTGAACCGATCGCAATGAAATTTTGCATACACGTTGTCTGGGACACCAGAAAGGACATAGGGTACCTTTCATCCAGAACGCGGACGAAGTCGCGGGCACCAGCTAGTTATAATATAAGTTATATTTATAATTGCATCCGTGTAAAGCCGGGACGGGTCGCTAGTTTATTATAAAAGGATTGTCTACTGAAAAAAGCAATGTAAAATGCGATCGAAACCGCAAAATAACTGATATTAGAAATTCATTTCAACAACATACTCGTACAAAGTAATTGTTAAAGCTGATATGAAAAATGCGAATGACCAATAATTAAGTTTTTCACTTTCTTTCAAATGCAACACAAGCTATTAATTATAACTACACTAGCTGGTGCTCGCGACTTCGTCCGCGTGGAATAGTTATTTTGGGAATCATTTGAGTATCTCGAACGGTTTTCGCAGCGCACGCAACGGAAGCCCTCAAAGATGAATAATTTTCCCCGTTTTTTCCACATTTTCGACTGTTTCTTCGCTCCTATTAGTCGCAACGTGATGTTATATAGCCTAAAGCCTTTCTCGATAAATGATCTATGCAACACAAAAAGAATTTTTCAATTCGAACCACTAGTTCCTGAGATTAGCGCGTTCAAACAAACAAACTTTATAATTAAACAACAACAGCTTTATAATTTTAGTATAGATACACAGATAATTGATTAGTCTCGCTGCGCTCGACTAGATAGAGCGCTATACAAAAGCAATAGCTCCGAAAATGTGGCAACTTTTTATTGTAGTGTGTGTAAAAAAATCGTCACTTTTTATCACTTTTAACCCAGTTTTATTATATTTTTACACAGTTTCACTACGCAAACTGGTATTTTATTATGCCTAAAATTTAATAAAACACACACGCACGTACACATCACAGACAGTTTGCAGTGTGACTGGCTCGGGTACGCCGAATTCGGCGTACTATTTTATGCCGCGTTTTACAAGTACGACGGCGGTATCTAGTCGAGCGCAGCGAGACCAATCATTTATCTATGTATAAAAACTATTGTGTGTGTGCAAAATGTGTTTTTCTATTGAAACCTTAATCGGTCTGTGAAACGTGTGCTTAAAATCGTAGCGTGCATTACCTATCTTGCTTTCGAATCTACAACATGCAAACTTCGAACTAGCTCACTAAACTCATAAATTATTAACAATTTATTTACTGTATTTCAAATTTACCAATACCTAAGTAAGTATAAAGAATAAATAATAAATCAATTTATTGCAAAATAACAACTTTAGAACCGTACTAATATTAGAAATACGAAAGTTTGTATGGTTGTATGGATGTTTGTAACTCTTTCACGCAAAAACTACTGAACCGATCACCATGAAATTTTGCATACACGTTGTCTGGGACACCAGAGAGGACATAGGGTACCTTTCATCCAGAAAAAAAGTACTGCTCCCGGGGGATTATCTAAAATTAAGGAAACTAACTCCTGGCTAAGTGTAATAGCAATAACGATGTCAGGCGATATATTGCTTTTTCAACGCGGACGAAGTCGCGGGCACCAGCTAGTAGGTTTCATCAGCTACTCGATAGACAGGCTGACGGTCTACGTCAACCTGTCTATCGAGTATAACATTTAAAAATATTTACAAAGTTAATTGTGAATTAAATACATAGAATAAATGTCTAAACCAATTTCAAAATATATTTAACCAAATGATATCAAAAATTAAATTTAAAAAAAAACTATGTTAAAACCAGAAACCCTTAAGACACTCAACACGACCCCTTTGCGTGTCAATAAAATAAACCACCCTTCCCTTTAGGGGATGAAAAAAAAATGTTTTTCTTTTAAAATGCAGTTCAAACAGCCTTCATTGCGGTTGGCAACGTCGATTTTAAATCTTATCTACGAACAGATAAAGGTCACATTACTGTTACAATTCCCTTATGAGCACACAGTCTGCTCGTCTATGAATTATTAAACCAAATTATAGCAAATACCCTCCATATTATTGGATTATCGGCAAGAGTTATAGCTCCACTGTATTTCGGATTCAATGCTGTGAGGAATAGAATTGAAAATCAATTGAAGGCGATTTATTTTACATGGACATAGATTTTAATGGATGTGGCAAGAGTGTACAAGACTTAATTTTTTAAATATAATATTTAACGTAAAATTTGCTTAAAAATGTCAATTATTTGTTAATTCACCTCTTGGTGTATTAGTGACTAGCTGGTGCCCGCGACTTCGTCCGCGTTGAAAAAGCAATATATCGCCTGACATCATTATTGCTATTACACTTAGCCAGGAGTTAGTTTCCTTAATTTTAGATAATCCCTCGGGAGCAGTACTTTTTTCTGGATGAAATATTTTTATATGTTTTTATATTTTAATATTTTATAAGACGTAAGTTTGTATGGATGTTTGTAACTCTTTCACGCAAAAACTACTGAACCGATCACCATGAAATTTTGCATACACGTTGTCTGGGACACCAGAAAGGACATTTCTGACACCTTTCATCCAGAAAAAAGTACTGCTCCCGAGGGATTATCTAAAATTAAGGAAAATAACTCCTGGCTAAGTATAATAGAAATAACGATGTCAGGCGATATATTGCTTTTTCAACGCGGACGAAGTCGCGTGCACCAGCTAGTAGGCTATATTTTATAAAGTAACGCGGACGAAGTCGCGTGCACCAGCTAGTAGGCTATATTTTATAAAGTAACGCGGACGAAGTCGCGTGCACCAGCTAGTAGGCTATATTTTATAAAGTAACGCGGACGAAGTCGCGTGCAACAGCTAGTTCTATATATATTTTTAAGCGTAGTGGCGACGTCTCATTCAGTAGAAACTAACTGAGCTATATCTTTGTATAGTGCCCCGCGGGTCGACAAACCATTTGCTACAATATATTGGGTTTCAAATTGAAAAAAATCTTATCACCGAAAATTGTTAGAGTAACATATGTAACGAGGGGGGAGATGTCAAGTAAGCGTCTCTTGAGAGCTTTATTGACATTTTTTTTTATTATTATCTGACCATTAATGACATTGACGACACGTTTGGTCTAGTGGCTAATAGCTGTTAACCAAACGGTTTGCGGATTCGAATCCCGTTATTCCAATACGAAGCCGGAAGGTGGTCTCTAGTTATATATGTCGCAGTATAATCGAAAGCAACGGATTATCGCAATAACCCTAGTAAGATTGCAACGAACCGGATAATAGGAAACTAACAACGAATTTCGCAATCTTTCTAGCTACTTTCAGGATCTTTGCGAAAATAGGACCAAATTTAGGTAAATCGCGAATAAACGTTCAAAACTCAACAACAATATGATCAAAGAAATATGATGTGATATGAGTAGGTGATAAAAATATTATCATTTTAAAAAGGCAGAACCATTAATCCCCTGTTATTCAAATTGTTCCTAGCTAAGATTACTATGATCGCCTTTTGCATCATACTTATTTTGTAGAAAATAAATTAATAAAATACTTCAAAAAATGTCACTTCTTCACATTTCTATGCCTATGGTCATTTATGAAGAGAGAAATTTCTGACCAACCAGAACAGAGAAGCTTTAAATCATTGACCAATCAGCGTTTCATTTTCTAATCTTCCTGAACAAGTTAGGATTATTGCAAAGATCCTGAAAGTACCTAGGAAGATTGCGAAATTTGTTAGTAGTTTCCTATTATCCGGTTCTTTGCAATCTTACCAGGGTTTTCGCGAAAATCCGTTGTTTTCAATTATACTGTGACATATATAAAAGATAGGACTTTTTTCAATCCCCATTGTATTTCATTGTCGTTTTTAAACTTTCACAGAACTTTCAACACAATTCGAGCTTTTAAAAAAGAAATGATAAGGATTCCACACACATAGAACAACAACAACATTTTTTGTTCTGTGTGTTGTCACAGAGAACAAAAAAATGTTAAACTGTTGCGTTTGTGAAGTTTTTTCATTGAAACTGACCGTAATCTAGTTTAGAAAATGGTGGGAACATAGATGAATGATTGGTCTCGCTGTGCTCGACTAGATACCGCCGTCGTACTTGTAAAATGCGGCATAAAATAGTACGCCGATTTCGGCGTACCCGAGCCAGTCACACTGCAAACTGTCTGTGATGTGTATGTGCCGAATGTTTTATTAAATTTTAGGCATAAATAACAGTTTGCGTAGTGAAACTGTGTAAAAATATAATAAAACTGTGTAAAAAGTGATAAAAAGTGACGATTTTTTTACACACACTACAATAAAAGGTTGCCACTTTTTCGGAGCTATTGCTTTTGTATAGCGCTCTATCTAGTCGAGCGCAGCGAGACCAATCAATTATCTTTGTTTAGGATATTCTTCATTAAATGCGAGTTGACATCTATCTATATCTTTACTAATATTATAAATGTGAATGTTAGTTTCTTTGTTTGTTACACTTTCACGCAAAACTAGTGAACCGATCACCATGAAATTTTGCATACAAGTTGTCTGTGGGACACCAGAAAGGACATAGTGTACTTTTCATCCAGAACGCGGATGAAATAGCGAGCACCAGCTAGTATTATATAAAAGACGAATTTGATTTTGATGAAATAATACCACCGGAGCAACAGTATACCAACTGGTAAATGGCTAAATGGTAAATGGCTAAATGGTCAGTAAATGGTAACTGGTAAATGGGCTGATGGTCTTCAAACGCCTGAGAACAGATCTTCATAAACATGTCCAAAGGCAAAGCCGCAGGTAAAAGTTAGTACATAACTCCATTAATAATATATTTTACCAACCATTTTATTAATAATAGTTAATTCCATTTTAGAATTTCCCAATTGTTTTTTCGTTCTGCCCGGTGACAAAGCTAATCTATATTTAATTGCAGTTTAGCGTTGTATAATTGTAGCATTATTATACTATTAACTATAGTTATAGCAGAACTATAGAGGACAAATAAACTACAGAGGCCAGTGACTCTTGCGTTGGACAAAATTTGGCGAAGTATACAGAGATCAATCAGATCAATTCAATCAATCTATCAGATGAATTCAATCAATCTATCAGATCAATTCAATTAATCTATCAAATCAATTCAATCAATCTATCAAATCAATTCAATCATCTATCAAATCAATTTAATTCAATCAATCTATCAGATCAATTCAATCAATCTATCAGATCAATTCAATCAATCTATCAGACCAATTCAATCAATCTATCAGATCAATTCAATCAATCTATCAGATCAATTCAATCAATCTATCAAATCAATTCAATCAATATATCAGACCAATTCAATCAATCTATCAGATCAATCACTTTTCTATGGAGATCAAACCATATTTTCTATTTTCGTTTTAACTGTAGTGATCTGCTGAACAGCTCATGTAGTTATTTTATTTTTCTAGTCCATTTGATGCCCTACATGTAAATTATGTAATATGTAAAATATGTTCTGCAAATATAATAAATACACATGTTTTCTTCGTTTATCGCTTTGTAAATTAAGGAAAGCCATATCAAAATCTGTTTATTAGTTTGGAAATAATAATGTTGATAATGATGAATACATTAAGGACTAGTACACTCTTCTATATATTGTAAAAGTACCAAATACACATTTTTTCTTTTTATCTTTCTCTCTAAGCATAGATATATGAATGATTTGTCTCGCTGCGCTTAACTAGATACCGCCGTTGTACTTGTAAAATGCGGCAAAAAATACTACGCCGAATTCGGCGTACCCGAGCCAGTCACACTGCAAACTGTCTGTGATGTGTACGTGCCGAATGTTTTATTAAACTTTGAGCATAATAAAATGCCAGTTTGCGTAGTGAAACTGTGTAAAAATATAATAAAACTGATTAAAAAGTGATAAAAAGTGACGATGTTTTACACACACTACAATAAAAAGTTGCCACATTCACGGAGCTATCGCTTTTGTATAGCACTCTATCTACTCGAGCCCAGCGAGACCAATCAATTATCTTTGTCTCTAAGTATTCATTTCAACGTGTTGCTTCAGTAAAGCTACGGAATCAGCTACGTTGAAACTCGTAGCATGCGCTACGAGAGGCTTAACAACTTCAAGCTACGCTTAAACTCGTAGCATGTGCTACGAGATACGTAGCGACTTCACGTTTGGTCTAGTGGCTAGTAACCCTAGCTGTTAACCAAACGGTCGCGGGTTCGAATCCCGCTAGGGGCAAATGTTTATGTGTTAACATTTTACCTTTGCACCTGAGTTGTGGATGTTTTGTATTTATAACATGTATGTATTTACAAAAAAAAGTAATGTATGTAGTATATCAACTGTTTGGTATCCATATTACAAGCATTAGTTGCTTACTGTGGATATAGATGCTGATGCTGTGTGGAATGTGTGAATATATAAAAAAAATGTATATTGTAAAGTACCAAATAAACATTTTTTTCTTTCTTTCTTTCTCTCTTAAGTGTTCATTTCCATCAACATGTTGCTTCAATAAAGCTACGGAATCTGCTCGCTGAAACTCGTAGCTTATGCTACAAGAGGCGTTGCTGTATTAAGCTACGCTTAAGCTCGTAGCATGTGCTACGAGAGGCGTAGCGACTTCTATTTTAATAAATAAATATATCAATAACTATAGCTGTTGCACGTGACTTTCCCCGCGTAACTTTATAAAATATAGCCTATGTTACTCTCTGATAACGTAGCTTTCTATATGTGAAAGAATTTTTAAAATCGATTCACTAGTTTTTGAGTTTATGCATTACGAACATACAAACCTCCTCTTTTTATAATATTATTAGTATATATTATAAAGAGCGAAATTCAATATTTTTATATACATAAACGTCCCTCTTCCATTAGTGAAAACCGAATCATATTCCGTTTGGTGTTTTAGAAGTAGTTAGCGGAGAAACAGAAGTGATGGATTTATATAATATTAGCTTTAGCACGCGACTTCGTCCGCTTGACTTTATAAAATATAGCCTATATGTTACTCGCTGACAATATAGCTTCCCAACAGTAAAATAATTTTTCAAATATATATATATGGACACTATATGGACACCAGGTGTCTGAAATAAAAGGCGATGTGTGTATGCATGTATGTATGTCTCCTATAGATTCCAAAACCGCTGAACCTGTTTTGATGAAACTTTCAGGCAATCTTAAGATTAGTGTAGCGGGTGTTCCAGTGAAGTGTGGTAGCGATCGGACGCGGACGAAGTCGCGGACAAATACTATTGTTATATAATACTAGCTGGTGCTCGCTATTTCATCCGCGTTCTGGATGAAAGGTACCCTATGTCCTTTCTGGTGTCCCAGACAACGTGTATGCAAAATTTCATGGTGATCGGTTCAGTAGTTTTTGCGTGAAAGAGTTACAAACGTCCATACATCCATACAAACTTTCGCATTTATAATATTAATAGGATAATATAGTTTAATTAATGTTTATATACCTTTTTATAATTTTTGTCAACAATTTTTGAAAATTGAAAAATAAATACTTCTATTACTTAAACAGAATCTATTTTTCATAAATTTTTATTAGTGTTAAGACAGGTTTGACGTCTGAAAGATATATAGGCTAGCAGAATGGAGATCAAATATATGGTTTCATTCTATAAGCTGTAAGTAATTTGTTTGAATTGAATCACACTTTGATAAGACATAACTCATTATGGTTAAGTTGAGTTGTTACTTTACAACTTAACTTGAACACACAATGAAATCTTAAAACTCGTAACACATACCTTTTCCTCTGTGCCAAGGGAAATTCTCAAAGCGATAGATACCTTCGCACTATTTCACAAATCTGCCATATTGTTAACACAAAAATGTCACTTTAACCGATGCTTTTAAAGCGCAAACATGCCATAGAAAATATCATAAAACAAACCCGTGACAGTCCTAAGTTATTTAACTTAGATTTTTCATAAATATAAATGTCCCTTTCAGAGGTTTCGGCGGACGATTTTCCGACACGCCCGCGCTATATCGCGTTGTCTTGTAACTGGGGTCCGCTCAATAACGCTTGTAGAGAGAGAGAGTCTTAAAATAATGAACGAGATAGAAATACTTTTGTATTGCAAAGTAGATTTTCCTTATTTTCGAATGTTTTTTTTTAAATTTAGAATTATATATATTAGAAATCAATTGATGAAGAATATTATAAGATGAAAAATTAAGACATGGTTTTCCATATAGATATATTGCAAGACTATGAATGAATGAATGAAAAATGAAAGCATGTTCTTCCATATATATTACAAGATTATGAATGAATTTTTTTATTTAGAATTATAAATTAGAAATCAGTTGATGAAGAATATGATAAGTGATAAGACGAAAAATTAAGGCATGTCTTTCCATTTATGTAGATATATTACAAAGCTATGAATGAATGAAAAATGAAAGCATGTTCTTCCATATATATTACAAGATTATGAATGATTTTTTTTATTTAGAATTATATTATTAGAAATCAATTGACGAAGAATATGATAAGGCGAAAAATTAAGGCATGTTTTTCCGTATAGATATATTACAAGACTATGAATGAATCTGAAGTCTAAGTTAATGCTACGAATGAAGGCTACGCTTTTAAATGTTCTGTGCTACGAACAAGAGTGTCGTAGCTCTACATCTGCTACGATTTTGAATCAGTTATTTGAGGAGGTTTACTGCAAGTTTTTGATTATAAATAACTAGCTGGTGCCCGCGACTTTGTCCGTGTTGAAAAATAAATCCGTCCGTACTAATATTATAAATGCGAAAGTTTGTATGGATGTACGGATGTATGTATGGATGTTTGTAACTCTTTCACGAAAAAACTACTGAACCGATCACCATGAAATTTTGCATGCATGTTGTCTGGGACACCAGAAAGGACATAGGATACCCTTCATCCAGAACGCAGACGAAATCGCGAGCACCAGCTATTATTCTAAATGCGAAAGTTTGTATGGATGTTTGTGACTCTTTCACGCAAAAACTACTGAACCGATCACCATGAAATTTTGCATACACGTTGTCTGTGATACCAGAAAGGACATAGGGTACCTTTCATCCAGAAAAAAAGTACTGCTCCCGAGGGATTATCTAAAATTAAAGAAACTAACTCCTGGCTAAGTATAATAGCAATAACGATGTCAGGCGATATATTGCTTTTTCAACGCGGACGAAGTCGCGGGCACCAGCTAGTAGGCTATATTTTAAAGAATTACGCGAGCGAAGTCGCCTGCAACGGCTAGTATATGTTATATTTTAGTCACTTTATTTTTAGAAATTTAATATTTTATACGGTCAAGTGTCACTCCTTCTATACTCTTTCTACAAAAAAAGGTTAAAACCTTAGATTAATAATTGGTCTCGCTGCGCACGACTAGATACCGCGCTATCTAAAAACAATAGCTCCGTGACTGCGGCAACTTTTTATTGTAATGCGTGTAAGACATCGTCACTTTTTATCAGTTTTTACACAGTTTTATTATATTTTTACGCAGTTTCACTACATACTGGCATTTTATTATGCCCGTTATTTAATAAAACATTCGGCACGTACACATCACACACAGTTTGCAGTGGCGTACCGGCTCGGGTACGCCGAATTCAGCGTACTATTTTATGCCGCATTTTACAAGAACGCCGGCGGTATCTAATCAATCATTTATCTATGGTCCAAACCATCAAAATAATATATCTCTGCGAGGTCCAAACACGAGAGTCTAATGACAAAATGTCATGTCCATAATGTGGTAATCTCGTCTACCAGAAAAACAATATTGTAATTTAATTTATACTTCCATAAAAGAGTCCCCTAACCTAAAGCAGACTCCTAATCGCGTTAAACGCAGATTAAAACTCAATCCGAACAGTCACTTATGTATGCGACTGTACAATTTTATAAGTACACTCGTGTACAAAAGTGATTAGTTATTTTTACTATTTACCAAAATATAAACACTAATAATTTTTTTCACTTTTTTTAACTAATATTATAAATGCGAAAGTAACACTGTCTGTCTATCTGCTACCTTTTGTCTGTCTGTGTCTCAATGCTAGTGTGTCTAAATACACTCGTATACAAAAGTGATTAGCTATTTTATTATGTTTTTTAAGCACTTTTAGATTATACAAATATATAATAAACACTCAATTTTCTTTTTAACTCTTTTTTTTAACGAATCCATACTTTTTATTTTAATTTAATATATAAAATTCTCATGTCGCGGTGTTTGTTGCCAAACTCCTCCGAAACGGCTGGACCGATTTTGATGAAATTTTGTGCAGGTAGTAGACAGACAGACAGGCAGTGTTACTTTCGCATTTATAATATTACTAGCTGACCAGACAAACGTTGTTTTGCCAAAAATTAAAAAATAAAAATTTGGGGTGGACCACCCTTAACATTTAGGGGTATGTAAAATAGATGTTGGCCGATTCTCAGACCTACCCTTCTAGGCCTTTCATTCAGAAAAGTACTCTTCCCGAGTGATCGTCTAACTAAAAATATAAAGAATTGGGCGCCACTGTCGCGTGGCGGCGCCACCGTCGTCGCAGCGATAACTATGTCAGGCATTATGACTTATTTTCTTTTTCAACGCGGACGAAGTTTAAGGTTAAACTTGGCTTGACTACTTTAGACTGGACGGACCTGTTTTGGAAAACTAATCAAAATTATGACTTGACTGAACTTGACTTGACTGACTTGTTTTGCTATTTTTGACTTTAATTTCAATTTTACTCTTTTTTATTTAAAAAAAGGGTATTACGAATTGCTATATTAACTTGACACTGGCAGATAATGGCCATTTTAAAATGAGCCGCATTGCCATTTAAACCTAAGAAGAAGAAGAAGAAGAAGAAGTTTAAGGTTAAGTGTATTTTTAAGGTCTTTAAAGTCTTATTTTATTATTATTTATTTTATCTGTTTCTTATTATATTTTTTATATGAAAATTTAATTTCTGTATGTTTGTCTCAACAAAACTCGAAAACTAACCGATGGATTTATTTGAATTTTTTTTACAACATTTTATTTTTAACAGATGTGTTTTTATATACTTTTCATAATATTAGATTTAGCAGCAGCGATCAGCTGGTAAATAAATAAATAAATATATTTATACGGGGCAAAAAAGTTTAGTACGTCGGTTTTTTTTTGTAACAATTCAAATTAATGATTTTGCGCGTGACTTTACATGCAACCCTCAAAAACAAGGGTGCGAAACAAAACCCTTTTTATTTTTAAGCTACACGGCCCTCACAGGGCCGAATTCGGTTCGAATTTATTAATTTTTAATAATCTAATATCACTACATAGTATAAAACAAAGTCGCTTTTTCTGTCCCTATGTCCCTTTGTATGCTTAGATCTTTAAAACTACGCAACGGATTTTAATGCGGTTTTCACTAATGGGTAGAGTGGTTCTCGAGGAAGGTTTAAGTACATAATTTACTAAGTTACGCGGGCGAAGTCGCGGGCAGCAGCTTTAATTTTATTAACACGTAATTTTATAAACTATAACTAACATGTAGTGCCATCTGTTAACAGACTTTTTCCATTATTCGAAGTGAGATTAGATGAATTAGAGTACTACATTGCTTCAAACAGAATTCCCTAGATGGCGTTGTAAATTTTGCATACACGTTGTCTGGGACTCCAAAAAGGACATAGGGTACCTTTCATCCAGAACGCGGACGAAGTCGCGGGCACCAGCTAGTAATTGTATTAAATTCTCGTGTCGCGGTGTTTGTTGAAAAACTCCTCCGAAACGGCTGGAGCGATTTTGATGAAATTTTGTGTGCTTACCCGGTCAGCTAGTATTTCATTATAAATGATAGCAACGGCACTTTTTTCTGGTTGAAAGGTACGCTATGTCTTCTCTTGAAATTTCTGACAAGGTGTATACAAAATTTCATAACGATCAATTGAGTAGGCGTGAAAAAGTAACAATCAGACAAGAGTTACTTCACAATTATAATATCTACTAGCTGGTGCCAGCGACTGCGTCCGCGTTCTGGATGTAAGGTAGGTACCCTATGTCCTTTCTGATGTCCCAGACAACGTGTATGCAAAATTTCATGGTGATCGGTTCTGTAGTTCTTGCGTGAAAGCGTAACAAACAAACAAACTCACATTCACATTTATAATATTAGTAAGGATATAGTACTATAGTAAGGGCCTCTTTTACCAACCATAATAAAAGTGTTGATTAGTTACTTTTCAAGTACTTAATGCTAATTGGCGAGTAAATGTTACGAGTATCTAATGTCAATTTCATTGAAATTATCTACCCTTGATTAATGCTACTCGAAGCTAACTCGAAGATTGTGAAACTCGTACGCTTTCTTATTGGTGTCTTTAAATGGCGGTTAGCCTACTTGACACTTTACACTTTACTCAGAGATTGTGAAAGAGGCCCTTAGCCATAGATAAATGATTGGTCTCGCTGCGCTCGATTAGATACCGCCGTTGTACTTGTAAAATGCGGCATAAAATAGTATGCCGAATTCGACGTACCCGAGCCAGTCACACTGCAAACTGTCTGTGATGTGTACGTGCCGAATGTTCTACTGCTACTAAAAAGTTTCATTAGTTCGGTCAACCGAACAAACAACCGTACTACTGATATTACACCGTTTTATTAAATTTTAGGCATAATAAAATACCAGTTTGCGTAGTGAAACTGTGTAAAAATATAATAAAACTGTGTAAAAAGTGATAAAAAGTGACGATTTTTTACACACACTACAATAAAAAGTTGCCACATTTTCGGAGCTATTGCTTTTGTATAGCACTCTATCCAGTCGAGCGCAGAGATCAATCAATTATCTTTGCCCTTAGTATACTATTCAGTACCATTATTATTAGTAGTAGTTTTGTTAATTATTTAAAATGTCGTTTAAAAATAAAATTTAAAAATTGTTGGAATCCATCCCTGGTTGTCAGTTTTTGACATGCAACCCCCACGCATCAACGTCACTGCTTTAAGCCAATTACGGATGAACCCGGGGACCGGGGCTAGTCATGCGAAATCTCTTTTAATTATGTATATTGAATATTCTGTTTAACAAATTGCTAACCGAAGCCAGTGCATTTATCATTTTTCTCATAGATAAATGATTGGTCTCGCTGCGCTCGACTAGATAGAGCGCTATACAAAAACAATAGCTCCATAAATGCGGCAACTTTTTATTGAAGTGTGTGTAAAAAATCGTCACTTTTTATCACTTTTTACCCAATTTCACTACATTCGCAAACTGGTATTTTAATATGCTCAAAATTTAATAAAACATTCGGCACGTACACATCACAGACAGTTTGCAGTGTGACTGGCTCGGGTACGCCGAATTCGGCGTAGTATTTTTTGCCACATTTTACAAGTACGACGGCGGTATCTATTCGAGCGCAGCGAGACCAATTTTATTAATCTAAGATTTTTCTTTTATTAATTTACTAGCTGCCTAGCTGGTGCCCGCGACTTCGTCCGCGTTCTGGATGAAAGGTAGGTACCCTATGTTCTTTCTGGTGTCCCCTACGAATAAATAATAGGTACTCGTCCCAGACAACGTGTATGCAAAATTTCATTGTGTTCGGTTTTTGCGTGAATGCGTAACAAACAAACAAACTCACATTCTCATTTAGTATTAGTAAGGATATTTTTATCTTTCTTTAACATAGGCTGTAGTGTAGGTACATACATCACGCAATAAATTAAGTTGAAAAATATTACATACTTTTTATAAAACACTAGCTTTTGCACGCGACTTCGTCTGCGTAACTTTATAAAACATATACATATGTTACTCGCTGATAATATAGCTTCCTAACAGTGAAAGAATTTTTCAAATCGGTCCACTAGTTTCGGAGCCTATTCAACTCATACAAACAAACTAATATCTTCCCTCTTTATAATATTACTATAGACTACTCTTTTTACTTGAGCAGCTAAACACTTTTATGTAAACCTAGCTGGTGCTCGCGACTTCGTCCGCGTGGAATAGTTATTTTGGGAATAATTTGGGTATCGAACGGTTTTCGCAGCGCACGCAACGGAAGCCCTCAAAGATGAATAATTTTCCCCGTTTTATTATTTTTCTCTATATTTTTCTCTTATATTTGCGACTTGGATGTGAATAATTTAAGCCTTTAGGTTTTTTGATGATTCAACTTTGGAAATGAGGTTGTGTTAAATTAAAACAGCAATAAAGAGAGCGATAAATTATTTAGGTAAATAATAGTACATTGTTCGACTAGAGAGCAAAATCGTTTTTTGCTGCGAGTGCAGACTTTAAATCACGAACTAGCGAAGTAGTCTATAGAATTTAATCACGAGCGTAGCGAGTGATTCTAATATAGACTACTGAGCGAAGTGAATGATTTAAATGCACGCACGAGACATAAAAAAATTTGCTCTCGTGTTAAACATACAACTTTTCACCTCAACAGAGAGTATGGCGGGCGGAATCTAGTCGGCTATGGCCGGCCGAATCTAGTTGGCTATGGCCGGCCGAATCTAGTTGGCTATGGCTGGACATAATATCAAATCAAAAGTTTATTCCTGTGAGTTAAATAGGGTGTTCGAATTTCGAATCACGCTCGCATCAAAAATAGATTTTTCTGCGAGTTTTTAGGCACCAAACGCACCCTTTTCGTGCTGGAAGGTGAAAAATATATTTCGACGTTTTTTAAGATATAAAAAATATATGAGTATAGGTAATTTAATGCCCGTCATCTTTATCGCTGTGAGACGGTGGCACCATTTTTTATATCTAACCGATTAATGGAAAAAGTTTTTTTTTTTGACCCACCTGTATATATAGGATATTTTTTTCCTGAAAATATATATTTCAGGTTATATTATAAATTCCCGACGGGTCGTCTAAAAATATAAAAAATGGTGCCACCGTCTAACAGCGATAAAGATGACGGGCGTTATATTACCTATACTCATAAATTTTTTATATCAAAACACGTCGAAATATATTTTATTTACCTAAATAATTTATCGCTCTCTTTATTGCTGTTTTAATTAAACACCTCATTTCCAAAGTTGAATTATCAAAATATCTAAAGGCTTAAATCATTCACATCCAAGTCGCAAATATAAGAGAAAAATATAAAATGTGATTATATGACTAACAAATTTATAATATTACTTTACTTTCTTTACTCTGTGTAGTCTGTGGTTAGCTAGTTAGCTACATGTGGTACGGTACTCTACCTACTCAAGGCAAAGTTTTCAGTTTACTTTAAAACTTTTTTAACAGATTTCAACTTTTGAAAACGAATTAATTAATTTTCATTATTATTTAATAATGATTTACGCCGTGACGCCACCGCTTGAGAATATAGCTCTAATTAAGATAGCTACTGTATTGTGGAATGAAGACAATGTTAGAGCTTTGGTGGCAAATTTTTACGTTTCATTATATCGGATTTATCGCCCTCAACGTCCCCGTTGAGGGTTGGAAAAAGATTTGGAATAAGAATTTTTCATATCATTGTGGCAAGAGAGGAGATATGTGGCAAAATATAGAGGATAAAGTAATTGAAAATGTACAAAAATTACTTGTATCTCGACTTTTAAAAGAGAAACTAACAAAGCATATTGAACCAATAGGTTTACAAATATTAGAATGGATGATATATCATATTTTCCGCTTCGATTTCGTTATACCTCTGCCAAAAGTGTTTTGTTGGACGCCAAAAGGAATAATAGATAACAAGAGAACGGCCGAAGTGTTAATTACAGAGAGAAAGTTAAACATTACCAAGCGCTACATTTTAGCATGCATTTACTGTTTGAAAAATCATATTTTGGAGCTGTGGAATGAAATGCCTTATTTTCGCAAAGGCTCTTTTTACAGCGAAGGAGATCCAAGTAAAATTACGCAGCAGGACCTAGTGATTTTTTGGACATACGACATGAAGGGAAAATTAGCCAAGTTGGATGATATGATTGAAAGAAAAGTGCAAAGGAAATGTTCTCCTTATCAATATGCACTTGACTATGCTGCACGTTCTGGTAACAAAGTAGCGACCGAGTATTTTTTGCAAAAACTAACTCCAATCGAAAGGGAAGAGTCGTTGGTGAGATTTGCAAGATATTTATCATATAGTCTCTTTGTTAACAACCAGAACGATTTTCCTAAATCATATTATGTTAATATTTTTTACATTTTATTCTCACAAATGAATAGAGAGCAAAATGTAGAGCTACTCGAAAGAAATCCTTTCATATTGGCCATGGCGAAGTCGCTATAAAAGTGTTGAAAACAAACCACATGTGGGACTTTTTTTCTGATGATATTGTGATAATTATTGTTCCTAAAGTAAAAGACTGTTATAATGATTTTAACTATCAAAATCGTAATGTTCATGAGAGATAATTATGTAATAAATTGTACTATTGTATTGAATAGAATAGAATAATATTTTATTTAGAAAGACATTTAGATTAAATAACATTTAGAAAGACAAACTCAGCATAACACAGTTTGTAAAAATGGGTTAGTCTTGAACTGTCTAGAACACAATCTGACTACATTTCTATTTTGCCTAGCTAGAGCTTAAATTGACTACTACATAATGAGTCCAGCACTCAAATCTACTATGTTTTTATTTTAGAAAATTTTCAAAAATAAAAACATTATAAGTATGTATACATATACATAATAAGTTTTTTAAGAATGTAAAAAAATCCCAAAATATGTTTTTCCTATAAACAAAAAGGTTGTTTTGTAAAAATAAAAGAATGTAGAAAAGTATTTTTTAAATGTATATACTTAATGCTATAGGCTTATAGGTACAAATAGATAATTATGTTAAAATAGGTTTCAATCAAATAAGACTGTAAAACTGTTAGTTATTAAAACAAAAAAAAATCTAATAATGTTGCCATGTTTATTTCATAAAGTGGTCCAAAATGTTGAGGAATGAAAAGCTGGTGTCGAAGTCAAAATCAAAAGTAATTTATTCTCCCTTTCATGATATCATTTTAATTAAATATGTATAAAACCAAAATATTTACAAAGAGGTTTTATAACTAATGATTTTAGTTTGCAACATTCTCCCATTTAACAAAAAAGTAAATAGAAATACTAAAATAAATAAATTTTTGAAATTTATACAATACAAAGAAATCTTAGACCTAAATAAATTTTGAAATTTATACAACACAAAAGAAATCTTTCACAAGTTGACCTTTCACAAAGTACTCGTTTCACAAGTTGACCTTTCACAAAGTACTCATTTCACAAGTGGACCTTTCACAAAGTACTCGTTTCACAAGTTGACCTTTCACAAAGTACTCATTTCACAAGTGGACCTTTCACAAAGTACTCATTTCACAAGTGGACCTTTCACAAAGTACTCATTTCACAAGTGGACCTTTCACAAAGTACTCATTTCACAAGTGGACCTTTCACAAAGTACTCGTTTCACAAGTGGACCTTTCACAAAGTACTCGTTTCACAAGTTGACCTTTCACAAAGTACTCGTTTCACAAGTTGACCTTTCACAAAGTACTCATTTCACAAGTGGACCTTTCACAAAGTACTCATTTCACAAGTGGACCTTTCACAAAGTACTCGTTTCACAAGTGGACCTTTCACAAAGTACTCGTTTCACAAGTTGACCTTTCACAAAGTACTCGTTTCACAAGTTGACCTTTCACAAAGTACTCATTTCACAAGTGGACCTTTCACAAAGTACTCATTTCACAAGTGGACCTTTCACAAAGTACTCCTTTCACAAGTTGACCTTTCACAAAGTACTCGTTTCACAAGTTGACCTTTCACAAAGTACTCGTTTCACAAGTTGACCTTTCACAAAGTACTCATTTCACAAGTGGACCTTTCACAAAGTACTCATTTCACAAGGGGACCTTTCACAAAGTACTCATTTCACAAGTGGACCTTTCACAAAGTACTCATTTCACAAGTGGACCTTTCACAAAGTAATCGTTTCACAAGTGGACCTTTCACAAAGTACTCGTTTCACAAGTTGACCTTTCACAAAGTACTCGTTTCACAAGTTGACCTTTCACAAAGTACTCATTTCACAAGTGGACCTTTCACAAAGTACTCGTTTCACAAGTTGACCTTTCACAAAGTACTCATTTCACAAGTGGACCTTTCACAAATTTGAGTTGAATAGTCCGGCCAAGGAAAAAAGTTTGTATGGAAAACTTACATTTATTCCTACGCAATATTTTATTTTGTAAATGGTAGGTATTTTGGAATTTTTTTCAAAATTATGTTAAATTTTTTTAAAGGTCAAAAATCTTCAAAAATTGCATTACGTTATACTTGAACCCTCCCTAAAGGGTTGATATATATCCTGGGTAATCCAGTTTTTTTTAACCATTTTTTATCCACCATGCAACGTCGATATGAACAGTATGGTGTCGTTGTCCTGTAATTCGTAATCTAACTCCCCGTATAGTTCCCAATCGGCGTCGTTTATTAAAACCAAAATTCCCGGACGAACCGAGTCACCCTGGAACAAACCGCAAACGAGGAAGAATTTTTATCAAACTTTTTAATTTATAAATAAATAAATAAATATCTTCACACATTCTACACAGCACCATCTAAGTTCCACAGTAAGCAACAAATGCTAATAAACAAAAAAAAAAAACCAGACAGTTTATATACTAAATAGATTACTTTTTTTTGTAAATACATACATATTACAAATACAAAACATCCATGACTCAGGTAAAAAGGTAAAATGTTAACACATAAACATTTGCCCCTAGCGGGATTCGAACCCGTGACCGCTTGGTTAACAGCTAGGGTTACTAGCCACTAGGGCTAGGGTACTAGGGGGACCAAACGTCGTCAAATTATTTATTTGGGAAAACAATTTACACCATATAGAGTAAAAAACTAGCTGGGTACCAGCCAGTAAAGAAGAGAAACGAAAAAGAGGAAGACAAAATTATAGACGGGAGGATGATATAAGGAAGGTAGCAGGAGCAACATGTATGAGAAAGGCACAGGACAGGAAACTGTGGTAGGACTTAAGTGGAGGCCTATGTCGTGTGACAGGCAAGGAAGAGTAATAAAAGAGAAAATGTTATACATTTAAGTAATATAATGTAGCATGTAATTTTTCTGTATTAGGATTCCTTGCAATTAAAGGCTATCTTTATCTTTAAAAGATAGGATAGCTTCATAGTTGAATGATTGGTCTCGCTGCGCTCGACTAGATACCGCCGTTGTACTTGTAAAATGCGGCAAAAAAAATACTATGCCGAACACGGCGTACCCGAGCCAGTCACACTGCAAACTGTGAGTGGTGTGAACGTGCCGAATGTTTATTAAATTTTGAACATAACAAAATGCCAGTTTGCGTAGTGAAACTGTGTAAAAATATAATAAAACTGTGAGTAAAAAGTGATAAAAAGTAACGATTTTTTACTCACACTACAATAAAAAGTTGCCGCATTCACAGAGCTATCGCTTTTGTATAGCGCTCTATCTAGTCGAGCGCAGCGAGACCAATCAATTATCTTTGGGATAGTTTTTATTTTGAACCCGGCCTAAGTCGGGTAGCTATAAATATATAGATTGCAAATAGTTTACCTGTAAAAATAATTCTTCTCTCTCTCTCAACAAATTATCTTTAATCCAGACCAACAAATCTCTTATTCGCCATTTATCTGAATTGCTATCTGAAAAGTATTTATTTATTTGCGGTAAAACAACTTCCCTCTTCTTTATTTTGTCAAATAACAGCTCCGCTCCGCCACCGAATTGAATATTGAGTTTTAAATCCGCCATTTTTTACTGCAATTAATTAAAAAGCTGGTTATTGTGCTTAATATGTAAATCACAAAATATTTTGGGCACACAAGAGAATTTGAAAGTTATTATTGGGAATGAAATGTATCGATTTCGAAGCGATCGTGTACCTACAAGGATAATTACTAAATACTTATTTGGAAAAATAATTATTGAGCAATTCACACATATAAATAAAAAAACTACATAATACTATCATCTAACTTATTACCTCTATTATAAAGTGATATTACGATGAATTACCATTCACAAATGTGAAGTGTAGAATGTTATTATTATATATATTGAGAAGAAAATATTTATTTTTATTGCACATTCACTATTATTGCGTAAAATAAAACAAATATAAAATAAAAACTACATAATTATGAACTTTTGAGGTTAAAATTTCAATTTGAGCATATTTAGTTGTCAAAAGTCAAGTCAGTCAATCAATGTCAAATTGTCTTGTCACAGATTATAAATAATAAAACTCCCTGGCTCCTTGTGGTACAGACTATATTGTATTTAACACAGACTACAATTAATATTTGCCAAAGAAAAAATATATTTATAGAATTAGACGTATTGAACATGAATTATTATGTCAAGTTCTATATAATTAATAACGTAACAAGTAACAACAAAATATAATAATTATGGTCTGGTCTATCGTTACATTTATGTCACAATCAGGTGATAATTTTCAAAATACTTACTTGGCAAAGTCGTTACCTCCCTCATGTTAGTAAAGATTCATACAGAAATAAAATTCAGTTTTTGAAGTAAACTTTGCTCGTGATGAGAATAAAATTTCGTGTGACGCTTCAGTGCAAAGAATATAACTACTCTCTAGCGTTCTTTATGACATTTACCGCATACTATTTATTTTCATAGTTATGGAGGGTAGAGGTAACTCGTTAACCAGTGCGGGAATTATAAACTCGTACTAGAACCACCGTCTGTTCCTGCACTCCTTCGCCCAAGGTTAATTTTGCTCTCCAGAGCATAATTTAATTAATTTTACTCCCTAAAAATACTGCTGTCAAATCAAATTCTGACAGTAGCTATTACAGCCCACCCAACACCTTGAAACAAATATACGGCTGTAGTACAATATTTGTTAAACTCATAGATTTAGTATTGCTACCGTTCCGGTTAAACTGTTGGAACACAGCTTTATGTATATACTTAACTTAGTACGGTTACAAATTAAAAAAAACTTCACTAAAAAAAATCCCACAATACTTTTAATCTTATTAAATACACTTCATCTTTCAAAGACATTCTTTTTTAAAAACCAAATCACTTGTACAAATTTTCATGTTTGTTCACCACATTTTTAACGTCTTCGGGTAGAGTATCCATTTTACTTTTCACAAAAAACTTGATCGTGTCTCTTAGAGATTCCGGAAAGTACGATTCGTCTATAACCGACGATAACACTTCGAAACACGACGGTATGTGCCAGCGAATCTTATAATTCGATTCGGACTGAAACGAAAAAAAACCATAGATGAATGATTTCGCTGCGCTCGACTAGATACCGCCGTTGTACTTGTAAAATGCGGCAACAAATACTACGCCGAATTCGGCGTACCCAAGCCAGTCACACTGCAAACTGACCGTGATAGTGTACTTGTAAAATGCGGCATAAAATAGTACGCCGAATTCGGCGTACCCGAGCCAGTCACACTGCAAACTGACCGTGATAGTGTACCTGTAAAATGCGGCATAAAATAGTACGCCGAATTCGGCGTACCCGAGCCAGTCACACAGCAAACTGTCTGTGATGTGTACGTGCCGAATGTTTTATAAAATTTGAGGCATAATGAAATACCAGTTTGCGTATGTAGTGAAACTGTGTTAAAATATAATGAAACTGGGAAAATGATAAAAAGTGACGATTGTGTGTAAAAACACACACTACAATAAAAAGTTGCCGCATTCATGGAGCTATCGCTTTTGTATAGCGCTACAATACCATTCAATTATCTTTGAAAAAAATAAAATAAAGTTAAATTGTGTGTGTCAGCTCCGACACACGAGTGGAGTTCACTCCTTACTAACGATAAATAAATCCTTACTAATATTATAAATACATATGAATGTGAGTTTGTTTGTTTGTTTGTTACGCTTTCACGCAAAAACTACTGTACCGATCACCATGAAATTTTGCATACACGTTGTCTGGGACACCAGAAAGGACATAGGGTACCTTTCATCCAGAAAAAAAGTACTGCTCCCGAGGGAGAAAGGACATAGGGTACCTATACGCGGACTATTTCGCGGGCACCAACTAGTATTAGATATTAGTATAGATAAAAAAAGTTTAAATTTAGAATCAAAAATCAACAACAGAATCAATAAGCCATAAAGGAGAACAATTAAAAATATATGTTTATAAGTACATAATGCGAATAATAAACGTTATTGTTCTAAGAAAAGTTAGAATATATGCTTTAAATTCGCTACAAGACTGCAAGTCTTCGGTAGTATAGTGGTCAGTATCCCCGCCTGTCACGCGGGAGACCGGGGTTCGATTCCCCGCCGGAGAGTTGCAGATCGACGCTGCATTTTTCTTCGGGAAAGCAATATTACTACACTAGCCGTTGCACGCGACTTCGTTCGCGTGTAACTCTTTATAATATTATTAGCCTATATTATTTATTCGCTGATAATAATGTTAGCCTTCTATGGGTGAAAATCGGCATTATTATTATTTTCAAATATTCTTTTGTAAAGAATGTTTTTTTTTTCAAGTTTTTTTTTTTATATATTTTTTGTTTTTTTTATTTTTTTTTAAATATTTTTTTTTTAATATTTTTTTTTTTTTTTTTTTATAGTTTTTATATCGTCCGCTTAACTTTTTAACTATATTAATCGCTTATAATGTTACCTTTCTGTAGGTGAAAAAAAAAATATATATATATTATCAATCCACTACATACTTACATAGTTTTTGAGTTTATTCATTTCATTACAAACAAAAATACAATTTCTATTTATTTATAATATTAGTACGATCCAGTATTATCTGAGCCTATTCAAAGCCTAGCAAATGGCTGCCCTTGTATACATATTATACATGACATCAAATCGGGGGTCAAAACGAAAATCTTCAAAAATTGCAAACACTTGAGCACTTGTTTTTTTAAAAAAATTTTTTTTTTTACCTTTATCAAGGCGAATCCTCTCAACATGGCATCGGCTAATATCCAGCTTGAAGCGTGCTGTTGCGACGCCCTCTTTACCAGCACTCGATACACTAGACGAGCTGTTTCCTTCGCCGAGCTGTTATCGCTCGAGAGACCGGAAATGAGCAGAGTCGCCTCAACGTACGCCTGGATCAGGCTCGAAGGATCTTTTATTACCTGCGAACATTTACACTAATGTCCATATAGTCATATATTATTATGGGAAAGTGTGTTTGTGTGTTTAATATAATGAATAATTAATGCAGAGCAAAATTAAAATTTAATAATAATTTCAAGCCAGACAGGGAGACAGGGGAAGAGACAGGGAGATGTAATCTCTCCGAAACTGTTCACTGCCGCTTTGGAAGACGCATTTAAGCTCCTGGAATGGCAAGGACTTGGCATCAATGTTAACGGCGAGTATATCATTCACCTTCGGTTTGCCGATGATATTGTGATCTTGGCGGGGTCGATGGGAGTCCTCGGCACGATGCTCGAAGACCTCAACCGAGTTTCTCAAAGGGTGGGCCTTAAGATGAATATGGACAAGACGAAAATTATGTCTAATGTCCATGTTGTGCCTACCCCAGTAACAGTTGGGAACTCGACTCTCGAAGTTGTTGACGAGTATGTGTACTTGGGACAGACTGTCCAGTTAGGTAGAGCCAACTTCGAGAGGGAGGTCAATCGTCGAATCCAGCTCGGATGGGCAGCGTTCGGGAAGCTCCGAGACATCTTCTCGTCCAAAATCCCTCAGTGTCTCAAGACAAAAGTTTTCGACCAGTGTGTGTTGCCAGTGATGACGTATGGCGCTGAAACGTGGTCTCTAACTATGGGCCTCGTAAGGAAGCTCAATGTCGCTCAACGAGCTATGGAAAGGGCTATGCTCGGGGTTACACTGCGAGATCGAATCAGAAATGAGGAGATCCGCAGACGTACGAAAGTTACCGACATAAGCCGGCGGATTAGTAAGTTGAAGTGGCAGTGGGCAGGGCATATAGTACGGAGAGCCGACGGCCGCTGGGGCCGGAAGGTTCTCGAGTGGAGGCCACGGACCAGCAAGCGCACGTAGGACGTCCACCCACAAGGTGGACAGACGACCTAATAAAGGCCGCGGGTCAGCGGTGGATCCAGGCTGCTTCTGACCGGTCCTATTGGAAAATTATGGGGGAGGCCTATGTCCAGCAGTGGACGTCCTACGGCTGAGATGATGATGATGAATATCAAGCCAGCTTAATGTTAATATAATTTAAGAAGGAAATTAAAAAAATACTTTCTCTCAGCCTAGATCTAGAACTAGAAACTTATAATATATCAAAAAATCTCCCGGGGATCTTAAATTTTGATTTGTTAGTAAATTTTCCAGGACTATTTTATCAGAATAAAGGAAGATATCATTTATGTCATTTACATTTCATCTAGTAAATTTTCCTGGACTATTAAATACATATGTAGTAAAAAATTTGGACTATTAAATAAATCTAATAAGTTTTCCTGGACTATTAAATAAATGGCTGTATGAAGGACGGTACCATTTGGTGGACTATTAAATACATGTAGTAAAATTTCCTGGACTATTAAATACATCTAATAACTTTTCTTGGACTATTAAATACATCTTATAATTTTTCTGGACTACTAAGTAAATTGCTGTATGGAGAAAGATACCATTTATAATATTATGTCATCTACAGCTAGTAAATTTTCCTGGACTATACCTCCGTTTCCAACCTCGGTGTGGAAAAAGTGTTTTAATGCTAACATAAAATTGAGACTTTAAACCTGCAAATGTGTATCGATGACGTCGACGACGTTCGCTCCGAGCTTTTTGTAGTTGTCTATGGACGGATTGGCCAGAAACTGTCCCACCTCACTCTCCACTTCCTGTATGCCTGGAAATGAGAGACGGCAACACATGTTAAGGCCAAAAACTAATAACATTATTGGCTAATTTATCTAATAAATTTAAACGAACATTTTAAATATCATATACCGCAAACTAGTGTAACTCTCACCTACACACTTCACACACACACACGCACGCACACAAACACACACATTCATTCGTTCATAGCTATTTTAAACATGAAAAGGAAGTCCATTATTGTCTGCTTATTGGTTTTATTAAATGCTGTGTGACTTTGTTTTAATAAAAATATAAAGAAACGAATATTAATACTATAATAATATTAGAAAACTAACAAGTACCAATTCAATGTCAATTACATACACTGTTCAAGCACAAGTGCTGAAACGCTATGGCAGCTTTAAAACAAAAATGAAATCCTCACCGGAGCAATCCAACTCCAAGCTCTGGTCTTCGAGCGAGACTTGATGCTGAGCGTCCTCTGTGGCGCTGTCCTCCGACGCCTCCGACGCTTCCGACTCGTCGCCGGACTCATCGCCGGACTCGTCGCTGTCCTCTCCGTCGCTGAGCTCGGCGCTGGGGCCCAGTTTGTCCCTTAGCAGCTTCTTGTTCGCGGGCCCACCGAGTCTGTTACCTGCAACGCGTTGCCACAACAACAATTAAGCTTGGTCGGACTACTTTAGTAATTTAGTATAACGTGACGCGCCGCTAGCCAATGCCACGCCGACAGATGTCTAGCGAGCCAATGGGGAGTCGGTCTCTAGCCGACCCGCCAACAGGCAGCCAACAGCTAGCCAGCTAGCCAACCAGCTAGCCAATAGCCAGCCAGTCAATAGCCAGCTGGCCAGTCAGTCAATAGCCAGCCAGCCAGCCAACCAATAGCCAACCAGCTAGACAGCCAGCCAGCCAATAACCATTAGCTAGCCAGTCAGCCAATAGCCAGGCAGTCAGCCATTAAACAGCTAGCCAGTCAGTCAATAGCCGACCAGCTAGCCAATAGCCAGCCAGTCAGCCAGCTGACCAGCCAGTCAGCCAATAGCCAGGCAGTCAGCCAATAACCAGCTTGCCAGTCAGTCAATAGCCAACCAGCTAGCCAATAGCCAGCCAGTCAATAGCCAGCTGGCCAGTCAGTCAATAGCCAGCCAGCCAGCCAACCAATAGCCAACCAGCTAGACAGCCAGCCAGCCAATAACCATTAGCTAGCCAGTCAGCCAATAGCCAGGCAGTCAGTCAATAGCCGACCAGCTAGCCAATAGCCAGCCAGTCAGCCAGCTAATATCCAGCCAGCTGACCAGCCAGTCAGCCAATAGCCAGGCAGTCAGCCATTAACCAGCTTGCCAGTCAGTCAATAGCCAACCAGCTAGCCAATAGCCAGTAAGCCAGCCAATAGCCAGGCAGTCAGCCATTAACCAGCTTGCCAGTCAGTCAATAGCCAACCAGCTAGCCAATAGCCAGTAAGCCAGCCAATAGCCAGGCAGTCAGCCATTAACCAGCTTGCCAGTCAGTCAATAGCCAACCAGCTAGCCAATAGCCAGTAAGCCAGCCAATAGCCAGGCAGTCAGCCATTAACCAGCTTGCCAGTCAGTCAATAGCCAACCAGCTAGCCAATAGCCAGTAAGCCAGCCAATAGCCAGGCAGTCAGCCATTAACCAGCTTGCCAGTCAGTCAATAGCCAACCAGCTAGCCAATAGCCAGTAAGCCAGCCAATAGCCAGGCAGTCAGCCATTAACCAGCTTGCCAGTCAGTCAATAGCCAACCAGCTAGCCAATAGCCAGTAAGCCAGCCAATAGCCAGGCAGTCAGCCATTAACCAGCTTGCCAGTCAGTCAATAGCCAACCAGCTAGCCAATAGCCAGTAAGCCAGCCAATAGCCAGGCAGTCAGCCATTAACCAGCTTGCCAGTCAGTCAATAGCCAACCAGCTAGCCAATAGCCAGTAAGCCAGCCAATAGCCAGGCAGTCAGCCATTAACCAGCTTGCCAGTCAGTCAATAGCCAACCAGCTAGCCAATAGCCAGTAAGCCAGCCAATAGCCAGGCAGTCAGCCATTAACCAGCTTGCCAGTCAGTCAATAGCCGACCAGCCAACCAGCTAGCCAATAACCAGTCAGCCAGCCAATAACCGCTAGCCAATCAACCAGCCAGCCAATAGCTATCGTCCACCAATTGCAAGACAACCTACGCCTCGCTTGATTTTATATGCGAGTGATTATGTCGCATAATTTTATATGCGACTCTTGGAACAAAAACGCCACGCCAATTTATTTCAATCCTCAAACGACTGGTGTGTTTTTGCGTCGGGCGTTAAAAAAAATAAGCACACCTGCTAGTACGACGCGCGACAGCCTGTCCGCACTGTCCGGCAGGAGAGTGATCGCGTCCACGATCCGCACACATGCGTCTCGACCAATTTCATTGTGGCTCAGGTCGAGTGACTGAAATACAAATATTTTCATATCAATTATTATGTATTATTATTATTATACATAACTAGCTACATACACGCTCCCGGCTTCGCCCGGGTTCGCAAAATAAAAACTATACTATCCCTTATGTTGGACCAAATTACATACATACATAGTTGAGAAGTTTTATCAAAATTTATTACAAACAAAAATACAAATCTTCTCTCTCTTTATATTATTAGTATAGAAAACATATTATATAATATGCACATACCTCCAATTGAACTGAATTTAGTTTAAATCCATCGGCGAGTGCTACGGCACCTTTGCTCTTCAGCAAACAATCACCGAAATTTATTGATCTCAAACTTTTTAGTCTGTAATTAATGAAAAAAAAAAACTCTTATTCTTTACTCATTTTTTGATCTTACGTAAGAACTATTAACACTCCCTCCCGACTAAAAAAAAAATAAGACATGGTTAACCATTCCTCCCCCTTCTCACGTAAGAATCTATTGGGTTATGGGTAATCTTCCCTCATCTATTGGGTTATGGGAAGCAATGAAAGATGGAATTCGTATTTAATTATATTATTTAATAAGTTTCCTTTAGTATAACAGGAAGGTGTGTTCGTAGGGGCGCAGTTAGAACAGAACTAACTCTGAAGCTCAAAGTCAAACGTATAAGACTCTTGTAAGAAATAAAAAAGGGTTATCGTAAATCACTCAAATGTTTATATGTGTGAAGGAGAAAGACTCTCAATCTATTTGATATTGATCTATTGACAGATTTATTTTGTGTATTCCAACACTATCAACATGGCGGAGTCAATGGTGAAAGGTAGTAACGACTAACTTCTACTATTCATTTTGAACTCTAATGCGTTGACTTAAAGTCACATTTAAACGACAGACGTTTGGTTGGTTTCAAATGACAGATTGATGCTCTACGCATAATAATATGTCACTTTTAAATGCTCCATAAAGTTCCTTGTGGGTATATATTTATGACTTGAGCTGACTGCTTTGGACTTGACGGACCTGTTTTGGAAAACTAAGAAAAATTATAGACTTGACTTGACTCTGACTAGTCTCGCGGGATCTGCTTACTGCTATTTTGGATTTTAATTTCAATTAATTCAATTCAGGCTATTACCAGTTGCTATAATGACACTGGCAAAATCATCAGAGAAGATCTGATGGAGCCAAGACATTAAAAAAGAAGACGAAGAAAGTTCCTAGTGTTTTGTATGGCGTATGAAATCCATCCATACAATATACCTATTGATGTTAGTTATTAACACATAAATACAAACATTTGCCCCTTTAATGTTAACACATACTTAAATACAAACGTTTGCCCCTAGCGGGATACGAACGCGCGACCGTTAGTTTAACAGCTGGGGTCACTAGCCACTAGACCAAACGCGTCCACGTAATGGGGCCTGAAAATGACGGTATATTTTATACTTACTTGGGCAACGCGAGCGCTACGGCGACCGCTCCCTTTGGACCTATCGTGTTGTCGTTCAAGTTCAAGCAAGTCAAGTGCGGATTGTGCTTGAACGCTTCAGAGAGAGCCGATATGCCCGGATGATAGATGCCATTTTGTGGCATCGCAACTTCCTCTAGGGAACCCATTTTCTGAAATAATAATAATAGATAATAATTATTATTATTAGCACTCTCTACTTCGGGGGTAGGTACATTAATTAAATCACTTTATGTTTAGTACCAATACTTTAGTCCCCCCAGTTTAGTCCCAATACTTTAGTCCCCCCAAATTAGTCCCAATACTTTTATTGACCGACAGATACATCAAAACTACAATTTTTAATACAACAACATTTAAAATACACTACAAATTGTTGTTATCCTATCCGAAAATAAAACTTAATAATGTCACTTTATTTTAATTATGTATATTTTTTGCAAATTATATGAAAAAAAAATCTTTTTTTTTTGAAATTTTATCTTGGCACCGAAACGCCCTGCGACTGGTTGCAACTCTGATGACGTCATACGCCAGTAAACATATCAGACATAGAGTAATAAATAAGTGTTTGTAAGATCTGATGATAAGCCAAGACATTAAAAGAGAAGAAGAAGAAGAAGAAGAACAAATATTTATAATAATAAAACTACTATCAACTCGTCCGTCCCGTTTGCCTGTCTGTCGACTTTAACATTGAAAAAAAAAAAAGTTTTAAAACATTTTGAACGCACCTTTTAAATAACCTGCCAAGTAAGTTATTACTTAAAAACCTTACCTTAAACACTGCAGCGAGTGCTGTCGCTCCGTCATTCTCCAACCTGTTCCTTCCGGCTATGAACACTTTGAGCCTCGGACACTGAGCCTCGAGGGCCTTCGACAGGAGACGGGCACCGGTTATCCCTAGACCGTTGTTGTTCAAGCGTAATTCCTGAAATAATAATAATAATAATAATCGTTCTTAACTTAGATTAATGATTGGTCTAAATACCGCGCTATCTGAAATTTTTTTTTATTTATATATTTTTTTTAAAAGATAACTAGTACATAAATATACAAAAAAAATATATATATTCACTGACCTGTAGTTGACTGCAGACGTCACTTTGTAACAATCTGGCCAGGCCCTCGACACCGATAGGTCCAAATGCATTATCACTAAGATCTAGAACTGACAGTCTCGCACCGGCTTGTATCATGCCATCGCCGAGGGCACTCTGTAATTTTTTTTTTTAAATTTTTATGAGTCTTCGAGAAATCATATCCAAACTAAAAGAGACGAATCTTGTTCTCCCGTTTTAAAAAGCACACCTGCCATCGACATGCTTTGATATAGTGCTTATTTTTTTAGCTTGAACAGCGTGGATTTTCTGCCTGAACGTCCAGACAATTTGGGTTCATGTCATTATCACATCACAGCATACTTATTTCATACAGTAGGCCGACGGAGACGTCTAGACAGGGCAATCGTGCGGGGCGTGAGAGGTGAGGCGCGAGTGGGACGTGCCCAAGCTGCATACTTCGTCGCTCTTAGTAGCTTGGGACAAATATTCCAGGGCTATCGCGTCTTTCAGATTTTAATTTATTATATAAATCAAAATGGTGCATAATTTTAATTTATTATATAAATCAAAATGGTGCATACGGCATGTGCTGTAAGTGCGTGCAAATCTTTATCTCGGATAAATAAAGAACTAAGCTTTCATCAATTTCTGCACGATGAAGAAAGGTACTTAAGCACATTTTATATTACTTAATTTGTGTCAACCCTTCCGTAATTTTCAAATACCTACACAGGCGGCGGTATCGCCCAACATCAAAGGCATCAAAACATACTTATTTCCTACAGTAGGCTGTAGGAAATAAGTATGCTGTGTCATTATGCTATGTAGGAAAAATATGTACTAGTCAATTTGTGTCATAGTAGATTTGAGTGTTCGACTCGTTATTTAGTAGTCAATTTAAGCTCTAGGCAACAATCAAATTTAGTCAGATCGTGTTCTTGTCTAGAACAAGACCAACCGATTCCGCGGATGGTATTGGTTACTTGGAAAAATGGCATATTATCGATAGAAAACATAGCTCTTTATATATAAGACTGTTCTGAAGCTAAGATAGATAGACATATGGCATGCAACTTTGGTGCTCCGCATGCGACTTGAATATTAAAATTATTAAGAGGGCTGAGCACGCTATTTTGAAAAGAAATAGGACATCTTTCCAGAAATTATAAATGCCATCTCCGGAGACATCCAAACCCGCTGTAATATGTGAATATGATTGAGCAAAACCTATACTGCTAAAGATATCCGAATGGATCATTTGTAACCTACGATCTTACCAAAGCCGGTGGTATCTCCGTCTTCATCCGACCGGTGAACATGTCCGACCATCTCGCTATCCTGAACTCGGGGTGGCGTTCGAGTGCTTTCGCTATAGCGATGGCCGCTTTCACCCCAAGCGTGTTACCGGTTAAAGTGAGATAATGGAGTTTTTTACAAGAATTTATTGCATCCACTATGGGTTGTGCTGAAATCAATTTAACATATAAGTGAGATAAATTCTCATCAAGTATATTTTTTTATTAGAGATACGTTTGCTCTTGGCCAACATCCAGCTGTGTAGCGAAGATGAGACTTATGATGGAGCGAGCTCACCCAGAAGATGCCTATTCACCCGAACCTTGAAAATATTTGGGTTACTATGAGTTCGGAAATACAGACACTGGCAAAACTTTTTGGTATTAAAATTTTTTTTAAATATATTTTTTATTTTAGCTCGTTCCGATGATGGTATAGTCCACTAGCCGATGCCCGCGATTATTTGTCGTTTTTGTATTTCACTTTTGTATCCATTACAAATAAATATACAAAAAATCAAATCTTTCAAATACATATTTGTGGTGGCGTGTGTCTTAACTTATTATACTCATAAATGAGTGAAAAACGTACATATTAGGTTGTATGTCAATAATAAGGCATATCATTGCCTTAGTTCAAGAATTATAAACAGAAACTACAGCAATGGATATATTTTGACACATCTTAGGCATTTATTCAAATCCAGGCGCCAAATATCGGGAACGAGGGAAAAAACATATATTTTCCTTATACAAAACCAAGCCGAGTGAGGTTATGTTATGATCAGATTGAAATTTTGTAAACAAGCACTGTAAATTAAAATATAAAGAGTCAAAATATATGTGAAACGAAAAAGTTATAAATAAAAAAAATGCAAGCCGCTTACCGTCTTTCTCGGAGTCCAATTTAAGAGATTTTCCAGAAAAATCAACACCGCTTTCAACACTACTTGATTCGTTAAGGGCTTGACTAAACGTATTTAAATTAAACGGTGTCATTGTGTTTGTTAATAATGTTTATTTTTTAAAAAAACGAGTTTATATAAAAACAATAAAATCAACGGATATTTTTTTGGATTTGATATTGGATTGTTTGACGCTGCTGCTTGTAAGTATATAGTTTTCTGTGGTTTGATGCATAGAGTAACTTTATATAGTTTGACGCTTGTGATCACAGAACCACAAGTCTATGTTTGTGGTTAGTTGGTTAGTCTGTGGAGCAAGCCAGTAGTCAGAGTATAGAGTATTATCATTTATCATATCAGCGCAGTTGGTTGACTAATGACTTGGTTGGAGAGTGTAGTGCCGTGTTGGTGCCGTGCTGAGTACTCCGAGTACTTCTTCTTCGTGCTTTTTCTTTCGTATTTCGGAAGAGGAAGTGTTAATTAAATTGATTAAACAATATTTTAATCGCATTTACTCAATGTTTTAAACCGGTTATTAACTATAGAGGCAACTAACTTGTTTTCTTTGCTACGTGACTTTTGGAACCAGCACGATGGCGGGTCTGTATTTTGTTTTAAAGTTTTTTCTTTATTATATTATGTACATTTATGTCGTCGCTTTGGTAGAAAGATGTTCAACTGTTATGAAAAGTAAAAAATTTACACATTTTAATTTAAGATTACGGACTTTTAGAAGGTTTTTGTTTATTTAAATTTGTGCGTATAAAATCGGCAATCGCTACACACGGTTTCTTCTCGAAATGTTTATAAATTCCCATGTACTTAACCTTTGCTCTCGATAAATGCGTATTTAATTTTGATTTGCTATCGTTAACCTATGCGTGACCCTATTTTAAAATTTGTTACTGTATGTAATACATTCTTAATGGAATCCTATCTACCATAGTTCGATTTTTAAACTATTATCAATTATACCATAGTAGAATAATGAAAAAATCAAAAGCATTTGATAAATTGATTAATTTTGTATTAAAAATGTTAAAATTCATGGTCTTCCTTTTATTTCTGACACTATGTTATCTAGCAAAAAATAATCCTTATGATGAAGCCTTTCGATGGGTATGATAAAGCTACAGGATAATTTTTTTTCTCGTGTAGCGGGTTCGATTCCCGGTTAAATCATGTAATTATTTAAAAATCTATGAATGCAGTTTAAATTGTTTTTTAAATTAAAATAATGTGTTCTTTCAGTAAAATGTTCCATCTACAATATTCAAGGTACTTCCCTTCGTGGGACTCGTGGGACGCCCTGTATAGTTAACCCTTTAGCCGCCAGAGTCGGATTTATCTGACAATTATTTTCGCCAGAGCTGTATAAATATATGACAAATTTCTCTACTTATACCTATAAATATTTATTTTTAAATCATTGAGTTGCTTTCTCTTAAAAAAAAAAAAAACAATAAAATAATTAGTCAGTCGCTAGAGGCTGTACAAAAGCGATAGCTCCGAAAACGTTGCCTTTTTATTGTAGTGTGTGTAAAAAACCGTCACTTTTTATCACTTTTTACCCAGTTTTATTATATTTTTACACAGTTTCACTACGCAAACTGGTATTTTATTATGCCTAAAATTTAACAACACATTCGGCATGTACACATCACAGACAGTTTGCAGTGTGACTGGCTCGGGTACGCCGAATTCGGCGTACTATTTTATACCGCATTTTACAAGTACGACGGCGGTATCTAGTCGAGCGCAGCGAGACCAATCATCATCTATGAAATAAAATCTTGAAAATCATACAACTTTACTAAGGTCTAAAACTTGTCACAACTGGACCTATTATATATTTTATTCAAAGGTCACTCATTGCTTATCTCACACTCTCTAAGATTGATACAATAATTTGAAGTCATATAACTATATAATTATATAAAGTACATAGTCAAGTTTATAATTTATTATCATTGCATATTATTACTTCACTCCCTAGTAGAGTAGGCATATTACATAAACGTGTTATGTAAATTTCTCATGTTTTATAATGATTAGTTAATTATTTAGAAATATTATGTAGTTACTATTTATTATGGTACAGATTTTTATTTTATTTTGTTAATTTATTGGACACAAAACAGAAATAAAACCAAAAATATATTATAAAAGACAAAAAATTACAGAATGACGTCTGTTGGGTCAGCTATTTCTTTTTATCTATATACTACTACTACAGAATCGTAGATGGGAGGATGATATAAGGAAGGTAGCAGGAGCAACATGGATGAGACTGTGGAAGGACTTAGAGGAGGCCTATGTCGTGTGACAGGCAAGGAAGAGTAATAAAAGCGAATTTTTTTTATTTAAGTAATATAATGTAGCATGTTATTTTTCTGTATTAGCGTTTTTATTAATTTGGTGGTCAATCACAAGAGGGCAACCTGTAGACATTAATTGTAAGTAATGTAGTGTAATTTAAAGTTATACTGATCGCGTTCGGAGTTTTGGCCTATTATCTCTGGAAGATCAACGAAGGAGATATGATATTGTCTGTTTTCATAAAATTTTGCACTCGTCTTGGAATTGTTTGAATCTACTCTCCGAGATCAGGGATTAAGACTAAACATAGGTCACGCTCTCCCAACTCGGCTCCCTTTTCTATCCAGGCATATAGGAACAACACATCATATTACAATCCCCTGGTTAGGGTGTGTCGTACTTATAATGACATGGTGATTGGATCCGAGGTGGGTCTTGTTATATTCGATAGTAGGTTCCCTTTATTTAAATCTAGATTGGGGCTAATATTTAAGTAGGCTTATGTTTTATTAATTACTAGCTGGTGCTCGCGACTTCGTCCGCGTGGAATAGTTATTTTGGGAATGATTTGGGTATCTCGAACGGTTTTCGCAGCGCACGCAACGGAAGCCCTCAAAGATGAATAATTTTCCCCGTTTTTTCCACATTTTCGACTGTTTCTTCGCGCCTATTAGTCGCAACGTGATGTTATATAGCCTAAAGCCTTCCTCGATAAATTATCTATCCAACACAAAAAGAATTTTTTAATTCGAACCAGTAGTTCCTGAGATTAGCGCGTTCAAACAAACAAATAAACAAACAAACTCTTCAGCTTTTGTTAATTAAGTGTTAGTTAGTTCTTAGTACACACGTATTTTTGTTTACACGAATTTGATTGTATTCTGTCTAGTGTGCTTTGTTAAATAAATAAATAAATTTATTTTTACTCTAAAAATTTATTAATCTGTTACAGCCACCTCAAACCCATACAATAACCTGTTGAAGTCAGTAGAAGTGAATGGGAGGAAATATGAATATTACGATGTTACACAGCTCGGAGAAAAATACAGTATGTATTTCCTGTGGTTATGTTATGGTCAATGGATTTACCCACAAACACATTAAAACATTTAATGATACGTAAAAATATGCTACAATATGCATATAATATTTGATATAATTATATCTATATCTAAAAAGAAAAAAATAGACAAAAAATAATTTAATTTTTTTTTATTAGCTCTCCTGTAATTTTAATTTTAATTTTAATTTTAATTTTAATAGTGTAATTTTGATTTGTGGCCCTTTAGTTTTTAAACAGCGATAGTTTTTGTCGACTCGGCTATAACTAAGTAACTTTTGCCGAGAGATCTATTTATCCATGGTGCGAACCAAAGACAATTGATTGGTTTCGCTGCACTCGATTAGATAGAGCGCTATACAAAAGCAATAGCTCCGAAAACGTGGCAACTTTTTATTGTAGTGTGTGTAAAAAATCGTCACTTTTTATCACCTTTTACCCAGTTTTATTATATTTTTACACAGTTTCACTACGCAAATTGGTATTTTATTATGCCTCAAATTTAATAAAACATTCGGCACGTACACATCACAGACAGTTTGCAGTGTGACTGGCTCGGGTACAGGAATTCGGCGTAGTATTTTATGCCGCATTTTATAAGTACGACGGCGGTATCTAGTCGAGCGCAGCGAGACCAATCATTTATCTATGGTGCGAACTATAATATGGTCGGCGGGGCACTCGTATCTCCTGTGGCGTTGCTTGTGTTGTGGGTGACGGTAGCCATCTACCGTCAAGTGGACCATCAGCCTGTCTCCTGAACTCTGTTTGCTGATAACATACACTTCGATTCCAGCCCGTCTTCCGTACAGCATCAGGGTACTGCTAGAGTCGTGTGTCCGCAACTGCGACAACTTCCAGGTGTTGGAGAAGGATGTCGGTCACGTCCTGGACTGGGAGAAGAATCAGTCCGTCGATGGAGGCGTCGAGATAGCCTTCAAGCCCGCCAGGGTTATATTGCAGGTGCTTATTGCTTTTATTTTTTAGAAATTTTAGAATTAGAAGAATTACTTATACATAATTTTGTGGTTTATTCCCATCTCGGCACCCTCGATGTTGTTTTTAGAAGGCTTCCAGACAATTGACAATTTGAGAATTTGACAGGAAATTACTTTATTGAAGTGCAAAAGCATAACAAAGTCGCATTTGAAATTTGAATTGAAATGCATTTGTTTGACGTTAGATGGCGCTGTGATTAATGTTCTAGGAATAATTCGTTAGATGGCGGTGTAAAGCATAATAAATTACAGAAAATTTATTTCAGTAATTTCCTTGCAAATTGCAAATTCCAAATCTACACTTGCAGATTGCAGATTTGCACTTGTATATTGCAGATCTGCGCTTGCAAATTGCAATTCTGCGCTTGCAAATTGCAATTCTGCACTTGCAGATTGATTTGCACTTGTAGATTGCAGATCTGCACTTGCAGATTGCAGATCTGTGCTTGCAAATTGCAAATCTGCACTTGAAAATTGCACATTTGCACTTTCTGATTGCAGATCTGCACTTGCAAATTGCAAATTGCAAATCTGCACTTGCAGATTGCAGATTTGCACTTGCAGATTACAGATTTGACGTTATGGTGTGCGAAATCCACAGTTCTAGTAGATTGATGCTTACAAGAGTTTACATATTCCAGGACCTGACCGGTGTACCGGCCGTGGTGGACTTCGCGGCCATGCGTGATGCTGTAAAGGATCTCGGAGGAGATCCGGACAAGATCAATCCGATCTGTCCGGCCGACCTGGTCATAGATCATTCGGTGCAAGTCGACTTTGCTAGAGTGTAAGTTGTTTTAATATATTTATTAATATACCAGCTGTGAATTGTTATTTGTATGTTATATGTTATTTGTTAATTGGTTTTTTTTATATGTTTTTCTCTATCTTTTTTTTTTTTTTTTTTTGTGCAATATTCTGTAGTGAATATATAATCTAATATAATATGTTTTAGCGCCTCTTTCACCATCTGTCAAGTGGGCTAACCGTAGGTATAGCCACTTGCCGTCAAGTGGACCGTCGTCAGCCTGTCTGTTGACCTTATCATAAAAAATAAAAATAAATAAAAAGCACTCATAATTTTTCAGACCGGACGCTCTGGCCAAAAATCAAGAATTGGAATTTGAAAGGAACAAGGAACGCTTTCAGTTTTTAAAGGTAAAATATATTATATTTTTTTGTCTGCATCAATATATTTACTAGTCATCATAGTACCGTCGTCAAAAAAATCCGAATAACAAAAATATACTTAAATATTTTTCATTTATTTTTATCAAATAAAAATATATATATAACTATTTTGATACATTGCATAGCTATTTTGATTTATATAGATTTCAATACCATAGAGTTTAATTTAATACCATAACTATTAAATAATTCAACTATAATTGTGTTATTCCTGTTTTCGAACATCTCTGTTGTTTTTGTAACTACCTGAATGAATAAATCACATTACAAAAATAATAAAAACTAATAAAAATAATAATTAAAAAGAATAAATAAATTCTTGGTTTGTTTTGTTTTTGCACACCATACACATCACTACTGAACTGAACTTCCAGTCCAGTCCCATTCTTATTTGACACGCATAGTAGTACATGTATTTCGTATATTCCTAACCGACAAACCACGCTGTCCACCTGGTTGGTCGGTTAGGAATTTATTTTCCTAACAGTCAACCTGGTTTGTCGGTTAAGAATTTATTTTCCTAACCGTCAACCTGGTTGGTGCGTTAATAAATTTTTACCAAGATTTAAATGACATAATATTTGAATTTCCAGTGGGGTGCCCATTCGTTGGACAATATGTTGATCGTTCCGCCGGGTTCGGGCATTGTACATCAGGTAACTTTCTCCTTTTAAAATGGATGGTTTTAACAATATAATATATTTTTTAATTATCCTGACTTGCAGGCCGACGGTGCACTCGATGGTAAGTGGCTACCGTCACCTATACTATAACACGAGCAACGTCATAGTTGCTGCAAATGCGCTACCGCTGTCCGATGAATTTGATTGATCTACTTTTGACAAATTTGACATCAACTTTTGATAAATTTGGCATCAACTTTTGATAAATTTTACATCTACTTTTGTTAAGTTTGACATCTACTTTGATAAATTTGACATTTATTTTAAAAAATTTGACATCTAGTTTTTTTGTCATCTACTTTTGATAAATTTGACATCTACTTGTGACAAATTTGACTTCTACCTTTAACAAATTTGACATCTACTTATGATAAATTTGGCATCTACTTGTGACAAATTTGATATCAACTTTTGATAAATTTGTTATCTACTTTTGATAAATTTGACATCTACTTTTGACAAATTTGACACCTACTTTTGAAAAATTTGATATCAACTTTTAATAAATTTGACATCTAGTTTTGACAAATTTGACATCTACTTTTGAAAAATTTGATATCAACTTTTGACAAATTTGATATCAACTTTTGATAAATTCGTCATCTAGTTTTGACAAATTTGATATCTACTTTTGATAAATTTGACATCTACTTTTGACAAATTTGAAATCTTCTTTTGACAAATTTGACATTTACTTTTGATAAATTTGACATCTACTTTTGAATAAATTTGACATCAACTTTTGATAATTTTGACATCAAATTTTGACAGATTCGACATCTACTTTTGATAAGTTTGACATCTACTTTGGACAAATTTGACAAAACATCTACTTTTTACAAATTTGACATCTAGTTTTAACAAATTTGACATCTAGTTTTTTGTCATCAACTTTTGATAAATTTGACATCTTCTTTGACAAATTTGACATCTACTTTTGATCTATAAATTATTTTGTTTAACAAATTTCAAGGTGAACCTGGAGTACCTCGCCCGCGTCGTGTTCTCTGATGGTCTACTCCACCCCGATTCTGTTGTGGGAACTGACAGCCACACCACCATGGTCAACGGTCTCGGTGTCGTCGGATGGGGGGTCGGAGGTAAGGATGGGGGATAAGATACTCTAGTCTAGGGGGGACGTTCAAGTATTACGTAACGCAATTTTGGTTTCGAACAACGCGTTTCGTGACATTGTTTTTTATTTATTTAAATAAATTTAATTTCTTTAGTATAGCAGCTCTTGGTTCACGTTACAATAACTCAACAAACGAACATAACATATTATTTGATACTAGTGACTCGCTCATATGTATTGGACATTTTCTTTATTTTAATAAAAAAAAGAACCTCTAAATAAAAATCTCAAAAAAAAACCACCTTGGTCTCTACAAAAGAATATATGAAAAAAAAAATGCCGATTTCACCCATATAAGGCTAACATTATTATCAGCGAATAAATAATATAGGCTAATAATATAATGTATAAAGTGTTACACGCGAACGAAGTCGCGTGCAACGGCTAGTGTAGTAATATTGCTTTCCCGAAGAAAAATGCAGCGTCGATCTGCAACTCTCCGGCGGGGAATCGAACCCCGGTCTCCCGCGTGACAGGCGGGGATACTGACCACTATACTACCGAAGACTTGTAACTTTGTAGCGAATTTAAAGTATATATTCTATCTTTTCTTAGAACAATAACGTTACCTATAAACATATATTTTTAATTACTCTCCTTTTTATCGCTGATTCTGTTGTTGCTTTTTGATTCTAAATTTAAACTTTTCTTATCTATACTAATATCTAACACTAGCTGGTGGCCGCGACTTTGTCCGCTTTCTGGATGAAAGGTGTACCCTATGTCCTTTCTGGTGTTCCAAAATGTATATCCAGGTGTATGCCAAATTTCATGGTGATCAGTTCAGTAGTTTTTTTGCGTTTAAAAGTTACAAACATCCATACATAGATGAATCATTGGTCTCGCTGCGCAGCGACTAGATACCCCCGTCGTACTTGTAAAATGCGGCATAAAATAGTACGCCGAATTCGGCGTACCCGAGCCAGTCACACTGCAAACTGTCTGTGATGTGTACGTGCCGAATGTTTTATAAAATTTGAGGCATAATGAAATACCAGTTTGCGTGTGTAGTGAAACTGTGTAAAATAAAAATAAAACTGGGTAAAAAGTGATAAAATGTGACGATGTTTTACACACACTACAATAAAAAGTTGCCACATTTTCGGAGCTATTGCTTTTGTATAGCGCTCTATATAGTCGAGCGCAGCGAGACCAATCAATTATCTTTGCATCCATACATCCATACAAACTTTCGCATTTATAATTTAGTACGGATTCTGTTGTTGCTTTTTGATTCTAAATTTAAACTTTTTTTTTTAATATAAAGAGAGAAGATTTGTATTTTTGTTTGTAACGAGTAAACTCAAAAACTAGTGGATCGATTTCGAAAATTCTATCACCCATCCAAAGATACGTTACCGGCGAGTATTGTGGGCTGTTTTTTTTGTAAAGTTAGGCGGACGAAGTCGCGCGCAAAAGCTATCATTTGTCAACTTGCGAACGATCTTTTAACAGGTATCGAAGCCGAAGCCGTAATGCTCGGTCAAGCTATAAGCATGCTGTTGCCCAAAGTGGTGGGATACAAGCTGGTGGGCGAGCTGAATCCCCTGGCGACGTCCACCGACCTAGTGCTCACTATTACTAAGGTGAAAATTGCATCAATTCCACAGTACTGACTTGAGAGTCAAAAATGTTTGTTCATGAAAATGTCAATAATTTTTTTTTTTTCAAAATGTTAAGGTTGACAGAGAGGCTGACGGTACACTTGATGGTATTTGGCTACCGTCGCCTATAAAACAAGCAATTGTGTAAAGCGGTGGTTACCGCCGCCAAGTGACTGCGACGAAATCCAGACCGAAGATAACTATGTGAAAAATTCAACACCTGTGGCGTCGCTTGTGTCATTGGCGACGGTAGCCACCCACCATCAAGTGGACCGACAGCCTGTCTGTCAACCTTAACATAAAATGCACTTGCAGCGAAATAACAGCACTTGTGCTTTTGTGTTTCGGTGAGTGAGTAAGGAATACCAGAGCTTATTTCCCTATCCTAACACAGTGGGACGCACTGCGTTTCGGAAGACCGCCGTGAAATAACAGCACTTGTGCTTTTGTGTTTCGGTGAGTGAGTAAACGATGCCAGAGCCCCCATTTTCCACATTCTACTATATTGAGCACCTGTGGCGTTGCTTGTGTCATTGGCGACGGTAGCCACGTCTACCGTCGAGTGGACCGTCAGCCGTCAGCCTCTCTGTCGACCTTACCATGCACTTGCAGCGCCTGTGGGGTTGCTTATGTCATTGGCGACGGTAGCCACCCACCATCAAGTGGACCAACAGCCGTCAGCCTGTCTGTCGACCTTACCATTAAAAATACATGTTTGTACAACAGCACCTCCGCTCGTTGGGAGTGGTGGGCAAGTTTGTGGAGTTCTTTGGGCCCGGGGTGACCGCTCTGAGCATAGCGGACAGGGCGACGGTCGCCAACATGTGTCCAGAGTTCGGTGCCACTGTGGCCCATTTCCCCGTGGACAACACGTCCCTTCAATATCTCCACCAGACTAGTGAGTATTCTGGTTTTTGAAAGTTTTGAAGATTATGAATTTTTAAAGTTTAAACTTTTTTTTGTCGCTGACTGTACCATTTTTCAAAAAAAAAAAAAAAAATTAAAATGATGGATATATAGTCTGATGATGATGAAAGGTATTATCATATGTATCCCTGACAAAGTGTATGCAAAATTTCACGATGATCCGTTGAGTAATTAAGGCGTGAAAAGGTAACAGAATGTTACCTTTGAGTAAATTAATATTTATACCATATTAATATATGCTAATTAATATATTATGGTCTAGTGGCTAGTAACCCTAGCTATTGACCAAGCGGGTGCGGGTTCGAATCCCGCTAGGGGGCAAATGTTTATGTGTTAACATTCTACCTTTGCACCTGAGTCATGGATGTTTTGTATTTATAATATGCATGTTTTTACAAAAAAAAAGTAATGTATGTTTGTATATCAAGTGTCTGGTATCCATAATACAAGCATTAAGTTGCTTTAGTTTGGAACTAGATGGTGCTGTGTGGAATTTGTGAATATATTTATTTATTTATAAATGGATTTTTGTTTATTTCAGATCGCTCCAACGAAAAGATAGACATAATAGAGTCCTATCTGAAGATAACGAAACAGTTCCGCGATTACAGCGACCCCACACAGGATCCTATTTTTTCAGAGGTGGGTAATTATTATAATAATATTATTATTTTTGTATGTCATATAATAAGTATATCAATATGTATTATTATGTTACTAGTAGATTAAATGAACTAAGCTCACTTGCTCTATAGAATTTTCTTACTGCTGTACAATGGTAAATAGTACTGAACGGTCTCTTTTTTGCCTAAAAAAAATTTAATACAAATCAAAATAAAATTAAAATATTTATTTATCAATTTGGTTTCTCCAAGAAACTCTTATAGGCAGTGAAAAAGGCATCTTCTGGGTTCGTGTGAATATGCATCTTTTGGGTTCGAGTGAATAGGCATCTTCTGGGTTCCAGTGAATAGGCATCAGTTCTGGGTTCAAGTGAATAGGTATCTCCTGGGTTCGAACTTCGAGTGAATATGCATCTCCTGGGTTCGAACTTCGAGTGAATATGAATCTCCTGGGTTCGAGTGAATATATTCAATGAATCTCCTGGATTCGAATGAATAGGCATCTTTTGGGTTTGAGTGAATATGCATCTCCTGGGTTCGGGTGAATATGCATGTCGTGGGTTCGAGTGAAAAGACATTCTTGATTTCGAGTGAATAGACTCCTTCTGGGTTCCAGTGAATAGGCATTTTCTGGGTTCGAATGAATAGGCGTCTTCTGGGTTCGAATGAATAGGCATCTTCTGTGTGAGCTCGCTCCATCATAGGCCTCGTCTTCTTTACACGGCTAGATGCTGGCCAAGAGCAAACTTATTAACTAATAAAAAAAGTAAATAAAGTCAAAGGTATATTATCATGTATTTTTTTTTCAAAATTCTCCCGCAGATTGTAGAACTGGACCTGTCAACGGTCGTGACGTCAGTGAGCGGCCCCAAGAGGCCTCAAGACAGAGTTTCAGTATCGAACATGAAGAAAGACTTCAACGATTGTCTTGTTAACAAGGTGAGATATATATATATATATAATTATATTTTTTAAATTCTATCCTATAGGGCTTCGTCCATTAAGCACGTGAAATTATAAAAAAAAAATGCTAGGGCAACTCGGGTCATGAGGTGATTTGTCAAAACCCCAAAGTAATGTTTTGAAGTAATTCCAAAATACAGACTCGGGAGAAATGTAAAAAATAAATACACTAAATATCACAAGGCACAGTAATCTTTCGTGATTTTTGCCGAACTCCCCACACGTGATCTTTTGTGATGTTTGCCTAACCCTCATTTCGACCCTCGCCCTCATTTCGACCCTCATCTGACCTCTTTATTTTGTGATTTTTGCCGAACTCCCTCTCAACGTTTGGTTGGAGGCTCAAGTGCTCCCTTGTGATATTTCGTGATTTTTGCCGAACCCTCCCCTCGCCCTCATTTCGAACCTCACCCGACCCCTTTGTGATATTTCGTGATTTTTGCCGAACTCCCTTCCCCCACGTGATTCTGCGTGATATTTGACGAACCATCCTCGCCCCAATTTCGAGCCTCAATTGATCCCTTGTGATATTTTTTGATTTTTCTGAGATTTTTTTGCATGAAGGATTATTAAAAAAAAAAAAAAAGAATTTTATTTGAAACTTATGGTATAATAAACTTATTTGTCTTTTAAACATGCAAAATTTTATATATTAATTTATCTATTATTTTTCACTAACTCTATCCCGTTGCATCTGTCAATAGTGAACGAACATTATACACCCAGTGACAGATTCTGTGCAAGTCATCTGACTGTGTAATGTTCATTTTTTTATTGACATGTTGTACTGTTTTGAGTTAAAAAATAGACGAAATCAGATTAATTCGTTAGAGGACGTTAAAGTATTACGTAACGCAATTTGGAGAGGAAAGGGGGGGGGGGGTCTTGTGAAACGTTACGATACGTTACAGGGGCGGTGATAATATCTTAAAGAATGATAGACATCAAGTCACCCAGTGATAGGAATGATAAACTATCTACTGAGTGTCTGATAATCATCATTCTAAGATGATCATGGTTGATTCTTCTCAAAAATTTCTTCATAAGCAGCAGACATAAAATTATTTACAAAATTAATCTTAAATAAGCATCCTTAATTAATACGTCTTCTTCAATCGGATCGGTGATAATATCTTAAAGAATGATAGATATCAGAACACCCAGTGATAAGAATAGAAAACTATCTACTGAGTGTCTGATAATCATCATTCTAAGATGATCATGGTTGATTCTTCTCAAAAATTTCTTCATAAGCAGCAGACATTATAAAACTTAAATAAGCATCTTAAATTAATACGTTTTCTTCAAACGGATCGGTGATAATATCTAAAAGAATGATAAATATCAGGTCACCCAGTGATAGGAATGGAAAACTATCTACTGATTGTCTGATAATCATCATTCCAAGATGATCATGGTTAGTTCTTCTCAAAAATTTCTTCATAAGCAGCAGACATTTATAAAACTTAAATAAGCATCTTAAATCTTAAATTAATACGTCTTCTTCAAACGGATCGGTGATAATATCTTGAAGAATGATAGATATCAGAACACCCAGTGATAAGAATAGAAAACTATCTACTGAGTGTCTGATAATCATCATTCTAAGATAATGATGGTTAATATCTCGCAAAAATTTTTTCATAAGCAGCAGACATAAAACTTAAATAAGCATCTTAAATTAATACGTTTTCTTCAAACGGATCGGTGATAATATCTAAAAGAATGATAAATATCAGGTCACCCAGTGATAGGAATGGAAAACTATCTACTGAGTGTCTGATAATCATCATTCCAAGATGATCATGGTTAGTTCTTTTCAAAAATTTCTTCATAAGCAGCAGACATTTATAAAACTTAAATAAGCATCTTAAATCTTAAATTAATACGTCTTCTTCAAACGGATCGGTGATAATATCTTGAAGAATGATAGATATCAGAACACCCAGTGATAAGAATAGAAAACTATCTACTGAGTGTCTGATAATCATCATTCTTAGATGATCATGGTTGATTCTTCTCAAAAATTTCTTCATAAGCAGCAGACATTATAAAACTTAAATAAGCATCTTAAATTAATACGTTTTCTTCAAACGGATCGGTGATAATATCTAAAAGAATGATAAATATCAGGTCACCCAGTGATAGGAATGGAAAACTATCTACTGATTGTCTGATAATCATCATTCCAAGATGATCATGGTTAGTTCTTCTCAAAAATTTCTTCATAAGCTGCAGACATTTATAAAACTTAAATAAGCATCTTAAATCTTAAATTAATACGTCTTCTTCAAACGGATCGGTGATAATATCTTGAAGAATGATAGATATCAGAACACCCAGTGATAAGAATAGAAAACTATCTACTGAGTGTCTGATAATCATCATTCTAAGATAATGATGGTTAATATCTCGCAAAAATTTTTTCATAAGCAGCAGACATAAAACTTAAATAAGCATCTTAAATTAATACGTTTTCTTCAAACGGATCGGTGATAATATCTAAAAGAATGATAAATATCAGGTCACCCAGTGATAGGAATGGAAAACTATCTACTGAGTGTCTGATAATCATCATTCCAAGATGATCATGGTTAGTTCTTTTCAAAAATTTCTTCATAAGCAGCAGACATTTATAAAACTTAAATAAGCATCTTAAATCTTAAATTAATACGTCTTCTTCAAACGGATCGGTGATAATATCTTGAAGAATGATAGATATCAGAACACCCAGTGATAAGAATAGAAAACTATCTACTGAGTGTCTGATAATCATCATTCTTAGATGATCATGGTTGATTCTTCTCAAAAATTTCTTCATAAGCAGCAGACATTATAAAACTTAAATAAGCATCTTAAATTAATACGTTTTCTTCAAACGGATCGGTGATAATATCTAAAAGAATGATAAATATCAGGTCACCCAGTGATAGGAATGGAAAACTATCTACTGATTGTCTGATAATCATCATTCCAAGATGATCATGGTTAGTTCTTCTCAAAAATTTCTTCATAAGCTGCAGACATTTATAAAACTTAAATAAGCATCTTAAATCTTAAATTAATACGTCTTCTTCAAACGGATCGGTGATAATATCTTGAAGAATGATAGATATCAGAACACCCAGTGATAAGAATAGAAAACTATCTACTGAGTGTCTGATAATCATCATTCTAAGATAATGATGGTTAATATCTCGCAATTAGTTCTTCATTAGAGCAGCGTTCCTATTCGTTGGCATCTGTAATGATATGAAAAATGATGATTCGATGACGTCAAAGTACAAATATTATTAATTAATTAATAATGTTAAATAACATCTTAATTAATCTTAAATAATTTCCATTTTTCCATTAACTTTTTCCCGTTGCTGTCAATAGCGAATGAAAGTTATACATACACCCAGTGACAGATTCTGCACATGTCATCTGAGTGTGTAACGATCATTCTTTGTTGACATGTCTTCATTAAAAAATAAATATACCATAAATTCATCTTCAATCGGCTTGATGATAATATCTTGAAGAATGATAGATATCAGAACACCCAGTGATAAGAATAGAAAACTATCTACCGAGTGTCTGATAACCATCATTCTAAGATGATCATGGTTGATTCTTCTCAAAAATTTCTTCATAAGCAGCAGACATTATAAAACTTAAATAAGCATCTTAAATCTTAAATTAATACGTCTTCTTCAAACGGATCGGTGATAATATCTTGAAGAATGATAGATATCAGAACACCCAGTGATAAGAATAGAAAACTATCTATTGAGTGTCTGATAATCATCATTCTTAGATGATCATGGTTGATTCTTCTCAAAAATTTCTTCATAAGCAGCAGACATTATAAAACTTAAATAAGCATCTTAAATCTTAAATTAATACGTTTTCTTCAAACGGATCGGTGATAATATCTAAAAGAATGATAAATATCAGGTCACCCAGTGATAGGAATGGAAAACTATCTACTGAGTGTCTGATAATCATCATTCCAAGATGATCATGGTTAGTTCTTCTCAAAAATTTCTTCATAAGCAGCAGACATTTATAAAACTTAAATAAGCATCTTAAATCTTAAATTAATACGTCTTCTTCAAACGGATCGGTGATAATATCTTGAAGAATGATAGATATCAGGTCACCCAGTGATAAGAATAGAAAACTATCTACTGAGTGTCTGATAATCATCATTCTAAGATAATGATGGTTAATATCTCGCAATTAGTTCTTCATTAGAGCAGCGTTCCTATTCGTTGGCATCTGTAATGATATGAAAAATGATGATTCGATGACGTCAAAGTACAAATATTATTAATTAATTAATAATGTTAAATAACATCTTAATTAATCTTAAATAATTTCCATTTTTCCATTAACTTTTTCCCGTTGCTGTCAATAGCGAATGAAAGTTATACACCCAGTGACAGATTCTGCACATGTCATCTGAGTGTGTAACGATCATTCTTTGTTGACATGTCTTCATTAAAAAATAAATATACCATAAATTCATCTTCAATCGGCTCGATGATAATATCTTGAAGAATGATAGATATCAGAACACCCAGTGATAAGAATAGAAAACTATCTACCGAGTGTCTGATAACCATCATTCTAAGATGACCATGGTTGATTCTTCTCAAAAATTTCTTCATAAGCAGCAGACATGAAATTATTTACAAAATTAATCTTAAATTAATACGTCTTCTTCAAACGGATCGGTGATAATATCTTAAAGAATGATAGATATCAGAACACCCAGTGATAAGAATAGAAAACTATCTACTGAGTGTCTGATAACCATCATTCTAAGATGATCATGGTTCAATTTTCACAATTCGATGGCATCTGTAATTACATGAAAATTGACGATTCGATGACATGACATGAAATTATTAATAAATAAATAAAAATATATAATTAAATAAGATTTTCAATTTTCCATTAGCCCTATCACGTTGCATCTATCAACAGTGACCGAAAGTTATACACCCAGTGACAGATTCCGCACATGTCATCTGAGTGTGTAACGATCGTTCTTTGTTTACACGTACTGTCTGCATTTAAAATAAGAGAATATCCATTCCAGTCTTCATGTTCTTTAGTGATACAATTTCTCGGTGATAGCGTCTCGTTCAATGATAGATATCAGGTCACCCAGTGATAAGAATAGAAAACTATCTACTGCACGACTTGATATCATCATTGAAAGACGAAATGTTCTTCAGTGATACGCTTTCTCGATGATAGCGTCTCGCTCAATGATAGATATCAGGTCACCCAGTGATAAGAATAGAAAACTATCTACTGCACGACTTGATATCATCATTGAAAGACGAAATGTTCTTCAGTGATACACTTTCTCGATGATAGCGTCTCGTTCAATGATAGATATCAAGTCACCCAGTGATAAGAATAGAAAACTATCTACTGCACGACTTGATATCATCATTGAAAGACGAATTAAAAATCTGTGAAGATTTATATTTCATACATAATAGAAGGCAGACAAGCATACAAGCTAATTTGAGTTTACTCTTAAGAATCAATTTCATACATATTAAGCCCGTGTATGAAAATTTATCGGAGTAAAATCAAATGTCACATGTCACACGTTACGCGTTACAGGCTACAATATGCTTCAATGCATATTAATATATAATAATATAATACATATAGATAGTATATTATATTAATATCTTTTAATTATATTTATTAAATTTGTTTTTTGTCGTGTGAACGTGTGAACAATAGTCAAATGACCCCATCTTGTAGCGCACTTGTAGCACTTGCTTGTTTGCTTGTGTTATGGGCGACGGTGGCCACTTACCATCAAGTGGACAGTCAGACATGTCCATTGTCCATCATAAAGTAGGTACGAACTATCTTATATTATATAAATAAATAAGTAAAATATCTTCACACATTCCACGCAGCACCATCTAAGTTCAACAGTAAGCAACTAATGCTTGTATTATGGATAACAAACAGTTGATACAGTCTAGCTAAACATTTATACAGTTAGAAATTAGTCAAAAACAAACAACAGATAGTTACTTTCTGATTTAAAAAGTACATATATGAAAAATAAATATATTCCATAATTTAGTAACTCCAATTCTTCGTCGGTTCAACAGACGAACGGATGACTTCAATCACCCAGTGATATGTGTTGAAAAAAATATCTACTGAGCGACTGACGGTCACTGTTCGTCTTTATTTTGACTTGACCACGACACTTGCGAAAAATGCAAATATTTTTCTCTAAGTATATATTTAAAAAAATTTTTTCAAAAATCTCACCCGTTTGCTTGAAGAGAAATCTCTTGTGTATGTGTTGCGCCGACATAATGTACTAGCTGTCTTATATCTTTAAAACTGCGCGACCGATTTTAATGAGGTTTTCACTAATAGATAGAGCGTTAAACGAAGAATGTTTCTAATATATAATTTAACGCGGACGAAGTCGCGGGCGCCAGCTAGTTGCAAATGTGTAAACTTTGAAGAGAAACTTACCGAAAACCAAACGTACAACATGTCCCTCTATAAGTACGCTTAGATCTTTTAAACTGCGCGACCGATTTTAATAAGGTTTTCACTAATGGATAGAGCGTTAAACGAAGAATGTTTCTAATATATAATTTAACGCGGATGAAGTCGCGGGCGCCAACTAGTTGCAAATGTTTAAAATTTTGAAAAGTGACTGACCGAAAATCGATTGCGCCGGCGCACTTTGGCTCGTCAACTCGAATACTGTTCAAATTTTGGTACAATTCCATAATTTATAGGTACACTAATCATAATGCAATTAAGTATACTAAGTAAACTCATTAGTTGATTATTTATAGATCATTATTTTATATTTTGTATTGGCGCCCTTAAATGAGTAACTCAAAAATGAAACTAACTTATTAGGTAACTATTATTATTTAAGTTATTTCTTTGTTTGTTACTTGGTTCGAATTTTTCCTCAATTATTTATTATTGTATAGCAGACAAGAAAAGTGCTTTATCAGTTTCGATTACGAATTCCATTCATTTCAAAATTCGCTAAGGCTTAGATTTGAAATAGGTATTGATTACTGATTGACATAATTTGTTATCGCCAATAAAGATAGCAATAGAAATTGTCACTTTGAATTTTCAAAGGAAAACAGACCTCATCATTCTGCAACATACAAAGAATGTTCAATCTTAGGATGTAGGTGATAAAGCACTTTATTTGTTGAGTTTACTTGTATGTAATTACCTACCATAAAGCTTCAGTGGTATTCAGTGGTCGATTTTTTTTGATTCATGTAACTACTAGCTGACCCGGCAAAAGTAGTTTTGCAAAAAAATAAAAAAATAAATTTTGGGTTGGGACCACCCTTAACATTTAGGTGTATGAAAAATAGATGTTGGCCGACTCTCACAGACCTCAGACCCGATAGATAAGCACACAAAATTTCATCAAAATCGGTCCAGCCGTTTCGGAGGAGTTTGGCAACAAACACTGCGACACGAGAATTTCATATATTAGACTAGCTGGTCCTCGCAACTTCGTCCGCGTTGAAAAAGCAATATATCACCTGACATGGTTATTGCTATTACACTTAGCCAGGAGTTAGTTTCCTTAATTTAAGATGACTTTTTTCTGCATAAATGGTATCCTATGTCCTTTCTGGTATCCCAGACAACGTGTATGCAAAATTTCATGGTTATCGGTTCAGTAGTTTTTGCGTGAAAGAGTTACAAACATCCATACATACATCCATACAAACTTTCGCATTTATAATATTGTACCTACTGATTTAAAAAAAATCTTTTGCGAGCGACTTTGTCCGCGTAACTTTGTAAATTATATACTAAAATCTTCCTCTTGAATCACTCTATCTATTAAAAAAACCGCATCAAAATCCGTTTCGTAGTTTTAAAGATCTAAGCATACATAGGGACAGATAGACAGACAGACAGCGGGAAGCGACTTTGTTTTATACTATGTATGTAATATAACTTTATTTGTATGACTATATCAAATAGTAAATTGTCTGTGTACACTGTAAATTGACGTCATTAATTAATTAATTAATCATTAATAATTAATTAATGGCAACCATTAAATAATTGCTTACACATAATTCATATTTAATGACTCGTCGCGTAGAAATGATGTAAAAACTTGAATTCAATAACTTAAAAGTTATTGTAAGAAAATTTGAAGCAATTAAAAAAAATTATAGGTAGGACGTTTACAAGTAGGCAAGTAAGCGAAGGCATATCCTTGGAATACAACTGAGTCAGTCGTATGGCGACCCGTCTGGTGACAGTAACCATCCCGTTACAGAATACAACGTTTTGTGTTTTGGTGGGTGTAGTACCACTAGAAACTTTATGGGACATTTGAAAGTGACATATTATTATGAGTAGAGTGGAGACTCTTGTCATCTGTCATTTTAAAACCAACCAAACGTCTGTCATTTGAAGAAAATGCGACTTTACGTCAACGCATTAGAGTTTAAAATGAATAGTACAAGTTGGTCGTTACCACCTTTCACCATTGACTTGACTCCGTCATGATCATGATTCCGTTTTTATTTATTTATTTCATAAGGCCCCCAACGAGGCAGACAATTATCTCTAGGCAGACAATTATCTCCACCGCAATTACTGGGGGCTCAGCTTGCGCCAATAAGAGCTACAAGTAACATCCCATAATTTGACTAAGTCTACTTAATCTAATCCTAAATCTACAACTAAGTACAAAAAAAATATTTAAAAATTTAAAATGTCAGGTGTCGGGACCACGAACGAGAATGATTTTCTTAATTTTCGTTGGTTTAGGCGTACTTGACATGTGCCGCTTTGGCATAATATGTGACGCAATTCTATAGTTACTTGTTGTCTACGAATCTTCGACGATCTCAGCACAAAATTTTGATCATAAACATAATTATAATTTCGCTACAAAACAATTCATTTAATTATGAAATAAAACGACCTCATTAATTTTAATAACTCAGTAAATTCAATAATTATGCAATACACGCACCTACATTTATTAAATATCTACACATAAAGTCACTGACCCCTTCTGTCTGTACGTACGTTGACTTCTCCTAAACCGCGCCCAACAGACTTTGATACGGTTTTCGCCAAAGGAAAGAGTGAAAAGCGAGGAAGGCAACATGTAGTCTATTATTATAAATAATATTATAAATGCGAAAGTTTGTATGGATTTTTGTAACTCTTTCACGCAAAAACTAGTGAACCGATCACCATGAAAAATTTTGCATACACGTTGTCTGGGACACCGGAAAGGACATGGGTACCTTTCATCCAGAAAAAAAGTGCTGCTCCCGAGGGATTATCTAAAATTAAGGAAACTAACTCCTGGCTAAGTATAATAGCAATAACTATGTCAGGCCATATATTGCTTTTCAACGCGGACGAAGTCGCGGGCACCAGCTAGTATATATATAAATTATAGAAATAAAAATCTGCCTAGCCACTTACAGGCAACGGGCTAGCCCATGCTAGCAAGTCTAGTGAAAAATGATAAAAATTAAAAAAACTTACCAAAAAAATTAAAACACTAATTTTGATTCACTGTTAATAAAAACGCGGCACTTTTTTTTTCCCACAAATAATTGCTAATTAAATGGTGTCAAAGAAAACTCAACTAAACAAAGTACAATTGAATCATGATTATATATACTCGAGCATTTGATGCATCAGCGAAAATTGACGCGCCTCGCGTTGAGGAATTACTAATATATGTAATAAGTGTGTCAATCAATTTGTTTGTGTGTCATAATTTTAATGTTTTATAGAAGCGTTTGTTAGCTAGTTTTTGAATAATAAAAATAATATATTTTTTTGTATAAAAGGACATTTAGAATACATAGATTCAATATCTAATATATAAAACTAGCTGGTGCTCGCGACTTCGTCCGCGTGGAATAGTTATTTTGGGAATGATTTGGGTATCTCGAACGGTTTTCGCAGCGCGCGCAACGGAAGCCCTCAAAGATGAATAATTTTCCCCGTTTTTTTTCCACATTTTCGACTGTTTCTTCGCTCCTATTAGTCGCAACGTGATGTTATATAGCCTAAAGTCTTCCTCGATAAATGATCTATCCAACACAAAAAGAATTTTTCAATTCGAACCACTAGTTCCTGAGATTAGCGCGTTCAAACAAACAAACTCTTCAGCTTTACAATATTGGTATAGATATAGTTTTATTTTGAACCCGGGTTAAGCCGAGTAGTAACATTATAAAAAGACAGACAAAGTTTCGCCCGCGCCACCTTTTAAGACAACTTGTTAGATTTCTCACTATATTTCCATCGGGCCTTGTATTTTTTTATATTTATTTTTAGACTAGCTGTTGCACTAGACTTTGCCCGCGTAACTCTATAAAATATAGGCTATGTTACTCGCTGATAATATAGCTCAACAGTGAAAGAATTTTTCAAATCGGTCCACCAGTTTCGAAGCCTATCAATGCAAACAAACAATCAAATATTTCCTCTTTATAATACTATATAGTAAAAGTATAGATAGCCTATGTTACTAGCTGATAATGTAGCTTTCTATGGGTGAAAGAAATTTCAAAATCTGTCCACTAATTTTTGAGTTAATTCAATAAAAACATACAAATTTTCTAGAACTCTCTGTAATATTAGTATAGATGCATTTTTCAATATTATCTACAATTATTGTAACAATTTTTTTTTTGTTTAACCTGATCGCCACATTTGAAGAGATTTCTTGCCTACTTATTTAGCTAGTTTTCATGCAAAGTATTTTTGCCAAAGTTAGTGCCTCATATCGTGTTCTAGCCCGAATCTAGTCCTCACGACTTAGGCAATGCCTTAGGCAGTCTACTTACTTATAAATGCTTATATTTCCGCTACCCCCTTGCTCGCAAAGGCTCTTAAATCTGTGCAGATATTCAGATATATGCAGATTTTTAATTAGTGACAGGCTTCGGAGTCATACATTTAGAAGAAGTTACAGAAGAGCACTTCTGAAATAACAGCAATAGTGCTGTGTCTTCTGAAATAACAGCAATAAGTGTTGTATTCTCTGAAATAACTAATAGTGCTGTGTCTTCTGAAATAACAGTAGATAATAGTGCTGTGTCTACTGAAATAACAGTAGATAATAGTGCTGTGTCTTCTGAAATAACAGCAATAAGTGCTGTGTCTTCTGAAACAACAGCAATAGTTCTGTGTCTTCTGAAATAACTGTATTTCATTCAAATAAAGAACTGTCTTGAAAATTTTTGTTTCATATAAATACAGATTCATATTATACACATATAAGCAACCAAAGCCGTGTACAAAAGTTTACTTGTAAGAACGTGTCGAGCTGATCCTGCAAGGTCTCAGAATCGCTTTTGAGGCGGAAAAGAATTTTTCAAGAATATCACGAACAGCATGGTATTGTTTAATTTTATTAGAACGTGATTTGGTTTATGTTACGTGATTTTACTTTGAAATGTAGGTGCGAAAATATTTCTAAGAAAATAAAGAAATATTAAAAAAAAAAAAAAGAAATTTCCAAAAGTCTTACATTTTAATAAAGCTATATGTCCAAATTTCAGAGTTCTAGACTTAGTATTTTTGGCTGTGCTTTGATTAGTAGTCAGGGCGAACGATTTCATTGGTATAGATAGCTGTTGCACGCGACTTCGTACGCGTATCTTTCTATAATATAGCCTACTAGCTGGTGCCCGCGACTTCGTCCGCGTTCTGTACGAAAGGTACCCTATGTGTCCTTTCTGGTGTCCCAGACAACGTGTATGCAAAATTTCGGTGGTGATCGGTTCAGTAGTTTTTGCGTGAAAGAGTTAAAAACATCCATACATCCATACAAACTTTCGCATTTATAATATTAGTACGGATACGGATGGATAGTCCGTACTTTAATATTATAAATGCGATTTTTGAAGTGAAACTTCTTTACGCACGCTTGACTTGGGGAGTAAGCTGGCGAACGCGTGACGTAAGCGTTACGAAAAGTGTGATCGGGCAAGGCGAACGGAAGTAATGTGGGGGATATAAGCAAGAGACAGCAGTGCGCGCGCACATTTTCTTTCTCTCTTCCTCTCATAGCCAAATACGTTCTTATTTAATTGTGATATTAAATTTAAATATTTGTAGAAAATTAATATATGTATATGTGTATACATGTATATATTGTACACACACATATATATATATATACATACAGATGGAGCGAAAGAAGTTTCACTTCAGTCGTGTGGTCATAAGCACACTCGTTTTTTTTTTTTTATTATACCTTTCATCCAGAAAAAATGTACTGCTCTCGAGGGATCATCTAAAATCAAGGAAACTAACTCCTGGCTAAGTGTAATAGCAATAACGATGTCAGGCGATATATTGCTTTTTAAACGCGGACGAAGTCGCGGACACCGGCTAGTATATAATATTTAGACCCGAAGGATTTTTTCCCCGGTGTATTCAAAAAGTCATTCATGATGATTATTCTTTGATCCAGATCGGCTTCAAAGGTTACGGCCTGAGCCCCTCACAGCTAACAGCCAGCGGCAGCTTCAGCTATTCGGACGGACAGACGTACACTATAACTCATGGCTCCGTAGTCATAGCAGCTATAACATCGTGCACGAACACCTCAAATCCTAGTGTTATGTTGGGAGCTGGTAAGGACCTAAATATTGTCTGTGCTTTTCAGACTTAGAATACGCTGTCTTGCCATCTCAGGCCATAGGACGTCCACTGCTTGGCCAAATGCCTATATACAAAATAATTTTGCAATTGAACAAAAATAAATAGAAATTTGAATAGAATTAGAATATTTTAATCACTACATATTGTCTGTCTGTCTGTTTGTCCCTATGTATGCTTATATTATGTCGTCGTCACATCGTAGAATTGGGCATATCATGATATTCCTGGGCAGATCATATTTCTGTTAAAACTGAGAGGGTAGCCTCATTCCGCTCAACTTCGCTCAACTTCGCTCGGATCCCCAAATTTATTTCCATGTAAACCTAACACGCTCCTCCTCGCTTTTCTTCGCTCCGCTCCTCTTCGCACCTATTTTTGATTTCATACTTTACAATCTGCCCAATTCTACGATATGCCCACTACATATGGATGATGTACGCTGTGGCCCGCGACTTCGTCCGCGTTCTGAATGAAAGTGACCCTATGTCCTTTCTGGTGTCCCACAGACAACGTGTATGCAAAATTTCACGGTGATCCGGTTCAGTAGTTTTTTTGCGTGAAAGAGTTACAAACATCCATACATCCATACAAACTTTTGCATTTTTATGATATTAGTACGGATGTTTCTCTTTTTTTTTTTCAAATTTACTATAATAATATATTATGGTGTATTTCAATGCAAGCAAACTGCTGAGCAACATATCCAGCAGAGAGGTTGAGAAGGCTATCAAAAGGGAAATGAGAGAACTAAATGAATCACTACAATTTCAAAGCGATAAAAAATAATTATTTGTTTCCTAGATAAAATAAAATAAATGGAAAGTAGGCGGGGAATAGTTTATAATTATAATTATTATAATTATACTTGTGAGTGATAAAATAATTGTGAATTTGTCAGGTCTGCTGGCGAAGAAGGCCGTCGAAAACGGTCTGTCCGTACTTCCTTACATAAAGACTTCCCTCTCGCCCGGTTCTGGCGTGGTCACGTATTATCTAAAGGTAAGAAAGAAAGAAAGAAAGATAAAAAGATAAAATGTTTATTTGGCTCAATTCAAATTAAATTAAATTTCAATTTAAATTAAATTTCAATTTAAATTAAATTCAAATTAAATTAAATTCAAATTAAATTAAATTTCAATTTAAATTAAATTCAAATTAAATTAAATTAAATTTCAATTTAAATTAAATTAAATTTCAATTTAAATTAAATTAAATTTCAATTTAAATTAAATTAAATTTCAATTTAAATTAAATTAAATTTCAATTTAAATTAAATTAAATTCAAATTAAATTAAATTTCATGGTGATCGGTTCAGTAGTTTTTGCGTGAAACAGTTACAAACATCCATACATACATACATACAAACTTTCGCATTAATAATATTAGTACGTAAGTACGGATATATTAATATATGTATATGTAAATATGTTAATAGGAATCCGGCGTCGTCCCTTACTTGGAGAAACTGGGATTCGACATTGTCGGCTACGGTTGCATGACGTGCATCGGCAACTCGGGCCCCATAGACGACAACATAGCCAACACCATAGAGAAGGTGAGTTTCACACCATAAATCGAATCAAAATTGTTATTTACCAATTAGGTTTCTACAAGAAACTCTTAATGTGACGGTCATTATAAATTCTAGTTTGCCAGGGTTTCGGAAAAAAAGATTTCAGAATGTTTCACATCTTTGGTTGAATAAAAACGGTGTATTCCCAGTAGTTCGGTTCCCAACAGTTTGGTTGAGACTTTTTTTCCCCAGTAGTTCGACCGAACAAATCAACCGAAATAGTGAGACCATTTTTTCTCTGTTCCATTCCCAGTAGTCCGGTTGACGGAACTAGTGAGACTTTTTAAAAAATCAACCAATGTAATGCGCTCATTTTATTAAAATTTGTGTTCAGTCTGAGGTCAGTCCTCGACCTCGTCTTAAATTATTGCTAAGTATTTATTATTTATTTATGCATTTTCAGAACGAGCTAGTTTGCTGCGGCGTCCTGTCTGGCAACCGTAACTTTGAGGGTCGCATTCATCCCAATACGCGCGCGAACTATCTGGCCTCCCCCCTGCTGGTGATCGCTTACGCTCTGGCGGGAACAGTGGATATTGACATGCAAACTCAGCCACTAGGTGAGTCCGCTGTGTAGGCCAGTCGGTGAGTTTGCTCTGTAGACCAGTCGGTGGGTCCACTATATAGACCAGTCGGGGAGTTTGCTCTGTAGACCAGTCGGTAAGTCCACTATGCGGACTCAGCCAGTAGGTGAGTCCACTCCGTAGACCAGTCGGTGAGTCCACTGTGTAGACCAGTCGGTGGGTCCACTGTATAGACCAGTCGATGAGTTCACTCTGTAGACAAGTCGGTGGGGCCACTCTGTAGACCTGTCAGTGAGTGCACTCTGTAACAAAGTTGATTCACTCCATGACTAATATTGTAAAGAAAAAAAACATAATTCTCAGCTAAAAGTAACCATTGATCTAAACTATAGATGCGGCGTAGCAAGCAAAAAGCCCTGAAATCTGTGGTAGTATTAAAATCATACTTACGAACTTACTGAGAGATTGACACGCAATTCCAAATGAATATTGCTTTTGTAAAAAGAAACTAGTTAAAAGTCTTCTGTACTAACGCATCAATGTATACTGCACAACGATATTGATTAGCTTACGACTAGCGAACGACTATGTGCGAATTCGTCCACTTCGGCTCGAGTGGACGAATTTTACTACTACCATTTTTTGTGGGCTACGCCGTGTCTATACTCCCAATTATACTATATAGTCTTTGGTTATAACCCCAATATTAATATTAAGTTTTTTGGCATATAATCTGCAGCCATACTAATCCATCTGAAGTCACGCTAATCCATGACTAGATTGAAAAATGACTACATTTTTAAAAATGACTTGATTGTTTAAAAATGGCTAGATTGTTGAAAAGTGACTAGATTGTTTAATTAAAAAATGTCTACCTTGTCTACAAATGACGAGATTTTTTAAAATGATTAGATTGTCGAATAAATACGTATCCTATGTCCCGTAGGTAAACGCGCCGACGGCTCCCCCGTGTACCTGCGCGACATTTGGCCCACACGCCAAGAAATTCACGAGGTGGAGAGGAAATACGTGATACCGAACATGTTCAAGGAGGTGTACTCGCAAATTGAGAAAGGCTCGCCCTCTTGGCAAGCTCTGAACGTCTCCAAGGGGAAACTGTACGATTGGGACCCGAATTCCACTTACATTAAGAAGCCGCCATACTTCGACGGATTGACCAGGGCAAGTATATATATTTTTCACATGAGACCGCGTGGTCCGATTGCGTAGTCCGATCAATCGGACGACAAGCAGTCGGACCACGCCGTCTCGTGGTCTCACTATAGTCTTTCTAACCATACTTGTCTCAGGGGGCGTTCAAGTATTACGTAATGCAATTTTTGAAGATTTTTGAGTAACGCATCGTAAAGCCTAGAGCCCCCTTAAGAGTCTTAATACTTGAACGTCCCTTAACTTAAGAGCGCTTTACAGTTTAACCGTAGCAGTATTTGCCCCGAACGCTATTCGTAGAGTGGTGTTGATAAAATAAAACAAAAATTACAGACAGATCCTCTTAATTTTATTTATTTATTTATTCGTGTGGATGCGTTGTAGGAGCTGCCCCCGATTCGTGCCATAGTCGACGCCCGATGTCTCCTGTTGTTGGGGGACTCGGTGACCACTGACCACATATCGCCGGCTGGCTCGATCGCTCGCAACTCGCCGGCGGCCAGATATCTCGCCGACAGAGGGTATATACCTCCTCCTGGAATCTTTTGAAAACTGTTCACATCACTGTATAGATGTTGCACGCGAATTGTCCACAGACATGGTGACGGTCCACTTGATGGTTGGTGGTCACCGTCGCCTATCTATAACACAAGCAATGCCATATGTGCTCATACAGTATAATATGGAAAATGGGCTCTGACATCACTTGCTCACTGACCGAAACAAAAAAGCACAAGTGCTGTTATGTCACACTGATCTTCCGCAAGGGTGTGTGGTTACTGCTGCCAGACTGATTGCGAAACGCATCATGCCCTATGCCACTATTTTCAAGATGCAGACCTGAGCCAACTTTGAAAGTTCATATTGTGAACCTCAAGCTATGTCGAACTATTTACTCCTTTTATCCGGGTGAACGGAAACGGGTGATGACTCATATGTCTTATACATAAAATTTCCTGTAACCAAAATTCGATTATATAAATAATAAAATTCTATGTGATCATATAGATACCATAAAAGCCGGAAAATCCTTCTATGGCGATTCTAAATTTTTTAACGATATTATCACAACAGAAACATCATTAAATCCACAATTCAGCATATTGACACAAAACATTAGAAGCATTACTAAAAATTTCTCTGAATTTGAAATTCTCCTAAACAGAATAAACATCTCATGTGAAATATATATACTAACTGAAACCTGGAATATGAATACCTATACTTTTCCAACCATAAAAAATTATGATACATACTATTCTAAAACGAATAAAAATAAAAATGATGGAATTGTCGTATATATTAAAAATGGACTAAACTATAAAGTAAATGAGCCATTTTTGGCAGATGCAACTTGTTTAACTCTTGAAACAAATGGCGATACTGTAGTAGTGGGCATATATAGATCGCCATCTTTTAGGACAACCCACAGCTTTTTGAATTCACTAGATAAGTTGCTTTTTGGTTTTCGTCAATATAGCAATATAGTTGTAATGGGTGACCTAAATATAGACATTAAATTTGAAAGCACTGACCGAGATGGTTATGACTATATAAATCTAATGGCAAGCCACGGACTTTTACCGGGTCATTTGTATCCCACAAGAGCCAAAAATTGTTTAGACCATGTCATGATAAAATCCAAATGTTTGTCTACTACGTTTGTCTTAGAAGTCCCGCTCACTGATCATTCACCTGTGCTCACAAGTTTAGAATTAAATTATGTAATAGATTCTAACTCGACAAGCACAGTCTGCAAACTTAATTATGAAGCATTCCGTACAGAGATGAAAAAAGTTGATTATGATACCTTACTCTCACATGATCCTAACTCAAGCATGAACAACTTGATAAACTTGATCAATTCATCAATACTTAACAATACAACTAAAATTGTATATTCTAGAAGGTATCGTTGCATTAAACCATGGATTACACCAGGTTTGCTCCGCTGCATAAGAAACCGTGACCAAATGCATTTGAAATGTAAAAGGGAACCAAACAACCTTATTCTAAATGTCACATACAACAGATATAAAAATTACTGCAACAATTTACTTAAACGACTTAAACAAAATTATGAAAGAAATGAATTGAATAAGTACGCAAATAATCCAAAATTGAAATGGAAGATTGTGGATATGATTACAGATAGAAAAAACACAAAAATATCATCTATTGACCTCCTTAAAATTACAAACACTCCCGAATTATCATTAAAAGAAGTTAATCAATATTTTACCAATATAGCAAAAGAACTGGCAGACAAAATAACTAAGAAAAATGGCTCAAAACTAAAATCACCCGTTCAAAATCCCGTTAATATCCCTTCAAACTCAATGATTCTTATGGGGACTTCTGAAGAGGAGGTCAGGGGTCTATTAATGAGCTCTAAATCGGATAGTGCTGCAGGATGGGATGGTATTCCCTGCAAAGTATTAAAATTAATCAGTGAGGAAATTGTACCACCCTTCACTCGAATAGTCAACCTATGCATAGAAACAGGTACTTTCCCTCAAGCCTTTAAAACCTCAATAATTCACCCTATTTACAAATCTGGTGACAAAACCTCTATTGCTAATTATCATCCCATATCGATCTTGCCTGCTCTTTCAAAGGTCTTAGAGAAAATTATGAACAAGAGATTAATATCCTACCTAAATAAACACAATATTATTTCAAACAATCAATACGGCTTCAGAGCCGGCAGATCAACTGCGCAAGCGGTCTCAGAGCTGGTTGAATATATAGCCAAACACATTGATAACAAAGACAAATGTATAGGAGTATTCCTTGACTTAGCAAAGGCTTTCGACACGGTCTCCATTCCAATTCTGCTTGACAAAATGGAGAACATGGGAGTCAGGGGTATACCGCTGGAGCTTTTCAAAAATTACCTTAGCAACAGAAGTCAGAGAGTCACTCTAGGTGGATATACAAGTGATGACGCACTGGTTACCTACGGTGTTCCGCAGGGCAGTGTCCTTGGACCTACCTTATTTCTAATTTATATTAATGATCTATGTGACCTAAAACTTAAAAATTGTAAAATATCCACATTTGCTGATGACACTGCGCTTGTTTTCTATGGAAAGTCATGGAATGAGACCAAAATGCATGCAGAGACTGGACTTCAAGAAGCAGCTACCTGGTTAAACAGCAATTTATTAACACTAAACGTATCAAAGACTAAATTTTTAAAATTTGCTAACAGTGAACGTACACTACATTGTGAGCCAGAAATAACAATCCAAATACATACGTGTAGTGATAAACATCAAACTACTTGCTATTCCATCTGCCCATTCATAGACAGGTCAAAAGTAATAAAATACCTTGGTATCCAATTAGATGAAAAATTAACTTGGTGCCCACAAATCAATCATTTAACAGACAAAACAAGAAAATTAATATACATTTTTAAAAAACTACGTCATGTGGCCGAGTATCCTATTCTTAAGACAATTTACTATGCTCTTGTCCAGTCCATCTTATCATATTGCATTACGTCATGGGGAGGAGCACGCAAAACCCATCTTATAAAATTGGAAAGGGCGCAAAGAGCTTTGCTTAAAGTAATGACCTTAAAACCCTTCAGACATCCTACCAGTAAACTATACTCTGAGTGTGACGTTTTGACTATTAGACAACTTTTTATCAAAGAAACCATATTGTCATTAAAAATGACAATTTGTCATTAAAAAGGCGTAAAGACAGAGTCTGTCCAGTTACGGCATTCAATACATCTTATATTAATAAATTCCAGTGTTATTTGGGTCCTTTGCTTTATAACAAACTGAATAAAATTCATGAAATATATTCACGCAATAAACTTGATGTTAAAAAGATAATTGTTGACTGGCTCAAAAACAAAACATATGAACAAACAGAAAATCTATTAACAACAATAACATAAGCTAGTACACGGCCACACTTGTTTACACCTATGTTGCACTGTTTTTGTATGTATGCATGTATGTATGTATGTATCTATGTATGCATGTGTGTATGTATGTATGTATGTATGTATGTATGTATGTATGTATGTATGTGTGTATGTATGTATGTATGTATGTATGTGTGTATGTTATTTTAATAGTATACATGTTTATGTTTATGTTTGTTTATTTTTATAGTATATATGTTATTTACTTTATAAATAGAATAATTTTTGTGATAACTGTCAAAAGATTTAAATACAATTTAATACATGTAGAAAACACAAAGTTAAATTTTTAGTTATATTTCGATTTATATTTTTTTAACTTATTTTTATTGTTCTTTTTGTCTTATGTCCATAATTTTAGTGGTTACAACTTGTTTCACAACTCCAGAGGGTATTTCTAACTTTCATTCTTATAATACCTAATGTGAGATTTTGTATATTTTTATTTGTAAAGTTTTAAATTACCCACTAATTTATGGGTTCGAAAATGTCTTGAAATGTGTCTTAAAATGTCTTAAAATGTTATTGGAAGTAACTAGCGTCTAAGATACAGGCTCGGCCTAGTTTAGACGCTAGTACTCAACCTATTAAATTTTCAAAATGACTTGAAATTCACATGTCTATGAATATGTAAATTGATAAATGAAATAAATTATTATTATTATTATATTTTCCAAAGTCGACCCAGCCGGGAATCGAACCCGGAACTCCTGAGATACGTCTGAGATACGCGTTACGACGCAATCACTCTTTTACCCTGTACTTTTACCACTCATCCAACGTGTACAAATGGAGATTAAAAATATTATTATAAAACATATGTAACTTTATTGCTTTATTATTAAAAAAAAACTATTACTTATAATTATTTTTTTCAAAAAACATTAAAAAAAATTAAAAGTGACTCACGATTCATCACCTCTCAGCTACAGTTATATATCATCCTAATGTTCGCCCAGTGCACAGCCATAGCCTAATAGGGAAGTAGAAGTTCGAATCCCGGTCGCGTCTTTTTTTTTGTAACGTTGGCAATCCCCGGCAGTGTAGGGGATGCTGCGGGGTTATGCCGGGTACGTACCGGTTAAAACCTAACGACTGTGTAGCGCGGCCGTAGATGCGCAGTAGATGCGCCCTAAGATGCTATAGATGCGTGTGGATGCGGGGTTGCGGGAGACGTTGCGAAACGAGTTCGGCACCCCGCCAGCGCAGCAATCCAGCGCGGGGAGGGGTACGCAATCTGACGGTACCTTGGCGTACCCGAAAGTGGAGGTGCGCCGGCCATCTCGGGGTAGCTTGCGCGACGGACGGCAGTCTAACGCGTCCGAACAACTTGAACAACGAGGTTTCTCCTATTTCAGTCTGACCCCGCGCGAGTTCAACTCGTACGGTTCGAGGCGAGGCAACGACGCGGTCATGTCGCGCGGCACATTCGCCAACATTCGCATAGTGAACAAAATGGCTCCCACAACTGGACCCAGGACGGTCCACCATCCCAGTGGCGACACCATGGACATATTCGACGCCGCCGAGAGGTATACTTTAACTATTTGTAAGATTTCATGTTTAATTTACAAGTCATCGTCGAATTTGCGTGACAAATGCCAAAGCTGTACACATGTCAAGTATTTATGTACCCCTAAAACTGAATCATGGCGGAGTCAATGGTGAAAGGTGGTAACGACCAACTTGTACTATTCATTTTAAACTCTAATGCGTTGAAGTAAAGTCGCATTTTCCTCAAATGACGTAAAGTTTGGTCGGTTTTAAAATGACAGACGACAGAGTCGATGCTCTACTCATAATAATATGTCACTTTTAAATGTTCACATGAAACATGAGATTTCTGTCTTATTTTCTTGTGTATTTTATTCATAGCCTTTATCTTGTGTCTTATTATTTACTTCTTAGAAGTTAAGAAATATTAGAATATTTAAGAAAAAAAAATTGCTCGTCTAGAATAAATTAATATATAATAATGTAACGTAATGGGTGCAGATGTTTGAAAAAAATTTTTTTTTTTTTTTTTTATATTTGAAAATGTATAATATGAACTCTATCCCAACAGATATAAGAGCGAAAATGTTCCTCTCATCGCGATCGTCGGCAAAGATTACGGTTCAGGGTCGAGCAGGGATTGGGCCGCCAAAGGTACTATAATACTATTACACACACACACACACACACACACACACACACACACACACACCACAAACACACACACACGCACACGCACACAAGTAAACTTACTAGATAATATGATAACAAGGATCAATATGGCACACACATCGGACCAATAATCTAAATAGTTTCATATCAACATCAAACCTTTTCAATGGTCTGACACATTATCAAGTTCATGTTAAACAAATAATTATGTTCTACTTAATTGTCAAGGAAGTCTAATATAACAGGATTGCTAACTTCAAAAAATTGCTTATAAAAAATGATATGTATTACCAATAATTAAAGTATATTTTTCATTGCGCGTTACACAGGGAATAATCCGAGAAAAGAGAGATAAGCCAAACTAAGGCCTCGTGTCCCTTTCTTTCCAGATCTTGCCAGACTACAAAAGTGTATTTCATTAAAAACTTAGATTCAAAAATGTTAGATCAAACACTATGTAACTTAATTGTACTTTAATTATTTTAATAATTTTTTTAAATAAAAAATATTTCTAAGAAATTTTTAATTTAATTTGTCTCGCATAACAAAAATCTTATGGTCACCTTATTAGAAAGGAACACACGGCTTGTCCACTAAATATCCTTTTATAATAAAAATCCATGCCTGCGACTGACGTGTATATATATATATATTTTAAAGGTCCCCACTTGCTCGGCATCCGAGCCGTCATAGCCGAGTCCTTCGAGCGGATCCACCGCTCGAACCTGGTCGGGATGGGGATAGTCCCATTGCAGTTTATGTCCGGTGATAGCGCGGATAGCCTCGGTCTGGACGGCTCCGAGAAGTACAGCATCCAGGTGCCGGACGGTGTGCAGCAGGGAGACACGCTCACTGTGCAGGTAAAGTGATGGAATCAATCAATCAATCAATCAAACTAAACAATCATCAACGTGCATATTATATGGTGGGTCAGATTGTCTGCAGGCATTTATTTAAATTAGAGAAAAAATTACCGGCGTGACCACAAAACGACCACTATGATTGTGACCATAAAAATATAGAAGTGAGAACTTTTAATTTTCCAATACAAAAATAAATAAATAAAATGGTTGACCATTTATTTATTTATCTATACTTGAGTATACTTGAATGAGGAATGAGTGGTTCAGCGTCACCGGTCCGAGCGTGACGGTTCACTTGCGTTCACTCCTCAGCTAAACGCGTCACCGATCCGAGCGTGACGGTTCATTTGCGTTCACTCCTCGGCTAAAAGAGTCACCAAAACGAGCGTAACGGTTCACTTGAGTTCACTCCTCAGCTAAAAGCGTCCAATTCGAGCGTGACGGTTCATTTGCGTTCGCTCCTCAGCTAAACGCGTCACCAAAACGAGCGTGACGGTTCACTTCTCAGCTAAAAGCGTCCAATTCGAGCGTGACGGTTCATTTGCGTTCGCTCCTCAGCTAAACGCGTCACCAAAACGAGCGTGACGGTTCACTTGCGTTCACTCCTCAGCTAAACGCGTCACCGATCTTTTTCACTTTAAAGAAATGCCCCTGTAGAGAGTACTCGTGTCAGAAGTGGAACTTCTTTTGTGTTCAAATTGTATGCAATGAGCTAAAAACGTTACAAGAAGCGTCACGCGATCGTTACACTGACGCGTCACACACGATATTAGACCTTGAAAAGAAGTTTCACTTAAAAAATTGTAAATTAAATACACTTATAGCTGTTGCAATTTGCAAAATTTTTCAAAATAGGTTCACTAGTTTTTGAGTTTATTCATTACAAACAAAAGTACAAATGTCATTATAATATTAGTATTTTAAATTTCAGGTCGACAACGGAAAGTGTTTCAACGTGAAGGTCCGCTTCGATACAGAAGTGGACATAACATATTTCAAAAATGGTGGAATTCTCAACTACATGATTAGGAAGATGTTGTAATTAATTATATAAAAATAAAAATAAAACATTAATTTTGGTTGTAAGGGAAAATGTGGTGAACAAAATATCAGGGATTTTTTTTTAATAATAATTACTATTATTAGTGATAATATTTTTTTTTTACTACAATAATGTGTTTTTTCAATAAAAAAAGTAAGTAATAAGAAATAAAAAGTCCTCCAGGTTTTTAAAAATTTTGTAATTTTATAGTTTAATTTTTTGACGAAGTTTTCAAAACATAAATACACAGTGTTTTCTGTTTTTTTTTCCTTTATATTTTTATTATTATATATATATTTATATGTTAATGTTAATCATTAATTCTTGTCTATGTTATGATGACAACAAAAAAAAAAGAGTATGACGGGCTCAATTTTATTGTTTCCAAGCTTCTAAAATGTTTAAAAAAAAATTGAATATCATCTGATGTTAGCTGGTTCTTTTGATTTATAATTTACATAATTATTAAATAAATGATTGGTCTCGCTGCGCTCGACTAGATACCGCCGTCGTACTAGTAAAATGCGGCAACAAATACTACGCCGAAGTCGGCGTACCCGAGCCAGTCACACTGCAAACTGTCTGTGATGTGTACGTGCCGAATGTTTTATTAAATTTTGGGCATAATAAAATGCCAGTTTGCGTAGTGAAACTGTGTAAAAATATAATAAAACTGGTTAAAAAGTGACGCTCTATCTAGTCGAGCGCAGCGAGACCAATCAATTATTTTTGGTTGGTTGGTAAGGTAAAATTTGATTAGTTGATGGTTTAAAGAATTTTAAATATAATATATATTTATTTATAAAAGCTGTAATAACGAATAAAATTATTTTTTTACAAAAATGTTTTATTTTAGTTTAGCTTCATTTAATTTAAAAGGTCTCTGGAATTCTATGTCACCGGAACAGTCGGAAGTTAGCCTAGTACACAGACAGCCCACTCCGAGTCTGTAATCTGGATAATTATGGAAAAAAAGTAGTTCCCAATTTTAGCCTAGTACTTTTGTAATCAAAAGAAAAGACTAAGTAAGATAGAAAGGTCTATCTTAATCTAAAAATTACGTTTAGATTAAGATGAATCAACGCGTCCAAGTAGAGTGCATCGCTATAAAGTTCAAGTAAACCTGAACAACAGAAACGAACGCAACGATAGCGCGATATAACTTCACGAGTGAGCGCCATCTATTGAGTAGCGGCTGTATTAAGTCGCCTAGTGATAAACATCAAAAATTTAATAGGTGTATGAAAAGAAATCCATTATTTTTGCAAGAGATGGCGTTAGTTATCTTTATCTTGCGTTATGATGCAGCCGCGACATGCCGCAGCCACAGATTAAACGTAGTAAATTTCACGAAATTTGCAAGAAAAAAAGATGTTTGGTGAATTTCACTCTCTCTTTAAAGAATTATTAGAAGATGAAAAAAGTTTTTTCAGTACTAGCTGGTGCCCGCGACTTCGTCCGCGTTGAAAAAGCAATATATCGCCTGACATCGTTATTGCTATTATACTTAGCCAGGAGTTAGTTTTCTTAATTTTAGGCAATCTCTCGGGAGCAGTACTTTTTTCTGGATGAAAGGTACCCTATGTTCTTTTTGGTGTTCCAGACAACGTGTATGCAAAATTTCATGGTGATCGGTTCAGTAGTTTTTGCGTGAAAGAGTTACAAACATCCATACATCCATAAGGAGGCTCTATTTATTTATTTATTTATTTCAAAAGGCTTACCAACTAAAGACCTACTCAATCACAACATACAACACTCAGAAAGGACCATTACAAGTATGAATTTAAATAATTCATACTTAATTTAATTCATTTTTAATTAATTAATTTAATTTAATTTTAATTAATTAATTTAATTTAATTTTAATTAACTAATTTAATTTAATTTTAATTAATTAATTTAATTTAATTTTAATTAATTAATTTAATATAATTTTAATTTAAGAATACGCGAAGTCGCTTGCAACAGCTACTCTATACTAATCATATTAAGACGAAAAATTTGTTTGTTTGTTTGTTTGCTTTGAATAGGCTTCGAAACTAGTGGACAGATTTGAAAAATTCTTTAACTGTTGGGAAGCTATATTATCAGCAAGTAACATAGGCTATGTTTTATAAAGTTAAGCGGACGAAGTCGCTTGCAATAGCTATAGTAGGTAAGAAATAAAACAATGCATTTTTTTTTAAACTTTCTTATTAAAATAAGCATACATATTATATAAAAAATATCATTGCTAGTCTAGAGACATGGCCTGACTAGACCACACTAGAATGGACTATCCCAAAGATTGTTGATTGGTCTCGCTGCGCTCGACTAGATAGAGCGCTATACAAAATCAATAGCTCCGTAAATGCGGCAACTTTTTATTGTAGTGTGTGTAAAAAATCGTCACTTTTTATCACTTTTTACACAGTTTTATTATATTTTTACACAGTTGCACTACATACGCAAACTGGTATTTTATTATGCCTAAAATTTAATAAAACATTCGGCACGTACACATCGCAGACAGTTTGCAGTGTGACTGGCTCGGGTACGCCGAATTCGGCGTACTATTTTATGCCACATTTTACAAGTACGACGGCTGTATCTAGTCTAGGGTAGCGAGACCAATCATTTATCTAAGGGACTATCCAATAGTACCAAGAGTTGATTTTTTGGGATTTCTTCAGCTCCATACATTCTTCTTTGGCGAATCGCAAACGGTGCCACTTATCAAGTCGCTAACGTTACCCCTGGAAACAAAATAAATGCATTTAGATACAGACTAGCTGTTGCACGCGACTTCGTCCGCGTAACTTTACAAAATACATAGCCTACTTTATTCGCTGATAATGTAGCTTTCTATGGGTGAAAGAATAAAAATAAATAAATAAAAATACAGTAATTATTAAATTTGAATTTTGAATCTTGGAGGAATTATTATTAATTTGCACACCGCTTGTCGGTTGAATGAATATGTGGACATTATTTATTTAAATTTACAACAACTTTTGTATACCTACTAGGTATATTCAGAAAATAAATTATTTTTGAATTTGAATTGAATGAAGGTGAAAGAATGTTCAAAATCGGCCCACTTGTTGTTCAAGGGAGAAAATTTGTATTTTTGTTACGAGATGTTACGAGATGGATAACGGTCTCAAAATTGTGTACCCAACTTATTTAAATATAAGTGAGAGTATGTAAACACATTTATTGGAGATCAAGTCCAACTAAGTTTCTCCTTTTATAGTGCACACCTGTAAACGTGAAAGTTGTACTGATTCGGGTCCAGCCGACTGTATCCGTAGCGAGGCAGAGAGTTGGTCATCATCCATACTTCGTCACCGGTCACGTGTATGTCTATAATCATAAGAAACAGAAAATAATCACCACATATTACTTATATACTAGCTGGTGCCAGCGACTTCGTCCGCGTTCTGGATGAAAGGTACCCTATGTCCTGTCTGGTGTCCCAGACAACGTGTATGCAAAATTTCGTGGTGATCGGTTTAGTAGTTTTTGCGTGAAAGAGTTACAAACATCCATACATACATCCATACAAACTTTCGCATTTATAATATTAGTACGAGTACGGATTACCTAGGGATTACCAATAGTAGCTTTTGCACGCGACTTCGTCCGCATAACTTTATAAAAATTTACTTGTAGTTGCGGAAAGAGTTTGTATATAATTCCTGACCCGACAAACGTTGTTTTGCAAAAAAAAAATGGGGTGGACCATCCTTAACATTTAGGGGTATGAAAAATAGATATTGGCCGATTCTCAGACCTGGGGCCGTACCTACTATCACCTCTTAAAGCGATGCAAAGACGATTGAGTGAGGGAGATATCGCCTTACATCATGTATTGCGCCGTCTCGTTTACTCACTCGTTTTTGCATCGTTTTAAGAGGTGACAGTAGGCCCTCTGTACCCGATAAGCACACAAAATTTCATCAAAATCAGTCCAGCCGTTTCGGAGAAGTTTGGCGACAACACGACACGAGAATTTTATATATCAGAAAAAGATTAGTTACTCGTAAGTGTTCAGTGTGAACACTTAACGGTGGTCTTTTGTATGGGAGCGATGGTTACTGTCGCCACTATTACCTGAGGGGTACATCATGCGCGTGGCGTGAGTCGCCAGGATTGCTACGTCGGACGGCGACAGAAGCTCCCTGGCGCGCCAACAGGAGATCCCGTTGCGCATTATGTCCGCGTGGAAAATGACTCGGGAACCAAAGTGGTAACCGTGCATTGTGGACTGGCTACCGACGCCACGATCTCCAACGTGCTTTTTAGGGAAAAATAAAATAAAATAAATATCAAAGATAATTGATTGGTCTCACTGCGCTCGACTAGATAGAGCGCTATACAAAAGCAATAGCTCCGAAAATGTGGCAACTTTTTATTGTAGTGTGTGTAAAAAAATCGTCACTTTTTATCACTTTTTACACAGATTTTTATATTTTTACACAGTTTCACTACATACGCAAACTGGCATTTTATTATGCTCAAAATTTAATAAAACATTCGGCATGTACATATCACAGACAGTTTACAGTGTGACTGGGTCGGGTACACCGCATTCGGCGTACTATTTTATGCCGCATTTTACAAGTACGACGGCGGTATCCAGTCGAGCGCAGCGAGACCAATCATTTATCTATGATAAATATATTCACACATTCCACACAGCACCATCTACATAGTTCCAAAGTAAGCAACTTAATTGCTTGTATTATGGATACCAAATAGTTGATATAAGTACTACATGATACAATACTTTTTTTTTGTAAATACATACATATTATAAACTTTGTATTTATTATATTTATTTATTTTGTATTGTAACAGACAGACAGAGCTTTCACATTTATATATTACTAGCTTATTCACGCGACTTCGTCCGCGTAACTTTATAAAATATTAAGTAAATATAAAATATACTTACTAGCTAATAATATGTTTTCCCAACTGAAAGAATTTTTCTAATATTTTTTTTTTGTATTCATATAAATGATTGGTCTCGCTGCGCTCGACTAGATACCGCCGTCGTACTTGTAAAATGCGGCATAAAATAGTACGCCAAATTCGGCGTACCCGAGCCGGTCACACTGCAAACTGTCTGTGATCTGTACGTACCGAATGTTTTATTAAATTTTGATCATTGAAACTGTGTAAAAAGTACAATAAAAAGTTGCCACATTTTCGGAGCTATTGCTTTTGTATAGCGCAGTGTATAGCTTTTGTCTATCTAGTGGAGCGCAGCGAGACCAATCAATTATCTTTGAGTGTATTATAATTGTTCGTTTTCCAAAAAAAAAAAAAAAAACGGAGTAAGTATATATGGAAATGTGTACGTGTATGTGTGTACGTCAGTGTACGTACACGAAATGGCTTCCAAAAGTTGGCGTCGCCAACGGCGGTCTTGTTCTTCAACGCGCAGGTGGACACAGAGAACTGGTGAGTGGAAACCATCGGATGGAAAAACGCCGTCCGACAACCGCCCTCGTCCGACTCAGACAGAGTCACACTGAAGATGCCGTCACTCCATTGGAACGATAAGCCTGGTTTATCACATTTATTTATTTATCGATGCTAGCTATACAGGACGTCCCACGACCATGCCACATGGAGGGAAAGTACCTTGAATATTGTAGATGGAACATTTTACTGAAAGAAGACATTATTTTAATTTAAAAAACAATTTAAACTGCATTCATAGATTTTTAAATAATTACATGGTTGAACCGGGAATCGAACTCGCTAGACGAGAAAAAAAATTACTCTGTAGCTTTATTATACCGATCGAAAGGCTTCATCATAAGGATTATTTTTTGCTAAATAACATAGTGTCAAAAATAAAAGGAAGACCATGAATTTTATTAACATTTTTAATACAAAACGCTCAAAATGAGTCCCATACTGTTGAATACAATATTTTGTTACAAAACAACATGAATACATCATTTTACCATGCACTTAAATTACAATATGGAAAATGATGCGTACTTCTCAAGTGGGTACATTTATTAGTAATAGGTACTTATGATAATGTCAGTTGTATGTCCCTACCGTCTTACGGGTTATCATTTTTCGGAACAAAATTTCACATCAAATGTTAAAATTCATGGTCTTCCTTTTATTTCTGACACTATGTTATGTAGCAAAAAATAATCCTTATGATGAACCCTTTCGATCAGTATAATAAAGCTACAGGATTTTTTTTTCTCGTCCAGCGGGTTCGATTCTCGGTTCAACCATGTAATTATTTAAAAATCTATGAATGCAGTTTAAATTGTTTATTAAAATAAAATAATGTCTTCTTTCAGTAAAATGTTCCATCTACAATATGCAAGGTACTTTCCCTCCGTGTGGCATGGTCTTGGGAAGCCCTGTATATCTTATACTAGCTGGTGCTCGCGACTTCGTCCGCGTGGAATAGTTATTTTGGGAATCATTTGGGTTATCTCGAACGGTTTTCGCAGCGCACGCAACGGAAGCCCTCAAAGATGAATAATTTTCCCTTTTTTTTTTCCACATTTTCGACTGTTTCTTCGCTCCTATTGGTCGCAACGTGATGTTATATAGCCTAAAGCCTTCCTCGATAAATGATCTATCCAACACAAAAACAATTTTTCAATTCGAACCACTAGTTCCTGAGATTAGCGCGTTCAAACAAATAAACAAACAAACTCTTCAGCTTTATAATATTAGTATAGATGTGCAGATCGTAAAACGTCACTTGTCCCTATCAGCAGTTCACCTTTTTCGAAAAAAAAAAAATATACAGTCTCATTAGTTCTAAGAAGTCTCTAGAATTATTTAATGCCTAAGTACCTGCAACGTTCAAGTTTCCAGCTACAGGATCGAAATGGAAGTAATTGTGCTCAATGCGCCAACTGTCGCGTTCGCGAAGTGAGAACACTATCAGCCCGTACGTGGTTAGATCCGGCACGTAAGCGAATGCGTCTGCGCACTCACCGGTCACGTCCACCGTTATCGAAGCCAAGCCTGGTTGCAGACAAGTGCAATTTAGTGAGATTAAAATCCCCCATTTCACTAAAAGAACCAGGACAATAATGAGGCCAGACTGCTGAGAAAATTATTCTGCTAAGCAGCAGTACCGCCTTCCCCTTTCTTCCATAGGACATACAGACGTACAGACGTACGGCTGGCTAACATCCACATCTTGTCGAAATCCCTCCTTTTCGGACCAAACGCTTTGAAACATCCTTTATAATTAATGCGCAATGCCAGGGTTTGGAACTCCCTGCCGGCGTCTGTATTTCCGAGCACATAATAAATAAATCAAAATAAAAATAAAAAGCCTTTAATTTCCTTAAACATTACAATAAATCATGCAATAACATTCTTTTTTTTTTTTTTTTTTGAAGTGAAACTTCTTTACGCACGCTTGACTTGGGGAGTAAGCTGGCGAACGCGTGACGTAAGCGTTACGAAAAGTGTGATCGGGCAAGGCGAACGGAAGTTATGTGGGGGATATAAGCAAGAGACAGCAGTGCGCGCGCACATTTTTTTCTAGATATCTGTCTAATTTTAATTCGAAAATTTATGTATCTTATTTCTCATACCATAAGCCTATTGTCTCGGTTTTACAATCAACCACAGTAAATACTGATGTATCCAATAATGAAAATGATGAATAAAAATAGAAGATCTATGCAAAAATATTAATTTACCAATGAAAACATGAAATAAATTTAAATATTTGTAGAAAATTAATATATGTATATGTGTATACATGTATATATTGTACACACATATATATATATATATATACATACAGATGGAGCGAAAGAAGTTTCACTTCAGTCGTGTGGTCATAAGCACACTCGTTTTTTTTTTTTAATCTAGGTATTAAGGACCTCTCGACGAGTAAAGGCCTCCTCCATCTCTCTCCATATTTTCCTGTCTTGGGCTATCTTAATCCAATAGTTATTTACAATTTTTTTAAGCTCGTCTACCCACCTTTCCATGGGGCACATATATAACCCTAATCTTTTCAAGGTTCGAGTGAATAGGCGTCTTCTGGGTGAGCTCGCTCCATCTTAGGCCTCATCCTTGCCACATGGCTGGTTGTTGGCCAAGAGCTAACCCATCTCTTATATATAAAAAAAAAAACTACCATCTCTAAAGAGGTGTCACTTGTACTATCAGTAGTACTAGTGATACAACGTTGTAGCATTTGTACTTAATTTAATTATTTATTATTTATTATTATTTTTTTTAATTGGTACGTTGTACCAGTAGTACTTCTTTGGTTGTACTACTGTAACAGAGCGGTGACTTTATACCCTACTAGCTGTTGCACGCGACTTCGCTCGTGTAACTTTATAAAATACTAGCTTCCTCCCGCGACTTTGCCCGCGTAACTTTGTAACGTTGTATTAGTAAGGATAAATACAAAATTATTTCGCGTCAGAGACATCTGTTAATTTAAATTAATAACATTACGTAAGTTCTTATCAAATGTCGCCCCCTGCAGACTTGTTTGTTCCTAAAAATCTTACCAGATGTCGCATTCATATTTAATTAAATGGTACTTACGACTTCGCCCGCGCATTGTATGGTACTATTATCTATTATTATGACTTACTGTGTCCATTACTATTCCCATTACCATGATTTACTGCGTCTATTGCTATGTCTATAACTCATTATGACTATTACTATGACTTACTATGACTATTACTATGCTTATGACCCATAATGAATATTACTTACTATGACTTTATATGGCCATTACTATGCCTATGACGCATCATGACTATTACTATGACTTACTTTGTCTATTACTGTCCCTATGACACATTATGCCTATTGCTATGCTTATGGCTCATTGTGACTATTACTCATATAATTACTGAGTAGTTAACACGTAGTTAATGTTTGAAAACGACACACACATACACACAGAAACACATAAATCGTGTATTGAAACTATTGATTGTTACCTGTGGGTGTATTTGCAGCAGGGAGATCGCTCGCCTTGAAAGGATATCTGAGAATCTGTTTGTTCGTCGTCAAATCAAAGACCACAATAGCTGGCGGCTGGATCTGTTGCGGATTGTCTGTAAGGGCGAGTAAAGAATTATTAATAAACTATGTAGCTGTCGCACGCGACTTCGTCCGCGTAACTCCATAAAATATGCCTACGTCACTCTCTGATAATGTAGCTTTCTATAGGTGAAAGAATTTTCAAAATCGGTCCACTAGTTTTTGAGTGGTTTATTCATTACAAACAAAATTACAATTTTTTGTCTTTATAATATTAGTATAGACTAGGTGTTGCACGCGACTATTTCTACCTAACTTTACACTTAACTTACTGCCGCTAGACGGGCTGTTTGCCCTGCCACTACTACCCGAGGGGTACATACATAATTATCTTCAAACATTTCACACAGCACCATCTAGTTTCATACTAAGCAACTAATGCTTGTATTATTGATACCAGACAGTTGATATACTACATACAATACTTTTTTTTTGTAAATACATACATATTATAAATATGTACAAAACATCCATGACTCAGGTACAAAGGTAAAATGTTAACACAAAAACGTTTGCCCCTAGCGGGATTCGAACCCGCGAAAATAGGTGCAACGAGAAGCGGAGCGAAGCAAAGCGAGGTGGAGCGTGTTAGGTTTACATGGAAATAAATTTGGGGAGCCTCACTCCGCTCCGCTTTCCTTCCAGTTTTAACAGAAATATGATCTGCCCAGGAATATCATGATATGCCCAATTCTACGATGTGCCGACGACTTAAGTACACTACACGGTTACTTAATTAATAAATACTCACTGGGTATTTCCATTAGACCAGTGTCGACCATCCACAGTCTTCCGCATGAGTCCGCTCTAGTCCTGTACACTGACACTAGTCGGTCTTCTGTCTGTTTGGAAGTGGGATAAGGATGCAATGGTGGCGAAAGGGATCTTGCTCTTGTCAGGTCTATATAGTTTAATGTTGACGGTATACCTGTTGTGTGAGAGTTCAAAAATTAATTAAAATTTATTTATTTTTTCGAGTTTTAAGTACTCTGGTGAGTAACGTTGTTTTGGGAAAAAATAAAAAATAAATTTTTGGTTTTGGAGTGGACCACCCTTAACATTTAGGGGTATAAAAAATAGATGTTGGCCGATTCTCGGACCTACTCGATAAGCACACAAAATTTCATCAAAATCGGTCCAGCCGTTTCGGAGGAGTTTGGCAACAAACACCGCGACACCAGAATTTTATATATTGATATCTAAGTCCGGGGTATGAATATAGGTGGGATTGAAATCAAATGTCACATGTCACACGTTACGCGTTACAGGCTACAAATACAATATGTATGCTTCAGTATACAATTGGTTTTATTTATACTATTTATTAAATTACTAGCCGGTGCCCGCGACTTCGTCCGCGTTCTGGATGAAAGGTACCCTATGTCCTTTCTAGTGTCCCACACAACGTGTATGCAAAATTTCATGGTGATCGGTTCAGTAGTTTTTGCGTGAAAGCGTAAAAAACAAACAAACAAACTCACATTCACATTTATTATAATTTTAGTAAGGATTTATTTATCGTTCATATAAGGAGTAAACTCCAATCGTGCGTCGGAGCTGACACACACACACACACACACACACACACACACACACACACACACACACACACACACACACACACACACACATTTTTACTCCTTTAAAGGGTGAGATTATTCTAGAGTCTAGAATGATATGCATCTGCTTTTGTATAGCGCTTTATCGTATTCGTATTTTATCTATGGCATCATATACTTAATAAATACAAAATATGCAAAATAGGCATCTTCTGGGTGAGCTCGTTCCACCATAGGCCTCTTCCTTGCTGCTTACCTATCTGGTTGTTAGCCAAGAGCAAACCCATCTCTAATAAAAAAAAAGAGATCTCACCCTTTAAAGAAGAAAAATATCTAGAACTAGCTGGTGCCCGCGACTTCGTCCGCGTTCTGGATGAAAGGTACCCTATGTCCTTTCCGGTGTCCCAGACAACGTGTATGCAAAATTCCATGGTGATCGGTTCACTGGTTTTTGCGTGAAATGAAACAGTTACAAACATTCATACAAACTTTCGCATTTATAATATTAATTAATAGGATCTAGACCATTTCTTTTCTCAAAACTCACCGTAACGTCTTCTAGGCACTGATACAAATAGCCTGTCGCCTACCCTCTCGGCTCCCATCGGCAAGTTGTTGTATTGTATAAAGAAACTGGTCGTGTCATCTGTAAACATTAATACATAGATGAATGATTGGTCTCGCTGCGCTCGACTAGATACCGCCGTTGTACTTGTAAAATGCGGCAACAAATACTACGCCGGATTCGGCGTACCTGAGCCAGTCACACTGCAAGCTGTCTGCGATGTGTACGTGCCGCATGTTTTATTAACTTTTGGGCATAATAAAATAGCAGTTTGCGTAGTGAAACTGTGTAAAAATATAATAAAACTGGGTAAAAAGTGATAAAAAGTGACGATGTTTTACACACACTACAATAAAATGTTGCCACATTTTCGGAGCTATTGCTTTTGTATAGCGCTCTATCTAGTCGAGCGCAGCGAGACCAATCAATTTTATCTTTGCATTAATAAAATAGAATAAAGAATAATAATATGTAATACATTTTAAAAAAGCCTTTAATTTCCTATAATAACATTTATTTTATTCTTTATTCTTTTCGCGCTTAAATATCAAAAATCAAATAATACATTAATAAACATTAAGAATTATAATCTACTAGCTGCTGCCCGCGACTTCGCCCGCGTAACTTTGTAAATTATATACTAAAACCTTCCTCGAGAACCACTCTATCCATTGGTGAAAACAGCATGAAAATCGGTGCAGTAGTTGTTGAGTTTATCGCGAACAGACGGACAGACGCGGCGGAGGACTTAGTTTTATAAAATGTAAGGATTAATTAATTAATAATTTTAATTAATTAATTATGTAAATTTAATAGACAGACAGTTGAACACTTTATTTTTTGCCCCGAATTATATTAAGTGCAAAAAAAGCTCTATCGTTGTAAGTTGTATAGTAGGAGAGTCCAGGAGGGGATTTTAGGATTTACTCGAGCCCGTCAGATTTTCAGAGGGGATGAAAACTACACTTCCATTTAAAATACAGACTATTCGGAAGTAACTCAAGCTTGTGGCAACTTTTTGAAGTAAAGCAGACAAGAAAAGTGCGATCACAAATTCCATTCATTTCAAAATTCGCTAATGGTACTAGAGCCCACGACCAAAACCATGTGTCATCGTGATACGGCCCAAATCATATATAGTCACTAGCCCTGATGCCCCTGAACGCAACTAGGTATGTAGTAACGATTAAAGCTGCTGTTTCTTCGCGGGGGGCCATGTCTGCTGTGCAAAAAAAAAAAGGCAGGTCGTTGTATCGTTAGACGTCTGCTATTGAAAATGTACATAGGAATTGTTATATAAGTACGAAAAAACCAGTTAGCAGACATATAGGGTGCTGCGTTTGACCTGGGCAAATTTTGACAAGTGTCAAAAAAATGAGCCGACTTGACAATAACTGCCCGGTTCAAATTTTTTTTGAAAGTTTCGTAAAGCTCTCGAGATGACAAAAACACGATTAGCAGACGTTACTAGTGCTGTTTATAACTTCAAAAAGCAAAAAAACGTTTCGGAGTCGCGCGGCAAACGCCGCGGCGCTTGGTACGCTCTTGTGCCAGAAGGCTCATTTACTTGTTACGCTCTTGTATTTTGCTTCACTACACCACTGAGATGTATACATACTCGAGAGTGCACTGGTTCCTCAGTCCGAAGCGAGAAACCAATTACCCGAATTAAAAGAAGTCATCGTGGAGGAAGAATCGATATCCGCGAATGGTAATGTTAATATTACTGTCATTGTTGAATTTTCGTAAATAAATAAATAATTCTTAATAATGATATTTGTGTTATAGAAGAAAACGTCGATCACCTAGACGACGTGCGAGCCGATTTCGACGACGACGACGACGACGATTGAGAGAAATGATTTTTCCACAAATTTCGTGATAATATTTTCAATAAATAATATTTTGCATACAATGTGAGTTCCATTTTATGCCATTTCTCCAAAATTCATTTCATTTTACTCCTACGATTTAATGTATGCATTTATTTGTAAAGGGTACTTCAATCCGTCCGAATACGATTTCGCAATGAATTTTAAGCATCGAAAAGTTGTCTGATAAAGTAGGTGCAGCATTCCATTTGTCTGATATTAATTTTTTCCACATCTCAGTAACCTATTTCACCATATGGAACAGTTAGCAGACGTAAAACGATGATATTGATCCGATTTTTTTTTTTACATTTTCAAAATTCTTTTCAAATGCAATGCAGCAGGATATCTGTCTGGAAACTGGTTCGTTCACATAAACTGGCCAACATTTACTTATAAACATTATTTCCAGACGTATTACGATAATTTTTTTTTTTGTGTCATTTTTTTTTTTTCAAAGTCATCTCCTTGGTATGAACAGCACTGTAGACGTCTGCTAATGGTTTGTTTCATATCTAAGGATTATAATTCAACTACATACCGGATAGCAGACGTGCAGCGATGACACAATGTTGGCGACTTTTGTCCATTTTTCAAAAGTGCACTCAGGTCAAACGCAGCAGGCTACATGTCTGCTGTTAGCATTTTTGGGGGTTTTTTCATCCCAATAATGGGTTTTATAAGTTTTAGCCGTATCACGATGACACAAAAATTTTGGTCGTGGGCTCTGGTACTATAAGGCTTTAGATTTGAAATAGGAATTGATTACTGATTGCATATTTTGTCATCGCAAATAAAGATGGCAATAGAAATTGTCACTTTGAATTTTCAAAGGAAAACAGACCTTATCATTCTACAACATACAAACAATGTTCAATCTTAGGGTTAGGGTGATAAAGCACTTTATTTTTCGAGTTTACATTAACTCGTTTGTGAGGATTGTATCCAACTTTGTCTTTTTCTTACCTGTGGGACTTCTCATTGTGGTGGGGCTTGGAGTTTCTTGGCTTGGCCTTGGTTTCAACCCTATAATAACATTAATTTCCATTTCAATCAATGTAATTACAGACCTTTAGTTTTGTTGAGTGAGTAAGTGATGCCAGAGCCCATGCCCTATCTCTTTAAGATCTTTAGCTGGTGCCCGCGACTTGATCCGCGTTCTGGATGAAAGGTACCCTATGTTCATTCTGGTGTACCAGACAGTTTTTGCGTGAATGCGTAATAAACAAACAAATTCACATTCACATTAATAATATTAGTAAGGATTACAAATGATACTCGTAAAGACTAGACAGTTACAAACATCCATACATACATCCATACATCTATACAAACTTTCGCATTTATAATATTAGTACGGATTAGTAAGGATTACAAATGATGCTCGTGACACAATTTTTTTTAAATGTGCTTCACTTACATGGTTTCCAGTTCCTTCGGGCCCCCTCATCATCATCGCCAAAGTAAATCTTGTCATGCTGACGTCCCTGCTGACTTCTCCCCAAGTCTTCATCTCCAAGTCGGTCGTGAAGAACTGTAATATTTTAAATTACATTTGTAAGTTATTGCTTGTCTACAAGCTTGGTCTCTTGTTGCTATACTTATAACACTTTGGCCAGGCTTTTTTTTATTTTATTTTAGACTATCTGCTGCCCGCGACTTCGCCCGCGTAACTTTGTAACGTTGTATTAGTATTAGTAAGGATAATAAAAATATCTCGCGTCAGAGACATCTGTTAATTTAAATTAATAACATTACGTAAGTAAGTCTCTTTTCTGCAGCCCTGTTTGTTCCTGAAAATCTCACCAGATGTCGCCTTCACATTCAGTTAATACTTACGACTAGTTGTTTAATACTTACGACTAGTTGTATAATACTTACGACTTCGCCCGCGTAACTTTGTAAATTATATACTAAAAACCTTCCTCTCGAGAGCCACTCTATCCATTAGTGAAAACCGCATTAAAATCCGTTGCGTAGTTTTAAATATCTAAGCATACATAGGGACAGACAGACAGACAGACGCGGCGGAGGACTTTGTTTTATAATATGTAGTGATAATCCCTTGAGAGCAGTACTTTTTTCTGCATGAAAGGTACCCTATGTCCTTTCTGATGTCCCAGACAACGTGTATGCAAAATTTCATGGTGATTGGTTTACCAGTTAAGGCGTGAAAAGGTAACGACAGACAGACAGAAGTACTTTCACATTTATAATATTAATAATAACTAGCTGGTGCCCGTGACTTCGTCCGCGTTCTGGATGAAGGGTACCCTATGTCGTTTCTGGTGTCCCAGACGACGTGTATGCAAAATTTCATGGTGATCGGTTCACTAGTTTTTGCGTGAAAGGGTTACAAACATCCATACATACATCCATACATCCATACAAACTTTCGCATTTATAATATTAGTACGGATATACATACATACACACAATAGGTACCCACACTTACAGATTTATTATTAGTATTGGATAACATAAGATATGTAGATTCAGTTGATTGCAATAAGCAAAAAATATACAAAGAATTGTGGTCAGGTTTTTATACTGCTAGATATTAATTTAATGTCATTTCTTGACACACAAGGTAGAGGCAAGGTCATTTTACAATTTATAGTATTATAAAAACGTAAACGAGTCTTGTCTGTCTGTACCTACATTTAAATATTTAAAAAAAAATTGTACACTTATGTTAATGTCAAAAAAAATTTTTTTTTTACAATTTTTGTCTATTTGTTTGTCTGTGCCTTTGTGCACGCTAATCTCAGAAACGGCTTAACCTACTTTAATGTGATTTTCACTGATGCATTGGTGATTACCTGGATTAAACCGTAGGACACTTTTTATCCTGGTTATACTAAAACCTTCCTCGAGAACCATTCTATCCATTGGTGAAAACAGCATGAAAATCGGTGCAGTAGTATTTGAGTTTATCGCGAATAGGCAGACAGACAGACAGATGCGGCGGAGGACTTTGTTTTATAATATGTAAGGATATAGTAGTTTGCAGAAAAAAAACCGTGCGAAGCCCTAAGTGGCCCATTAGTCTCTCAATAAATCTCAATTTTCCAGTATCTAACCCATAGATAAATTATTGGTCTCGCTGCACTCGACTAGATAGAGCGCTATACAAAAACAATAGTTCCGTAAATGCGGCAAATTTTTACTGTAGCGTGAGTAAAAAATCGTCACTTTTTATCACTTTTTACCCAGTTTTATTATATTTTTACACAGTTTCACTACGCAAACTGGCATTTTATTATGCTCAAAATTTAATAAAACATTCGGCACGTACACATCACAGACAGTTTCCAGTGTGACTGGCTCGGGTCCGCCGAATTCGGCGTAGTATTTGTTGCCGCATTTTACAAGTACGACGGCGGTATCTAGTCGAGCGTAGCGAGACCAATTATTAATCTAAGATCTAACCTATATATATTATCTTTTTCTATGTTGTTATGTGAGACAGTGAGACTAGTTATGATTCTCGTACCTTCCTCTCCGTCGATATCATACGTGATTTGTTTCCAGGCGAATACCTCTTCCATTTTTCCAATTCTTCGTCCTACCCTCTGCGTCCAAGCGCTTGTTATGAGAGTCATTATTAAAAATAACTTCTTTTGGACGGCCATTTTTAAAACTACCTGTAATTATTTTTATTTGATTTAATTTTTTTTTCTCTTGCTGTTTTTGATTTGTAATTATGTGTAATTTGATTCATTTATAATATAAATGAATATAATGTAATATAATTTGATTATTCTCCGATAATGTTGTGCTTTTCTGTAATTTAAATTCATACTTGTAATGGTCTTTTCTGTGTGTTGTATATTGTGATTGAGTATGTCTTTAGTTGGTAAGCCTTTTGAAATAAATAAATAATTTGATCTAGAATTACGATTGACGACACGTTTAGTCTAGTCATCTAGTGGCTTGGTAACCCTACCTGTTAACCAAACGGTCGCGGGTTCGAATCCCGCTAGGGGCAAATGTTTATGTGTTGACATTTACCCTTGTAAAGAGTCATGGATGTTTGTTTTTATAATATACTAGACTACCTGACGCCGCAAACGTTGTTTTGCGAAAAAATAAAAAATAAATTTTTGGGTTGACCACCCTTAACATTTAGGGGTATAAAAAATAGATGTTGGCCGATTCTCAGACCTACCCGATAAGCACACAAAATTTCATCAAAATCGGTCCAGTCGTTTCGGAGGAGTTTTGCAACAAACACCGCGACACGAGAATTTTATATATTAGAAGATTATAGTTATAGATACTATAGATACATATGATCTTTATTCGGTACAAACCGATTTGATAATTGTACAATAATTTTTTTTTATCATTTTATTCGTGTGAACCTTTTTTTTAATTATATGGCTTCTTCTTTTTTTTGGAATTACATAAAACACTTATGTTTTATTACTCTTTTATTTATTTTTTTATTTTATTGTTGTGTGCCTGTCTGCCACGCTGAGCGGGGAAAGCAGTAACAACCTCAAAAAAGGGGTAATCAGTAAATATGGGCCGATGTAAAGCAGACAAGAAAAGTGCTTTATCAGTTTCGTTTCGATTACAAATTCCATTCATTTCAAAATTCACTAAGGCTTAGATACGAAATAGGTATTGATTACTGATTGACATAATTTGTCATCGCTAATAAAGATAGCAATAGACATTGTCACTTTGAATTTTCAAAGGAAAACAGACCTTATCATTCTACAACAAGGTCTACAACATACAAACAATGTTCAATCTTAGGGTGAAGGTGATAAAGCACTTTATTTGTAGAGTTTACGTGACCGTTACGAAAACAAGTACAGATCTAACAAACATATTCCATATTTCTCAATAACCTAACGAACTTTGAGGGCCATTGACTGATAAGAAGATAAATAATTAATAAATATATTAAAGCGAGCGAAACCGCGGGGAACAGCTAAGTTTTATTAATTTAAATTATCAAAGGCATATACAAATGTCGGCTGTTCTCGGTAATTCTCGGTGTTTACGGTAGCCGCAATACACCATGAGTATCTAACTATTTAACTACTTATTTAAATAAAAAAAAATTAAAAAGAAATGTGTGTGTGTGTGTGTGAGCTCCTACACACGACTGGAGTTTATCCTTACGAACGATAAATAAATAATTTAATTACATAATATTATAATATATGTATTATAATATTAATATGTTATATTAATATGCATTCAAGCATATTGTAGCCTGTAACGCGTAACGCGTAACGTGTGACATGTGACATTTGATTTTACTCCCATAAATTTTCATACCCCGGGCTTATACCTACATAACTAAAAAAATGTACTTATACTTACCAACCTTTTACCAATATTTATTTAATTTCCACAAATACCATAGACACTACTGGCTCTCAAATAATTCATTAAAAATATAATTCGAAAACTAGTCTGTGTAATAACTATTTATTTTATTATAACCTCTTTCGGTTTTAAGACTTACAATAATTTATTCGTAGCTTAGAATACAACTATACTTTTTGTTACCAATCAGTGCACAAGACACGTCTACACATCAAGATAGGTGTCGTCTCAATAAACAAATAATAAACATAGCATACATATGTAATATTTATAAAACCTTGACCTCTTCATAAAAAAGGGTACAGAGTACAGACGAACGCTAAAGTTATTATTGACAATACAATTATTTCACAGCAAGATGGTTCTTCTTGACATCTTACGTAATAAGTATGCTGTGTCTATACTATAAATTACTAGTTCAACCCGCAAACGTAGTTTTGCGAAAAAAAAAATTGGGGTGGACCACCCTTTTTTTTTTTTTTTTTTTTGAAGAGGAGAAATCCGCTTACAGATTCCCTACCGCTGGCTAGCAGGTAGGGATATGTGGGGGTCGCCCAGCACCTGATGTTAGCGGCACTGGGAATACCCACTAAAACTCCCCGATGCCTCCTTGCCCTGTGATCCGGGGTGAACCGGGTTCTGCCGAGTCACCTAACTCCGATCCACCCCCAGGGCAGCCTAGCCATTACTGGCTAGGCTATCGCCAAAGAAAGGTATTGCCCGGAGACACCCAGGCAATACCCACGCGGTGGGGGGGACCTTGTGCAGGCACACACAGCTAGCCAACCATGTGCGCAAGGTCCCCCTAGGCCATCTACAGAAGACGGGCTTGATATGCCCGCCTTTTCTAGACAGCCAGGCCTCAAGAAAAAGTCCGCACTCGAGTGACACTCGAGTGCGGAGAACACCAATGGCGGGAGTGAGCCCGCCTCTCAAAAATCCGCACACATAACTCGTGTGCGGAACAAACAATAACATAAGGCCGCACTCAAGGAGTGCGGCCGACCTCCAGCTGCGACACCCGCGAGGGTACTTCCAGTAAGCGCTTCGCTACGGACTCCCGCTTGGGAGCCCGCTCGGAACGCTCGGTTGTACGCCTCCCTAGCACCCGAGGACCAGGCCAAGGGTGAGCCCTCCACCGCGACAAGGTCCCGGCGTACCCAGGGGGGGGGGGGGGCGAGTGGACCACCCTTAACATTTAGGGGTATGAAAAATAAATAGATGTTGGCCGATTCTGAGACCTACCCTAAAAGCACACAAACATCAAAATCGGTCCAGCTGTTTCGGAGGAGTTTGGCAACAAACACTGCGACACGAGAATTTTACATTGAATTAGTATACCTAATTTCAAATCAATCGAATCCCAAGAGGATTTCTCAACTTTAGAAAAAAGCACAGACCATGATAAGTAAAAAGCCAAACTTATAAAACTCCCTTTTGCGTCGGGCGCCGCGGGTTAAGTGATAGGTAGCGCAAAAGTAGAGATGCATGAAATGCATATTAAATTTAATTAATTAATAAATCTAATTAATTACATTTAATTAATTAATAATTAATTTAATTAATCTTAAATTTAATTTAATTCAATTAATTAATTTAATTCAATTCAATTAATCTTAAATTTAATTAATGAATAATTCATGAATAATTAATTTAATTTAATTTAATTTTCAATCTAATTTTGTGCACGTCTGTCCTTTTTATTGACTTGTAAAATAAACAATAATTTAAAAGCACATCTCTGTTATCCTTATTGAATCAATAATTATTACTTACCTATACCTACCTACATATTTTTTGTGATTGTTAGGTATTTAACAACGGAAAATTACTTTATTTTTAACTCAAAAGATCATACTTAGATAAATGATTGGTCTCGTCGCGTTCGACTATACAGCAGCCGTATTTGTAAAATGCGGCAACAAATACTACGCCGAATTCGGCGTACCCGAGCCAGTCACATTGCAGACTGTCTGTGATGTGTGTGTACGTGCCGAATGTTTTATTAAATTTTGAGCATAATAAAATGCCAGTTTCACTGCGTAAACTATATAGTTTATTAATCTATGTTAAATAAAAACATTGAAAACAATTCTGAATTCTGATTATCCGCGGATGCTGATGCTGATACTGATTGATTTCGCAACAACCGTGGTGGGTGTGTAATAAAAGTGTATGTATGTATATTGTATGTTCCGTATGGATTCCAAAACTGCTGAACCGTTTTTGATGAAATTTTCAGACAATCTTCAGATTAGTCTGTGAAGTTTGGTAGCAATCGGACGCGGACGAAGACGCAGGCAAAACCTAGTTTGTGTTGTGATAATAATAAAGTAACAAACAATTCATAAATCAAATCATTATGTTAATTTAATTGTTAATTAATGGTCAACAAGTGTGTCAACAAGTCAACAATGATCAAGAATCAAGATCAAATAGATCAATTACCGTTTTTTCTTGGATTTTGGTACTCACTTATCAAGAACTTTCGTTCAAGAGCAAGTACAAAAAAAATTTCTTCAAAAACTACTGAACCGATCTAATTTGAGGGTGTGTCAGCTTGTTATAGTACAATGGAGGCGCTTCCAAGTGATAGCGCGATTTAACGTGGCCGCGCAACGACATCTGTCGTCCGATTAATGTACTAACAAATAGTTATTCTTCTTCTTCTTAGGTTTAAAATGGCAATGCGGCTCATTTTAAAATATGGCCATTATCTGCCATTATTAGCTCAGTTGTAGGTTATGTCAAATACTTTAGTTATAACATAGAGTAAATAGTACTTAAGTGGTTAAGTATTATTTACTCTGTGGTTATATGCGGAACTTTGGCATGGATATCTGAATATCCATTTAATTAATGCTCTTTTACGAACGCGGATACGAAGCTAATCCTAATAACAAATCTGTCATATTTCCCCAATAGAAGGCGAATTATGTATTTTTTCCAGTTTTTTTATTTAATTTTTTTAAATTTTCTACTAAACTCGATTACTTAATAATTTTTTTTAATTAAAATGCTTCTTATAATCAACTTCAATTATTTCTGCACTTATAAATTAAACCATAATACTATTAATACTACGCCAAAATGTCGTTTTTCAAATATGTAGGCATAAAAATAATTAGACAGCGGCCTGTCCAGTGGTATATACAGGTTAGTGATCTGATGTGATCTGTCACTGTCATATTATTATATGATATGTCAATGTCAATTGTCAACAACAAACCACCAGCCAGTGTTTTGTATTGGATGGAAGAGGTTAGGCAATTTTAGTTATAAAGTCGTTCGTAGTTCGTAGTTCTCATTATAATTATTTACCTAATAGTTTATTTAAATAAGAAAATTACGTAATGTTTTCCACATTTTCTACATGAAAAATTGTGTAAACGAATCAACGTGATATCTTAATACTCACCTTTATATACAAATACATATATTTTTGCAAATATTTAAATATAGATAATCGTATGTAAAGTTTTCAAGACTATTCTCGAAATAGAATCTCAGTTTCCGTGGACAAGTAAGTATGAAAATCGCGTTGGTTAAGTTTTCAAACTTTATAGGACATATTGTTTAATTGTTTGTTTGTATATTTAGTTAATTATTAAACATCGCACAAGTCCAAGGTCGTAAAATCAGACTTTGAACTTCTATTGGACTTTTAACCGTTGAAAAGAAGAATATATTAATTGAAATATAATTTTCCAAGTAAGTGCATGAATTAATATTGTTTATCTATACTAATATTATAAAGATTTGTTTGTTTTATTAAATAGGCTCCAAAACTACTGAACCGATTTGAAAAATTCTTTCACTGTTGTGAAGTTATATTATCAGCCAGTAACATAGGATATCTATACTAATATTATAAAGCTGAAAAGTTTGTTTGTTTGAACGCGCTAATTTCAGGAACTAGTGGTTCGAATTGAAAAATTCTTTTTGTGTTGGATAGATCATTTATCTTTAAGGCTTTAGGCTATATAACATCACGTTGCGACTAATAGGAGCGAAGAGACAGTCGAAAATGTGGAAAAAAACGGGGAAAATTATTCATCTTTGAGGGCTTCTGTTGCGTGCGCTGCGAAAACCGTTCGAGATACCCAAATCATTCCCAAAATAACTATTCCACGCGGACCAAGTCGCGAGCACCAGCTAGTATTTAATAAAGTTGAGCGGACGAAGTCACGTGCAGCAGCTAGTGTGTGGTAAAAACTAGAACAGGGTCTCTAAAAACTGGTCAAAAGGTCTTAAAATGAAAATATTTGAGCTATGTGTACCTATTATAATTTTAAATTACAGTTTTGGGGTAGGATTCAAAAAAGGTTATATTTCAAAAAAGGTTCCCTTCCTATTAATACTATGTACTATTTTATTTTTTATTTTATTTATATTATGGACAGCAGTGTATTCGATGTCCCTGTAGTATTGTGACCTACCATTTAAGAGGACCATCAGCATGTTTGACAACCTGCTACATAAAAATTTTGATACATAAAATGTTGATACATAAAAATAATGATTAGTATAATATTTAACTAGCTGACCCGACAAACCTTGTTTTGTCAAAAATTTCTCATGTTGCGGTGTTTGTTGCCGAACTTCTCCAAAACGACTGGTTTTGGATTTCGATGAAATTTTGTGTGCTTATCGGGTAGGTCTGAGAATCGGCCAATATCTATTTTTCATACCCCTAAATGTCTTAGGGTGGTCCACCCCAATTTTTTTTTTGGCAAAACGTTTGTCGGGTCAGCTAGTATTCTGTAATGAGATAGTAACCACAGAGCAAAGAAATGCCTCGCCCCATACTTAGGGATGGCATGGTCAACATTTTCAATACAAATCCGCATGTCGCCGGTATGTCTTTTCTTTACAATAATCCCCAAATAAAAATTAATAAAAAAAAAACATATTTAGTTTATTTTCTGAACCGTTTTCAAAGACCAGATATAATTTCTTATAATAAATGTTATCGACAGATTTACCTTTTCGCTGGACGATTGCCAATTAACACACATTTTATTATGAAATAAATGTTAATTTTTATTATATCTGCAGTTGAAATATTCCCTATATAAATAGAATAGAATAGAATAAATTTTATTTGTAGCATATAAAAACAAACATAGGTAACTAACATATAGAAAGACAAACACAAAACGACTCCAACGCAGCGTAATGCGGGTTGTAAAAACCTGCGCTGGTCTTCCGTTCGAGCCGATAGTGAGTTTCCGTACAAGACTTAACTAAACAAAAAAATACATAAAAGCTCCAAAAAAAAATTTTTTTTCCAAAATGTAATAAGTACTTAGTTAAAATTAAAATAAAACTTATAAATAAATACAACAACAAAAAAAACTTTTTTGGGGCCATTGAACTCTATAGTATAGAACAGACAGTGCGAACAAAATCTGTGCAACAAAAGCGGCAGTAGGGGGCGCGCAAGAGGCGGCTAATGTATCATAGAATCGATGTCACCGTCATAGAGGCGACACTGTTTATATTCTGCCTATTTCATTGGATACCACTTACGTGATTTTATAATTATTTTATTTTATGATTTAATTTATAATTTTATAATATATAAATTTTAGAATATATCAATATATAATTTTAATTTATATACATATTATATAATATATATAATATGATTATAATATCATATTTTAATTTATTGATTTGTTATTAAAATATATAATATATACAATACACCTAATGTCACTTCTTAATTTTTTTTGTCTATGACAAATGACGCAAAATGGCGTCCGCTAAATATTTTGCTCGAATTGAGTTTTAAAAGGAGTGTTCCGAACGGGCTCCCAAGCGGGAGTCCGTAGCGGAGCGCTCCAATTGTAATAATAATTATTAACTTGACACTGGCAGATAATGGCCATTTTAAAATGAGCCGCATTGCCATTTAAATCTAAGAAGAAGAAGAAGAAGAAGAGTTTTAAAATGATTAAGTATTTAGTTACTTACCGATGGAAAGTTATTCCTTTGCACTTATTAGTGCAATATCGTAACACACACGAGGACATATTTGATGAGTTTTAACGTTATTTCGCTAAAAAACAAACAAGGGTTACAAGCAACAAGCAACTCAAGAGCTAGAAAGCGACTAAGTCATGTGTTGCCTGCCGACTGCATTTGAACGGATCACTAGTGATGGGGGCGATAACTCCTCTAGTTATATCACCTCACTGTTTGGGGCACGCTTATTCTCGAAAGTTGCATCGGTGTGACGGTGGGATCATAGTTGATACTTTTTTCAGTTATGTAAAGACATTGAATCGGTGTGACGGTGGGAGTGATGGCGGTAGAGGAAGCTAGGGTGCCCATGCTTCACGACAGGGAGAAGTATGCCCACACCAAGCACAATGGTAAGTTTTACTGTTTTATCGATATAAGTCGATACTTTCAAGTTATTTTTTTTTAAATTTCGTGCATCCCTTACTCACTCACTACCTGAAACTCAGCACACATGCTGTTATGGTATTTGTAAGGGGTTGGTTACTGCCGCCAGACGGGCTGCTCAGACAAATGACTGCGAAACGCAGTGTGACGTGCCACTACTTTCAAAATCCTTCAAAAATACTTCAAAATACTTCTATGGTCTATAGCCAATTTTGAAAAAAAAAATACATTCCCGAAGTTGACTCGGCCGGGAATCGAACCCGGGGCCCCTGACACGTTAGGCAAGCACCCCTACCACTCATCCAACGGACTCGTCTTCTAGACGTAAGTAATTCAGAAACATTCGGTTTCAGAAACACCGCCGACCAAACACCTGTCGGTCGCAGAAAGCCATCGACACCTCGGCAGCCCAACACTAGTGATTACATCACTAGTGGCCGGCGCCATAGCCGGGGCCCTCGCAAAAACCACCATAGCACCATTGGACAGGACAAAAATCAATTTTCAAATATCGTGAGTATAAATATACAACCTTTAGGGCAAAATCCATAGTAACATACTAATATTTCGACAGCTACAAGCCACAAGTAAAAAAATAATAATGAGCATTTAATTTATTATATACCATTTTTCGTTCAATTTCAACATTTTCCCAAGCAGATTCAACATATTCCCAAGCAATTTCAACATTTTCCCCAAGCAATTTCAACATTTTCCCAAGCAATTTCAACATTCAAAAATTCATTAAAAATTTCAATTCATTACAAATTTAAAAATGTTGAAATTGACCAAAAAATGATATAATAAATACACTTTTCAGTCAAACCCCGTACTCGTGGAGGGCGGCCATAGGTTTTTTAATGCACAGCGCAAAAACCGAGGGTTTCACTGCGCTATGGAGGGGGAATAGCGCAACAATGGCTCGGATAGCCCCGTACGCCGCCATACAGTTCACTGCGCACGAACAATGGAAGAGGGTACTGGGAGTGGACACACCTCACACGGCGCAGTGAGTGGATCTCATTACATCCCTATCCTATCCTTATCCTTATCCTTTATCCCATTTTGAAGTTTACTCCTTAAGAATCGGTTTGCATATTGTGAAAATTTAAATTTTATAATCGTTCGTAAAACGAGTAAACTCAGTCGTGTGTCGGAGGAGCTGACACACACATTTTTTTATTATTAGAGATTGGTTTGCTCTTGGCCAACAATTGTTCTTGGTGTAGCGAAGAAGCCTATGATGGACCGCGAGCTCACCCAGAAGTTGCCTATTCACTCGAACTTTGAAAAGATTCGGGTTATATGAGCTCGGAAACACAGACGCTGGAAGGGAGTGTGGGAATATTTTAGGGTATTCCCAAAGTGAGTTTGTTTTGCAACATTGCGAGTCCATTAAGTGTTGCTCCCCATATGTATGGGAACATTTTAAGGTATTCCTAAAGTGAGAGTTTGTTTTGTAAGTCCAAAGTGTAGCCCTCCCGCAGACAGGGATTAAATTTGTGGGAATATTTTAGGGTATTCCCAAAAGTCCATCGAGTGTGGCTCTCCCGCATGTGTGGTGGGAATATTTTAGGGTATTCCCAAAGCGAGTTTGTTTCGCAACATTGCAAGTCCATCAAGTTTGGCTCTCCCGTATGTGTGGTGGGAATATTTTAGGGTATTCTCAAAGTGAGAGTTTGTTTTGCAACGTTGCGAGTACGTCAAGTGTCGCTCCCCATATGTATGGGAACATTTTAAGGTATTCCCAAAGTGAGAGTTTGTTTTGCAACGTTGCGAGTCCATCAAGTTTGGCTCTCCCGTATGTGTGGCGAACATTTTAGAGTATTCCCAAAGTGAGAGTTTGTTTTGCGACATTGCAAGTACATCGTGTGGACTCTCCCGTATGTGTGGGAACACTTTAAGGTATTCCCAAAGTGAGAGTTTGTTTCGCAACACTGCGAGTTCATCAAGTGTGGCGTTCTCCGTAGACAGCATCGCGTGCGCCACCTGGTGGCGGGTTCGCTGGCCGGAGTGACGTCACAGAGCCTCACGTATCCGCTGGACCTGGCGCGCGCCAGGATGGCGGTGACGCATGCGCACCAGTACAGGACCCTAGCGGCCGTCTTCGTCAAGGTCGCCCGGGAGGAGGGACTGCGCACCTTGTACAGGTCGGTGTCTCTCATAGTATAGGAAAATTCTCGATATTATATTATACTAGCTGTTGCGTGCGACTTTGTCCGCGCAACTTTATTTTATAAAATATAGCCCATGTTACTCGCTGATAGTGTAGCTTTCTATAGGTGATCGGTTCAAAAGTTTTTGCGTGAAAGCGTAACAAACAAACAAACTCACATTCTAATTTATAATATTAGTCAGGATATTATATAGATTAAGATAGACAGACAGGCTGACGGTGACATAAGCAAAATTTATTTTGCTCAGGAAGGAACACAGTTGCACAGTTTTTTTGACATGTTAACGTCGACAGACAGGCGGACATGTCCACCTCGACGGTATGTGGTTACCGTCGCCCGTAACACAAGCAACCTTCTCGCCCTTTGATTTCTCAGGAAGGAATCAAAACAGCGAATCAATGCGCTTTCCATTGGCCTGTCTGTCGACGTTAACATGTGAAAAAAAAACTGTTCTTAACGTCGACGGTATGTGATGACCGTCGCCCGTTAACACAAGCATCAACCTCCCCCTTTATTTTCAGAGGGTATCCGGCGACCGTGATGGGAGTAGTGCCGTACGCTGGCTTCTCGTTTTTCACATACGATTCGTTGAAACACAAGTATTTGGGTGAGTACTTCAGTTTCAGACATTACTTTACTCAACGGGGTAAAGTAATGTCGGACGGGGCCGTTCACGTTCAAGTATTACGTAAGCACATTTATTACAATTATTTACCCCCATATTATGTGGAAAAAAAAGTAAATACATATTACGTGTAAAAATACATTGCAAGATAGACTTTCCAACTCTTAGGGCCTCTTTCACCATCTGTCAAGTAGGCGAACCGTCATTTAAAGTCACACGGAATAAAAAGAAAATAATTAAAAAAAAATTATCCTATCCGAAGGATGCACTAAACCGAGCGCATAATTTAATAAAACATAAAATTATTTCTAAAAGTAACTAACCAACACTTTACTTGTAGTTGGTGAAAGAGGCTCTTAGTAGTTAAGGCGTGAAAAGGTAACAGACATACATACAGAGTTACTTTCACATTTATAATAATAATTTATAGTTTATAAAATAATTAGTATATTAGCATTATATTGTTACGTCACCGAGTACTTTTTTAATAGTTACGTCACCGACTACTTTTTTAATAGTTACGTCACCGACTACTTTTTTTAATTGTTACGTCACCGAGTACTTTTTTAATAGTTACGTCACCGACTACTTTTTTTAATTGTTACGTCACCGAGTACTTTTTTTAATTGTTACGTCACCGAGTACTTTTTTTAATTGTTACGTCACCGAGTACTTTATACATACTATACTTTTCCGATACACTATGTTGACATAAATAGCAAACGCTAACACTTGCTTGCTTGCCATCGACCGTAACTTGCCATCAATGGTGTTGGATTATGAATGCAACACTCCATACTTATCCATAATAATAGATCCTTGTAATTTATATGTCATATGTCATTGTTCTATGTATCTAAATTTCACCTCTAATGTCAACTGCTCTGTGTACTCTCTTCTATGAAATATATAGTCATCACAATCGTCGTGTATAATTTTCTCCATAATATCCGAATTAATCTGAAGCAATTAATCATAATTGTTCAAATGGCAATAATACGCGAATAAATGAATGATTCGTTCTCGTCTCTCGTGACAGACGTGACGGGCTCGCTGCCCAGCGGTGCGGTGAACGTGGTCTTCGGGGGCGCTGCCGGCGCCCTCGGGCAGACCGCGTCGTACCCGCTGGACATTGTGCGCAGGCGCATGCAGACAGCGCACAGGAGGCCCGACGGCACCTATCCGTACGCCACCATAGCGGCGACCCTCGCCACAGTTTACAAGTGGGTATTCTTTTGGATATTTCAAGTCTTTTGGATATTTTTTATAACTTTTATTTTGTAAAAAAAAAAAACAGAAAATGTCTTGTGTTCGTTTTTAATGCATGCTGAGTTACATTGCTATAAAATAGTATTTAAATGTTATGTTATAAAATGTACTGTTGTATACTGTGTTGGCTTCCTAATAAATAAAATAAAATAAAGTCAAACTGACCAAAGTTTCGTTTCGTTTGGGGGTAAAACGGAAAATTAGACACGGCCAAGTTATAACGCGCTATTGTTTCGTTCCTCAAAATATCTTTTCATACTAGTGATTTCGCTCACCGAAGCATGTCGCATGTTGATTATAGCATGTCGCATGTCGATTATCGCATGTCGCATTTTGATTATCGTATGTCGCATGTAGCATGTCGATTATCCCATGTCGCGTGTTGATTATCGTATGTCGCATGTAGCATGTCGATTATCCCATGTCGCGTGTTGATTATCGCATGTCGCATGTTGGTTATCGCATGACGCATGTTGATTATCGCATGTCGCATGTTGAGATTATCGTATGTCGCATGTCACAAGTCGATTATCCCATGTCGCATGTCGATTATCGCACGTTGATTATAGCATGTCGCATGTCGATTATCGTATGTCGCATGTCGCAAGTCGATTATAGCATGTTGATAATCCCATGTCGATTATAGCATGTTGATTGTCGCATGTCGCGTATCGCACATCGTTCGCATGTTGGTCCGAATTCACCTTTTTACCCCCAACTAAATTCTCCAACATTGCCCATACAAACAAATGACCTAAACGAATTCTCATTTCAAAAAAAGAACACGACCTCACACCTCATAATACCTAATATTTATTTATTTATTTATTTATTTAACAAAGCACACAGACAGAATACAATCAAATTCGTGAAATCAAAAATACAATATGTGTGTAACAATTAGCCAAATTGCACTCCTAAATTGTGTGCATTTCATGATTAACTTAATTCTAACTAAACACTAATGATAACAATTAAGTAACTAACAACTAACTAACACTTAGGCTGGGTTGCACCATCTTACTTTAACAATAACAAACGCCGCAACTTCAGTTAATTCGCAGTCATTTTCGGCCGAAAATGAGTTTTAGGCCGAAAATGAGTTGCACCAGTTAACCAGTTATGATTATTTGTTAACTGGTGCAACTAATTTTCGGCCTAACCGTTATTTTAACTGAAGTTGCGGCGTTTATTATTGTTAAAGTAAGATGGTGCAACCCAGCCTTAATTAACAATAATAAATAAAACATAATATGAGAAACGGACTCGATTCCAGATTGGAAGGTTGGCGCGGTTTCTTCAAGGGCCTCTCGATGAACTGGGTCAAGGGACCCGTGGCCGTTGGCATCTCGTTCGCCACATACGACGCCATCAAAACGGGCCTCAGAGATGTAGCTTCGAAACTGAACAGCTAGCGACATCTGTCGCCGGACGCGATAAGCTAAAGTGAAATGTTCGCCGGCCGCATTGTGTCCGGAATTTAAAAGTTTATTCTAAAGTGTTTCTTAAAGCTTAAAAGCTGCACAGCTAGCGACATCTGTCGCCGGACGCGATAAGCACAAACGAAATGTTCGCCGGCCGCATTGCGTCCGGAATTTAAAAGTTTTTTCAAAAGTGTTTCTTAAAAAAGTGAGAGATGTCGCATTGAAGCTGCACAGCTAGCGACATCTGTCGCCGGACGCAATAAGCTAAAGTGAAAATTCAAAATTCAAAAGTGTTTCTTAAAAAAGTGAGAGATGTCGCATTGAAGCTGCACAAATAGCGACATCTATCGCCGGACGCAATAAGCTAAAGTGAAAATTCAAAATTCAAAAGTGTTTCTTAAAAAAGTGAGAGATGTCGCATTGAAGCTGCACAAATAGCGACATCTATCGCCGGACGCGATAAGCTCAAGTGAAATGTTCGCCGCCCGCATTGTGTCCGGAATTTAAAGGTTTTTTTTTTTTAAATAATAATATTGAAATATGTTTTAAAGATACCTCTTCACTAGTATAACCAACTGCACTCGTCACAAAAATTAAAGGAGCAAAAAAAGTCGGTCATTTTTCTCAAGATTACTCGAAGAAAAATTAAAAAATAATAATTTTGTAGTTCAAATCCAAAAACTAGACACTTGGTGCTACAATTAGCTTTTTTTTAATTTACTGTACGACAATTCGTCTTCAAGTTACAGCCGGTTTAAATAAAAAGTTGAAAAGTAAAAAGTTAAAACGCGTCCAGAAATTTGAGGGTAGTTATAAAGAATTCTAAAAAAAAAAAAAAAATGTGTCAAAAATTTAAATTAAAACAACACGTCGCTAAGTTTAGTACTTTTTTTTTCTGACTAAGATGAAGGTAGTTTTTAATGTTTTAAGATGAGGGTAGAATCAGAATTTGTACATCATAATATATTATGATGATCTTCTTAATCCTAACACGATTCCGTATATATGATAAATAAATATCATTATTTATTATTTATTTATCATCTAAGTAATTTCTAAGTATCTAGTATCTCATATCTAAGTAATTTATTAAATATGTTTGTATTTTGTATAAAATATGTTTGTATAGTGTTTAAAACAATTGTGTTGTAATTACGTTTGTGTAGCGTCGATGTTGTGTAAGTCCGAAACGGTGCTGGCTGAAAATCAGCGCTGCAGGTGCTTGCATCTCAGCACAATGCTGAGCCAGTGACCGTTTCACTGTTGCGAGGACACACACTCTTTTATCCACAAGTTTCTGTTTTGTTGTTTTTCTTATTTTTTTTTATTGTTGTGTCTTTGTAATCGTGAATAAAACTCTTTCTTTCTTCTTCTTCTTTCTTAAATAAATGAATAAATAAAAATTAATAAATGATATATGTAAATGTAAAATATATTATAAAATGGGTGTATTTATAAAATATTTAAAAACCATTAAAAATATACTATAATTATGGATTTTGCGTGACAAATGCCAAAGCGGCACATGAAAAGTGCGCCTAAAACTTAATCGTGGCGGAGTCAATGGTGAAAGGTAGCGACGACCATCAACTTGTACCATTCATTTTAAACTCTAATGCGTTGACGTAAAGTCGCATTTTCCTCAAACGACATAACGTTTGGTTGGTTTCAAATGACAGACGACAGAGTCGATGCTCTACTCGTAATAATATGTCACTTTTATTATGTTCCACCAAAGATAATTGATTGGTCTCGCTGGGCTCGAGTAGATAGAGTGCTATACAAAAGCGATAGCTCCGTGAATGTGGCAACTTTTTATTGTAGTGTGTGTAAAACATCGTCACTTTTTATCACTTTTTAATCAGTTTTATTATATTTTTACACAGTTTCACTCTTTCACTACGCAAACTGGCATTTTATTATGCTCAAAATTTAATAAAACATTCGGCACGTACACATCACAGACAGTTTGCGGTGTGACTGGCTCGGGTACGCCGAATTCGGCGTACTATTTTATGCCGCATTTTACAAGTACGACTACGGTATCTAGTAGAGCGCAGGGAGACCAATCATTTATCTATGTGTTCCACAATGTTCCTAGTGTTTTGTTTGTATAGTGTTCGAAATCCATATACTTGTAGTACATAAACTCGACAAATAAAGTGCTTTATCACTATCACCCTAAGATTGAACATTGTTTGTAGAATGATAAGGTCTGTTTTCCTTTGAAAATTGAAAGTGACAATTTCTATTGCTATCTTCATTAGCGATGACAACAAAGATGAATGATTAGTCTCGCTGCGCTCGACTAGATAGAGAGCTATACAAAAGCGCTATATAGCTCCGTGAATGCGGCAACTTTTTATTGTAGTGTGTGTATAAACAAAAAACATGTCACTTTTTATCACATTTTACACAGTTTCATTATATTTTTACACAGTTTCACTACATAAGCAAACTGGTATTTTATTATGCCTAAAATTTAATAAAACATTCGGTACGTACACATCACAGACAGTTTGCGGTGTGACTGGCTCGGGTACGCCGAATTCGGCGTAGTATTTTTTTGCCGCATTTTACAAGTACAACGGCGGTATCTAGTCGACTGCAGCGAGACCAATCATTTATCTATGGATATTTGTAATCGAAACTGATAAAGCACTTTTCTTGTCTGCTTTACATTGATGTTAAAAACCCAAAAAAAATTTTTTTTAGTATTAAACGTTAGCCACCTTTTTAAACAACTGTAGGACTGATAAATGTAAGACAATAAAAACTCAACCTCTGATAATGATAATGTGTATATGATAGATATGATATTGAATTATGCGAAAAAATTGAGGAATTTTATGCTGTTTTACAAAGTCATTAATTTGAATTATTTCTTATATGAAAAAATACTAAAATCATTGTCACTTGTGTGTGTATATAGAGGATAATATTTTTCATAAAGCTACTGAGCAATGCTATGAGAAGGCATATTATTATTGAGCATACGCCACTTAGTAGAATGTGTGTAGACTAATAATGCTACTAATGAGAATGCTTATTTTGAGCATGCTCAAAAACCAACAGTCGTTTTATTTTTGAGCATGCTATAGAAGGGGGCGTGCTCAGAGTAACGTCCTCCCACCACGCTTCTTCCATGCTTAATTTGAGAGACATGCTCATAAAAAGCATGCTTATAAGCTTGCTTAAAACTAGTACGCTCTGTTCTGTTCACATTTGCCAGAAATAAGCATGCTAGTTTTGAATATATTAAATAAGGGTGCGGTGCACCGACGCAATCGGTGCAAATCAAACGACTGTTGATTTTTGAGCATGCTCAAAACAAGCATGCCCATGTTAATGTTGGGATGTCTTCATTCGTTTCATTTGAAATAAAAATCGTTGACTTCAAATCTTGCGTATATTAATATAATAAAAAACGTTACATATTTAAATATTCGTCTAGAAGACAATAAAATCGTATGTATGAGATCGTATGTAATTCGTAAGTGATAATGACAAATATGACGGTGGAAGATAATCTTCATTTTTGAATGCTTTTGGCGGGTAAGCTATGTGACGTTTGGTTATTGCTTGAACACTAGCAATGTTTCGACACACACGCTACTAAGTAGCGATTGCTCAATAATAGCATGCTTTCGTGCTATTAATATCCTTAGCTTAAGAGTATACTTGAAACTAGCATGCTTGTTTCTGGCAAATGTGAACAGTTACAAAGTATGCTCGTTTTAAGCAATCTTATTAGCATCCTTTGTAGCCTTAATGCAATTGTTACTAGTGTGACAATGATTTTAGAATTATTTTTGGGATAAAAATCAATGTTGTTAAATATAATTATGTGTCCAACGTTTTTGTACAGTGTTTTTGTAAAATATAGTAATTATTATCGTTTTGGACAAAAAAAATTAAATGATTTTATGTGCATGCACTGTGACCATGTTTTGTGTATTTAAGAAGTGTACTCTTTAAAAGTGAGTCAATAAAATAGTATTTTTTCTTTCAGTATAAAAAAAACGTAGGAATTTTAAGTCCGATTGTGACGATTCAATGATCAGTTCTGATTTAAGGGATCCACGGGATGCCCATTGTAATAAAAGCATGCTATTATTTTGAGCAACATGTATGTTGCAACATTGCCAGTAATGAGCATGCTTATTTTGAACATGCTCAAAAAGGGGGCGTGTTCCGGGCGCCCCCTTCCACTTCCACGGTGCTTCCGTGCTTATTTAAGTACTATACTTGAAACAAGCATGCTCATTTCTGGCAAATTTGAACAGTTACTGAGCATGCTGGTTTTAAGCAAGCTTATAAGCCTGCTTTTTTATGAGCATTAAGGGGATGTTCAAGTATTACGTAACGCAATTTGGGGGGAGGGGGGGGGGACTTGTAAAACGTTACGATGCTTTACAAGGGACCCCGAAATCCCTCGAATGTATTGTACCGTCATTTTCATTTTGTTCTCACAAGTTGGCAACCCTTTTCATTGATAAAAATGGTCAGTTGGCAAACTTGGTCCTAAACGTAACATTTAGGAAGGGTACAGAAAAACGTTACGGCGCGATAATGGGGGGAGGGGGGGTGCAAAAATCTTCAAAAATTGCGTTACGTACTTGAACGCCCCCTAAGTACTATACTTGAAACAAGCATGCTCTTTTCTAGCAAATTTGTTACCGAGTTACTGAGCATGCTAGTATTAAGTATTAGTAGTAGTAGTATTATTATATGCTTTCTTTTTATGAGCATGTCTGTCAGTAGCCTAAAAAAGGGATAAGGATAAAAGAGCCTAAAACAGAACGGGGTCATGTATTGTCATCGCTCACCGAAACACAATATATTAGAAATATTAGACTTAATGATTTTATAAGTTTTCTTTCCTTATATAAATTTTTAGTGCATTTTTTTATACAAAATCAATATTATCTAGTCTAAGTGTTATTCCTTTTGTTTTATTATGAAATATAGATACTCTTTCTGGGCCAATGTCAACATACTATGTATATAATATTTAATTTGTATGTAAGTAAACTCGACAAATAAAGTGCTCTATCACCCTAACCCTAAGATTGAACATTGTTTGTATGTTGTGAGAATGATAAGGTCCGTTTTCCTTTGAAAATTCAAAGTGACAATTTCCATTGCCATCTTTATTAGCGATGACAAATTGTGTCAATCAGTAATCAATACCTAAGCCTAATTCAAATCTAAAGCCTTAGCGAATTTTGAAATGAATGGAATTTGTGATCGAAACTGATAAAGCACTTTTCTTGTCTGCTTTACATAGTCACTGAAATGTATATATATTTGTTAATTAATATTATGAAAAATAAGATATTATTTTTTTATTATTATCTACTTATAAGTATTTCTATTTTATAGAATTTCACCGGAAACCGTTAGTCGCCATTCAGTTATTTTATTATATAAGATGATTTTTGAAAGTTTTTGAGAAGGGATCAAAAACTATCAAAAATCATCTTACGTAATAAATGAATAATAAATAATAAATAATTGAAGAATAAATAATTCTGACATGTTCTAGCACAATTTATTTTAAAAATCGAATACTTTTTACAAACGTTTTCTTTTTAGAATGTTATTAGTGGCCAGTGTTTAAAATCACGAGTTAAAAGTCTAGTCCTAAGATTTGTTATGAAATTATTGCAGCGTACTAGTTATAAAGGCCGGCGCACAATATGGCTAAGCGCAGTCTAGATTCAAGACTAGATGCTTAGGAAAATGTGTTTAGTGTTATTTGATTTTGGATTTTATTTCAAAGTGATCAAGGTGCATAATAGATTGACAGTGAAATTTTTTAACGCTTATGGCGATATGTGCGCCGGCCCTAATGTTGAATGAATTAAATTTTCTATGTGTATTGTTAATAAAGTGTTTAATCGTTTGTATGTGTTTTTATTTAAACATTTACAAGAAAAATACACAATTTAGACTCGTATTTATATTTCTAAAAAAAAAAGAGAGATAAGGTGTAGATATTAGCCAGCTGAAGTAAGCTGGCCTCAGCTTGTAGAACTGGCAATGAGCAGGCCTTAGCCTTATAGAATTAGCCAGCTGAAGTAAGCTGGCCTCAGCTTGTAGAACTGGCAATGAGCAGGCCTTAGCCTTATAGCATAATCCAGCTGCTGAAGTAAGCTGGCCTCAGCTTGTAGAACTGACAATGAGCAGGCCTTAGCCTTACAAGAATTAGCCAGCTGAAATGGGCATGCCACAGCTTGTAAGATTGGCAATGAACAAGCCTTATAGCTTTATACAATTAGCCAGCTGAAGTGTAGCAGGCCCACTGCCATACATAATAGGATAAATTTATATTAAATAAAAACACAAAACTTAAAGTAATCGTTTATTTTTCACAAAATTACTTGATCTTACGTTAGATACAGGAAATACTTAAATCGATAATTACAGCTAATATTGCACATTACATCTTTCTCATACTCCAACCGGTTTTAGAATGTATTATACATTGCTCCGAAAAGATCCGTCAAAGTATTTTTAATTTTCGAACTCCCTTTAAACTGGAAGATGCGGTGTACTGTGTGTGTACAGTACCTCTACCATGAGTTATAATGACCGCACTCGTTAGCGAGATCGTAAAACGTTTATATGAAAAACTGTCAGCTGTCAATGTCAAACTGACAACATCTTCTGTCGGCCACATACTATTATAATTAAATGGTTTTTTTTACATTCGCTTCTTACGTTAACGCTGCTACTAGATATTTATATAAAATTATTATTGTTATATTATTTTTTATTTAATACAGAATACGAGTATATCATCTATATACAAAAAAATAATGATGTTCGCTTGTTTCAACTCTTTAACCACTTGGTTTTGTAAGAGTTGTCGTGCCCCTGGCGCCTGACTCGTAATTTTTTAAATTTTTTTAAGAAATTATTTAAAAATAAACATTATACAAGTAGAGGAATTTGTCGTGTATTGTCGTGGGCAGATCGTAATGTATGAAATGAAAAATCTTTCACCAAAAGTTAAAAATAGGTGCGACGAGGAGCGGAGCGAAGCAAAACGAGGAGCGTGTTAGGTTTACATGGAAATAAATTTGGGGAGCCGAGCGAAGCGGAGCGGAGTGAGGCGACCCTCTCATTTTTAACAGAAATATGATCTGCCCAGGAATATCATGATATGCCCAATTCTACGATGTGCCGACAACATATATATCCGGCTCTGGCGAAATTGACACGAAAATAATTTTCGGATAAATCCGACTCTGGCGGCTGAAGGGTTAAAACAGCAAATCTCCGAAATTTTGCATGCACGTAGCAGTGGTATGGAAATCTTTTATCTAGATAATTATAGATACTTTTTTCAGGGATTATCTAAACTAAGATTATTATTATTTAATTATATTGGAAGAATTACTGAGGGCCTAGTGCGAGTTTTACTCTATCAAACTCATCGATCGCGTAAACGTCAATTTGTGTGGGACTGAAGCAGTGCTACACTTTTGCCACCAGGGCCTTTAGACAAGTGGCATTTCGCTCCGTAGCGATTCGATTCGAAAGAATAAAATGTATGGGATGTGTCACGTGATTTAGCGACGGCATATGTCAATCCAATACATTTTTTTGTTAACGAACTTCGTTATCGTTTTTACAATGTCACTTTGTCTAGGCCCCCAGGTGACGCTGCTCCATTCCCATACAAATTGACATTTACGCGTTCGACGCGTTTGATAGAGTAAAACTCACTCTAGGCCCTCTGTTTGCTTTTTATATTTGCACACCGCTAACCGCTAATCGATTAATATGTGGACACTATAAAAACCATAAGAGACTAAAATATTCAACCCTTACAAAAATATATGAGCAATACTTATAATAATAATATATTGAATAAATGTTTGCAATACCTAAAAAAAAAGGGCGTGTACAGTCACGGGCAAAGTTAGTTTGTTTCATTTCGTGGAAGTTAAATAGGCGGGATCTTAGATTAATGATTTGTCGCGTTGCGCTCGACTAGGTACTGCGCTATCTAAATTTTTGAAAGTATCAAATATTTTTTGTAATCTACATACCACAAGGCTATGTTTTTTTACAAATAATTTAAGTGTAAAAAAATTGAAAGGGAGTTTAAGTGGATTGAAATTGAATAGAACATGATTGAAGGGTTGTTGAACATGATTGAAGGATTGAATTGAAGGGATTGAGACAGATAGAGACTGTTTTACGAGTCGTAATGTCCTAAGTGATTGATATGGTGGTAGTATCGTCTGTTCTGATAGTCGGCCGTCTGCTGTGGTGTTGTCACTGGAGTTTGTAAGTACTGCGGGTACATGACACCTCCGTACAACTGAGAGAGGACGTCATAGGGAGGATGAGAGGGTGGCGGTGAGCGAGGAGGTCGAGGAGTCGCAGCCATGCTGAACAGGGCCTCAGGGTCGCAGACGAACTTGTAAACGTAGCGTTCTCCTGTAAAAGAAGATTACTTTTTATGTGTTTGTTAACAACAATTGTCAACAAACATTTTGACGTAACGTATGGTCTAGTGGCTAGTAAACCGAGCTGTTAACCAAACGGTCGCGGGTTCGAATCCCGCTAGGGGCAAATGTTTATGTTAACATTTTACCTTTGCACCTGAGTCATGGATGTTTGTATCTATAATATGTATGTATTTACAAAAAAAGTAATCTATGTAGTATATCAACTGTCTGGTATCCATAATACAACCATTAGATGCTTACTGTGAAAAGGGTGCTGTGTAGAATGGATATTAAAAAAAACCACAATATGTTGGCTATAATAATAGGTATTATGAAGAGGAAAGGTTTGTTTGTTTGTTTGTTTGCGTTGAATGGGCTCCGAAACTACTGGACCGATTTAAAAAATTCACTCACTGTTGGGAAGCCAGATTATCAGCGAGTAACATAAGCTATTATATAAGCTAGCTAATATTTTGAGGCAATTTTACTACGCATTGCAGCGCCATCTAACAATCTAATCATAGAACGATAACACAACGCCATCTAACGTCGAAGAATTGTATTTCTTGGATGACGCTAACGTTATTTCGCTAGTTCAGTGTTTTATTCTCTACAGTACAGGGGCGTTGTGGCCTAAAGAAGTTTTCACATCAAAAATTTAGAAAAAACTAACCTGCTACTTTCTGCATAATGCCCTTCTCGTAGTAATAGCGAAGCGATCGCGATAACTTGTCGTAATTCATTGCCGGACGATTCTTCTGTGCTCCCCAACGTCGTGCGACCTGTAAAATTAATGGTATGTACAAACTGTTATATTAATTTAAAATTATAAACTAAGCCCCGCCGACATTCTATTGTGACCATTCTAATGACTAAAATTATTTGTTTATTGACACACTCTTGCTATCTAGGTTTTGTAAAGGCTGCCCGTAGGCGTGTTTCCGTTTCCACGTTCAGTAGGAGGAAGCGCTGGACTGAAATCAGCAAGGGTTTGTAATAGCATTTCGCTCAACAAAACCTTGTTGATTTCGAGGAACTGAGGAGCGAATTCAACTAGGAAATGTAATCATCGAACGCGTATAATACGTTAACAAACCTAATGCCTAATTATTTTAAGCTAAAACAATATTTTTTACAATTAACCACAGATAAGAAATATAATTTTTATCAGCTAAGTTAACTTTTATTGTAGATTGAATTATAAATTTTAAAATTCTAAAGTAATTATTGAAGAACCGAAGTGTTGCGTGAACGTCAACAAAAGGTTTTATTCAAGCCTAATAGGAATAATTAAGTATGTGTATGTTTAGTATGTGAAACGGCTAAAAAACTGAAAGACTCACTGACCGAATAGTACTAATAGAACTATTAAAGAGAACTATCAAACGAACGTTATTGCCGTCCAATAAAAGGAAGCGAAGTGTTGAAATCAACAAGGGTTTGTAAACGTATTATACGCGTTCAATGATTACATTTCCTAGTTGAATTCGCTCCTCAGCATACGGTACAGAACCGTGCCCGGTGCCCGCGACTTCGTCCGCATTCTGGATAAAAGGTACCCTAAGTATGTCCTTTCTGGTGTCCCAGACAACGTGTATGCAAAATTTCATGGTGATCGGTTCAGTAGTTTTTGCGTGAAAGAGTTATAAACATCCATACATCCATACAAACTTTCGCATTTATAATATTAGTACGGAAGTACGGATTACTTACTTCTTCAGGTTCGTGCAATTTGAATTCGAGTCCTCTTCCAGTCCATGCCACGCATCTGGCACCTTCCGCCAACAGAGACACCAAGAATTGCCATAACTGCAAAGCACCACGGCGACCGCCACCTGTCGGCAAAACAAAAAAATATTCTATTTTCAACAGTGAACATTATGAGCAGTCACTAAGAAGCCCTTCTGGCGGCAGTAACCACGCCCTTACAGAAACCTTGAAAATAACATAGCAAGTGTGCGGTTGGTTGTGTTTCGTTAAGTGAGTAAGGGATGCCAGAGCCTACATTACCCTATCCCTCCTTATCCCTTACACCCTTAATCCTTCTATGGTTCACAGCGCACTTACAGCACCTATGGCGTCGCTTGTGTTATAGGCGACGGTAACCACTTTACCATCAGGTAGACCGTTGGCCTGCCAAATGATATACATAAAACGGAATTTTCGCCCACAAAGTACCAGGCATACATGAACACTAAGATGTAAGAACAATAAAGACATGAAGGCTCTAGAGAGAAGTGTAGTTGGCACACTGCGTTTCGCAGTCACTTGGGCTGCCAGTCTGGTGGCAGTAAGCACCCCCTTACAGAAGACCATTATGAAAATAACAGCACATGTGCTGTTGTGTTTCGGTGAGTGAGTAAGGAATGCCAACGACCATTTTCATATCCTTTGCATTTTATATATTTGAAGTACATTTAAACTGTTGAACTAACAGCAAATGTGCTGTTCTGTTTCGGTGAGTGAGTAAGAGATGACAACGACCATTTTCATATCCCTTCCATTTTTTATATTTGAAGTACATTTAGAAGTAAAGTTGAACTAACAGCACATGTGCTGTTGTGTTTCGATGAGTGAGTAAGGGATGCCACCGTTCATTTTCATATCCTTTCCATTTTTTTATTTGAAGTACATTTAGAAGTGAAGTTGAACTAAGCACATGAGCTGTTCTATTTCGCTGAGTAAGAGATGGCAGAGCCTATTTCTCTATCCCTCCCTAAATACCTTATCCTTAATTCTGCTGATGTTGGCAGCAGTTCGTTTTTTAGTGGACTTCTACGAGTGGTGATTACTGGGCAGGCGCTCTGTCCAGTAGACAGCCAGTGTCAATCAGACGATTAGTAGCACATGTGCTGTTTTATCTATACTAATATTATAAAGCTGAAGAGTTTGTTTGTTTGTTTGAACGCGCTAATCTCAGGAACTAGTAGTTCGAATTGAAAAATTCTTTTTGTGTTGGATAGATCATTTATCGAGGAAGGCTTTAGGCTATATAATATCACGTTGCGACTAATAGGAGAGAAGAAACAGTCGAAAATGTGGAAAAAACGGGGAAAATTAATCATCTTTGAGGGCTTCCGTTGCGTGCGCTGCGAAAACCGTTCGAGATACCCAAATTATTCCCAAAATAACTATTCCACGCGGACGAAGTCGCGAGCACCAGCTAAGTAGTACTTTTATAAGAATGCAAAAGCTCACCTGCATGTGTTGTCGTTACATGTTGATGCGGCGATGACGCTTCGGCCCTTGAAGGTCCACTGAGGTTAGCTCCATTACCATTACCTGATCCACTACAGAGTGTACTGCTCACTGGAATCATGAGTATTATTATATTGCTAACTACTTAGTTGATTTTTAAAAATTAAGTTAAGAAGCCTAAATAACTCCTCATAATATCAGCTATCTGCCAGTTAGTCTCGTCAAAATCAGTCCAGCAGTTTTGGAGATTTTATTTTATTTTATTTTATTTTTATTAAGGGTTCCTCTGACACAGGTTAGAGATCTTGTATAGCTGGCAGTGTAACAGCATAGTAGTGTTTTTTAATCTGGGTTTGGGAGCACGTCTACACATACGGTACAGAGTACTGATCAGCCACTTTTTTTTATATATGTAACTAGCTAGTGCCCGCGACTTCGTCCTCGTTCTGGATGAAAGGTACCCTATGTCTGCAAAATTTCATCGTTATAATATTGGTAGGTACTGATGTAGCAAGCAGCGCCATCTAGGGAATTCTGTTGGAAACAATGTAGCACTCTACTTCTAATAGTGAAGAAAGGTTGTCATAGTTGCACAGTGTTTTGACAGATGGCGCTACATGATTAGTTTACAAAAGTGAAGCTGCTGCCCGCGACCTAGCCCGCGTAACTTTATAAATTATATACTAAAACCTTCCTCGAGAACCACTCTATCCATTAGTGAAAACCGCATTAAATCTGTTGCGTAGTTTTAAATATCTAAGCAGGATCTAAACGGTTCTAGCGAGACCGTTATGTGTTGTGGGCTCTTTGGAACCTACTTAATGCGTTGACCCTACCTCGACTCGACCTACCGACCTCTGAGACTGAGGTTAAAAACTAACAGTAGATGGGAGTGGTCGTGGGAACGTTATATATGAACACGACATCCGACAGCGTTGACCCTGCCGGGATTTGAACCCGCAACCTTTGAGACAGATATAATAGCAAACTAACCAATTTTCTCATCCCAATGCTGTTGTTCTGCTGTACTGGTAACAGTTTCTTCGCGAACTTCTTCCGGGGGAACTTCTGCACCGCATTTCCCATATGTAGTACATCTGTAGAATAATTTATTTATTTATTTATTAATTAAAAATAGTCAAAGTAACAATTTAAAACGATAACGAAACGATAACGAATTACGAAAACAATAAAATGTATAGGATTGACATATGTATTATTATATGCCGTCGCTAAATCACGTGATACGTCCCATACATTCTTTCGAACTTCGAAATTTTTAAATATTCACACATTCCACACAGCACCATCTAGTTCCAAAGTAAGCAACTTAATGCTTGTATTATGGATACCAGACAGTTGATATATTACATACATTACTTTTTTTGTAAATACATACACATTATAAATACAAAACATCCATGACTCAGGTGCAAATGTAAATGTTAACACATAAACATTTGCCCCTAGCGGGATTCGAACCCGCGACCGCTTGGTTAACAGCTAGGGTTACTAGCCACTAGACGAAACGTTTTTAAAAATACTAAGGCCCCAGGGTCATCCTCAAGATTTCGATTGTATAGAAAGAATCTTACCTGAGAGCTTGAAACTCTCTATACTCTGTTCTTGGCTCGACATCGGTTTGACCTTCCCCTTTGCAACTGAAATTATTAATATTATTAATTGAAAATAATAATAATAACTACTATAAATACTACTCGTTATTATCTCTAGTTATCTCTGCACCTCGCGTCGATAATTTCCTACAGTAGGCCGAGTGCCGACGCCTTTGATGTTGGGCGATACCGCCTCCTGTGTAGGTATTTAAAAATTACGGAAGGGTTGACACAAATTAAGTAATATAAAATGTGCTTAAGTACCTTTCTTCATCGTGCGGAAATTGATGAAAGCTTAGTTCTTTATTTATGCGAGATAAAGATTTGCACGCACTTACAGCATATGCCGTATGCACCATTTTGATTTATATAATAAATTAAAATCTGAAAGACGCGATAGCCCTAGAATATTTATCCCAAGCTACTAAGAACGACGAAGTGTGCAGCTGGGGCACGTCCCACGCGCGCCTCGTCCCTCACGCCCCGCACGATTGCCCTGTCTAGACGTCTCCGTCGGCCTACTGTGAAATAAGTATGCTGTGATATTAGCATCATATTGTCTGACTCTCAGGTACCTACAATGTGCGAAAAAGACTAATAATGCGACTAATAATAATAGATAATAATACCTTTCACCAACTACAAATAAAGTGTTGATTATTTACTTTTAGAATTTTTTTTATGTTTTATTAAATTATGCACTCGGTTTAACGCATCCTTCGATAGGTGATTTTTTTTTAATTATTTTCTCTTTAATCTTTGGGACTTTTACCGTACAGACAAAGGTCTGTACGGAATTATTTCCGGTGATAGGTGACTTTAAATGACGGTTAGCCTACTTGACAGTTGGTGAAAGAGGCCCTAAGACTAGTTAATAAAAAGACAAAAACATAAGTTAGTATTGAAATAAACAAAAATTTTAATTATTTAAAACAAAATTTTTTATTAATTTATTTATAATTTTTTATTTATTTATTAAATATTTATTATTTATTTAATTTATTTATTTAATCAGGGACATCCCATTCCTGCAATGTGCAGAATTAACTCGCGCTTGTAGTAGTATCATCACAGCATACTTATTTCGTACAGTAGGCCGACGCCTTTGAAGTTGGGCGATACCGCCGCCTGTGTAGGTATTTACAAAAGTACGGAAGGGTTGTCACAAATTGAAAAGTTGGCAGGTAGGTCTTTTACTACCTGCCATGTTGTCGATTCGATTTATGGATTCGAAATTTATTGACATTGGTAATATAAAATGTTTCATCGTGCGGAAATTGATGAAATCTTAGTTCTTTATTTATGCGAGATAAAGATTTGCACGCACTTAAGCACATACCGTATGCACCACATTGATTTATATAATAAATTAAAATCTGAAAGACGCGATAGCCCTAGAAAATTTGTCCCAAGCTACTAAGAACGACGAAGTATGCAGCCGGGGCTCGTCCCCCTCACGCCCCGCACGATTGCCCTGTCTAGACGTCTCCGTCGGCCTACTGTACGAAATTCTGTATGCTGTGGTGTCGTGGTAGTATCAATAAATGTGCAGATTCCAAATTACTCTGTTTGCGGCGCATCTGCATGTGTGTGCCGATGCGCAGGCGCATACAACGTGTGACCCTGCGTTTCATATGCTGCTAGCGTCTCACGTCTTGCCGGACAAGGTGCTGGGTGAGGCTCTCTGTAAAGTTTAAACAATATAAATCTATACTAATATAAAAAGCTGAAGAGTTTGTTTGTTTGTTTGTTTGTTTGAACGCGTTAATCTCAGGAACTAGTAGGTTCGAATTGAAAAATTCTTTTTGTGTACGATAGTCCATTTATCGAGGAAGGCTCTAGGCTATATAACATTTTGAACGCGGACGAAGTCGCGGGCAACAGCTAGTAAATAATAAATATCTTGACACATTCTACACAGCACCATCTAGTTACACAGTAAGCAACTAATGCTTGTATTATGGATACCAGACAGTTGATATACAACATGGATTACTTTTTTTGTTACATACATATTATAAATACAAACATCCATGACTCAGGTACAAAGGTAAATGTTACACATAAACATTTGCCCCTAGCGGGATTCGAACCCGCGACCGCTTGGTTAACAGCTAGGATTACTAGCCACTAGACCAAACGTGTCCTATTGTAAATATAATGTAACTCATTACACATGGTTTTGTAACTCATTGTCATTATATATAGTTCGCAAGTCACAATTTTTGTGTAACACTTTACCTGTGTTGGTAATGAAGGCTCCAAGGGAGCGCAAAAGGCTGTTGGGCCATCCTCACCCCGCACCGTACCCCCCGCACGTCTCGCTCATGATTTTATCTGAAACAATATGTAGGGTACATAAGGTTCTTTAATCTCACGAAAGAAAACTTGCATACAACAAAAAAAATACAACAAGACTAACTTAAATATTAGCCTTAATCTAGATTTAAATAAAGGGAACCTACTATCGAATATATCAAGACGCACCTCGGATCCAATCACCATGTCATTATAAGTACGACACATCCTAACCAGGGTATTGTAATATGATGTGCTGTTCCTATATGCCTGGATGGAAAAGGGACCCGAGTGGGGAGAGCGTGACCTATATTTAGTTTTAATCCTGATCTCGGAGAGTAGATTCAAACAATCCCAGGACGAGTGCAAAATTTAAAAATATTATAAATGCGAAAGTTTGAATGGATGTATGGATGTTTGTAACTCTTTCACGCAAAAACTACTGAACCGAACATGTATGCGAAATCATAAAATTTTGCATACACGTTGTCTGGGACACCAGAAAGGACATATAGGGTACTTTTCATCCAGAACGCGGACGAAGTCGCGGGCACCAACTAGTTCTTTATAATGCACACTGCCAAGTTTTGGAACTCCCTAGCTCCGATAACCCTATGGTTTTGGTATTTCCGAGCTCATATATAACTCCATCAAATCTTTTTCAAAGTTCGAGTGAATAGGCATCTTTTGTGTGAGCTCGTCTTAGCTACATAGCTGGTTGGTCAAGAGCAAACCCATCTCTAAATAAAAAAAAATAACAAAATTAACCCTCTCACACTCAGAGGGTGGTTACTTGGAGCCAGATGGGCTGCATAACTGCAATACGCAGTGTAGGGTCTGTGCGGAAAGAGAAGCGACGTAATTGAGGGCGCAACTGTGCTTTGACGACACGTTTGGTCTAGTGGCTAGTGACCCTAGCTGTTAACCAAGCGGTCGCGGGTTCGAATCCCGCTAGGGGCAAATGTTTTATGTGTTAACATTTACCTTTGCACCTGAGTCATGGATGTTTTGTATTTATAATATGTATGTATTTACAAAAAAAAAAAGTAATGTATGTAATATATCAACTGTTTGGTATCCATAATACAAGCATTAAGTTGCTTACTTTGGAACTAGATGGTGCTGTGTGGAATGTGTGAATATATAATATATATATATAATTATCGTATTTGTTACCAGCTAGTTATTTATATTTATGTGAAGCTACGTTTTCACTTCTTACGTGAGTCAAACGACATATTGTATTTTTTTTCTGCATAATATTACGAACAAGATGACGTGTCGATATAGCTACCCACTTATTGCACCTTCGATAATAAGATTCAGACTAAGAGATGGGGTCCCGCAAATCGACTGACTATCTTCGGATCTAATTACTTTGGTTCGCAGCGGGACATCCGTCGCGGCGGGGTGACTCGCTTGACGCTTTTACTTCATTTTCCTTGCGTTTTCCTCGTTTTATAAAACTCTATCGAAACTAACTTAGTCATCTATTCCTACTCAATTATCTGATGGGTTTAGTTTCGGAAGTGTTTTGCTGCTCATAAGATTTTGTATTGTATTGTATTGTATTTTGCTGCTCATGGAAAAATACACGGAGAAAAAATTTGAAATTTCATTAATTTACTCACTGAACTGTATTATATAATATAGGTATATATTACATATTACAGTTAATATGTATTAATATGTATATAATATGTAATACAGTTCAGCGTAATACATATTAATGCGTATTTTTATTCCATAATAGCTGCTGCCCGCGACTTCGCTCGCGTAACTTTGTAAATTATTTACTAAAACCTTCCTCGAGAACCACTCTATCCATTAGTGAAAACTGCATTAAAATCCGTTGCGTATTTTTAAAGATCTAAGCATACATACGGACAGACAGACAGGCGCGGCGGAGTACTTTGTTTTATAATATGTATCTAGTGATAGTGATACCACAGCATACTATAAGTATTCTGTGGTGATACGCAAGGAGGATAGATATATGTACTCGGAATTTTAGTTCCAATTACTGTCGCTCCATTAGCCACTAGCCTACATACAGCGCCAAAATGGCGTTTTTCAAATATGCATAAAAATAATTTGACAGCAGCCTGTCCACTGGTCAGGTCGAGGCCTACAATATGCTTCAATATACAATACAGTAGAACGTCGATTATCCGAACGTCGATTAACCGAACGACCGCTTAACCGAACTGCTTGTTCTCGCTCGGCTCGCCATCCCTAACTAATGTGATGCTCAGATTCAGGTTACCATACCTGGCTCAAACCAACAGTCGAAGACTGGTCCTTGTCTAATCTAGATCTGAACCCCTTACATTACAAATTATGGTCAGTTTTAGAGGACATGGGGTGCTCTACTTAAATGACACGCCGACGTTGTCTCTTAAGAAATTTCTGGAGCAAGCAGTGGCTAAGTTTCCCATGGAAACAGTGCGTGAATCCATAGATTTGTGGTCAATCAGAATAAATATTGGCTTCTATCAATAACAAAGCTAAAGATGGCCATTTTGAATAGAATTATTTATTATTATTTTTGCTGACACTTCAATTAATATGTATAAATTTTATTAAGATTACTTTATGTATTTCATAAAAAAAAATAGGAGAACTTATGGCTGGACTAGGTATAATTTGATTTATACAACCTATCTCTCTCTCGCATAAAGTAGGTACTAAACGAGATTTATATTGTAAATGTGTTTTTATTGGTACATAAATGCATAAAAGTAAAGACATAATTATATAAATCGATTATCCGAATAAATCGGTTTTCCGAACACCTATGTCTCCCAATTAGTTCGGATAATCGACGCTCTACTGTACTTACAATAAATAGTTACATTTATTAAATTATTTAATTACATATTCGTTCGTTCGTATTTATCAAAAATATTTATTTATCGTTCGTAAGAAGTTAAACTACAGTCGTGCGTCGGAGCTGACACGTGAAACACACACTATTTTTTTAATGTTGACGACACGTTTGGTCTAGTGGCTAGTAACCCTAGCTGTTAACCAAGCGGTCGCGGGTTCGAATCCCGCTAGGGGCAAATGTTTATGTGTTAACATTTTACCTTTGCACCTGAGTCATGGATGTTTTGTATTTATAATGTGTATGTATTTACAAAAAAAAAGTAATGTATGTAGTATATCAACTGTCTGGTATCCATAATACAAGCATTAAGTTGCTTACTTTGGAACTAGATGGTGCTGTGTGGAATGTGTGAATATTTATATTATATTTATTCTTAACGCGGACGAAGTCGCGTACAAATACTAGCTTATTTCATAAAACGCATAGATAATGAATACGCTTGAGTAAAGTAAGTACTTAGGCCTATCTATTTTCTTTATTTGTAAATCATGCGCTACATTGGAAAGAGATATTTTCTTATTCATATTCAAAACATTTCCATCCGAAAACCGCCTCAGGTGAAGATTTGATTAAATTTAAAAAAGGTGATATATATATTTTTATTTTTTTTTTTCGAAAAAACTCCCGCTTTCTTCGCGATTAATATGCGCGTCTGGTAGTCGCGCGGTTGAACGACAATAACCTCGTGATTGATTCGTTCAACAATATCCGGCTTAGAGGGAGGGCTACGTATAGAATTTGCGTACCTTTTGATTGCATGCACAAGGTCGCTAACTATTACAGGGCCCTAATTCTGTATGGCAACTACTCTTAATAAGACAAGGCAAGATACGTTAATGTTATTCCTTGTCTTGTTATGAAATTCTTATGTCGATTTTGATGAAATTTTGTGTGCCAGACCTACCCGATAAGGGTAGGTCTGAGAATCGGCCAACGTCTATTTTTCATACCCCTAAATGTTAAGGTGGACCACACCCGTTTGCCGTTGACACGTTTGCCGGGTCAGCTAGTTATAATAATAAATATCTTCACACATTCCACACAGCACCATCTAGTTCCACACTAAGCAACTAATGCTTGTATTTTGGATACCAGACAGTAATTGATATACATATACTATCAAGATTAGATTAGATAATCATAGATTACTTTTTTGTAAAAATCTCAAACATCCATACTTGTATGGATGTATGGATGTTTGTAACTCTTTCACGCAAAAACTACTGAACCGATCATCATGAAATTTTGCATACACGTTGTCTGGGACACCAGAAAGGACATAGGGTAGCTTTCACCCACAAAAAAAGTACTGTTCCCGAGGGATTATCTAAAATTAAGGAAACTAACGCCTGGCTAAGTATAATAGCAATAGTCAGGCGATATATTGCTTTTTCAACGCGGACGAAGTCGCTGGCACCAACTAGTAATTATTATAATTATTATACATGACATGACTTAGGTACAAAGGTAAATGTTAACACATAAATATTTGCCCCTAGCGGGATTCGAACCCGTGACCATTTGGTTAACAGCTTAGGGTTACTAGCCACTAGACCAAACGTCTCGTTCGTCTATAGCTAGTCTATAGTTATAAAAACGTGTATAGTTTTTATAGTTCTCAATTGATTCTATAGTAGACTTGCCGAAGCGCTTCTTCGACAAATGAGTATTGCAAACTTGAAAATTACTTGAATATAACTTTATTTCTAAAGTAATATTGCGAGTGGTTACGACTAGTGATGTGCCGGATATCCGTATCCGTGGATATCCGATACAGAAGAAAGATCCGTATCCGTATCCGTTACTTTTTGGCGGATCTTTTTACGGATTTTTTACCTTATTAATTTTTAGCTGAAATCAATCATCAATACTAATAATACTAATAATACATACATATGTATGTATGTATGTATGTATTGTATGTATTATGACGTGTGTATGTATGTATGTATATTATTCCATAACTCTTAAACGAATTAACTGACATTCATGAAACTTGGTAGATAAACATTTAGACGTACGGGACACAGGATAGGCTATTAAATTCCATTCAAAATTATTTTTTATTTCTTAAAATTAAACATTTGCGGTCTTACTACAAAAACATTAAACACACTTTAATCAGGCTTAAAACACGTGTTAAAAAAAACTTTACTACAAAAGAGTGTCTAGGCATTGTTTAGGGTTTAACAATGCTTGAGCATTATTTAAATTTAACCACCGCCATATGCTAGTTTAACGAGTGTCTATCACTAGATAGACACTCGTTAAACTAGCGGCCTCTCTTCCTCTGACGTATTGTGTCAAATTTCGTTTTGCGTATACTTAATAGTTAATATTAAAGATTTCTTTTGATTTTATAAATGAGTATGGATATTTTAAATTTAATTGACATGGAGGATATCTATTACATGGATAATTTTTGAGATAGAATACGTCGTGAGAGAATTAATCCATTCGAATATATAACTTTGGTAACAAGATTATTTATTTAATAATAATAATAATAATAATAATAATAATAATAATTTATTTGCTGAATATAGGTAATTACAATGGTTTTACAATGAATTAGGCTCGCTACATTCTACCCTTTGGGGTGTGCAAATTTTTTTTTTTTTTTGAACATTACATAACAAAATAAAATTAATCACAACTATCCACTAAGTTATCAGACATATAATCTTTTAAATCGTAGTAACATTTATCAACTAGTAATTCTTTCATTTTTTTCTTAAATAAATTAATATTGAGTTCCTTAATTTTGTTCGGAATCTTGTTAAAAATGACTGGTGCTAGACAAAAAACACTTTTGTGCATAAGAGCTGTATGTGCTTTACGAATACACAGTCTATTTGGATCTCTTTGAGCTCTTTTACTATGCTCTGAAACTCGTCTAAATAAGGTAGGGTTCGCTTTGACATATACTACAACCTCATAAATAAAAAGTGAAGGTAGTGTTAGTATTTTATGTTTTTTAAAATAGGGCATACAACTGTCTGTTACTTTTAATTTAAACATTGCTCTAATACATCTTTTTTGTGCTTTAAAAATAAAAATTTTATTAGTCGAGTTTCCCCAGAACAGAAGTCCATATCTGAGCATAGATTCGACAAGGCCGTAATATGCCAATAAAATAGCTTCAATCCTTACAGTTTTTGATAATTCATGAAGGGCATAGGCTTGTTTACTTAGTTTTTTTCTGAGACTATCAATATGGGATTTCCAATTTAATTTACTGTCTATTTCTAGGCCTAAAAATCTTGTTGTGTTAATATCTTTTACAGTTTGATCTTCATAATGTATGTTTAAATATGGTTTAGCATGTTCCCTTTGACTAAAATGCATGATATTTGTTTTAAGCAAATTAATTTTTAAATTATTGTTATTAAGCCAAAATATAATCTTTCTTAAAGCAGCATTAATATCATCATTATATGTATCTTTGTCTCTGCATTTTATTATCATTGTGCTATCATCGGCAAAAAGACACATAGGATGATCAACAGTTCTCGGGAGATCATTTATGTATGCTATGAATAATAATGGTCCCAAAACACTACCTTGTGGAACTCCGTATTTCAGAGTACGTTCATTAGATAGAAATGTTTCATGTGATTTATTATCTCTGTTTATTCGGCTAATTTCAGTAATTTGTTTCCTGTTGTATAGGTATGATTTTATTAAACTTAGTACATTACCTCTTATACCATAACTTTCGAGTTTTTCAAGAAGAATTACATGGTCTACATGATCAAACGCTTGCGTCATATCCATATATACAGCACATATTTGAGATTTAGTGTCTACATTTGTCATAATTATATCTAAGAATTTAAAAATTGCCTCATTTATTGTTTTATTTTTTCTGTATCCATGTTGTTCATTTGTTAATATATTAAACTTTTCCATATAATTACTTATTTCTTTGTAAATGTACTTTTCAAAAATTTTTGAGAAAACAGAGATCCGTGCTATAGGTCTATAATTTACCAAATGCCCTTTGTCACCTTTATTTTTATAAATTGGTGTTATAATAGCAGTCTTCAATTTTTCTGGATACATCCCCTCAAAAATGCAAAGATTAACTATATGACTTAGATGACCCGCTATATTTTTTATTGTGTATTTTACTACTTTTGTAACAATTCCATCCCAACCAACACTATTAGTATTCTTTAAGGTTTTGACTATATTATTTATGTCTATTGGCGTACAAGGACTTAAAAACATTGAGTTATTTCTTATAATTATGTTGGAATTTGCATGTTTAGTATTTGAGGGCTTAATTTTATCCACAAAATAATCATTGAAAATGTTACACATCATTGCTGGATCAGATACTATTTTGTTTTCCTGATTAATTTCCGTAATAGTTTCTCTGGGTCTTTAAAATCTTTAATAAAGGATGATCTACCATGTGATGCTAGAGGTGGATCCTCAAATAAAAAATTTATTTAACAATTTTAACAAATCAAACTACATTAGACCACATTTGACAATTACGTCAGTGTTAGTTACGTTCCATTATGCTCAATATTTTTTGGTATTACGAAATTTTATAAATAATCTAACGTATTTGTTGTAATTTATTACTTATTCCAATCTTATAATTTGCTGATATCATTAATATAGTCCGTAATAATAGCTTGTGAAAACCAAAATTCATCATTATACGCCTATCAGATCTGCGTAAAATGAAAACGACATGAATGCAGGGCGAGTGACTGAATGAATGTTTGCCAAGGTTGCCATAATTCAATAACATTCACGTACTTTAACACTGTCTACCGAAACAAGCACTAAATAAGGTTTTGTGGTAGGGACATTTTAAACGCTCGCTGACCAATGCTTAAATGCTTAATGCTTGTCTAACTAAGCATGTGTTTGAACAGTGCTTACTGAATCTTTTGTAGTAAGACCGTTGGCATCTTTATAATGCAAGCGTCAAGTTGCGGGCGTCAACTATAGTTTCAAGGTCAAGAAGAAAGAAGGTTCCGTATCCGTATCCGCGGATCTGCATTTTTAACGATCCGGCACATCACTAGTTACGACCGAGCTTTGACGGCGGAAGTCGGAGGATGCAGAGATCATTTCCTGTCGCGGCGGGACGTCTCCATCTCCAGCTTCAGTCTCTTGTACTTGTAACAAATTGTATTTTGTCATTTTTGATTCATCTCCCAGTAATTACATGTCGCGTAAGTCTTGAAGATCATCTTCGTTGTAGCTCATCTTGTCACAAAGTGATGTACAGTTAGAGAGAAAAAAAATGTGTGTGTGTGTGTCAGCTCCGACACGCGACTTGTGTTTACTCCTTACGAACGATTATAAAATTTAAATTTTCACAATTCGAACACGCCGAAAGAACAAAGTTGTTCTTTTTTAAATAAGTAATGTTGTGTAAATGGTAGATGGCGCAAATATATCTGAAACTTTAGATATTCTAATATATTCAACAAAATAGAATGTAACTATAAATAAATGATTGGTCTCGCTGCGCTCGACTAGATACCGCCGTCGTACTTGTAAAATGCGGCATAAAATAGTACGCCGAATTCGGCGTACCCGAGCCAGTACCACTGCAACCTGTCTGTGATTTGTACGTGCCGAATGTTTTATTAAATTTTAGGCATAATAAAATACCAGTTTGCGTAGTTAAACTGTGTAAAAATATAATAAAACTTGGTAAAAAGTGATAAAAAGTGAGGATTTTTTACACACACTACAATAAAAAGTTGCCACATTTTTGGAGCTCTTGCTTTTGTATAGTGCTCTATCTAGTCGAGCGCAGCGAGACCAATCAATTATCTTTGTATAAAGCATAATATAACACATTCGTGTAACCCTATTATATGTTCACACGGAGACATGAATTCTTAAACCGGAAATAGGTCAAAAATAGGTGCGACGAGGAGCGAAGCGAAGCAAAGCGAGGAGGAGCGTATTAGTTTCACGTGGAAATAAATTTGTGGAGCCTCACTCCGCTCCGCTTCGCTCAGCTCCCTTCTCAGTTTTAACAGAAATATGATCTGCCCAGGAATATCATTATATGCCCAATTCTACGATGTGCCGACTACATAATAATACCTATAGACATTTTAAAGGACAAATCGGTGAAGGTCAAATCGTCAATGTCATTGGCTTATTCTTTATTTGAATCCCTTAAAGCGATTCTCGTCATGATTCCTCCCCGAGTTGATTTAGAATAACACACGCGACCCGACTGCGGTAAATTTGTTGAACCGTCAATCAATTTTTCTTTATATGAATTGATGAATATTTTGTGGGGAATAAATTGAGCGATGGTGAAATATATAGATATACTTTATAGCGCTTTAGTTGTAGCCGGGTAGAAATTTATTGTCAAAGATAATTGATTGGTCTCGCTGCGCTCGACTAGATAGAGCGCTATACAAAAGTAATAGCTTTTTATTGTAGTGTGTGTAAAAATCGTCACTTTTTATCACTTTTTACCCAGTTTTATTATATTTTTACAGTTTCACTACGCAAACTGGTATTTTATTACGCCTAAAATTTAATAAAACATTCGGCACGTACACATCAGAGACAGTTTGCAGTGTGACTGGTTCGGGTACGCCGAATTCGGCGTACTATTTTATGCCGCATTTTACAAGTACGACTACGGTATCTAGTAGAGCGCAGCGAGACCAATCATTTATCTATGCATGCCAAAAAAATGACGGTTATGTGGTTGGTTGGTACTTGGGTTAACGCTCTGTTTAAGTCCCGGGTACATATAATAATAATAATAATAATAATAATAATAATTTATTTGCAAGAATACTTGGTTACAGCAGGATATTCATATTTATATTAATGTAGTACATACAAGTTTTCTACCTGTGTACAGGTGTGCAAATATTTAATTTTTTGTACAATTAGTCAACAGCTATGTCAAATATACAATTACTACATGTCAAATTCAAAATACTAAAAAAAAACACAAAAATAATAAAGTTAGTTACTATACCTGCAATGTGTGTTTTGTAAATGTAATAGTACTATACCAGATTTACCTAATGTCATATGAGAAGCATTAATTTATAGTTACATATAATTAAAACAAAATTTCTACACATTAATACGTTTCCTTGTTTACATACAAAAAAAATAATAGAATAAGCATAAAATACAATTATTAATTATCATGAATACATAGGTACAGCTTGTATTAATGTATTAAATTAAATTTCTTTTCCCCTATCCAATTATTTATTCATTTAGGTCTATTAAGTCTATCCATAAAACTGGCATTGATATTTATCAAGGAATTCCCTAACAGAATAAAAACATTCCTCCAGCAACCAGTCCGTCAAAGCCCTACCGAATTTATTAGAAGGCAAGTCAGTTACATACCTAGGCAGTGAATTATAAATAAGAGGAATCATGTAAACACAATTTCTCTTAAATAAGACTAATTTGGGTTTAGGCATTTCTAGACAGATCCGCACACATTCCCTTGTCAATTTATTGTTATTGTTAGTAAAAAGGTGCAGATTCTGCTTAGCAAATCTTGCTGCTTCTAATATGTAAATACTAGGTAGAGTTAACAATTTATGCTTTTTAAAAACGGGCCTACACGATTCAGTCCATCCCATTGAGAACATTGCTCTAACACATTTTTTTTGCGCTATGAATGCTCTTTGCACATCAGAAGCATTTCCCCAGAATATTATACCATAACGTAAAGTGGATGAAATATATGCATGGTAAACACTCAGCACAGTACCCAAGCATGTAATCCTGCGGATCCTACCCAAAGCAAAAACAAATCTATTAATTTTTTTACAAATACTATCAATATGCAATTTCCAACTAAAATGTTCATCTACAATAACTCCCAGAAACTTACTTGATTCAACCTTCTCAATCTTTTGGGAGTCATATGTTATGCACAAAGAAAGTGGGTTTGATTTATATGTTCTAAATTGTATTATCTTTGTCTTGTCTATGTTAATTTTTAAATTGTTCTTTGCCAACCATTTATGAACATCAGCCAGGCAACTATTAATATTAAATTCAAAGGCCCCACTATCCTTTCCACTAATAACAATAGTGGAGTCATCTGCAAATAACGTCATTTTGTGCTTTACTGCCTCAGGGAGATCATTTATATATATTATAAACAAGAGAGCCAAGAACACTACCCTGAGGCACACCATATTTACATGTTTTTAGTTGTGAATCAAAACTTTGTACTGTTTTGTTCTCAGAATTTACTTTTGTAATTCGAGTGAATTGGTTCCTGCCCGATAGATAAGAAGACAACCATTCAAGTCCCTTACCTCGAATACCATGCTTCTCAAGCTTTTTGAGCAGAATTGCATGATCCACCCGATCAAACGCTTTGCTAAGGTCAAGAAACAATCCCACAGCAGGAATCTTTTTATTTACATGATCAAATATATTCGACGGTATCTACGTACAAAGTCGCATCTGCAAAATCTTAACTTTTCAGGAGAGCGATTTGAAAATTGTTAAACAGTTTTTAACAAATATTTCCAAACGAAGACAACCAATTGTTAGAATTCGTTATTAATGCACGATTGCAGCAGTATGATAACCTTTAGTTTAATGGTGGAGACTGTGCCCTATATATTGTTTTACATAGTGTAAGTCTACCGCAAGATTTGTCAATATAATTTTATAGGGTAGCAACACGGACAATTTTAAAAGATGAGAATAAGTAAAAGGTGGGTAGTTTTGTGGAGAGCGATAAAGAGAGCCGCATGGCAGTCATTCGACTAAGGCATTCTTAAGCTAGACTTCGAAGGGACAACACGCCTTGTTGCTACCCACTCATTGTGTGTAAAGAGAATAAATTAATATCATCGAACACCTATTTGTTTGCTTGGACCACCTGATATCTAACATCAGAAGTGGGTAATAAAACTTCAAAATGGGTAGCGATAACGCGATAACGACGTAAATCACGATCACGTTATTGCAAACGACACCGGCGGCGTAATACTAAGTAGCGCGAGTGTTGCGAGTTCCACGTCGAGTCACCGTTCAAGAGCACAGCGGCGCAATGAGAGAGTACACGACATCGACGGCGTGCAACGAAGAAATTTTCAAGAACAGAGTAGAGAGGCACGATGGGAGTATCCGGCACCACGAACAGCGCGCAGCGACGGAATCGAGATCTACACATGTCGTATCGGCGACATGCGATGGTGCACAATACTCCACTGAACGGATCTTTGGCCATAGATCAGGCGAGTTATAATTATATTCATTAATTATTATTTTTTTTCTTTTCCTCTCTTTCTTTTTTCGTCGTAGCTAGTGCAATTCTAACAATGTACAATAGTTAAATTACAGATTATAGTTTTTATATTTGTAGTAGGTAGTGGCCTAAAATAATTTAATAATATTAAATAACATAATAAATTTAGAATATAAAATGAGGCTATCAAATATATGAGGTAGGTTTTACGTTTTTAAATCGATTTAAACAATTTTTCAACATAGTCGCAATTAAGACTGAACAACCGTTTTTTGTTAATCCTAACATTAATATCGATTGGCAGAGGGCAAAATATACGTTTGTTAAAATACTAGTTGAGGCTACGTTACGAAGTGTGCGCATTATGTGAACTGTGAACTAGGTGTAGTACCTACGGACTTTCGTAGACAAATATGATATTTGTGATGTTCAAAAGTTAAACATTGGTCAATTTGTATGCCGAGGTATTTGGTGAAATGAAGGTGGACTTTTGATGCTTGTGTTTTATGAAAACAAATGTAGTTGGTCTTTTTTTTTCTATATTTAAAGTTAAAAGTTCCAATTTAGAGGCATTCAGTAATTAGTTTAGGCCTCTCTTTGCCAACAAAAATACAAAATACTTAAATCTTAGTCAAAAATAGATTGTGTTAATTATTACTGTCTTTTCAAAGACGATGACGACACGTTTGGTCTAGTGGCTAGTAACCGGGAGCTGTTAACTAAGCGGTCGCGGGTTCGAATCCCGCTAGGGGCATATGTTTATGTGTTAACATTTTACCTTTGTACCTGAGTCATGGATGTTTTGTATTTATAATATGTATGTATTTACAAAAAAAAAAAGTATTGTATGTAATATATCAACTGTTTGGTAGGTATTCATAATACAAGCATTAAGTTGCTTACTTTGGAACTAGATGGTGCTGTGTGGAATGTGTTAATATATATATATAAAAAAAAGTTTTTTTTTTTAACATTTATAGCAAAAGAGTGATGCTGTCTCAATTATGTTTTACAGAAAATTGATGAATGAGGCAGTACGAGAGTTCTACTGTTGTGTACGAGAGTCGTGGCACAGAGGTTGCGCACGGTCTTGCAATATCGGTACCGGCGGCAGTAGCGTGGCAGATGTCCACCGCATCGGTGCTCGCAGCAAATCTGGCAGATCACCCAGTGAATGACAGCGGGCTGACACCGGCCATGTCGACACCAGCGCAACGGGATATGGGTAATAATCGACACTTACGATCCGATGTTTCATCAACAATGTTGGTTAATTTAATATGAACGATTTTACTACATTGTTATAAACCTTGATACGGCCAAACATGCACGTGCAATTCGGTAAAAACATTATACCTCTGTTTGATCCATCACAAATGGACTGACGAACAGATTAGACACCTTGCTTTACCAAATTAGATGGTCATGCCAGGAAGTGGTATGTAGGTCTTCAGACCATACTCTTAACATGGAGTGAGTGACAGGAATGGTTAATTAGGACCTTTCATAGTTGAGTCATCTAATGTTGACTGACCAAAATTAAAACTAATAATAATAATAATCATCATCATCATCATCATCATTTATTTGCTGAATACCTATAGGTTACAATGGTTTTACAGTAGATAAATCTCGCTACCTTCTACCGTTCGAGGGTGTGCAAATATTTTAAGTACACTACATGAAAGAATAAATCTAGATAAATAAATTAACAGACATAAATAATCTTCTACACTATAAGCATTTGTCGACGAGTAAATTCTTCATTCCTATGTCCAGCAGTGGACGTCCTACGACTGAGATGATGATGATGATGAAATTCTTCATTTTCTTCTTGAATAAATTAATATTAAGTTCTTTAATGGTGTTTCAAATTCTATTATATTTTAATCTAAACATGGCTCTAATACACCTTTTTTGTGCCTTGCAAACAAAATTTATGTCTGTCGAGTTGCCTCAGAATAGAAACCCGTACCTTAACCAAAGACTATATAAGTATATTTGGGAGTATAGACACGGCGTAGCTCACAAAAAATGGTAGTAGTAAAATTCGTCCACTCGAGACGAAGTGGACGAATTCGCACTTAGTCGCTCGCTAGCGCTGAAGCCGTTTGGTTGCTGTTTATTTGTGTTAAAAATTGACAAAATGCCATCGTATTGTGTGAAATTATGTAAAAATAGACCTCAAAAAGGACAAAAAGAAAAAGGAATTACGTATCATACGTGAATATTTCATATAAATAGACTAAATTACAATATCGTTGTGCAGTATACATTGATTCGTTAGTACAGAAGACTTTTAACTTGTTTCTTTTTACAAAAGCAATATTCATTTGGAATTGCGTGTCAATCTCTCAGTAAGTTTGTAAGTATGATTTTAATACTACCACAGATTTCGTGGCTTTTTGCTTGCTACGCCGGATCTATAGTTTATATCAATGACCTTAACACAGATTCAACAAACCCTATTTTCGATATATGTCTGCGGATTGTATAATATAAAACAATTGGATTGTATAATATCCATATATACTGAGAATGAAAGTGATGGTATAGTATATAATATATTGATTTGAAAGTGAGCGTATCAAACAGGGTATACGTATGTTATAGTCATAATAGTTATTGAATCCAATAAAGTTGATGTAATCATCGGACGAAGTTGGCAGAGTGTTGACAGATCCACTCATTGTTTTGTGAAGTGTCAATGTTGAGATCCATTGACGTGTCGAGTGTTGACAGATCCACTCATTGTTTTGTGAAGTGTCAATGTTGATAGATCCATTGACGTGTCGAGTGTTGACAGATCCACTCATTGTTTTGTGAAGTGTCAATGTTGATAGATCCATTGACGTGTCGAGTGTTGACAGATCCACTCATTGTTTTGTGAAGTGTCAATGTTGATAGATCCATTGACGTGTCGAGTGTTGATAGATCCACTCATTTTGGGACTTGACTTGACTTCTTTGGACTGGACGGACCAGTTTTGGAAAACTAATCAAAATTATGACTTGAATGAACTTGACTTGACTGACTTGTAACGAGATTTGCTATTTTTGACTTTAATTGGCAAAATCATCGGAGAAGATCTGATGGAGCCAAGACATTAAAAGAAGAAGAAGAAGATCCACTCATTGTTTTGTAAAGTGTCAATGTTGATAGATCCATTGACGTGTGGAGTGTTGATAGATCCACTCATTATTTTGTAACGTGTCAATGTTGATAGACCCATTGACGTGTGATCATGGATCTTTTATAATAGGATTTATTTACTTGAATCTAAAAAGCGAGCCGAGCAGGATATGTAGTAGAGAAGCCGTGTGTGTGTCCCTTTCTAATAAGGTGATAATAAGATTTTTGTTATGTGTGACAAATTAAATGTTGTAATATTACTTACATATAGTAGTACTTTTCTTACAAATATTTTTTTTTTTTTTTTAAAAATTGAAATATGAATTAACCAATTGTAATTTTTGCATTGTTCGTTTTATCGCTTGTAATAGTTTTGCACCAAGTGTACATGATCATATCCACTTAACGCTACAAATTTATGGACATTTACCGTAATGTCACTTTAAAGGATACAAGTAAAAAAAAAATTTGAAGTTAGTAAACGTCCTTGCGTGTGATGGAGTGTTGATAGATCCACTCAATAGTACCGTGTTAATGTTGAAAGGTCCATTGATGTATGATGAAATGTTGATAGATCCACTCAATATTATAGAAAATGTTAAGATTTACTTTGGTAATGAAATTTGGTAATAATAGGATTATAATATATTGTCCAATAGAGATATTTATTATAATGGTAAAATGAAGCGGTGTTTCGCGAGAACGCGAGAACCAGTGTTAATAATATCATATAATGGATATTAATTGCATCATCATATTAACATAAGGCATTCTATTTAAAGTTAAAATTCATTAAAACTGATTCAGAGGTACCTGAAGTGTAAAAATAAAAAAAAACTAAAAAAAAATAAAAATTGTGTTAGTGGGTCACGATTCAGTTTTATCTTTTTGTTATTTATAATTTTAACAATGTAAGCGGTAGTCCTTTAGCCGTACATATTATTGGCGCGCCGTACACGCAACCGCTTTCTAGAAATGGCTCTAGTGCATACAGGACGTTTCATTAATTTGAGTGCTCATGTGCTAAGTTCTCTATATGAGATTCTCTAATGTACGGTGATTTTATAATTAACAAATTTTGTTTTATCCGCGTTAAGTAAGGCGGACAAGAAAAGTGCTTTATCAGTTTCGATTACAAATTCCGTTTATTTCAAAATTCGCTAAGGCTTAGATTTGAAATAGGTATTGATTATTGATTGACATAATTTGTCATCGCTCATAAAGATAGCAATAGAAATTGTCACTTTGAATTTTCAAAGAATCATTCTGCAACATATGTACAAAGAATGTTCAATCTTAGGGTGTTAAAGCACTTTATTTGTCGAGTTTACAAGGCCGGAATCGTGACACCATTTTGTTAAGGCATTTAGCTGATTGTAAGCGTTCACATGCCGTGTTAGGATTTCTATCAGAAATTACAAGGCTCGTGTTGTCTGCGAATTGAAAGCATGCGCTATATCTTATGCAGTTACTCATGTCATTAACATAGGATAAGAAGTGAAGTGGGCCCATCACGGATCATTGAGCTGTCTCTTCAGTTACTGAAATGGGCTCACTATATGTTTTACCTATTTTAATAGTAAATGTTCAATTTTGTAAATAGTTATACACTAAGTTAGTAATGAGCCACGTACTTACTACGGAATTGGGTATTTGACAATATTAAAAATATACTTCAAATTGTGGTCATCCTATCAGAAAATAGCGTAAAAAAAAGGGCATATGTTATTTTATTTTAAGCTAATTTATGTATATATATTTTTTTGCAAATTGTATAAACGAAAAATCATAATTTTTGAAATTTTATCTTGGCGCCGAAACGCTCTGCGAGTGGTTGCAACTCTGATGACGTCATACGTTAGTAAACATTAGAGGCATAAAGTAATAAATAGTGTTTATTCACTTAGTATTAGTTAGGTATCTGTGTCCTCATTCAGTTCTCTTGTGTGACGTTAAACTGTAACATTGATTTTTTTTTTACAGTAGATATCCCGGAAATATCAATGTAGTGTGCTTATTTGGTAATAAGGAATAATTTAAAACGATTTTCTAAAATTAGTCAAATACTGGATATTCAATTTTTTAACTAGCTGGTTATGCACTTATGTGTCAAATGCTCGTGAGAAGTCAATAAAAAGTGTAAAAAGATAATATTATTTTTCCATTGAAATGATTATTAACTTCATTAGTCAACTCTAATAAGAAAATCGAAGTTCCTTTACTAGACTGAAAACAAAACTGATTTCGGTTTATTACATCGTGCCTTCAAAAAAAAAAAATGTATATATGTATTTCCACTATTTTCCTTATAATATATGAAAGTAATGTTATTGGACGATAATTAGAATAATCATTTATTTTACCCTTTTTATAGACTGTCTTGCGCATTTATTTTTAGTTTATCAGGGTAGTAACCACTTTCAACAGTCTGATTGATTAAATCGGCCAGTGGGGTTGAATAAATAGAATAAATTATTCCTTTAGATTAATAAAATTAGTGTAAGGTTTGAGATGTTACTTATTTATTGATATAATATGTGACTTAAAGTTTGGGGACAAACTTATTGTCAGGCCGAATGTTAGAATTCGTTATTAATGCACGATTGCAGCAGTATGATAACCTTTAGTTTAATGGTGGAGACTGTGCCCTATATATTGTTTTACATAGTGTAAGTCTACCGCAAGATTTGTCAATATAATTTTATAGGGTAGCAACACGGACAATTTTAAAAGATGAGAATAAGTAAAAGGTGGGTAGTTTTGTGGAGAGCGATAAAGAGAGCCGCATGGCAGTCATTCGACTAAGGCATTCTTAAGCTAGACTTCGAAGGGACAACACGCCTTGTTGCTACCCACTCATTGTGTGTAAAGAGAATAAATTAATATCATCGAACACCTATTTGTTTGCTTGGACCACCTGATATCTAACACAATTTCCACGAAATTTAAATATGCTATTAGGTATAAGTTGATAATGTTATTTCCTCAATATTGTTCTAAAAAAATAGTAATTAGACAAAAAATGAGGTCCTTTAATCACTTACAACTTTGTTCTTTGTAAATACAAAGTGGTATGAAATTATGCGTCTTTATTCTTCAAAATTATACTGGTACTATGTGCTAATGCAATGCTTTTCTTGGGAAATATGAAAAGCGGTATGTGTTGTAAGTGAAAATAACATCAAAAATGTGGCAGTTAATTCAAGAAACTTTAATAAGAAATTAACACAAATGAAAGCCAATATAATTACAACTTCTTTTCTATCAACTAATAAACTTACACGTACAAGAATGAGACATTTTTATGTAATTTATGTAATTTACTAAATATGGGCTAATTTGTCTCAAAATAAATAAATAATTATTAAAGTATATTTTTTCTTTTTTAAATATATTTTTTTGCAATTTAAATAAAAAAACGCAATAAATACCAGTATAAAAAAAAACTACAAGTCCACAAGTAGCGAGGCAAAGCAAGCTACCGGCGGTTAGTTTTAAGTTTTTTTACGATATTTATTGTTTATTTTTTTTAAAATAATATTTATATAAAAAATTTTAAATTAAGAAAGAAAATAAATATGTGAGATAATAATAATAATAATAATAAGGGAAAAGTTGTAAATTCGCCAAATTTACAACTTTCAAATGAAATGACTTTTAGATCCCTCTCCGAAGTTGAAACATACAAATACCTTGGTATGTCACAGTCGTTGGGTATTAGTGATAAAGATATAAAACAGACAGTGAAGACGCGTTTCTTTGGTCGCCTGATAAAAGTCCTCAAAAGTCTTTTATCAGGAGGAAACAAGGTGCGCGCTTTCAATGGATGGGTTATACCTTTACTCACATACTCCTTTGGCATACTAAGGTGGACTCAAACTGAGCTCGATGGTTTAGACAGGAAGGTTCGTCGATTGCTCACGACGCATCGCATGCTACACCCACGCTCATCAGTAATGAGACTGTACATCCCACGGAAATTGGGGGGTCGCGGTTTTTTAAGTGCCAAGAACCTCCATAACCATGAGGTGTACAGTCTTAGGGAATATTTCCTGCTTAATGAGAGTGGTGTACATCGAGACGTTGTAGCAATCGACAAAAACCTCACGCCTCTATCTCTGGCTAACGAGAATTGGCGTAATCCTGTAGTACTAAGCATTGAAGACCGAAGGAACGTATGGAAGGGTAAGGAACTGCATGGGCGATTCTACAGGGCCCTGACAGGACCTGATGTAGACTCGCTTATGTCAGTGAACTGGCTACGTTTCGGTGACCTCTTTGGGGAAACCGAAGGTTTTGTCTGTGCAATTGCGGACGAAGTTATTAAGACGAACAATTACCGGAAATATATCCTGAAGGACGGTACGGTCGACATATGTCGAGCATGCCACCGTCCTGGAGAGACACTCAGGCATATTATTTCCGGTTGTGCTCATCTTTCTAACGGCGAGTATTTGCACAGACATAACCAAGTAGCCAGGATCATACATCAGCAACTTGCTCTTCGATACGGTCTTATCGAATCTGAGGTGCCGTACTACAAGTATATGCCTACGCCCGTTCTCGAAAATAATCGTGCCACGCTCTACTGGGACCGATCTATAATCACGGACAGGACTATTGTAGCCAATAAACCTGACATCGTGGTTATCGATCGATCTCAGCGCCAGACGATGCTTGTTGACATCACTGTTCCACATGACGAAAACCTCGTGAAAGCCGAAAAAGACAAGCTAAGTAAATATTTAGACTTGGCTCACGAGGTGACCGCCATGTGGGATGTTGATTCGACAATCATCGTCCCGATAGTCGTATCGGCAAACGGTCTTATAGCGAAGAGCCTCGACCAACACCTCAAGAGGCTCTCACTAGATGGCTGGGTCAAGGGTCAGATACAGAAGGCGGTACTTCTTGACACGGCACGAATTGTCAGGAGGTTCCTCACTCTGCAGCCCTAACCACCGGTAGCTTGGGCCTTGCCTCGCTACCTGCGGCAATCTAGTTTTAAGTTTTTTTATAATATTTATTGTTTTTTATATAATTATTGTAAAAAAATTTAAAATTAAGAAATGAAATAAATATATGTAAATAATAATAATAAAGTTAAGGAACATCAAGTTAAGGAACGCCCTTCGATCACAGGCATGCAAAAACACCAACAACACGATAACGACATTAAGAATGTCAATAACTATTTGTCATTATTAATCCAATTACATTACATTACTCGCATACGTTACATTACATTACAATACACAACTTGTCAACCCATTACGTTTTATTTTTTATTAATCGATTTCATTAACCTCATAAATATCCGAAAACGTTAACGGAATAAAACAATTTATAAACTTCTTAATGTTAGCGCAGCTGATATCGTTCATATATTCAGTTAGACAGTCTGTCACTGCTTTAGGTGCAAGATACTCAAACTCATATATCTGCGCAGTATTGTGATCCGATAGGAAAAACTCCCAAGTTTCTCCTACACCACCATTAAAATTGCTAAGAATATTGTCAATACATTTATTTACCCGTGTTGGTTTCTTAATATAAAACTCAAGGCCATAATTCGCTAGGAGATCAAACAAACGTGTCGTTACATCAGATTTCCCTAAAAAATCAATATTAAAGTCACCACATATAATTAATTTAATTTTTCTATTAAAGAAGAGTGACAAAATTATCTCAAATTTTTCAAAAAATATTTTTATATCAGAGTCTGGTGTTCGATATAAACAAATTATCACAATCTTCGGTTGATCTATTTGAACTGCACAGACTTCAAAGTTTTTATCCTCTGCCATATTATTCACCACTTCTAATTTTTTGCAACTCAATTTATCCCTGCATAATATACATGTGCCACCTCTTCTAATTTTTTCCCTTGCATAAAAAGAAACTAGTTGATACCCTCGAATATTCAAATTATGTTCCTCTCCCCTCATTATAAAATGCTCACTTAGGCAAATTACACTAACATTCTTATTTTTATCTTGTAACTCATTAATAGCCAATTCCAAATTATCACTCTTATTTAGAACTCCCGCAATATTCTGATGAAAAAGAACAAACAATTCATCAGTAATTATTTTCTCGAAAAAAATTATTTTGTTGTTGAGAAATACCAGACATGTGAGATGGTGACTGAGAAGGTTGGGACGACTTTACTTTACTGGCAATTTTATCAAAGTAATATGGGATTGTACCCATCCTCCGCAATGACCTTGACGGACATGCAGCCTGAGAAATGCCACTCATGTGAGATGATAACTGAGAAGGTTGAGACGACCCTACTTTATTGGCGATTTTATTAAAATAATATGGGATTGTACCCTTTTCTTGCAAAGGTTTCGACGGACTACGGGAGAGAAATGATCGAATGTTTTTCCCTGTCAAAAATTCCCTGTCATAATTTAATTTATTTATTTCATGTATGACCATATTTGCAACGTTAAACAATTTGTTACTACCAATTCTAATAAAAGTACAGTTCTTAAAGTTTTTGGTCCTAAATTCTAAATCATTGTTAATCTTGTTTCTATCGACATATTTATTATAGAAAACATTGACAACAAATACATGTGATTTGGTTACACCTTCGATATAAGAACAGAAATCATAACTAACTCTATCAGGATCGACATCATTACTACCTGCTAATACTACTATTATGTTTTCATGTCTATCTTCTATTTTATTTTCGAAAACTTTTTCCGTTAAGGCATTCGGTTTGCATATGCCAGTCGTTTTGTATTTTTTCAATATAAAGTTGCTGGATTTGCTTGCCACTTCTTGAGCCAGTCCTCTGCCCTGATTATCCGTTAATATTGTTAAAGTTCCTAATATTTGTTTATTCTGAAAAGTTAAATTTTCTCGTTTCTTATTTATTTCTTCTTGATTTTGTTCAGATGTCTCTGAAACACCCATCGGAAGTGTGGCGTCGTCGTTGTCAATAGATTGTTTTTCTTTATTCTTTGGAAAATTATTTGCAGTGCTGTTGTACTTAGGTTTAGTAATTTTCGAAGTTATAGGGGTTAAACAATCCAAGTCCAAATTCAGAATTCTAGCTGAGCGATCCTTACCCATGCCGTCCTTCCTATTGTTATGGTCTTTTCTGTTTGAGTTAACACTCATCAAAAACATTCTTTTCAATTGTTCATTCCTCTTCACTTCTTCTTCCAGTGATCTCTTCAGAGTCACTATTTCCAAGTTTAGATTTTCAATTTCATTATGGGCACTTAATAATAGCTCATATTGTTCATGTATTTTACTTTTGTATTCCACTATATCCTCTCTTTCAAAGTGCGTGGATAAGTCAATCATACTTTTGGCACTCATATTTGATTGTGTTGTGTCAAGTGAATTATTTGTCAATGGTAGACTCATATTTTTCAAAACAATGTTGTTGAGAGAATCCTCTGATAATGATCTCCTGAGGATTACGGGTTTTTTCCTTATTGTAATATTCCGCCTTTCCATTGAATCCATTATTGTAACAGAATGTGCTTTATTTTTATGTGTATTATAACTGTTGTCAATTCTTTCAAAATCAAAATATAATATATGTCAGTAACTAACAACAGTCAGTCATTTCATATAACAATAGGTATGAATTGCATTGTAAACGTCTCAACAGTCAATATTTTTCATTAGTTGTTATTAATTGTCCATTAATTAGTTTGTTTATGTTCAATATATTCTCAAAATTACCCTATTTAAATAATTTGCCTCAATTATTTGAGATTACCCTCAATTATTTCAGATTCAAATATTAGGTTTACTTATACTTCCAGTTATTTGTAAATAGTACTTACTAGGTATTATGAAGTAGTGTAAGTAATGAACATTATTCCCTCACTTGCGTTTCCGATTTAAATTATAATTATATCTTTTACTTCCTTATTTTTATCCTTTTTTCACTTTGCCATCATAATGAAATAAAGTTTTTTATTTTTCTTCTATTTATAACTCATATAAGTTCTAGATAACACTTGCACATGATATTTACACATTGTAATAACTTTAAAATAAACTTTTACTAATTTTTATTATTTGTATATATTACTTAGGAATTTTATAATTATACTTGATTCTCGTATATGGGCACAGTTCTACCCTCTTCTTTGATAAAAAAATGTCGTGTGTTCTTTGGAAATGTCCCGGCAGTGTCTTCTTTGGAAATGATCTGGAAAGTAGGCGTGAAAAGGTAACAAACAGACAGACTTTAACATTAGTTTATTAGTATAGATTTAAAATTCAGGGCCTCTTTCACCAACTACAAGTAAAGTGTTGATTAGTTACTTTTAGAAATGAATTTATGTTTTATTAAAATTGTGCACTCGGTTTAGTGCATCCTTCGATGGGCTAAATTTTTTTATTATTTTCTTTTTAATGTTTGGGACTTTTACTGTACAAACAAAGGTATATCAGCTAAATTATTCCCGGTGACAGATAACTTTAAATGACGGTTAGCCTACTTGACAGATGGTGAAAGAGGCAAATCTAATAAAAAAGAAACACGTTCAGATTTCGTAACATCATCAAATATTTAGTGTGCTCTATACATAGCCTCAGGGGAATGTTGAGAGGGGTACAAGTACAAGGGATAGGGGATGGGGGGGGGGATTGTCCCGGAAGCGGAAGTACGTTCCGCATATTGCAAGCACGATGTTTGCTTCCAGTTATAAACAAACAGACGCTAGCATTTTTTTAGATTAAGTATAAACCGACGCTAGCATATATTTTTTTAGATTATAAACTCAAACTCCAATTTTTTTAACACTATTTAAAACTGGATTTGCACGCGACTTCGCGATCTTTATAAAATATAGCTTACTAGCTGGTGCCCGCGACTTCGTCCGCGTTCTGGATGAAAGATACCCTATGTCCTTTCTGGTGTCCTAGACAACGTCTGTGTGCAAAATTTCATGGTGATCGGTTCAGTAGTTTTTGCGTGAAAGAGTTACAAACATCCATACAAACTTTCGCATTTATAATATTAGTACGGAAATACGGATGTTTTTTAAAACATTTTTCTTTTTCTTTTCTTTTCTTTTTATTTTCTTTTTCCGTACAAATCATCTTCCCTCTTTTTCGGAGGGAAGATGAGGGATGATTTGTACGTCTGTATGTCCGATAGAAAAAGGGGAAGGCAGTAAGTATGAACTCATGCAGCTACGTACTGAGCACACTCTACGAAGTACATCTTATAAAACACACAGTCATATAGACACAGTCTTTTTTGTATATAAATATTATGTATTTTTTTGTAGTTTTCTCTGTAAACTAATATACTTACCAATTCGTGGAAAATGTTGTTGATTGCATGATTAGGTACTTCTACTTATATATGTCTCTCTTTCTTTATATTTACTACTAGCTGGTGCTTCGTCCGAACTATTCCACGCGACTTCGTCCGCGTGGAATAGTTATTTTGGGAATCATTTGGGTATCTCGAACGGTTTTCGCTGCGCACGCAACGGAAGCCCTCAAAGATGAATAATTTTCCCCGTTTTTACCACATTTTCGACTGTTTCTTCGCTCCTATTAGTCGCAACGTGATGTTATATAGCCTAAAGCCTTCCTCGATAAATGATCTATCCAACACAAAAAGAATTTTTCAATTCGAACCAGTAGTTCCTGAGATTAGCGCATTCAAACAAACAAATAAACTCTTCAGCTTTATAATATTAGTATAGATATATTGTGTAATTGTTTATTTTCCTAAATAAAATAAAATAAATAAAAATCTTATAAATGGCCCTTTAGAAAAATCACCACAAAACACGCCCCCTCTATTGCTATTACTAAGTGCAGAGGTATTTTTCGCCCTTTTAGCGCTTCTTTAGATCCATTACAGACATGTGTATGGAACGGAGTCCCTATAGGGATTTCCCGACAAACAGCACGCGATAAAATATTTATAACGCATTAGTAATGCTATAAGGATTATTTAGTTATCTCTTTAATAGGGTTGGTTGGTTTCATTGTTAGTATAAATAGACTAAGGGCCTCTTTCACCAACTACAAGTACTTATTGTGATTAGTGTTGATTAGTTATTTTTCCAAGTGAAGGTTATTGGCGAGTAAAATGTTACGATCTACAATCTACAAAGAACATAAACAAAATAACTAAGTAAGTCCAAGATTATTTTTTAGTGATCGGTCTGCAAAAAAGAATTTTGTACATCATATTAAGTATCTCTATATAAAGTATCATTTGGTCATAGCATAGTTTTAAACCCCAGGCTTTGGGGGCACTTTTCCTAATGCTATCGGCCCTTGCTGCGAGTAGATATGGCGCAGAGATGGCGCAATATCTCTGAAGCTTCAGAATATTCTAAAATATTCAAATAGCGCATAACATAACGCATTCGTGTAACAATTTTAATTTTACTCCTACAAATTTTCATACTACGGGCTTATATCCGTACTTCCGTACTAATATTATAAACTAGCTGGTGCCCGCGACTTCGTCCGTGTTCTGGATGAAAGGTACCCTATGTCCTTTCTGGTATCCCAGACAACGTGTATGCAAAATTTCATTGAAATCTATTCAGTAGTTTTTTCGTGAAAGGGTTACAAACATCCATACATCCAAACAAACTTTCGCATTTATAATATTAATAGGATGCGAAAGTTTGTATGGATGTATGTATGTTTGTAACTCTTTCACGCAAAAACTACTGAACCGATCACCATGAAATTTTGCATACACGTTGTCTGTGTGACACCAGAAAGGACATAGGGTACCTTTCATCCAGAACGCGGACGAAGTCGCGGGCACCAGCTAGTTATATATATATGCAAATCATGTCTTAAGGACTAAACTGACTCCAAAAAAATAAAAAAATCATATTCTGTATTCTTTTGTTTTAGTACAAATTTGACTATGATCTAGTCTGCCTACTACCAACGACTTTTGTACTGTGGTGTCCGACTTGGTTCATTAGCTGATTACGCACAACAATGTGTAGCGACGTCGCCAGCTGACACCTAACAAATAATACCTGTCAACAATGTCAATAGTGATCACTCGAATGGAGTCCATTCAATTTAATGACATTTGTTTTTGACACAATACACGGGGCTCGCAAGGTGTAGGTCTTAACGTTGGGTGTCAGCTATGTAATGCTATCTATACTATATTTATACTAATATTATAAAGCTGAAGAGTTTGTTTGTTTGTTTGTTTATTTGAACGCGCTAATCTCAGGAACTAGTGGTTCGAATTGAAAAATTCTTTTTGTGTTGGATAGATCATTCATCGAGGAAGGCTTTAGGCTATATAACATCACGTTGCGACTAATAGGAGCGAAGAAACCGTCGAAAATGTGGAAAAAAACGGGGAAAATTATTCATCTTTGAGGGCTTCCGTTGCGTGCGCTGCGAAAACCGTTCGAGATACCCAAATGATTCCCAAAATAACTATTCCACGCGGACGAAGTCGCGAGCACCAGCTAGTATGAGTAATATAGAGCGATTATAAAAATTGATTAAAAAAAATTTAATAAAATTAAAAAAATCACCGTCGCGTAAAAAAAATTGAACGCTCATCGCTGTTCTGAAAATTTGCTATCCCAGCAAAAGCAGAGCGCGCGTGTGTGTGCGTGTGGGTGTTTGTGCGTGTCCGTGTCTCTGCGTGTGTGTATCTGTGCGTGTGCGTGTGTGTGTCTGCGCGTGTGAGTGTGTGTATGCCTGCGCGCGTGTGCGTGCGTGCGTGTGTAAGTGTGTAACGAAAATCAAAAATTGCACAAACATAAAAATACAAAAAAATTAAAAAACCTAGAATAATACAAAAAAAACATGCACTTTCAAGACATGCTTAAGTAGGTAGATTTTAATATCGAAACTATTTGAGTTTGGCAAAATATAAGTACACCTTTTCGAGCATTATCCCATTTTTCTCAAAATCGACTGGTTCTACACAAAAAATGTTATTATCAACAAATGTTCACCATTTCATGGGCTACAACTTTTGTGTGGAACATTGTTCTCTAAGATCGATATTTATTATGATAAACGTGAATAACCTTTCAAAAATCAATATTATTCGAGGTTTCACCTTGAAAATGAAATTTGCGGGTATTTTGCTTATGACATTCGTAATCAGCGAGTCAAAATACAGGTGTACCTATACGAAAATTCAAATTGATTGGAGCTTTTCAGAACTTTTTCCGTGATGCAATTTTTTTAATAATAATAATAATTATTAATTTTCTCAACAAATTACAAATAGATTTGATTTTGACCCCTACACTAAGCACATCTTGTACTGTAGGGGATCAATTAGTTGGCCAGCTATGTGTGCCTGCACAAGGTCCCACCGTCTGGGGATTGCCTGGGTGTCTCCGGGCAATCCTCCGCTGGCGTGAGCCTAGCCAGCATCGGCTAGGCTGCCCTGGGGTGGATCGGAGTTTGATGCCTCGGCAGAACCCGGTTCACCCCGCTCACAGGGCAAGGAGGCACCGGGGAGTAAGGGGATCAATTAGTATCAATTTACATCAACGTACCTTTACAATTAAACAAAAAATTCGAAAAAATTAATGTTTCAATGTAGCAAAATTAAATCTCTCAAATAAACAGGGGTTAATAATTATAAGTATTAAAAAGGCAAGTCGAAATGATCGCTCGGTGTTTTAGCTATTATATCTGCACCCCTACCCGCTTAGTTATTAGCTTACGGACGAGTCAATATTTATACTTTGTAAACACATCACCCCATACAATCGCTTTTCATTAAGTACCGTCCCATTAGCCTCTGTCTATTATTGTGTGTGTTGTGTGTGTGTTCATTCCCTGCATCGATGTACTACAACTATGGACTTCGCACGCCATACAACATAGATAAATGATTGGTCTCGCTGCGCTCGACTAGATACCACCGTCGTACTTGTAAAATGCGGCATAAAATAGTACGCCGAATTCGGCGTACCCGAGCCAGTCACACTGCAAACTGTCTGTGATGTGTACGTGCCGAATGTTTTATTAAATTTTAGGCATAATAAAATAGCAGTGCGTAGTGAAACTGTGTAAAAATATAATAAAGCTGGGTAAAAATTGATAAAAAGTGACGATTTTTTACACACACTACAATAAAAAGTTGCCACATTTTCGGAGCTATTGCTTTTGTATAGCGCTCTATCTAGTCGAGCGCAGCAAGACCAATCAATTATCTTTGACTACGAACTTTATGGAACATTCTTCTTCTTCTTCTTTTTTAATGTCTTGGCTCTATCAGATCTTCTCCCATTATTTTGGCAGGGTCTAAATGACTAAATGACTCCCTGTCTAAATATCAACTCGGACAAAAACTTTTTTTTTTTTGAGTTAATTCTGCAAAGAGACAACTTCTGCTACTTAGTTTTCGTGAACTTTTAAATCTGTTTAGAAAAAGTTTTTTTGTATTTTATAAGTAACTAGCTGTTGCACGCGACTTCGTCCGCGTAACTTTATAAAATATAGCCTATGTTACTCGCTGATAATATAGCTTTCAAACAGTGAAAGAATTTTTCAAATCGGTCCACTAGTTTCGGAGCAAATTCAAATTAAAAAAAAAATTCAAACAAACAAATCTTTATAATATTAGTATAGAAAAGTATTTAAGTAATACCATTAGAGAACATTTTAAAAACAGAAAAATAAGAAAAAACAGAATACCATTAAATGGAATACCTAATATTTTATTTAAATAAAGAAAAATAAAAAAGTAAAATCAAGTTCCCGTCATTATATTAGTCATTTATTATTTAAAAAAATATTTTTCGGTTTGATGCATTTAATTACTTTCGAAATTTGAGAATAACCCTTCTGCATTTGGGGGCTTAAGGGGTTTTAACCCGTTTTGGTTAAACGAACCAAGATGTTAGGGTACCGACAAACTAAATTTTCTATACTAATACCACAGCATACTTATTCTAATACTAGCTGGTGCTCGCGACTTGGTCCGCGTGGAATAGTTATTTTGGGAATCATTTGGGTATCTCGAACGGTTTTCGCAGCGCACGCATCGGAAGCCCTCAAAGATGAATAATTTTCCCCGTTTTTTCCACATTTTCGACTGTTTCTTCGCTCCTATTAGTCGCAACGTGATGTTATATAGCCTAAAGCCTTACAGATAAATGATCTATCCAACACAAAAAGAATTTTTCAATTCGAACCAGTAGTTCCTGAGATTAGCGCGTTCAAAAAAACAAACAAACTCTTCAGCTTTATAATATTAGTATAGACTAGCTGACCCGTTTTGCCAAAAAATAAAAAAATAATTTAGGGTGGACCACCTCAATTAGGACCTCCTCGCTTTGCTTCGCTCCGCTCCTCGTCGCACCTATTTTTGGTACTTTTGGTGAAAGATTTTTTATTTCATACTTTACGATCTGCCCACGACATATACATAGATAGAATATATACTTAGAATGTTCAACTTATAACCTATTTTAAATCTGTCATCCCCAAAATTCGCTTTTATTCGATTTAAATGACGCAAAATATTCAATAATACATGGAATACGAAGACGGATGTATTATAACTCTTATTCGTATGAAGGTAAGGTAGTTAATTCAGTATTGCTGAGGTAACATTGCGGCTTACAAGTGAAGGAAACAGAAATTATATTTTTGATTCGCGCGCAACGGGGCGCCCTTATCGAGTAGGGTAACCAATTATTTTAATAATAATAATAATAATAATAATTTATTTGCTGAATATAGGTAATTGCAATGGTTTTATAATGAATTAGGCTCGCTACATTCTACCCTTTGGGGTGTGCAAATTTTTTTTTTTTAACACTACATACATAACAAAATAAGCAATTAATCACAACTATCCACTAAGTTATCAGACATATAATCTTTTAAATCGTAGTAACATTTATCAACCAGTAATTCTTTCATTTTCTTCTTAAATAGATTAATATTGAGTTGCTTAATTTTGTTCGGAATCTTATTATAAATGACTGGTGCTAGACAAAAAACACTTTGTGCGTAAGAGCTGTGTGTGCTTTGCGAATACACAGTCTATTTGGATCTCTTTGTGCTCTTTTACTATGCTCTGAAACTCGTCTAAATAAGGTAGGGCTCGCTTTGACATTGGTCCAGTGGCTAGTAACCCTAGCTGTTAACCAAACGGTCGCGGGTTCGAATCCCGCTAGGGGCAAATGTTTATGGCTCAAAATCACCAAGGTTGCAAATTTCAAGATTGGTTTTATGACAAAAAAAAATTCAAGCTATAGTGATAACTCTTAGTCTATACTCTTGCAAATTTTGTATATTAATAATCTTTGACAGGGCAGCGCACAGAATTCTATACTTTTTTTGTTATATTGCTTTTTAGTAAATATTTTAGAGAAAACCATCAATTCGGGAACGTTTTTCTAAGTTTGATAAAATGAACAAAATCAAAACAAAGTACATAATTTAAGCATTGTTTAATAACATGGGTATATAATGTATCTATATTATATAAACTATAATGAAAACAATACATACAAAATCTTCTACGAGCAAAATACGTCAAAAAATTAAAGAAGTTGCTATTATCGTGCATGAAATTTAAGAAATTTCAAAATATTCAAAACACATATAATCGAATTAACGATGCATGAATAGAACGAAAGTTCTGTAATGTAATAAATTATGTTTTTTCAAAAAAATACCTGAATTTATGCGTATTTTATTGAAATATTGTAGCGTTCCCGGAAATGATCAACCGTTCCCGGAATGACAAAAACGTTATCGAACTAATATATATTTAAATTATAAACAACGATTTCAATAACAAAGTTATTTATTTATATCGCCATATTGTTTCCACTTAAGAAAAATTACTCTTACTATTAATAAATTCTTATTATAATTAAGTTTTAACATTTTCATAAATCAGTCTAGTGGAACTTCTATAATCATATTTCTAATCTTCTTAAAGTTTTAATCAATTCTGACAATTTGAGTCTTTTGACCTAAAACCACAGCCTACTTCACTAAACTTTTACAAATAATGGAAAAAATATAAGTAACGTAAGAAAATAAACAATAAATTCTGTTACGAACGACAAGTTAACTAAAAAAATATTTAAAATACTAAACAAAACTTATTATTTTTCGAAAACATCAATATCATTATTAAAATAATAATATTCTCGTATTTTTCCTTTTTCAGCAATGGTGTTGGAATAATATTGATTATTTGCGTAAAGTTAATATATGACACATCCTTTGGTTCCAGTTTGAATTTTCTGATATTGTTACAAACAGATCTCAAAAAGGTTACTAAGATTTCCCCACCATCGTCATCGACACGTCTGGCAGGTAGCAACATATCTGAAGCAAATATTTGGCTTCTCTTGTTCGAAGAATAATAATAATTTAGTATTTTAAACATCACCATCTTGTTCGAAGAAGTCAATGGCCTTTTGGCGAACACACTTAAAACAATTTCTTGCTTTAAAACAATTTCGCGAACTGGCATCAGACTTTAAAATTGATTTATAGTTTCTTTCGTTTGGTCTAGCTGGTAAAATCTTCTTGGCCATAATTATGTAGCATAGACTTGTATGCTACATATGGCCTATGCTACTTCTCTTTTGATTTTTTTGGAAAAAAAAGCTTTATTTTCTGTCTTTTTCTTTTTATAATATTCCCTGTCCTTAGCCCGTTTAATTTCCTTCTGTTTTTCAGTCATCTTATCCAAAAACTTTCTTTTTCTAGCATTTGCCTTTTCTCTTTGGCGCAAATAAGATGCACTATCCTTTTTAAGCTGTTTTTGAGTTTTTTTTATTAATTTTTTCTTTATCCGAGTCTCCATTACGCTGTAAATAAAAAGCAACGAAATTTTTAAATAAATTAATAATAAATTGTAAGTGTATCGCCCTTTGAAACAATAATTATCATTCCGAGAACGCAACAGTCATTTCGGGAACGTGTCGTCATGTCCGGGAACGTTTCCGAAATGACCGTTCACGAAATGACTATTTCAAATAAGCTCGCGCTTTGATTATACGGCGGCCATCCTAAATGCGACCTGACCTTCTATATAGTAAAACATTTGAGGTTACTTTGTTATTTCGTGTCGTAAAAAAGAACTTCATCAATAATTAAATGTAATAAACACGTTCACGAATTGACGGGCTATTGATGTACGCTCTACGAATAATGAATCGAAAGGTACTTACCACTTAGATATAATTTATTTGACGATTAATACATGGACAGTCGGCTTTGTTGTTGTTTTCTTCCTCTACTGACGTTTAATACCGAAGGACTGCGTTCACTTAAAATTATTTTTGTTCAATTATCGATGCGTTCACTGAAATGACTTGTGCGCCATCGGACAAAATATTCTTGGATTTTTATAATTAAAAAATAAATAATATTTTAGTTTCCTTTTCAAAACTAGATTTTGTATAAAAAATACGGTATATTAAGTAACGACAGGTGTTAAATACCTTAAAACTTTCATTAATATTTTGGACTAGTTGTTGAAAATTGTACATTAGGACGCGTTCCCGAAATGATTTTCTATGCATGTATATTGATTTAATTTAAAATTTACTTTATTAATAAATTGTATTGCTTGATGTACATACAAAACAGGTTAGTTGTAGTAATTTAATAATTTTCGTTTCTCTATAAAGCCAAGATTTAAGACATTAAAATGCTGGCGAAGCCAATTCTGCACCTTGGTGATTTTGAGCCTTAAATGTGTTGACATTTTACCTTTGTACATGAGTCATGGATGTATGTATTTATAATATGTATGTATTTACAAAAAAAAGTAATGTATGTAGTATATCAACAGTCTGGTATCTATAATACAAGAATTAGTTGCTTACTGTGGAACTAGATGGTGCTGTGTGGAATGTGTGTATATATTTATTTATTTATTTAATTAGTATGTAAGTAATGTATTTGTATACATATTATATATTACATATTACATATAGGTATATATTATGTCTGTCTTTCTTTATATTTACTATATATTGTGTAATTGTTTATTTTCCTAAATAAAATAAATTAAAATAAAATAAAAAGCGGAGACCATTTTGGTACACTCTTATAAAATTGTAAAATACCAAATAAACATTTTTCCTTTTTTCTTTCTTTTTTTCAAAGTTGTCCCAGCCGGGAATCGATCAGGGAACCCTAAGACGAAGGGTTTAAGCAAACACCCTAACCACTCATCCAACGGGTTCGTCCAATTTTTTTCGTTAAAATGTGGCCACCCTAGCGTGGTGTGCGGAAGACACAATCTTTGATCCCAGTGACATATTTGGAGTAAAGTAAATTACAAATTTAACGGAATTTTGTAAATTTCGTCAATTATAAACACATCTCGTAATATTAACGGCAAAACTGATTGCTAGACAAAGACAATTGATTGGTCTCGCTGCGCTCGACTAGATAGAGCGCTATACAAAAGCAATAGCTCCGAACATGTGGCAACTTTTTATTGTAATGTGTGTAAAAAATCGTCACTTTTTATCACTTTTTACGCAGTTTTATTATATTTTTACACAGTTTCACTACGCAAACTGGTATTTAATTATGCCTAAAATTTAATAAAACATTCGGCGCGTACACATCACAGACAGCTTGCAGTGTGACTGGCTCGGGCACTCCGAATTCGGCGTAGTATTTTTTGCCGCATTTTACAAGTACGACGGCGGTATCTAGTCGAGCGCAGCGAGACCAATCATTTATCTATGTTTATTTATATATATTATTAGGAATTATAAAAATTGTGTAAAAACATATAGTAGGTACCTATACTTAATATATCCTAGGAATTTATAATTCCTACAGACAGACAGACAAATCTATATACATTTATGTAGATATAAAAAAAATTGTATAGGTAAGTAGGTATTTCTAAAATTGACTTACCAAGAAAAAAAAATTTTTTTAATACATAAAACAATATTAAGAACTCCTAAGTATTTAAACTTTAAAGCACTTGAAACACACTACACTACACATTACACCATTCTTTCACCGCATTTTTCTTTTGCCTCACTTCCTCAGATATTGCTGGTAGGAGTGTCGGCCGTGAACTGGATTGGAATAGGGGTGTGCCAAATGAAAAGGGGGCGTCGAATTTTCGCTCCGGTAACAGCCCTATCGCTATCAGCTACGTATAAAGTGGCTTAGGGCTGTGCCAACCGGTATTGTCCTTTATTTTACTAATATTATTTTATTTTATTTTATTTATATTTGGGAAACATACAATATCTCGAATTTTCGCTCCGGTAACAACCCTATCGCTATCAGCTACGTATAAAGTGGCTTAGGGCTGTGCCAACCGGTATTGTCATTTACTTTACTAATATTATAAATGCGAAAGTAGAAATTAGTTGTTATAGAAAATATATAAACTTGTGAAATATCTGACGAAGATAATGTTTTGTAAATAATGATTTGTTACATAGAATAACTGATTTATTATCATTATTATTAAGCTTTATCGGCTAAACGACTCGAGCGACCGACATTAAATTTTGAATATGTCGTCGGCACATCGTAGAATTGGGCATATCATGATATTTTTGGGCAGATCATATTTCTGTTAAAACTGAGAGGGTCGCCTCACTCCGCTCCGCTTCTCGTCGCACCTATTTTTCACTTTTGGTGAAAGATTTTTGATTTCATACTTTACGATCTGCCCACGACACATACATGTCAGGGAAAAGAAATGGACATAGGGTAGGTACCATTTACTCAAAATTTCACGATGATTGGTATAGTGTTTAGGGCGTGAAAAGGTAACAGACAGACAGAGTTTCATTCTAATTGATAATATTAGTGATATTAGTATGGAGAATGGAAGTATGGATTGGTTTTATTTTATTTTATTTATAGATTTGTGGCAACCCTAAGTATTTACGTGAGCTTCAGTGGGCGTGCACTTTCGAACGAGTGGGCGTATTGCAGAATGGGCGTACACCCATTTCGCAATACCGCGCAACTCTGAGCTTTAAATAAAATATTTATTCAACAAGTCCATAGCTTAAGGGGTGTGCGGTGATTCCGTGAGGGAATCGCAACCCCTTCTGTCCGAATTAATTAACTAAGCGTCTGTCTGTTGATACGAAATTTAAACAATTATTTGACCTTTTATAACCCTGTGGCTTGGCCACTCAAAATCGCAATAAACTAGTGTAGCTATAATATTAGCGAGCAAAGTGAGTTTGTTTGTTTTTTTACGCTTTTTAGTAAACGCCTGACAAAAATATGTGAGCAGTAAAGATTGAATATAATATGATTTGTTTGTTTGTTTGTTTGTTTATAATGCTTTCACGCTTTAACTGCACAAGTGATCATAGTGAAATTTTGCATAGGTACACATACATATTAGTCAGTGATACAGAAAAGGACATAGGGTACTATTCATCCAGATTAAAGTATACTGTTGCTGAAGTTTTGTTGTTTGTTTGTTTGAACGCGCTAATCTCAGGAACTAGTGGTTCGAATTGAAAAATTCTTTTTGTGTTGGATAGATCATTTATCGAGGAAGGCTTTTGGCTATATAACATCACGTTGCGACTAATAGGAGCGAAGAAACAGTCGAAAATGTGGAAAAACGGTGCTAAAACCGTTCGAGATACCCAAATGATTCCCAAAATAACTATTCCACGCGGACCAAGTCGCTAGCACCAGCTAGTGTACAAATAAAATTCCTGTAGTGACGGCAGCGTACCTGCATTTTTGTTGTTTGCGTCTTTAGGCGACGGTAACTACTTACCATCACGTGGACCATCGGCTTGCATACTACCCTTTATAATATACTAGCTGTTGCACGCGACTTCGTCCGCGTAACTTAATGAAATATAGGTCCAGTAGTTTCGGAGCTTATTCAATTCAAACAAAAAAAAATCAAATCTTTCCTCTATAATATATACTTAGGGCCTGTTTCACAAACTACAAGTAAATTGTTGATTAGTTACTTTTAGAATGAATTTTATGTTTTATTAAATTATGCACTCGGTTTAGTGGGTGTATTCCCAGTAGTTCGGTTGACAGTTCGGTTGACCGAACTAGTGAGACTATTTTTCCCCAGTACTTCGGTCGAACAAATCAACCGAAGTAGTGAGACTATTTTTACTCTGGTCCATTCCCACTACTTCGGTTGATTTTTTCGATCGAAGTACTGGGAAAAAAAAGTCTCACTAGTTCGGTCAACCGAAGTAGTGGGAATGGACCAGAGAAAAAATAGTCTAACTAACTACTTCGTTTGATTTTTTCGATCGAAGTACTGGGAAAAAAAAGTCTCACTAGTTCGGTCAACCGAAGTAGTGGGAATGGACCAGAGAAAAAATAGTCTAACTAACTACTTCGTTTGATTTTTTCGATCGAAGTACTGGGAAAAAAAGTCTCACTAGTTCGGTCAACCGAAGTAGTGGGAATGGACCAGAGAAAAAATAGTCTAACTAACTACTTCGTTTGATTTTTTCGATCGAAGTACTGGGAAAAAAAGTCTCACTAGTTCGGTCAACCGAAGTAGTGGGAATGGACCAGAGAAAAAATAGTCTAACTAACTACTTCGTTTGATTTTTTCGATCGAAGTACTGGGAAAAAAAGTCTCACTAGTTCGGTCAACCGAAGTAGTGGGAATGGACCAGAGAAAAAATAGTCTAACTAACTACTTCGTTTGATTTTTTCGATCGAAGTACTGGGAAAAAAAGTCTCACTAGTTCGGTCAACCGAAGTAGTGGGAATGGACCAGAGAAAAAATAGTCTAACTAACTACTTCGTTTGATTTTTTCGATCGAAGTACTGGGAAAAAAAAGTCTCACTAGTTCGGTCAACCGAAGTAGTGGGAATGGACCAGAGAAAAAATAGTCTAACTAACTACTTCGTTTGATTTTTTCGATCGAAGTACTGGGAAAAAAAAGTCTCACTAGTTCGGTCAACCGAACTGTAAACCGAACTACTGGGAATACACCGGTTTAGTGCATCCTTCGATGGGCTAAATTTCTTTTTATTATTTTCTTTTCAATTTTTGGGACTTTTACCGTACAAACAAAGGTATATCATCTAAATTATTCCCGGTGACAGGTGACTTTAAATGACGGTTAGCTTACTTGACTGATGGTGAAAGAGGCCCTTAGTTATAAAAAATATTCCCTATGACAGGTGAATTTAAATGACGGTTAGCCTACTTGACTGATGGTGAAAGAGGCCCTTAGCTTTAGAAAAATACTTACCATCACATTGAAAAAAAAATCATTGTAAAGGTTGAAAAAATAACGATAATGATATATAACTATTTATTTATTAACTACTAAACACAATAAACATTAAAAATAATTTTTCAAGAATTGTTTAATTCATAATCTACTACAAAAGTCCTAATCTGTTTAGCTTTCATCTTAATTATGAAACTTTCTTTTTCATTTGTATCTGTTTCTTGTTTTATAGCTTTTTTTGCATCCAAATTTCCATAGCTATCGTTAAAATTATCCAAAAAATCATTTTCTTTATTCCAAATCCATTTTTCTGTATCACTTTTCCATTGATTACCTGCTAGTGTTGTTTCTCTGAGAGATTTCACTTTTAAATCGCTAAACATGTCTTTCAAATCAACATCTATCGTTGTAACATTCATTTTGGCTTTCTCTAAATAATTTTCAAATCTTATCAACATTTTTTTATCTCCCCAAGGCTCTAAAGTCAACATATGTACTCCCGCTGGCAAATCACTTTTCAATGCTCCATAGCAATTCTTCAAAGTCAACCACTTCGTTAGATCAACACCGTTCGCTTTTGCTAACAATATTTGTGGCTCCAAATGGAGTTCTAGAAGTATCTGTTGATTACGTACAACATCTTTTTTAAGGTCATATGGCTCTCTAAACTTTCCATTGGCCACTAGACCATAACCTTTGGCCATTTCGTTTAAGGCTTCGCCTACTCCAAAAGCGTCATCGTGAAGCAAACGTCTATGGAGCATGATTTCCATATTACTATTACCCAAAGAAGCACCACCTTGTGATCTATCAGTGAACACTTTGAAAGAAGTTTTCTCATTTTCTATATACATTTGATTGGTTATCGGATAATAATTTCCGGCCACTGGTTCAGCTAGTGTCAAATTGTACTGTGGTCTTTCGTTCCTTCTTCTTTTGAGTACCTGTCTACCGTTGGAATCAGTAAAAAAGATTGCTTCGTTGGCAACGTCCGTTTCGAACCTGATCACAATCTCTTTACCTATTTTATCATCGATAGGTATTGGGCCTACAGACCAGACTATGTCGAATGAGTCTAGTTCGGGATATATTTGAATGTTGGCTGCGACATAATCGCTTTTTGATGAAATCTCATTGACAATTGGACCTTTGATTAGATTGTTCGTTTTGGTCACTATTTTTATGGGCTCTGTAGCGTTGGGTCTGAAAATGTAAGCTCCAGATGACCTGTTTAGATATTCCTCATTGTTACCAACGCAACCGGGATAGTAGTAAAAGTTCATATTAATGTTAGGACCGTTTACAAGACTCACTGACTTAACACCGCTCGTATGATTTATGTGAATGTTGATTCTCTGAAAATTCAAATACAAGTAGTTTATTTCTCTTTATCTTAAGAGCGCATGTAGGTATCTTGGGAAACAATAAGGTCTATGTAGACCAAATTTATCTCATTTTATTGGAAACTAGCTGGTGCCCGCGACTTCGTACGCGTTCTGGATGAAAGGTATAATATGTCCTTTCTGGTGTTCCAGACAACGTGTATGCAAAATTTCATGGTGATCGGTTCAGTAGTTTTTGCGTGAAAGAGTTACAAACATCCATACATCCGTACAAACTTTCGCATTTATAATATTAGTAGGAAGTAGGATTAGTACGGATTTAGTGCACTTTAATAACTTATAAGATAACTGTTACGTCTGTTACCAATCCATTCCTTACAACAAAATTGTCAAAAATTAAAAACAACTGTAAAACATCATTATTATTTTTTAGAAATTTTGCAAACTTTTGAATAGCCGTATATTTAAAACCGTTTGACCTACAAAGACCAAATTATCCTCATGCAATTGCAAATTTAATCTAATTAAAAAATTATTAAAGTATCCTTAAGGCAACGCTGTTTGTTTGATATGATTTCCAAGGACTATTACTTTTAGGAGTAATACTTACATCATCACTATAGATCTCTTCGAAATCATCTTGTCTCTCAACAACCATCGGATCATCGGATAGCATACTCAACTCGTTACCACTCAACACCCAATATCCAGAGTCTTTTTCGAAATCCCTCTTATCATCTTCATCCTTTATCCCATAAACTCCCATCCTAGCTTCTTTGATATATTTCTCCAACTCGCTTACGCTATCATCGTAAACATCTCCCTTGTCTTTTAGTATATTTAGATTTTTCGCATCATTGTTTTTATAATTCTCATATCTAGCTTCTTTGACATCTATGTCACTGTTCAGAACTGGCCTTCTTTTTGTATCTAGGTTGGCATTGTTGTTTTTATAATTCTCATATCTAGCTTCATTGATATCTATGTCACTATTCAGTACTGGTCTTCTATTTGTATCTGGCTCTTTGCCTGTATCTTTGAAACCTTGCTCTATATTTCTCATATCGTTTCTTTCTCTTATATCTTTCCAATAATCGTTAATATTCAAGTAAGTGTCTCTGGTGTTTCTATTCGTCTCTTTTCTTTCCACATAAAAAGATTTGTAGCCGAGCGGCTTCACGTTTTTAGCTATAAAGACAAGTTCGTGTGTCGCTGTGCTCTCTCTTGTCGGAATGTTTATGACGTACGATGGTAATTCGACTAATTGCGTCTCTATTGCGTCGCCTGTAAAGTTGAGATTCGTTTAAATATAACCCATGTCACTTGTAAATGTATTTCTATAGGTGAAAGATTTTTTTAAATCGGTCCACTAGTTTTTGAGTTTATTCATCACAAACATACAAAAATACAAATCTTCTCTAAAAAAAAGTATTAATACAAATATGGTATAAATAATACAAGCATTAGTTGCTTAGTGTGAAACTAGATGGTGCTGTGTGGAATTTGTGAAGATTATTTATTAGTAGAGGCCCACTGCATTTAGCAGGTAGGCTTCCTTACCCCGGATCCTTAATCCTTCTATGGCCCACGGCGCACTTGCACCTTTGGCGTTGCTTGTATGTATAGGCGACGGTAACCACTTACCATCAGGTAGACCGTTGGCCTACCAAATGATAACATGAAACGGAATTTTAATCCACAAAGTACTAGGAATGCATAAACACAAACAAGTAAGAACAATGAAGACATGAATGGTCTGATCTGATCTGGAGAGAAGTGTAGTGGTAAGCTTTACCACCTTATCCTTAATCCTTCTATGGCCCACGGCGCACTTGCACCTTTGGCGTTGCTTATATAGGCGACGGTAACCACTTACCATCAGGTAGACCGTTGGCTTACCAAATGACATGAAACGGAATTTTAATCCACAAAATACCAGGCGTACATAAACTCAAAGAAGTAAGAACAATGAAGACATGAATGGTCTGGTCTGATCTGGAGAGAAGTGTAGTGGTAAGCTTCCTTACCACCTACCCTTAATCCTTCTATGTTCCACGGCGCACTTACAGCACCTATGGCGTCGCTTATGTTAAGGCGACGGTAACCACTTACCATCAGGTAGACCGTTGGCCTACCAAATGATATACATAACGGAATTTTAATCCACAAAGTACCAGGCATGCATAAACTCAAAGAAGTAAGAACAACGAAGACATGAATGGTCTGGTCTGATCTGGAGAGAAGTGTAGTGGTAAGCTTCCTTACCACCTACCCTTAATCCTTCTATGTTCCACGGCGCACTTACAGCACCTATGGCGTCGCTTATGTTAAGGCGACGGTAACCACTTACCATCAGGTAGACCGTTGGCCTACCAAATGATATACATGAAACGGAATTTTAATCCACAAAGTACCAGGCATGCATAAACTCAAAGAAGTAAGAACAACGAAGACATGAATGGTCTGGTCTGATCTGGAGAGAAGTGTAGTGATAAGCTTCCTTACCACCTACCCTTAATCCTTCTATGTTCCACTGCGCACTTACAACACCTATGGCGTCGCTTATGTTAAGGCGACGGTAGCCACTTACCATCAAGCGGACGGTCAGCCTGTCTGTCGACCTTAACATAAAAAAATAAAAAAAATTGTATATAAAACATACCATTTGGTGCAACAACTGTATACTCAAAATGTCCACCGGAGACTGGTATTCTGACTGGCGTTGCCTTTAATGTCCATCCTAAGGGGTTATATAGTGTTACCTGAAAAAAATATAATTAAGTATCAAAGATTGGTCTCGCTGCGCTCGACTAGATAGAGCACTATATGCAAAACCAATAGCTCCAAAAATGTGGCAACTTTTTATCGTAGTGTGTGTAAAACATCGTCACTTTTTATCACTTTTTACCCAGTTTTATTATATTTTTACACAGTTTCACTACGCAAACTGGTATTTTACTATGCCTAAAATTTAATAAAACATTCGGCGCGTACACATCGCAGACAGTTTGCAGTGTGACTAGCTCGGGTACGCCGAATTCGGCGTACTATTTTATGCCGCATTTTACAAGTACGACGGCGGTATCTAGTCGAACGCAGCGAGACCAATCAATTTTATCTTTGATATTATGTAGGTACAATATTATATACAAAAAAGAAAAACACACCAAAATACAAAGACGAAGAAAAAGAACAACACCTATAAACTAAAGCAATTTCACAATATTATTTTTATATTTTTGCGTGCCAATACTTATTGTAAACTCGACAAATAAAGTGCTTTATCACCTACACCCTAAGATTGAACATTGTTTGTATGTTGTAGACCTTGTTGCAGAATGATAAGGTCCGTTTTCCTTTGAAAATTCAAAGTGACAATTTCTATTGCCATCTTTATTAGCGATGACAAATTATGTCAATCAGTAATCAATACCTAAGCCTAATTCAAATCTAAAGCCTTAGCGAATTTTGAAATGAATGGAATTTGTAATCGAAACTGATAAAGCACTTTTCTTGTCTGCTTTACTTCGATGATATTAAGACTAATAAGTAAGTAAGTAAGTACTTAAGACTCACCACGAACTTTTCGTTCAGTTCGCTGATGCTACAACTTGACTCGTTCAAGCGGCAACGTTGAAAATCGAATATTTCTGGCTTGAGCTTGTCTGCTTGCATTAAATTACTGTAAAGAGGAATTGTTTTTGGAGTTTACTCCTATTTCCATATATCCGTACTAATATTATAAATGCGAAAGTTTGTATGGATGTATGGATGTTTGTAACTCTTTCACGCAAAAACTAGTGAACCGATCACCGTGAAATTTTGCATACACGTCGTCTGGGACACCGGAAAGGACATAGGGCACCTTTCATTCAGAAAAAAGTACTGCTCCCTAGGGATTATCTAAAATTAAGGAAACTAACTCCTGGCTAAGTGTAATAGCAATAACGATGTCAAGCGATATATTGCTTTTTCAACGCGGACGAAGTCGCGGCCACCAGCTAGTATGTAATATATATTCCCAACAGTGAATGAATTTTTCAAATCGGTCCACTACTTTCGGAGCCTAATTCAATTCAAACAAACAAACAAACAAATATTTCCTCTTTTACCTCTTTTTAATATTAATTAAAAGTATAGATTACAAAATTACAAATTTCAAAAATTTTCAACAATATTTTGAATTCAAAAATTCAAAAATATTCAACTCACTTGAACGCCTGCCTCGCAATGAGTAAAGAGTCATCTACGGCTTGACTCAATATTCGCTCGTAATCGTGAGTCACGTGTTGTTTCTCGGTACCAGTTATTGCATCGTGATGTTGCATCACTCCTTCAACAAACAAATAAATAAATAAATAAATAAATAAATAAATAAATAAATAAATAAATAAATAAATAAATAAATAAATAAATAAATAAATAAATAAATAAATAAATAAATAAATAAATAAATAAATAAATAAATAAATAAATAAATAAATAAATAAATAAATAAATAAATAAATAAATAAATAAATAAATAAATAAATAAATAAATAAATAAATAAATAAATAAATAAATAAATAAATAAATAAATAAATAAATAAATAAATAAATAAATAAATAAATAAATAAATAAATAAATAAATAAATAAATAAATAAATAAATAAATAAATAAATAAATAAATAAATAAATAAATAAATAAATAAATAAATAAATAAATAAATAAATAAATAAATAAATAAATAAATAAATAAATAAATAAATAAATAAATAAATAAATAAATAAATAAATAAATAAATAAATAAATAAATAAATAAATAAATAAATAAATAAATAAATAAATAAATAAATAAATAAATAAATAAATAAATAAATAAATAAATAAATAAATAAATAAATAAATAAATAAATAAATAAATAAATAAATAAATAAATAAATAAATAAATAAATAAATAAATAAATAAATAAATAAATAAATAAATAAATAAATAAATAAATAAATAAATAAATAAATAAATAAATAAATAAATAAATAAATAAATAAATAAATAAATAAATAAATAAATAAATAAATAAATAAATAAATAAATAAATAAATAAATAAATAAATAAATAAATAAATAAATAAATAAATAAATAAATAAATAAATAAATAAATAAATAAATAAATAAATAAATAAATAAATAAATAAATAAATAAATAAATAAATAAATAAATAAATAAATAAATAAATAAATAAATAAATAAATAAATAAATAAATAAATAAATAAATAAATAAATAAATAAATAAATAAATAAATAAATAAATAAATAAATAAATAAATAAATAAATAAATAAATAAATAAATAAATAAATAAATAAATAAATAAATAAATAAATAAATAAATAAATAAATAAATAAATAAATAAATAAATAAATAAATAAATAAATAAATAAATAAATAAATAAATAAATAAATAAATAAATAAATAAATAAATAAATAAATAAATAAATAAATAAATAAATAAATAAATAAATAAATAAATAAATAAATAAATAAATAAATAAATAAATAAATAAATAAATAAATAAATAAATAAATAAATAAATAAATAAATAAATAAATAAATAAATAAATAAATAAATAAATAAATAAATAAATAAATAAATAAATAAATAAATAAATAAATAAATAAATAAATAAATAAATAAATAAATAAATAAATAAATAAATAAATAAATAAATAAATAAATAAATAAATAAATAAATAAATAAATAAATAAATAAATAAATAAATAAATAAATAAATAAATAAATAAATAAATAAATAAATAAATAAATAAATAAATATCTTCACACATTCCACACATCACCATCTAGTTCCAAACTAAAGCAACTTAATGCTTGTATTATGGATACCAGACAGTTGATATACTACATACATTAATTTTTTTTGTAAATACATACATATTATAAATACAAAACATCCATGACTCGGGTGCAAAGAAAGGTGTATAAATGTTAACACAATTAAACATTTGCACCATAGATGAATGATTGGTCTCGCAGCGCTCGACTAGATACCGCCGTCGTACTTGTAAAATGCGGCATAAAATAGTACGCCGATTTCGGAGCACCCGAGCCAGTCACACTGCTACCTGTCTGTGATGTGTACGCGCCGAATGTTTTATTAAATTTTAGGCATAATAAAATACCAGTTTGCGTAGTGAAACTGTAAAAATATAATAAAACTGGGTAAAAAGTGATAAAAAGTGACGATGTTTTACACACACTACAATAAAAAACTGCCGCATTTACGGAGCTATCGTTTCTGTATAGTACTCTATCTAGTCGAGCGTAGCGAAACCAATGCAATAATTATTGTTAAAAATCTTTCAAATTTGTTTGATAGGGATTAGGATTAGGGTTTGGTTGATGACATAAAGGGGCCATTTATTACGATTTTTGGGAAGTCATATTTTCTTGTGTAATTAGTTGGTTGAAAAAAGAAATGATAGGGACGGGACATAGCTTTAACAGACCTAGATTTTAAACAAAAAAATTTTTGCTCTAGAACGATTATCCAGGGAGAAAACAGGGGAATACATTTGTATGGAAAAACAACTCACCCATTGCACTCTTGAGTTCGTTCAGAACGAACATATTGTGCTCTTCGAGGCCGGCCCAAACTTGAATTTGCTTCGCCATCTTTTTTAAAAAAAATACACATAGACATAGAGTACTATACTATTTTTGTTACCAGAACAATAAGAAGAGTAACACTCTTTCACCGACTACAAGTGAAGTGTTGATTAGTTTAGTTTATTAGTGTTGATTAAATTATTCCCGGTGACAGGTTGACTTTAAATGACGGTTAGTCTACTTGACACATGGTGAAAGAGGCCCTAAAAGTAATAGAGTAACCAGAGTAAAAAGAATAAAGTTATAAATATAGTTTACAAATTTATAAATCTTAAAGCAATATAATATTATGTATCTGTAAATTGAACATGGTGTGCGGAGAAACTCTATTGAGTTTATGTTTACACCAATGTTAGTCAAACTGTAACATGTAATATATTAAGTACACAATATATAAAAAAAAAATATTTAAAAAAAATCACCTGCAGATAACTGTTGCCGAGCCTTTCAAAATACTTTGTGGTTGGACGCGATGAAAAGTAACCGGTCCAGTATGCGTTCGGATCGGACGCGTATGGGAAGAAATCGTCTTGCTTCGTCGGCAGGGTTGGACTGGAAATGTCACAAATACAATATACCCAATATTACAGGCAATTTATAAAATTAATCCAAGCCTTACGACGCCCACTGCTGGACATAGGATTAAAAGACCCTTGGCCCTCCTTATCAGGTCGTCTGTTTGTAATTTCCCAATAGGACAAGTCGACCCTGTTGAGGTTGTATTATATTGTTAATCGACCTCTATGGTAGATTATTCACCGACACTTGTCTTGTGTCGATTATAGCATTTGTTATGTGAAAAATATAATAATATAAAAATATGTCGTCTTGTGTAAAGTTGTGTGCTACAAAAAAATATTATTGAAACAGGAACTCAATCGTATATTTTCACTTCTCACATTAAAAGACCCTTGGCCCTTATCTGGTCGTCTGACCATATTTACTAATAGAACCATTCGACCTTTGACTCTTATCAGGTCATGTGTATTTAATTTCCGAATAGGACCAAACGACACTTAGCCCTTATCAGGTTGTCTGTATGTAATTTCCCAATAGGACAAGTCGACCTTGGTCCTCATCAGGTCGTCTGTCCATATTTTTTAATAGGACCAGTCGACCCTTGCCCCTCATCAGGTCGTCTGTCCATAATTTTTTTAATAGGACCAGACGACCCTTGGCCCTTATCAGGTCGTCTGTCCATAATTTCCCTGTAGGACTGAACGACCCTTGACCCTTGACCCTTATCAGGTCGTCTGTCAAACACTACAACTTACTGACCCACGTCAGTACATTATACCTTAATGATTTTTATGAAGAAGTTTGTTTTTTATGATTTCTTGGGATATGTAAATAATCATTTTTTAACCAATATTATTTTTTTAATAAATAAATAATATTTTTTTACGTAACTTACTTGGCATCCTTGACTGCTTTTAAATAACAATTGGGCGTCGAATAGAAAAGTGTCAAATTAAGTCCGTCTTTCGCTGCCTTCATATTTGTGTATCTGAAAACATTTATATTCAGATGAAATTAATATTGAAAAACAATTTTTTTTTTATATATATACTTAGGTACCTATATAAAGTTCTTATATATAAAGGCAGGCTGATGGTCCATTTGAAATTTTTAAACAAGAAAAAATATTTTTTTTAATTAGAACGAATGTGCGCGCATTAAACATTATTAAAACATACGCGCGTTTGTGTGTGTTATACGCGCGTGCTTGTGTGTGTGTGTGGGTGCGTGCGTGCGTGCGTGCGTGCGTGCGTGCGTGCGTGCGTGCGTGCGTGCGTGCGTGCGAGCGTGGGTGTGTGCGTGCGAGCGTGCGAGCGTGGGTGCGTGCGTGCGTGGGTGCGTGCTTGTGTGTGCGTGCGTGCTTGTGCGTGCTTGCATGCTTGTGTGTGCGTGGGTGCGTGGGTGCGTGCGTGTGTGCGTGTGTGTCTCTCTCTGTGTGTGCCTACACCTACTGTAATTACCTACACGAGGGAATATGACCATATTTACTTTAGATTACATAACTTACTTTATAAGTTTATCCAGATTCGTGTACCACATTGTAGCATCTTGATATGTGAAATCACCGCCCATAGTAATAATAACGTTATTGGTGCGATAGAACTGTGACTGTACATTAACGTACTCTATGAAGTCTGATATCTGTTGGAATTATCGAAGTTGTGTCAAATATACTAATTATTAATTAGTATATTTGATACATTTTAAAAAATGTAACATTTTTTTAAATGGACGCTTTATTTTGACCTTGTAAATTGATTCTTATTTTATTTCGTGGTGACCATAGATGAATGATTGGTCTTGCTGCGCTCGACTAGATACCGCCGGCATGAAATAGTACGCCGAATTCGGCGTACCCGAGCCAGTCACACTGCAAACTGTCTGTGATGTGTACGTGCTGAATGTTTTATTAAATTTTAGGCATAATAAAATACCAGTTTGCGTATCGAAACTGTGTAAAAATATAACAAAACTGGGTAAAAAGTGACGATTTTTTACACACTACAATAAAAAGTTGCTTCATTCACGGAGCTATCGCTTTTGTATAGCGCTCTATCTAGTCGAGCGCAGCGAGACCTATCATTTATCTTTGGCGGTGACGTTATACGTTAGAAATTTGATTAAATAAACTCTGGACTTGACCTGACTGCTTTGAAAAAACCTGTTTTGAAATATTAAAAGAAAAATCGCGGACTTGACTTGGCTTGACTGACTAGTCTCAGGATCTGCTACTTTTGATTATATTATAAGAGAAGAAGAAATACTTATCTATGGAAATAATGTATACCTACATATTTTTTAAACAATTTAAGTATAGGTACATTTCACACACACACAAACACACACACACACAGAATTTTTGTCTGTTTGTCCAAGCGCTTGTCAAAAACGGCTTAACTGATAAAATAAGCATCAGACTTGAACAATTATAGTAATGTTTTCATTGCAATAAAATAAAGTTATAATTTTAATAAAATAAACTTATAATTTCAATAAATTATAGTTATATTTGCAATAAAATAAATTATGAGACTCACGTGATCAATTTGTCCAAATTATTGAACCACATCGCCGCCTCTTGATATTGAAAATCATCGCCCATTGTTACCAGAATATTATTAGATATGTACGAAGCCTGCATTTCGTATACTTTTTCAATAAACTGTTCGACCTAACATGTAAAAATAATTAAAAATTATAAACCCTCCCAAATTCGTTAGATTTTACCGGGGATTTAATAATTTAATATTTGCTACGAATATGCCACAGAAATACAAATAGGTATTTTTAAAGATTAAGGTAAGTATTAAAGACAAGCTAAAGTCATGAGTTTACTTGATAGTTTTGATAGACTATCAAGATAACAGCTCGACAGACTTGCTAGATAGGCTAGGGGCTAGATAGATGCTAGATAGAGCAAGGGGCAGACAAGGGCGGATCCAGGGGGGGGGTCATGGGGGTCATGACCCCCCCCTGGCTGGGTCCAGGACCTAGGTGGACCAATAATTAAAATTGTTAAACATAATGTTTTTATATATTTTTGTCACAATATAGATTTTATTGAAGTACATACTTTCAATATTTAATTAATTTAATACAATACTTTGTTTGACGGCAAACGCATTATTCGGGAACGAATGCATCGAAACTTACCGCGCCACCGCCACGGTGCCACCTTTCATCACATTTCGTGTGATACTTGCGCGCACTGTTTCGACTAATTTCTAGCTAAACCTAACCTCAATCGGAACGACTAAACTTTAGTAATAATACACTTTAACGCAACAATTAAAAAAGGATAAAAGAAAAGTTGCAAATTTTTAGGTGATTTTTAACAGACTATAACTTCGAAGAAAATGGTCGTACGGTGCTCATTAAAAAAGGAAATTGTAGCTTCAAGTCTCTAGTTTTTGAATCCGAGGTTCAAATATTTTTTTTTCTTTAGCGGTTTATGAGTAATCGTCAGAAAACCAACGAATAAAAAAAATTTCAAAATTTTTACTCATCTTGAAATCGCTGTAAAAACAGTAACAATATTTTTTGTGTAATGGCACTATAAAGCTCTTTTAGATAATTTAATTCCCTACAACTTGACCTCCTCATGAGGTCTATACGATGATTTGTCACTAAGTTATCATCGTTCAAAGCGAATAGTCACATTTGACTTTAAAGTTAATTACTCAGGCAATAATGGTCATACAGAAAATCAAAGTAGAGTTTTGTAAACTGCAAAATATCCCTACAAGAAGCTTAAATCGGATTTTGATGAAACATTTTTTTTTTCAAACTGAAAATGTTGACCGAAGAAAAGGTAAAAAACTGCAAATTTAAGGATATTTGGACAACTTGCAATAACTTTGCAAATAATGCAGATACGAAAAATATTTTCCTTTTCGTATCTGTACCTGTTTCAAGGTGCTGCGATTTATTTTTCTTAGTGTCCGGAATGTTTGAAATTATCGTTTTTGCTGAAAATCAAGAAAACGGGCAATTTTTCATTTTGTATTCCATAACAAATTATTGCTAAAAACTCAAAAGTTTAAACGGTTTTATTGGCAATTATCCATATTTTTTTCATTAGAAGCCCTTAATTATTGAAAAATAAAGTCTTTTAAATTTTTTTTTCTAAGTAGGTAAGGTATAGTAAGTACCTACTTAGAAAAATCTAACAGGAAAGTATCGGAAAAATATTTGAAAAAGAAATTTCAATTTTTTTAAATTTTTTTAATTACTAAATACTTCTAATGAAAAAAAAAATGAATTATTGCTAATAAAACCGTTTAAACTTTTGAGTTTTTTTAGCAATAATTTGTTAAAGATTTTGATTTTCAGCAAAAACGATAATTTCAAATATTCCGGACACTAAGAAAAAAAAATCTCAGCACCTTGAAACCTTCAGGGTTTTTTCAGGACATATTGAGGTTGAAAAGCTATAGAAAAGATTTTTCGAATCTGCATTATTTGCAAAGTTATTGCAAGTTATCCAAATATCTTTAAATTTGCAGTTTTTTACCGTTTCTTCGGTAAACATTTTCAGTTTGAAAAAAAATGTTTCATCAAAATCCGATTTAAGCTCCTTGTAGGGAATGTTTTGCAATTTACAAAACTGTACTTTAATTTTCTGTACGACCATTATACCTGAGTAATTAACTATCAAAGTCAAATGTGACTTTTCGCTTTGAACGACGATAACTTGAAAAATCACCGTATAGGTATATATCACCGTATATATCACCGTTACGGTTTTCTCTTTAAACGCGGAGCATTCGTCTAACACTTTTGTTCATAATTTCACCTGCGCGAACGACCGCCATTTTGGTTCAATTTACGTGCCGGGATTTATACCTGCTTAATTATTTTTTTTGGACGAGGGAGTTTGAGGAGCATAAGCTTACTAACCTAACTAACCTTAGATAGATAAAATCTTAGATAAATTCACACAATGAAACCAGGTGTAGGTATGTATCTTCATGACACAGTGCAAATTTGGTAAAAGCAAACTCTTTTAAATTGATTTTAATGCTCTTTAAAATAAAATACGGGGGCAAACAACAGAATGAATGTATATAAAAATAATCTTCGCTTTCGTTGTGAAGTTTTAAAAAGCACCCAGCGAAAACTGGAAAACTTCGATGCAAAACTATTGACTTGGCCACGACTATGTGACCCCCCCCTGGCGCCAAAGCGCGTAGGTAAGTGGTAGGTATACTTCTTGACATACACGTATTGTCAGAAGGTTCCCCATTTTTGAAGTAGGTACTAAGCATCGCAATATCTTGGTTTATTTTTCCTCTATAATCGTAATCGATCGCAACTGGTTTCGTACAAGGCCAAAAAAGTAGTCGTTCGTAACCGGTTACGAAACTCCGGTTACGTACGCGGTCGAACCGATCGTAATATCATGTGCACGTCACTAGTCACTACTTACTAATGATTTTATTGATTTAATAGAAATGTTAAGAAAGAGCGACACATTTACAAGGTCAAATAAGGTCCAAACACTTTCAACTTTTGACACCGACGAATACACAAAAAAAGTTTTTAAGCAAATTTCAAATTTTTATTACAATTCATGTGTAGATAGTTGGAAGATTTAGTTATGACGAGGTATAACCTACAGTAGGCCGACGCCTTTGATGTTGGGCAATACCGCCGCCCGTGTAGGTATTTAAAAATTACGGAAGGGTTGACACAAATTAAGTAATATAAAATGTGCATAAGTACCTTTCTTCATCGTGCAGAAATTGATGAAAGCTTAGTTCTTTATTTATGCGAGATAAAGATTTGCACGCACTTACAGCACATGCCGTATGCACCATTTTGATTTATATAATAAATTAAAATCTGAAAGACGCGATAGCCCTAGAATATTTATCCCAAGCTACTAAGAACGACGAAGTATGCAGCTTGGGCACGTCCCACTCGCGCCTCACCCCTCACGCCCCGCACGATTGCCATGTCTAGACGTCTCCGTCGGCCTACTGTATGAAATAAGTATACTGTGGTATAACTATGAGAATGACTATTAATATGACGAGGCTAGTCTATATTTAATATTATACAGAGACAGAAGATTTGTACGTTTGTAATGAATAAACTAAAAAACTACTGGGCAAACTTTAAAAATTCTTTCACCTATAGAAAGCTATGTTATCAGGGAGTAACGTAGGCTATATTTTATAAAAAGTTACGTGGGCGAAGTCGCATGCAACAGCTAGTATATTATATTCATGCACCAATAAAGCTCTATGCCCGATCCTAATCTCGTGCCACGATCTATGTTCGGGATAAACTCCGAAACTACAGAATTGAACCGATTTTGATAAAATTTCTTAATTATCTGTAAGTTGGTCCATCTTAAAAGATATGATAGATTTTATATCGATTATTATATTGCAAAATGCATGTTTTTCTTATAGAACAAAGCATTTTTCAACACACTATAATTTGTATTGAGATATCGACGGATAATAATTGTCTATCATCTCTCGGACTATCATATTCATAAAACGACGTGCTTACATGCATAATGATGCGACTTTTTAGATGCATAGTCTCAGGCTCTCCGCAAATGTATAAAACTTATAAAGCCTTGTTATTTAACCAGTTTTTACGGGTATAAATTTTAAATAACTGGTATCAAAATATCAAAAAATACAAAAAAAAATTCTTAGACATGTTCTGTCATTTTGACAAACTTTCGTAACCGCGTCAGAAATTTCGTAACTGGCTGTGAAAACATTTTTATTCATTTAGTCCGTATTAGAAACCACTTTTTCTAACCAGGTGTGAAAAGAAATTTCTCATCTTTCTTACTTAACTAGTCATAACACAGAATGTGACACGTTCTGTCATTTTGACTAACTTTCGTACGTCAGTAGTTTTAGTTTCTTAACTGGCTGATGAAAACAAGATTGTGCATTTTTAATCCTTCAGTCCGGTTTCGTAACCACTCTTCACAGCTAGTTACGAAATTAATTTTTCATCCATGTTTTGTCATATTTTTCCAATTGGCCTATTTTCGCAACTGTTTTTAATATAACCAAAAAGTAACTTATTTATTAAGTGTTTCGTAACTGGTTAAAAAACAGTGTTCCGCTAATTTGACAATATTAATGTGTTTCGTAACTGGTTGATAAAACAGTGTTTCATTAATTTGACTACGTTTGTGGATCGCCTTATATAGGTCCTTACAAAGACATGCATTGGACACTCACTGTATCAACTTGTCTAAATTGTGGTACCACATAGCCGCATCTTGGTACTGGAAGTCTTCGCCCATAGTTATTAGGATGTTATTAGTCTTATAAGACGAAGACATGTTCCGGCATATGTCTATGAATTCGTTGACCTGAACAAAATCGATTTCTTTTACTAAAGCTTCGGTCACACACGGCGAATACTCGCTGCGAATAGTAGTAGTCGCAGCGACAATTCGCTGCCTGCCTGTCACACATAGCGAATTTATACTTACACGCGAATTTCGACAGTCTGTTGGTGTTGGTGCGCAAATTGAAATATGGAATGGCTATTCGTAGCGAGTAACCCTGTCACACACAGCGAATATTCGCGGCGAGGCGCATTCGCGGCGAGTAAAATTGAACATGCTCAATTCAAATCGCGGCGAATCATAGAGTAACTTATAATATATGCGGCGAATTTAACTCGCGGCGAATGAATCTATTAGCCCGTCACTTACAGCGAATACCCGTGGCGAATAGGCATTCGCGGCGAGTATTCGCTGTGTGTGACCGAAGCATAAGGAACAAGAAAAAAAATCATATTCAAAGTATAAAGTATAATTAGATAAAAGACTGTCTGTCCCTATGTATGCTTAGATCTTTAAAAGTACGCAACGGATTTTAATGCGGTTTTCACTAATGGATAGAAGAGTTGTTCTCGAGGAAGGTTTTAGTATATAATTTACAAAGTTACGCGGGCGAAGTCGCGGGCAGCAGCTAGTAGATTATATTTTTTCCTCCAAATATCTACAATAAATTGTGTAAATTCTATACTAAAATGAATGGTGTCATCGGCATCAAAGAATGAAACAATAAATGGTGCTAAGACCCCACAAAGGAAGTTTTGGGGGCAACCGAATAAGCATGTTAGACATTAAGCACAAGTGCTTCCGAAAAAAGCACTAGTGCTTTTTTAGATATAGGGTGTCGGAGCACCCTGAGTAATCGTGTGACACTAAACGCTGGTGTTTCTGTGAAAAACACGTGTGCTTCTATAAAAAGCACTAGTGCTTTTTAAACTATAAGGTCTGGGCACCCTAAGTAATCATGTGACACTAAACACTAGTGTTTCTCTAAAAAACACGTGCTTCCGTGAAAAGCACTAGTGCTTTTTAAACTATAAGGTGTCTGGGCACCATAAATAATCATGTGACACTAAAAACTAGTGTTTTCGTGAAAAAACACATGTGCTTCCGAAAAAGCACTAGTGCTTTTTCAAATTTTTTTATTTTTATTAAAGCTATTCTTACCCTTTTGTCGACGTTGTAAAGGGGCGAGTCGGGATCATCAATGATCGGTTCGTCATTGCATAGGACGTCAAAACAAAATCCGGCAGGCGGTGAGTATGTATTGTAAAGGATACCCGTGAATATATCCGATGGTTCGCCTGAAATATAAATTAAAATTTTTATTCATAATTATATATGACTAGCCGTTTTTTTTATGTTAAGGTCGACAGACAGGCTGACGGTATGTATATACTAATATACTAGCTGTTGAACGCGACTTCGCGTGCGTAAATTTATAAACTATAGCCTATGTTTCACCTATCCAAAGCCACATTATTAGCGAGTAACGTAGGCTATATTTTATAAAGTTACGCGCGCGAAGTCGCGTGCTGTAACAGCCAGTGATTATATATTTTGATTTTTTTTTTTCTATACACATTACCTAAATCGTCGTCACCGCGCCAAATCATCTCCATATATTTATTCAGCTTCCTGTTAACTTTATCCTGATAATCTATTCTGCCCAGAAACAATCCGTCGTATCCCATTTGGGCCAAATTGGACGCGAACTCGCGCGAGTGACCGAACGGATCAATCTGCCAACCGACTCTGGGCAGTGCGCAGGGGCCAAATGTTCGGTTCAGTTTGCTGTAATAAAATTTTTATCTATATCAATCAACAATACTAATAATAAATCTCCTAGTATGTATATATATATATATATATATATATATATATATGTGTATGTTCCTCCATAACTCTTAAACGAATTAACTGATTTTTAATATTATAAATGCGAAAGTTTGTATGGGATGTATGGATGTTTGTAACTCTTTCACGCAAAAACTACTGAACCGATCACCATGAAGTTTTGCATACGCGTTGTCTGAGACACCAGAAAGGACATAGGATACCATTTATCCAGAAAAAAAGTACTGCTCCCGAGGGATCATCTAAAATTAAGGAAACTAACTCCTGGCTAAGTGTAATAGCAATAACGATGTCAGGCGATATATTGCTTTTTAACGCGGACGAAGTCGCTGGCATCAACTAGTAATATTATAAATGCGAAAGTTTGTATGGATGTATGGATGTTTGTAACTCTAGCACGCAAAAACTACTGAATGGATTTCAATGAAATTTTACATACACGTTGTCTGGAACACCAGAAAGGACATAGGGTATATTTTATAAAGTTACGCTGGCGAAGTCGCGTGCAGCAGCTAGTACTAAGTAATAATAAATCTGTAAGTGTAGGTATTGTATGTTGTATGTATGTGTGTATGTATGCTCATCCATAACTCTTAAACGAAGTAATGTAAAACAAACTCATGGTCACCTCAATCCATATGTGAAATGTCACGTCTGTGTATATCTGTGTATATGTGTGTATACACATAGGGAAGTAATGTAAAACAAACACATGATCACCTCAATCCATATGTGAAATGTCACGTCTGTGTATCTGTGCATATGTGTGTATACACATAGGGAAGTAATGTAAAACAAACACATGATCACCTCAATCCATATGTGAACTGTCACGTCTGTGTATATCTGTGTATATGTGTGTATACACATAGCGAAGTAATGTAAAACAAACTCATTATCACCTCAATGCATATGTGAACTGTTACATCTGTGTATATCTGTGTATATGTGTGTATACACATAGCGAAGTAATGTAAAAACAAACTCATTATCACCTCAATGCATATGTGAACTGTCACGTCTGTATATCTGTGTATATGTGTGTATACACATAGCGAAAACAAACACATGATCACCTCAATCCATATGTGAACTGATCTATAGTACTCTGATAGTGTGTGGCTGCTTCATCATTCATACTCCAAGCTCCACCGACAAACTGGAGACGACCTTCCGACACGAGGGTGTGAACCTTCTGCTTAACAGCCTCCGTCTGACGAGTCCACCACTTCCAGAAGAACGCTGTTTCCACGTATATGAACCTGGAAGGAGACAGGTTTACATTTAAACTTTAAACTTAGTATATTATAATATGTATGTATTTACAAAAAAAACTTTGTAGTATGTAAGTATATCAACTGTCTGGTATCCATAATACAAGCATTAGTTGCTTAGTGTGGCACTAGATGGTGCTGTGTGGAATGTGTGAAGATATTTATTTATTTAAGTATCAGTTTTACTCACCGCCTCTTCGGATCTTCCCATAACTCCTTGACGACCGAATCCAGTATGTACTGCACGCCAGCTTTCTGGATGTTATTGCGACCTGGGAGTATTTTGTCAGTTTTTAAAATATGCTTGTTTACACGTGTTACGAAATAAAATTCTGTTTCTCTCTCTCTCTCTCTGTGTGTGTGTGTTTGTGTGTGTGTTTACGTGCGTAAGTGTGAGTGCGTGCGAGCGCGCGTAAGCGTGAGTGCGTGCGTGCGTTTGTGTATATATTACGTCACTGTGTGTATCTAGTAGGGGTGCTGCTACCAAAATGTATACTTAGCATTTTTTTAAAACAAATAACAGCATAGCTTACTTACTTCCATAATAATACTGATCAACTGTCTTCAGCCAGCCGACGTCGTCGTGAGTGTGAGGAACTATGTGCACGTTCAAGACGTCAGCGTTCGTCTTCGGACATCCCTGAAAACATTTTACAGTTTCACTAGCTTTTGCACGCGTTTTTGTCCGCGACCCTTTCTCTTAGAGACTTACTCTTCCCTATTATCTATACTAATATTATAAAGCTGAAGAGTTTGTTTGTTTGTTTGTTTGAACGCGCTAATCTCAGGAACTACTGGTTCGATTGAAAAATTCTTTTTGTGTTGGATAGATCATTTATCTTTAAGGCTTTAGGCTATAAAACATCACGTTGCGACTAATAGGAGCGAAGAAACAGTTGAAAATGTGGAAAAAACGGGGAAAATTATTCATCTTTGAGGGCTTCCGTTGCGTGCACTGCGAAAACCGTTCGAGATACCCAAATGATTCCCAAAATAACTATTCCACGCGGACGAAGTCGCGAGCACCAGCTAGTATTAGATAAATTATAATAACCAGAGAAAAGTAGTGGCAACGCACTTCGTTATCAAGTCAATTACTCGTAACTTACTGATAACTTATGACTTGTCAAGTTACCATTTTATTAGGTTTTCTTACTTAGATATGATGTCTGTCTGTTTTTGTTTACATACTTACCATTTGAGACATCGTGCGATTATATTTAAGCTCTTTACTTGACTTACTTACAAGAAAACAAAGCATTATTTTTTTTTAATTTAGAGTTTTGACGACAAGTTTGGTCTAATGGCTAGTAACCCTAGTGTTAACCAAAGAGACAGGTAGTAACAGTGTAATTTACGAAATTCTTCCTGCTTATGCTGTTATTACATTATCCGATTTTTTACAGTCCAATCTAGGAAATCGGATAATGTGATCGCACTTAGAAACAGATCGGATTCGATTTGGAGAAATTGAAGGTCCTTCAATTCAACGGATAGTGTAATTGCGTCTCTCTCTACCATGGTCTCTAAACTGAATCCCTTAAATTGAATAGTGTAATAGACGCTTTAGCAATCGTGATATAATAATACCCGGCGCGTAAGTTGAACCATGCGCAGTAACACATTTTTGGGTCTCAATCGAGGTGCGGTATGAGGTGAGACCCGAGGGGCCGCACGTAACCATAGCAACGTGGCAACGCTTACCACCACCCAGTCGCACTCCGGCCCGCACCACCCGCGCACGCTCTGCTTGGCCCTGGAGTACAATCGCGCACAAATTTCTTTACATTTCTGTCGTCGTCGTTCAGTTTTTTTTTTTTATATTTATATTTACTTTTACTTTTTTTATGTTACAGTTTACTTTTATATTTCTGTCGTATCGTTCAATTTAATTTCCGGAATATGACTAGACCACAACCTACTTTATGGGAGACAGGCGAGAAGGATGGTCTTTGACGATTACACTCATTTTTTAAAAGAAAATAATAAAACTGAGTCTGAAAAAAACAGGGGAAGCTACGAAAAAATCTGTATCCACAGTTAAAAGGATTGTGAAAGAAAGCAAAAATTCAGAATTTATATTTACATTTAGGACCCCTGGCAAAAAGGGACAACGAATAAAATCCTTAAACTGTTACCTACTTATAATTTAATAATACCTAATGACCACTTTCTACGCCACGTAATTCGATCTTTTATATTGTATTCCAGTTGATGCGTGATTAATTTTATAACATTTGATTTTCCGTTTAACTTGCGTTTAATTAAATTACTTCACTAAATTTTCAAAAATCTAGGTATTTAAATACGACGATATTACGGTTTTCTCATTAACCGCGGAGCATTCGTCTAACACTTTTGTTCATAATTTCACCTGCGCGGACGACCGCCATTTTGGTTCAACTTACGTGCCGGGATTTATACACCTACTTACATACCACATAACCGCATTGACTTCTATCCTTCAACGGCGTTTGGTTTGACACAGTCGCAACTAGTAACAGGAGAAACGGCTCCCACATGTTTAACTGAAATTTAAAAAATAATCATGTTAATAATAGTACCTAGTGACGTTTCGCAGTCATTTTTACAGCCAGTCTGGCTGGCGGCAGTAACCACGCTCTTACAGAAAAACCACGGTGAAATATCAAGTGGACCGTCAGCCTGTTTGTCGATTTTAACCAATGATATTATAATATAAAAAAATCATTGATTTTTAACATTAAAAAAAACACAAAGTAACCATGAATACTGAGTGGTTATTATTTTAGTTCAAAAGCGTAGAGGTAAGTTCCCTTATCAAAATAATGCCCGGAACTTTTCTAAGGAAAAACAATGTTATCTGTTAACTAAGTATTTAGAATACATAAACATGCTCCATTTCGGTTCCATTTTGAAACGTTTAGGTCGACGACATCATTACCTAGATCTTACGAATACAGAGGTCGATATGAAAATTGAAGCAATGAAAATTTCTTTTATTTTAGGGATATGTGGGGGTCGCCCAGCACCCGATGTTAGCGGCACTGGGAATACCCATTAAAACTCCCCGATGCCTCCTTGCCATGTGAGCGGGGTGAACCGGGCTCTGCCGAGGCACCTAACTCCGATTCACCCCCAGGGAGCCTAGCCATTACTGGCTAGGCTATCGCCAAAGAAAGGGATTGCCTGGAAACACCCAGGCAATACCCACGCGAAGGGGGGGACCTTGTGCAGGCACACACAGCTAGCCAACCTTGTGCGCAAGGTCCCCCTCCCCATAATTGGTCTAGTGTCTAGACGACACGGTTGGTCTAGTGGCTAGTACCTAACCCTATCTTGACCAAACGGTCGCGGGTTCAAATCCCTCTAGGAGCAAATGTTTATGTGTTAACATTTTACCTTTGTACCTGAGTCATGGATGTTTTGTATTTATAATATTTATATATTTACAAAAAAAAAGTAATGTATGTAGTATATCAAGTGTCTGGTATCCATAATACAAGCATTAGTTGCTTACTTTGGAACTAGATAGTGCTGTGTGGAATGTGTGAGGATATTTATTTATTTATTTATTTATTTATTTATTTATTTATTTATTTATTTATTTATTTAATGAGCGAGGTATACCCAATAAAACCCCGCGACGGATTTCCTAGGCAGTCAAGGAGATCCTACCCCGGGAGTCCTACGTCCTGAATATGCCTATAAGCCCCGCAATTCGCTTATGCGCCTGGCCGCCATTTTGGTGACGTAACCTTGTGACACACTCAGTACATTTAACTACGTTTAGCAACACTGGCCGGTGAAAGCGGCCCAGTGTCTATGTCTAGGGGATTCTAGAAACCATTTCTCTATCCCATCTTAATCATGTTAAGATAGGCAGCGTATTTGCAGAACCTGGCTAATGTGCTATGGCATCCCTTACTCACTCACCTAGGGATAGGATAGGGAGCAGACTTATATAAGGGAGTGGTTACTGTATCCAGACAAGCTGCTCAAAATCAAAAAAAATCAAAATCGAAATATTTATTATCAATTGGGTTTCTACAAGAAACTCTTATGATCGTCATTATAAATTTGAATTTACCAGGGTTTCGGAAAAAAAGCCAAGATGACGATCCTGAGAAGAAACCCCGAAAGAAACTCTGGATACTAATCTCAGGAGTCAGGATCTATCAAATGAGTACGAAACACAGTATCATGCCACTACCCACTACTTACAAAATCCAGACCAGACGCAACTTTGAATAGTTAATTCCAAAATTGCATCCCGGACGAAGCCGGGTCCGGGTCGCTAGTTTATTACAAAACCTTAAATGTCGCAAGATTCAGACATAATAATAAGGGCAGATATCAGATAAAAATTGTTGAAGTGTTTACGAAACATGCATAAGTAGGTAACTATATGTGTGTAGTACTTATTGCATTTTATTTAGAGATAAAATATGACAAATATTGATTGATAAATAAATAAAAGCTGTTGACACAGATGTTATTATCTTGGAGAGGTCAAATACATTGGAAGATAGACTTTCCAACTCTTAGGGCCTCTTTCGTCGTCTGTCAAGTAAGCTAATCGTCATTTAAAGTCATCTGTCATCGGGAATAATTTAGCTGATAAATACCTTTGTTTGTACGGTAAAAGTCCTAAAACATTAAAAAGAAAATAATAAATAATATTCGCCTATCGAAGGATGCACCAAACCGATTGCATAATTTAATCTATACTAATATTATAAAGCTGAAGAGTTTGTTTGTTTGTTTGTTTGTTTGTTTGAACGCGCTAATCTCAGGAACTACTGGTTCGAATTGAAAAATTCTTTTTGTGTTGGATAGATAATTTATCGAGGAAGGCTTTAGGCTATATAACATCACGTTGCGACTAATAGGAGCGAAGAAACAGTCGAAAATGTGGAAAAAACGGGGGAATTATTCATCTTTGAGGGCTTCCGTTGCGTGCGCTGCGAAAACCGTTCGAGATACCCAAATTATTCCCAAAATAACTATTCCACGCGGACAAAGTCGCGAGCACCAGCTAGTTAGATTATAAAAATGTTGAGAATTCTTTTGTAATAATTAGCTAAAATATTTTCGCTTTTATGGTCATTGGAAAATGCAAAATGCAAAGTTTTACTTATCTAAACAATAAAACTTTATAGTTTATTTATAAACTAACTATAATAATTATAACTATAGTTTATAATAAAACTTTATAGTAGTGTCTGGGCATACTGCGTTCCGAATTCTTACAACGAGCAGTAGTACTGCCGTTTGGCCACAGTGGCCAACTAAAATATAGCCTTTTAGGCTTAATGGCGGGTGAAACCGCGGGACACGGCCAGTAACTAATAAACGTCCTACAAAATAGGTGTGCCGGAATCGTACCTACCTACTAAACAAGTAGAGGTCTCGCTTTTTTCCCAAACGGCCCGTTAGTTCGTACTGATAGATGGCCTTATCTGTAACTGGACATATCTAGACTCATTCCTAACCTTTTTCTGACACCTAAGCCGTACGGTGAAGATGGCAGTAGGTACAGTCAACGTCAAAAATGCTACAGCTCGAGTATTTAATACCCATTTAGTAAGAATAGTAACGCATAGAAACCTAGTACACGCACGATCAGTGAAGCATTTTACACCAAGCCGTATCAGCTTGGTAATCGAACAGCCTTTGTAAAGCTTGCTAAACGAACGAACATTTTTTGTATACTTGTGTGCGTGTCGCAGAGCGTCATTTTACGTGTGGCTTACGCACACATCAATTATATTTGTGCTTCATTCTCGCCAGTCTTTTGATATGAAACTATCGTTCTATGGGTTATTATTCTAAGCCCATTCAATATTTAGATTTACACACTTCACAAAGAGAATGTTCCGTATCTACAATGAATGTGGTCCTTGTACAGAAAGTTAATGTTGATATTAAGTTAAAGTTATTGTTTATTATGTTGTTGTTAAGTTGTTAACCCCAGCTGTTAACCAAGCGGTCGCGGGTTCGAATCCCGCTAGGGACAAATGTTTATGTGCTAACATTTACCTGAGTCATGGATGTTTTGTATTTAAAATATGTATGTATTTACAAAAAAAAAGTAATGTATGTAATATATCAACTGTCTGGTATCCATAATACAAGCATTAAGTTGCTTAGTGTGGAACTAGATGGTGCTGTGTGGAATGTGTGAAGATATTTATTTATTTATTTATTTATTATATCAACGAAATAGTATATCTCTGCGATTCAAAGGTCGCTGTTTGATATATATGTAAAAATGGGTATTCTGTATTCAAAAATATTTTAAATCGCCATTTAGATTGGTTTAAACTTGCGTTTTGCAGAAGATATATATGTTCGCGAGGTCTATGAGAGACCTCGGCACGACGCTCGAAGACCTCAACCGAGTTTCACAAAGGGTGGGCCTTAAGATACTTAAATATGGACAAGACGAAAGTTATGTCTAATGTCAGTAACAGTTGTCAACCTCAGTAACAGTTGGGGACTCAACTCTCGAAGTTGTTGACGAGTACATATATTTGGGACAAACAGTCCAGTTAGGTAGAGCCAACTTCGAGAGGGAGATCAATCGTCGAGTCCAGCTCGGATGGGCAGCGTTCGGAAAGCACCGAGACATCTTCTCGTCCAAAATTCCTCAGTGTCTCAAGACAAAAGTTTTCGACCAATGTGGTTTGTCGGTGTAGTATCAGTAGTACGGTTGTTTGTTCGGTTGACCGAACTAATGAAACTTTTTAGTATCAGTAGTACGGTTGATAAAAATCACCGAACAAATGACACTTTTAAAGTTGCAGTAGTTCTCAGTGACATATGGCGCTGAAACGTGGTCTCTAACTATGGGCCTCGTAAGGAAGCTCAATGTCGCTCAACGAGCTATGGAAAGGGCTATGCTCGGGATTACACTCCGGGATCGAATCAGAAATGAGGAGATCCGTAGACGTGCGAAAGTTACAGACATAAGCCGGCGGATCAGTAAGTTGAAGTGGCAGTGGACAGGGAATATGGTGCGGAGAGCCGACGGCTGCTAGGGCCGGAAGATTCTCGAGTGGAGGCCACGGACCAGCAAACGCAGTGCAGGACATTCAGCCACAAGGTGGACAGACGACCTAATAAAGACCGCGGGTCAACGGTTGACCCAGGCTGCTTCTGACCGGTCTGCTTCTGGGCTGCTGCTTCTGGGGGAGGCCTTTTTTTTTTAGATGTAGTGAAATCCCTTCTTCAACTAAGAAATGGTCTTATGGTTTTCAAACTTCAACGAATTGCGCACGAATTCGTCCGCGTAACTTTATAAAACATAGCCTATATTATTCGCTGGTAATATAGCTTCCCAATGGTGAAAGAATTTTCCAAATCGGTCCACTAATTTTTGAGTTTATTCAATAAAAACAAAAATACAAATGTTTTATGTGTGTGTATAGACAAAAACTTTTATGCGTGACTATACACATTATAAATACTCGGGACACTGACTGGAATTCATTTAGTTTCAATCCGATCATGATTTAATGATTTATTTATAAGTAACACAAACCGCTATATTCCAGTGATAGCGTTCGCAAATAGGACAAAGGTTCTCTGTGTTGTTTGGCCGTGTTCTGTCCTTAAGTATTTATTTATTAACTAGCTACTGACCGCGATTTCGTCCGCGTTGAAAAAGCAATATATCACTTCACATCGTTATTGCTATTATACTTAGCCAGGAGTTAGTTTACTTAATTTTAGATAATCCCTCGGGAGCAGCACTTTTTTTCTGGATGAAAGGTGCCCTATGTCCTTTCTGGTGTCCCAGACAACGTGTATGCAAAATTTCATGGTGATCGGTTCAGTAGTTTTTGCGTGAAAGAGTTACATACATCCATCCATCCATACATTCATACAAACTTTCGCATTTATAATATTAGTATGGATACGGATTAACTAGCTACTGCCCGCGACTTCGTCCGCGTTGAAAAAAATAATAATAATAAATAATTATCTTCACACATTCCACACAGCACCATCTAGTTCCACAGTAAGCAACTAATGCTTGTATTATGGATACCAGACAGTTGATATCTACTCACATTACTTTTTTTTTGTAAATACATACATATTATAAATACAAAACATCCATGACTCAGGTACAAAGGTAAAATGTTAACACATAAACATTTGCCCCTGGCGGGATTCAAACTTGATACCGTTTGGTAAACAGCTAGGGTTACTAGCCACTAGACCAAAACGTGTCGTCAAATTCACAGAAAATTTCATATTAAATTTATAATATTTGTAAGTAAGGAATTAGGGAAAAAAAGAATAGGATAGGATAGGATAACATAGGATAGGATAGAATAGGTATAACTTTTTTTTTAGTAAACCGATTAGTTAGACCTTTGAAAAACAATTTTTTACCTCGATGACATAAGTACAAAATTTCATGTTTTGAAAATCCCACAGAACCCTAAAAATTTTCCAGGACAAAAGTCCAGGATATATATATTATATTTTAAGTAAATGCCAACATACTAAGAGTACGTAAGCACAAAAATACCTATTTAAAATTATCCCTGCGCAACTATGGTAAGCAGGATATTAAATTAAGACAGATTACTTATATATTTAATTTAGCCAATTCATGTTCAATGTTTCATTGTTTAAAGTTAGATAAAATATAAACTTAAGAACTTACTGCTTTTAATATTTTTTTTACGTAAACACAACCGACAAACAATTTATAAATAAGAAAACGTCTGCTCTCCTAAACCCTCGTCACTACACTGACGGGACGGGTGACAGTGAGCGTCCAGTAGAGTTGGTCATTATAACGATACCAAATTACGTAATGCATTATTTTGGTATAACTGACAACACATTATAGAGTATTGTTGTTATACTGTTGTTATTATCGTTGTCAAGCAAAGTGTTTTTGTGCATAACACTCACCGAGTCAGTATAGTAACAATTTTTTTCTCGTAAATTGCGGTTGCGCGTTATTGCTGCATTTTGTGTGTGGTAAAACTATTTAGGTATTCGAGTAGGTTTTTGCTTTTAACATACATAAATATAAATAAATAATAAATAAAAATAATAAATACTAATAATAAAATAAAATAATAAACTGACAACACATTATAGAATATTGTTGTTATACTGTTATCATCGTTGTCAAGCAAAGTGTTTTTGTCCCGATGTTGTGCAGGTAAAATAACCGCCTGTTATTAGTTAACTAATTCAAGCCTCTTGCAGGACGAAATAAAGTTCAAATTTTCTCAAACAGCATTCGCTATTATTCTGTTATGAATAACTGATTTTGTTCATACGATTATAGACTTTCTGTATTTTGAAATAAATCCATTTAAATTTTTGACAGTTACACAACGTAATTGATTGTGTATTGCGAAGTTGCTTTTGTTATTGGCGTTTTGTTTATGTTATAAATAACATAACACTCATCTAGTCAGTTCAGTAACATTTTTTTTCCATAAATAGTCAAAACGGCAATAACAGGATAACAGACAACAGTTTTCAATAACAGTTATTCGAAAAAACAACAGCTTTGAAAATTTGACATGTCATGAATCAAATAACCACAGAACAAAATGTTGTGACATGACATGACAGTGACGTGACAGACGGAACTTAGGCGTCATCTCAGAATAATAACTAAGGCGTCATGTAAGAAAGTGTATATGTGTATATATATGTCTATGAGTGCGTAGTAGAGAGAGAATTGGAGAGAATCTCTTCCCTTATATTTTGCGTTATTTAATTCGAAGAATTAATTTGACATTTTCTGGGTTGCAGGTTTTTGACCATACAAAAATAGTGATGTCACCTAATCGAACTTATTAAAAAACACGACGGTTTTATAAAACCGTAACCAATGCTTTACAGAACATTAGCATTAGCCCCACCCCTGTGATATTTCGTGATTTATACCGAAGCCCCCCTCACCCCCTCCCCCCTTTAGAGCCTCACGTGATTAATGGATGATCCTTTATGGACGGGGCATAAAAAGAGTACTAAAAGTGAAAGGGCTCAGTTGGCAACACTAGCTAATGCACTCATACTCGATGATTCAACTCGCCTCTCTTATCTCCTAACTACTCGGTCTTAATGATTCTCTTTATCGCCTCGGAGTAGGTATGCTGGTTCTTATCAACAGCGCGTCCATTGTTATAACTAATGTAGTGTGCGACAAACGTTTTTATCAGTGCACCTAATATTCAAAATTTCACTACCTACATTAAATATCAAATCAGACCTTTGCTTAAATAAGTCTTTTTATTACTCCAATAATATATATGTAAGTAAAACTATAATTCTACAAAAAACACAAGAGAAAAATGGCGGCAAATTTCAAAGCTTTGTTTTCAATCTTGATTTATTGTTTGTAATATTTTAAAGGTAAGAAAAACACTAAATTTAACAGGGTTGTTAGTAAAATATTAAATTTTAAAAAGTATTATAAACCTGTAGCGCCTTATATATACTTAGGTAATTATCGTTTGCCATCTTTATTGACTTGCATTGTTATATTTGAAACTGTGCCCGCAATTTCGTACGCGTGGTTTTCGTGCGCTTGGTACCTATTCGATACTTGGTATTCGTTATTGGTATTTCGATATTCGGTAAAAGTTTTTTGTTTGTAAACCATTATAATGTTGCAAAAAGCAAAAAGCAGTTATTTTGACATTGCAAACAGACACTTGAATTTTCCCCCAGGGGTTAAGCCACGCCGGCGTACCTCCACTTTCGGGTACGCCGAGGTTCTGTCAGTGAGCGTAGCCCTCCCCGCACTGGATAGCTGTGATGGGGCACCGATGTCGTGTCATTACGTCCCCGCGACCTCGCCCATCTACAGCCGCGCCAGAAAGTCATTGGGTTTTAGCCGGTACGAATCCGGAATAACACCGCAGCGTCACCTACACTAACTATACATTAGGATTTTCCAACGTTAGATAAGGGGGTTAAGCCAGGGCATTTATTGTCAGTAAAATTACTATTTCAATTACATTTACAACACACAAAAAATTACAGTTACAATTACATTTTTTTCCATTACACTTTGTTTTCCTGTAAATAAGTAGGTATGTGGGGGTCGCCCAGCACCTGATGTTAGCGGCACTGGGAATACCCACTAAAACTCCCCGGTGCCTCCTTGCCCTGTGAGCGGAGTAGACCAGGCTCTGCCGAGGCAACTAACTCCGATCCACCCCCGGGGCAGCCTAGCCATTACTGGCTAGACTATCGCCAAAGAAAGGGAATGCCTGGAGACACCCAGGCAATACCCACGCGAAGGGGGGGACCTTGTGCAGGCACACACAGCTAGCCAACCATGTGCGCAAGGTCCCCCTAGGCCATCTACAGAAGACGGGCTTGAAATGCCCGCCTTCTCTAGACAGACAGGCCTCAAAAAAAGTCCGCACTCGAGTGCGGAGAACTCCAATGACGGAAGGGAGCCCGCCTCTCTAAAATCCGCACACAACTTGGTGTGCGGATTGCGACCGGTGTGCGGATACAGGACCTCCAACTCCGAGAAGGAGCCCGCGAGGCTTCCCTTCCGCGACCGCTACGGGCTCCCGCTTGGGAGCCCGCTCGGAACGCTCGGTTGTACGCCTCCTTAGCACCCGAGGCCGGGCTAAGGCCAAGGGTGAGCCCTTGGCTTTTACAGTGTATTCTATTACACTTTAATTATTTTTACAATTTATTAAATTAATTTCAGAATATCTGGAGGTTTGGGGTATTAAAGCTTCAACATATTTATTAGTATAAATTATCATGCCTACTATGCTGGGCGAGTTTAATTCAGATTAGCAACAATGACTGATGAAAAAGGATTCAACCGGACTGAAGCTAAAAGGAAGCTGTAAGTGTTTTCTGACGTCACAGATTTTTATCTAACCTAAGCAACTCTTTATTTTATGTAAAGGTCGCCAGACAGGCCGACGACAGACTTAATGGTAGGAAAATAAGGTTGCTACCGTCGTGCTGCAAGTAAGTGCACTGCCGACCTTAGTAGGATCACAGAATCTGTACTAATATTATAAATGCGAAAGTGTGTATGGATGTATGGATGTATGTATCGATGTTTGTAACTCTTTCACGCATAAACTACTGAACCGATCACCATGAAATTTTGCATACACGTTGTCTGGGACTATAGAAAGGACATACCTTTCATCCAGAACGCGGACGAAGTCGCGGGCACCAGCTAGTAGGTAATAGTACAAGGTAAGATTAAGAATAAAGGTGGAAACAAATTATCGGACGCGTCCAACCCACATAATGTTGTTGGACGCGTCCAGTGCGCCATATTTCTTTCGGACGTCCGAACGCTAAGGACGTCACGTCCGCGACTTACGTCCGATAGTGCACAGCTAGTGTATTTGTACTATCCGATACCAGTCAGCCGCGTCCGATAGTTTGTCTCCACCTTAAGGGATTTAGTTAATGCACAGAGTAATCTATGATGAAGTCAGCTAGGCAAATGGGGTTGATTTTGTTCGAATCACCCCCGCGATCCTGCACAGCATTGCTCATGGTGATGTGTGGGTCCGAGATCACAGCGAGGCCTTATCCTCGAATCCCCACACACCGCTACGTTCTCGCGTTACGCGGACAAAGTCGCGTGCAACAGCTAATATACTTATATATTTCAAAATATTATGGTCTTTCAACAGTTTGGAGGCTGCAGCGAATTGTCCAAGCCACGATAAGGACATAAGTAAAATAGAAATCTCATTATATGAGAGATCCAAATCGAGCCACGAATATTGGAATTACATATATTCATACATAATGACATATTTCGATTCAAATCTAAAGACTAATCAATTGCAAGATAGCCAAAACATTTCAAAATCTGTTCCGAGCAGTATTAATGTTCTAGAAGATGTTCTATTGCAACCAGGTCAGTATGCACTCCATACCAAGAAAATTGAAAGTAATCAGAGAATTGAGCAATCAATTAAGAAATTGACACCCGATCAAAATTTGCTCAAAACTGGTAGTAAATTAAGCCAATCACAATCGAAGTCACAAGTCCAACAAAGCATTAAATCCAGGTCACTTCAAACTACCAAGGGAATTTCAAAAAACGTTAAAGGAAAACAACAAGTAAACTTAATGCAATCAATGATTGCTAGTCACTCCAGATTCAATCAAAATTTCATTAAAACTGGTACACTAGGGCAACCAAAATCAGTACAAGTGCAACAACAAAAACTTTCAGCACCCGTCCAAAGCCAAAACACAATAACAGACCCGAACCAACCCCAGCAAAACCAAGATCAGCGTATGCTTGAAACTATTACAGTAAATAACTCGTTGCTGAATGAAAATGGTAATAATAGAACGTTACAATTTACAAAAGAACATCACACAAATAATCAAGCAGATAAAGACCGAGAAGCCATCAATACTGGTGTTAAAACTAAAACAGATCAAAATGGTCATTACCAAAATGAGAGTGTAAAGAAAAAATTTAAATCCAGTGATATTGAGGACGTGGGAGAATTAAATAGAACACTGAATGAAATAATAAGTATTGATAATGTTTTCAATTCAGACAAAAACTCTTTAAATATTGCTAAATCTACAGAACTTAATGATACAATTGTAAGCTGTCTATATTCTTTCCCAGCGGCAATTATTCTTTCCCCCGAATGTGACCTAACAGTGGAGGAAGCTCAGACAATAAAGACACAATTAGCAACACATATCAAAAAAACAGTTGTGACAGGAAAGGACAGAGCTTTCTCACCTAGTTTCGAAAACATAGAAAACGAAGATGGTGCTCTTAAAATATGGTGTGCAAATGAACAAACATACATTTGGCTGCGCAACACAATAGAAATCATTCCAACAGCAAGGTCAGAATTCAAGTTGGAAGTGATCAAACAGGTTGATCTACCAAAGAAAATAATAATACAGCTATTCGTACCCGGATACAAAGATGGCGGTGACATGGAATTTCTATTTCAACTTATGAAGCAACAAAATTCTTGGTACAATATAGATGCTTGGACGTTGTACCAATCTCAACATATGGTAGCGTCTGAAGCGATAAAGAAACAGTTTCGCCTAGACGATGATATTAAAGAAGGAATGCTTCTGTGGTTCGGTATTTCAAAAAAGGAAAAATGTAAAATTAGAGACAGAAGAGGCCTTCTCAGTTACTTCTTGGAGTCTATTCACATATCTCTCGAAAATATTGGCTTAGACAATATTCCAATGATTGCTTCTCACTCAAAATCGTCATGATACTATTTAGAATTGAGAAATGTAAATTTAATTTATATCTAAAACTAAGTTAATATATATTTACAAATTTTATATAGTATTAAGCTTCGGCCCCCTAGGCAGGGCCCCAAGCATTTAACAAACTCAGATAAAACAAGAACTAAAGATAGAGCTCTCTGGACGGCAGAGTAAAGCCGGTCAAACTACGCCTTCGCCTTGTATAATACGCTATTACACGCACACAAATGCAAAACTACAAGCGAAAATGTCAAATTGCATATGTAGTAATTTTTTGAAAACCAGGTTTCTTAAAATTAAAAGCAGGATGGAATCACATTTCGCACGTAAGTTAATTTGGAAATCAATATTTTCAATAAATATAAGCAAAAATTGAGGATTATAGCTTGGAACACAAAATGTCAATACAATAAACGGCCTACGCACACAAGTCTACAAAACCGGTTTCACTATTTTGTCTGCAAAATTCTTATTTGGTCTGAGTAAGCAAAATAATGTAAAATTTAATTATTATACTATTATAAAATAAAGTTTATTTTGTTTTGAGAGTTGTTTTTAATTTACCCTGTAGACATTTTATATTTGCCAATAGCATAGATGAATGATTGGTCTCGCTGCATTCGACTAGATACCGCTGTCGTACTTGTAAAATGCTATACAAAAGCAATAGCTCCGAAAATGTGGCAACTATTTATTGTAGTGTGTGTAAAAAATCGTCACTTTTTATCACTTTTTACCTGTTTTATTATATTTTTACACGCAAACTGGTATTTTATTATGCCTAAAATTTAATAAAACATTCGGCACGTACACATCACAGACAGTTTGCAGTGTGACTGGCTCGGGTACGCCGAATTCGGCGTACTATTTTATGCCGCATTTTACAAGTACGACGGCGGTATCTAGTCGAGCGCAGCGAGACCAATTATTTATCTATGTTTTTGAGTTTATTCATTACAAACATACAAATCTTCTCTCTTTATAATAAGTATTAGTTGGTAAAGATACTTATCATCGATAAAATACTAGTTAATTAATATTTTATCAATGGTAATGCATACCTACTATATTTTTACGATTTTTCGATAATCTTCAAACTTATCTCTCAATTTGATTAGACTAAAATTTGCAATTTTTAATACCTATAGATAGACCTATTAAAAACATAATACTTGTTGTAGTCTGTGTTTGTCTATGCACAGATTACACAGTAGTTAAAAGTCATTAGTCTATGTCAAGTCGTTCTGCCTCCGGCCTTGTAAAGTAAAACAATAAAGTGAAGCTAAAAATAGAAATAAGTCTTTAATTAAATATAAAATACGAACCCAGACAAACAATAAAAGAATACTGGCTGGCAATATTTTTATTCTTTATTTGAAATTTGAATTGAATGACATTGATTTTTCTTCTTGTTAAATATGTCGAGTCCTTCTCTAGGGTAATACCGGTAAAAAGTTTTACTTCAGCCATTTTGTTAATTTATTGTTCTTTGTACAACCAAGGTACAACCATAGATTACGGAACGGTAGCAATACTAAATCTATGGTTTTAGCTCGATGACGCACACGCGCTGTGAACGCGGGAATCTCGATTTTCGGTGCGCGTTCTTACAGTAACTTGATAGGTAGGTTATACGTGTTTTCTAGCAGCGTCTTGTAGGCTAATATAACGTAGGTATTTTAGGTATACATAAACACAGAGAAGTAAGAACAATGAAGACATGAAAGCTCTGTCTGGATCTGGAGAGAAGTGTAATGTGTAGGCTTCCTTACCCCTTATCCTTCTAAGATCTGCAGCTCTCTTGCAGCACCTGTGATGTTACTTAGTTGTGTTATGGGCGACAGTAGCCACCTACCATCAAGTGGACCGTCAGCCTGTCTGCCGATCTTAACATGAAAAAAAAGAATAAGAAAAAGAAATTTATAAATGTATTTTTTATTACTTTTGACAACAATGAATGAAAGAAATATGTCTTAATTTTATTTAAAATAAAATCTAAGCTAATAGTTATATATATTTAAGTAATATTATTTATATAATTTAAAGCATAGGTCCCTGTGGCAGAGTCCCAAGCATGCTGGCTGCATTGCCTCGTTGTATTGCAATACTAATCTGTTGACCGAGGTAATAGCCTGCTTTAGATTCGCCGGTTATACCAAATGTTTTGATAAGATAATAAAAAAATAAAAATAATTATAAGACTTTATTACTCTTCTAAATGTTTAATATTGTCCAAAATTATCAAACAAGGCTTTTTGAATACAGATTCATGATTTTCCAATAACTTTTCTAACTTCGTACAATTCAATCGTAGATTTAAAGAGTTATGACATTGTAGACAGGACAACAAAAATGATCCATACTCTCTATTGGATTTAAAGTCCTGAGAGAATTTCATTAGTTTGTCTAATATTAAATTTTGTAGTTGCTCTGTTTTATCGCAATCATTGTAAACCGTAAAAAGTGTTTCCATATTATGAGAGAATTCTTCTTTTGAAATAAATTTAAAAATGGACATTAAAAATCTAGTTTTTTCCGTCTCATCCAAAACCGAGACTAATCCTGGCAACACTTTACTGGGCATTTTTAAATCTTTAAAAATAATCTCTAAGAGCTTTTCAAATTCCAAGGGATGAGATTCTTTGGCTTGAATCAACAATTCTATTTTCGAACTATTTAATTCCATTTTTAAATACGCGGGGAAGAAATTCGAATAAAAATTATCGATAAACTCCGCGTTTTCCATGTCAAAAACTTTTTTACAGAACTTCCCCACAGAGTTATCTGAAAGACACAGAGCAAGTTTTTTCATGTCATCCTTATTAAATGTCTCGTTTATTTCTATTTCGTCTAATTCTAATTCCATATCGCCAGCATCTTCGAGAAAACAACTATGAGCTGAATTTTTTTCTTCCGTTTCAATAGTAGACAGTTGCACACCGATTTCTTCTTCATCTTCAATAACAATAGTCTCACTTGGTACAGGTAAATTTTGTCTAAGAGGTAATTTATAATTGATTTTAATATCAGGAAAGTTTTGCGTCCATTTATTATTTGTTTGGTGGGAAGAAGCAGCCTCGATGCAACGCTGAAGTAAAGCTTCCGATGATGAACAAAACTTGTACATTGCTACTAGTATAGAACATTAATTAATATGACGAATATCTTATTAGTGATGATACAGTAAAATAACCACGGTTTGTATAAAACTTAAAATGTACACAGTCAATACAAATGTGCAAGATATAATATGCGATTTTAAATTTGTTTTAAATCCTAATCCTAAATCCTATTCATCAACAATGCAATCAAAACAAAACGATTTGTCATTGTCATATGAGATGAGATGACAATGACATTTCAGACGTTTCGTTTGACATTGTAAAATTTAGTTCTCTATTAATTAGATAACACGGAGTGTTGCGAGCGGGCTCCCAAGCGGGAGTCCGTAGCGGAGCGCTCCAATTGTAATGATAATTTTTAACTTGACACTGGCAGATAGATAATGGCCATTTTAAAATGAGCCGCATTGCCATTTAAATCTAAGAAGAAGAATTAGATAACACACAAGAAATAACTTCTAATATTTCTGTTTCTCAAAAAAAACATTAGTCTAACTTGGTAACTAATACTGGTAGACTAATAAAAATTACATATTAGTCTGGCTTGGCTGAATGCACCTACAACCATGCCTTCTTACCTATTAAAAAAACGGAGAAAGCTCCCGCCACTTTTGTATTCGTTTTCTTTTGACGTTTGCATTGCACATTGGCGGTTTGTTTGAGTTATTTTTTAATTTAAAATGAATTACATAATAGCTTTATTAGCGTATTTTTTTTTCTCTACGTAACGAAAACCCAATTGACTAATAATATTAGCTAATATGTTGGTAACTAATAACTAATACTTTATTACTATAACTTCGAGAAACGTACACTAGTTAACTCGTAAAAAATATTAGTTCATCACCTCACTATAGTTCATGGACTAATATTATTAGTTTAACTAATAAGTTTCGAGAAACAGGGCCCAGAAGGTACATATAACAGGCTGTAACGGTTATAATGAAGAGGTTGTAATAAAAAAAAAACACAAAAAATCCAAACTGCACACATTTTAATATGAGTCCGAAACCGGAATTTTTGGAAAAATTATAACAGTCAAAATTGAGTAACAGCACGTTTTTAACTAAAAACACAACAGTCACACAACTAATAATCGTTTAATGCAAACTTTTTTTTGTATATAAACTTCCTATTGTAATAAACACTAAAAAAAAGAAAATTGTAATTTTTTTAAAATTTCAATCAAATAATTTTTTTTTTTACTGTAGAGGGCTGGTCACAGAACACTTTAAAGTAGTGTTCTGTGCTATAAATAAAAATAAAATAAAAATTTAACGAATTGCCATTTCAAATATTTGACAATTTGACCACATACTAAAAACATAATAATTATGATAAAAAAAAAACATATAATGTGTATATTATGTGGTTAGGTATTAAATACTATTGTGTTTCTAGTCAAAAAATCTACATGATATGAACACTTTGGGATCACAGATGCCGAAAGATTCACACAGTATGGTGACTTTGAAATTTTATTTTTTACTTTAGAATCATTCATTGAATATAACCTGTACATAAATAAACACATAACAAAGTTTTTAGGTAAAAAAATTAACTAAATTGATATTAACAATAAAGATTTATAACAGTTAATACAATCTCTAGAAAGCTGGGTCGATTTACTCTGTCAAATCAGTTTCGCAGACACAAATGGCCCTAATGACACTAGATGGCGCTAAATCTGACAAATTGTATTTCTATAAAAGGAAAAAGGACAATAACAAAGCACAATTTTAAGTTTCTCTCAAATGTGTACCATCTAGTGTGTGATATTGGGTTATATTATTTTAGCTCGTAACTCGTAATGTATACAAGAACACAATTTATGAGGAAAGAATATAAATGTAGTAGCAGTCGAGTACCCAATGTTAACAATAAGGTACCCTAGTGGGACATTTTCATTTCAACCGTAGGTAACCCAACTGACACACCAGTAGGGTACCCTCGTGGCACATATTCATTTAACAATAGGGTACCCTAGTGGCATATTTTTATTGATTGGACATTTTTTCTTTTTGGAAATTAGTCGTCTGAAGGTTCTAAGGTCTGATTGCCTCTTGATGAACAAGAGGCAATAGAGTACCCTAATGTCACACTTCTATTTCAACAAGTCTTATGCATTTTTTGAACCCATTTATTTATATAAGATATTTATAAAAAAAAAAACAACAACAGCGTTTTAAAAACAGTAATAATGAGTAAAACATATATTTCTAGTTTCAAAGTCACCATAAAGGTTTTTAACAACTATTTACTGACTATAAAATTTAGCTTATCAACAGTATTTTTGATCACAGAAATGGTAGTTTTTTTTTAGCGTACACTAAACATATATTTCGGAATTAACATTAGTTTTACAACCATGAACCGTTGGGAAATAGTATTAAGGCCAGAACATTTAGTATTGCATTGTGAAAATCCATATACTTAGCGGGTTAAAAACTACTCGCTCAACAGATGGCGCGGTTGTCTCAAAAAGACATTCTGAAATATCATTCCACCATGAACCTAGAAAAAACACGGACTGAGAGCGTCACTTTATAAAGTGAAGCACAGTAATGGCGGCGCGTTTTTATGTGTGCGTGTGTGTGTGTGTGTGTGCGTTTTTAAATGTGGAAAGTTATTCCTTTCTTTTTTATCACGTAAAGTACTACAGGAACAACATTTCACGACGCAGGTGGCATAATTAAATAGTTATTTTAGCTATTCATTACGTGTGCAATTAATTAACGCTAGCAGCGTAATTGCGGGCGCCGAGCTTACTACGGTTTGTATGTGTGGGTGTTAACGTGTAAATACACGTTACCAAGCTTACTACGGTGCTTCACTTTATTACTATATGGAATTCCGTCCGTTGTTGTTACATGCATTCCATATAATTATTTCAACAAATAGAATATATAAGTAATATTCGAAACTTTGACAACTAATTGCATCCGATTTCTATTTTGCCACAAACAACACAGATCATATAAATCAGAGATGACGTAAATACTATAGCAACTCAAGATTTATCTAGGAGGAATTTTTATACTAACACAGACATAGGCAGACATAGGTTTAGGCACATAGGAAAGCTGCATTTGTATAAAATAACATGTTCTATGGTCATTTACAATTTATTTTCAAAATTTTAACCACAACCATAGACACAGACTAAAAATATATCACAGAGTACATTAGCAAACAGACCTTTCTAAATTCCTCGTATATATTATTATGTATTTGCATATTATTAGTTTTAGATTTTTATATATGATTTGTGAGCTGTTGCATAATCGAAATAAATCTACAATTAACCCTTAAACCGCTTGACTCGTAATATTTTTGTATTTTTTTTTCAAGAGAAAGCATCTCAATGATTTAAAAATAAACATTATACAAGTAGAGAAATCTGTCGTATATATCCGGCTCTGGCGAAATGGACACGAAAATAATTGTCGGATAAATCCGACTCAGGCGGCTAAAGGGTTAACTGCAATGACTACACATCTGTTAACGAGTAGTTTCTAACAGAATATATTACATGTAATAATCGCTATTTGATTACATTTTTTTATATAAAATCACTCATTTGTACGCTTCGTGTTTTATTCGTTATTATTTTTGAAAAATTTTTGAAAGGTTTCATGATAACGTTTAATGATTATTTAATGTTTTTTTTAGAAATTGTCTATATAAATGAAATTTCGCGACAAATATTTTTAATTGCAATATTTATTTTAAATTAAAATCAAATGTTGCCATTGCAAGAGAAAACAGTGCGGGTTTTTTTATCAAAAGAAATTATTTAACTCCATTTTCAATTCGATATTATGACATTTAAAAATATTGTTCTAAGATGACGGTAGTTTCAATTTTGGCCGTCATTTTGTGAGTGCGATTCTATTTTTGAAATTAAAAATGAAATATTGCGTACGTGAAGCTGAATAGACAAATGTGTGAATTTACTTATTTTTTTTAATACAAAAATACGATTACATTACCGAAATTATGTATTACAACATTAATTTAGTGAAGATTATAATACTTCGACTATAACTAAACGTTGTTCACTAGTTAAGCTAAGTTAGCGTAAGTGCATACGTTTTTTTTTTTACTTTTTTTTCTTTTTATTCCTACATGTACACGTATTACATTATATATTTATCATTAAAGATAAAAATTTCGAGCGCATTTGTTTAATTTTTGAATTTGATGAGCAGGCAGGGGCAATTTATGTAAAACGAAAGAAGTATTAAAAATATTTTTCACTTATAAAAAAATAAATTTAAAAAATAAAACAAGAAAATAATTGCTTCAATTATAAAATAACCAACAGAAAAGTGTGTGCGGTGTGTGCACACTCTTTTTCAATAAATCTATAAACCCAAAAGATAATGTGGGATAAAAAGTAAAAATACGAAAAGTTATAACAGATTAGAAAAATAAATATTTTTTTAAAAAATTTCGATATTGCTCCTGCAGTTTTTCTTATTATAAAATTGACATTTAGTTATTTTTATATTTATATTTCGCGTGGCCTGGTCCGAACCTCGGTAAAGAAAAATCTTAGTTTCCGTATGACGTTTCGCTTTTAAATCTGACAGTTCATTAATTCCGAATGACATATGACGTCAAATGTCATTACGCTGTCACAAACACTTTCGATTCTGTTGTTAACGCGTGCAAAAAGTAAGGATTCTAAGCCGATACCAAAACTAGGGTTGCCGCGCACTTATACAATTCTTCTTCTTCTCTTTTAATGTCTTGGCTCTATCAGATCGTCTCCGATGATTATGCCAATGTCATTTGTAAGAATAGCAATTTAAAAAAGCCAAATTAAAATCAAAAGTAGCAGATCCCGAGACTAGTCAGTCAAGTCAAGTCCACAATTTTTTTTAAATTTTCTAAAACGGTTCCGTCAAGTCCTAAGCAGTCAAGTCTCACTTATACAATTAATAATTCAAATAAAATCCGATGATATCATGACTTTTGACATTGTTATATAAATTATTGATTGAATTTTTTTTTCAATCAAAATTCGGTTAAGAACACCAAAAATATTACACTTTTTTCTTCAATTAGTTAATGTTAATGTACGTTAAGGATGAACACACTTAAATTGATTAACTCGCTAAATAGATTATTGTCATATGTCGATTATTGAATAATTTGATTTATCCAATTTATATTGTAACTTTGATTCTATCAAATTAAAAGGTGGCAACCCTAAACTCCTTGAATGTCACTCTTACATATTGTGTCATTCAATTTCCATATTACTCTGTGCGCACGTCACGGCAGAATTTGAAGCGAGTGTGCGCGTGTGCTTATTTAAAACATGGAGAGTAGAGGTAAGGAGGCCTAACTCTATTAATGGGAAAGTGTCTGTCGAATACGCTCAGAAGCATTGGTGTGTGACGCACTAGTTCATGAACTACACAACCAACCAATCATATCAATTCACCAAGGCTACACTAGCGCCATTCTGGCCAATTTATGAACCACTATTTAATGCTTTTAACTTGTCACTTTTTCAGTTTAACACCCATGTAAGTTGGTCCTATTTACCTCTACCCTCCATAATTTAAAGCATGGAACGCTTGACGTCACAGCTTAGTACACTACCTTACTAATCTTATTATAGGTATATTAGTCTTTGCATTTCACGAAGGCAAGTGAGTTCTGCTTGTGGTTGAACGTGTACACGCACATTGCGATAGTGTGCGTGTCTGACGGAGCAGTCAGTTAGCATTGTAGGATTCTATTTTTTTTATACTGACCATATCCTCTTTCGATCTCACGCACACTGTGACACATATACAGACAAGTGTTTACTACAAGTAAATCCCGCTCGCCTTCGTGAAATGCAAGAACTATACTAATATATCGATAAACAACTATAATATTACTATAGCTAATATACAATAGGCGGTTTGCGAGAGGGATTGAACGTTTGGGAAAACGTCAAAAGTCCAGCACTATTCCTTTTATTGCCCCAAAAGTGATGAAACTTTAACAAATAGACGTCAATGTTGCAATCGATCGTGCTGAGCGTCTATCGTTAAAAACTTATGTATAGACAAAAAAAAAGCATAAAGTGGAAGACAAATCCGATAAAGATCCTTAACACACTCGGCGTCTCGTTGTAAGCGTATTTATTTAATAATTTTGTTTGACAGACTAATCTATATAATATAGAGTAGCCTATATCATTCACTGCATGACAGATTATATAATTGAGTACGGCTGACTTGAGTTTCCATAGCATAATAAAATGAAATTTGAATTATATTAAAAACATTTAAGGTATTTTTTTATTGAAATATTTAAATACTTTGCCGTGCCGCACTCTAATGTGCGCCGGCCCTAAAATAACAAAATCTCAAAAACTATTAAAACTAAAATATTGAGATAATTAATAATTCATATGATTTAAGGGGAAGAATGGGTTTTATGTCCACGAAGAGTCATGGTATTTTATATCGGTCTAACATTAAAAGTATTTGGACTCAACATAAAGTGGTTTAACACGTTAATTGACACAACGCGACGTAGCGTGAATTGGTCTATTGTGATGTGGCCGTTAACGCGACGTCGCGTGATGGTGCTTTACAATAATGTAGGAATAATAAAATAGCAGCCGCAGCGTATTGGCTTCTGGTAATTGTTTTGGCCACTAGGGTACATTCAATGATTTTATTATTTCGGCCATTTAGGTAAGTTCATCATTTCGGCTTGGCAACTAACGTGTTGTCTTTGCATTTCACGAAGGCGAGTGAGTTTTGCTTGTGTTGAACGTGTACACGCACATTGCGATAGTGTGCGTGTCTGACGGAGCAGTCAGTTAGCATTGTAGGATTCTATTTTTTTTATACTAACCATACCCTCTTTCGATTTCACGCACACTGTGATACATATACAGACAAGTGTTTACTACAAGTAAATCCCACTCGCCTTCGTAAAATGCAAGAACTATAATTGATGTAAACGTGATAATAGTACCTACAAAATTTTATTCTAAAGTTATGGTATGGTAATTGGTGGGTAGTTTTAAAAAACGAAAACAAAAGATTCAAAACATCACGAGCCGCCAAGTGTGTTTCAATGGATCTAATTATTTTTTTAAATTTTATACCTTACGAACAATGAAAACAGAGAGTCGCTATTAGCTAAACTTTTAACAGATTCCCATAAAATAAAAAAAAATGCCACGAATATATTCAGTCTTTTAAGATTTCGGTGGTATCATTTACAGGTTTTGAGATCATCCTATTTTGATTGTTTGCATGCTTAGAGGCTAAGTGATTAATAAGTTGTTAATTACTTATTCTAAGATACAACAATTCGATAAGGAAATTAACTAAATTATACATTATCTACCGAAAAGCGTCTACCGTAAAAGCAAATAGTAATTTAAAAACAGAGCACTCTATTTTTTTGTTTATCTATGGTTTTTATTTTTCTGTGTACCACAGATTATAAATTTAAAGCATATCAAAGACTAGTATCAATATTTAAATAGGGATGTAATGTTCAAAATTTGGTATTAAAAGGTTTAAAAATAATAGTGTGTTTAAAAACGCGGTTTTCATAATTAAAATTTTTGCAAATACATAATATCTGCTGCAAAATGTATCAATTAATTAAATAAATATATAGTCGACCTAATTCGTTAAGCTGCTAAGTCCATTTTTGGGTAGTTTCACTTTTTATACCTACTTTTCGACAAGTTTATACGATTATCTACCGTTTGGTGAAGGAATAACGACTATTATCAAACTAAAAATGTGAGAAATTTTATAAATGAAAAATTGCTTTCCGACTAATAGCAAATCTTTACAAAGAAAACCTGCCAAATCCTAAGTTTTGTACTGATAATGTCGCTCATTTCCCATGCCTGATGTGCGACGCATATTTTGTCATGTCATTTTTTATTCCTACTGAAAATAATGCAAAAAAAAAATGTTACGTCGCATGCAATCGCTAGTAATTTATAAATTTGTGTATTAAGGTTTCCTAATCGGTATTATTTTTTGGTATCGCAACAGTAAAAGTTACGTATGGGTACATTCCTAATTTTGACATTGGAACCCTTTCAGACCGATTTGAGGCTATTTGTATAAATTTGTGTATTAAGGTTTATAATCGGTATTATTTTTTGGTATCGCACAGCAGTAAAAGTTACGTATGGGTACATTCCTAATTTTGACATTGGAACCCTTTCAGACCGATTTGAGGCTATTTGTATAAATTTGTGTATTAAGGTTTATAATCGGTATTATTTTTTGGTATCGCACAGCAGTAAAAGTTACGTATGGGTACATTCCTAATTTTGACATTGGAACCCTTTCAGACCGATTTGAGGCTATTTGTATAAATTTGTGTATTAAGGTTTCCTAATCGGTATTATTTTTTGGTATCTCACAGCAGTAAAAGTTACGTATGGGTACATCCCTAATTTTGACATTAAAACTCATACAGATCCATTTGAAGCTATTTGCTTTTACGCAGACACGCTTTTGTATTATAATGCGATTAAATATTATTAATATTAATTAACTAGACTTAACATTATTAAGGACCGCGAGAAAACTTTTAAAGATTGGATTTTTTTTTAAGTATTTTCCTACAACCCTGTTCTGTATTCGAATAAAATAGATCAGGCTTGTGCTTGTGTCGCGAACATTCAAAAAAAGAACTGTCAGTCGTAGGACTGCACGTCACGAGTGAAAACTATGGAACATTACCGCTATGACTTTCGAACAATTTAACGGCATCTGTTAACATCTTGACAAACTATTGACGCAATTAAGCTTATTATTAACCAAGGGTACGTTCAAGTATTACGTAACGCAGTTCGGGGGGAGTGGGGCGGGGTCTTTTAAAACGTTACGATGCGTTACAGGGGCGGGAGGGAAGTCTCGAGTGTATTGTACGTCATTTTTATTTTGTTATCTCAAGTTGATATAGTCACTTAAGTTGAAAATAGTCACTTGGTTCAATTACTGGGGGGGGGGGGTGGTTTACAAATCTTCAAAAATTGCGTTACGTAATATTTGAACGCTCCCCAAGAAGTACGTACTAATTTGGGTAGATGGCGCATATTTCATACAATTAAACGTCACTGAGGGTGTCGCTCGAAGAACGTGACGGCGCAAGTTCACCGTTTTCTCCCCATACTAAAAATGCCCAACGTGCCTAAAGAAGTTTTCACTTTAACAAAATACACAGCCTGATCTATTCCACTCTATGGTACTGTTTTATTAATCTAGCAAAAATCGGTAAAAATGGCAGTTTTTGAACACAATGGAATCAATGGCAGTATCTGTAAGATTTTTTTGAGCACCTTTTTGAGTATCATTATTAACACATAAGCTTTCGTACACATTATTACAATTAATAATATAGATATTTATTTACAATAAATTAAAAACACAAACTTTAGGGGTCAGAAGTAAAATAACGCATCTTGAAAATCGTTATTATAATAATAAAAATTTTTTTTTATTTTTGTTAAATTTTTACTTTTGGGAAATAATAATGAAGTTAATAATAAGTTAAGCCCAAACATAAATATAACAACTTTAAATACTTTCATTTTAGCTTTACGCTCGTAACCAGGTTAAGATACTTAATAAAAAGCAAACCTTTGTACGATTAACAGTCAGTTGCACAAAGCTTCTTTAAAATTGGCATTAACTAAGGAGTACTTATCCCTAACGGGTACATTAACTTTAAAGACGTTTCATAAAACGATTGACGGCCCCTTTAAAGGCGCTAACGTCGCTTTGTGCAACGCTTTTTTCTCTTAAAGATAAAGATAAGGTCTTCTTTGACACTTCTTTAGTTAAATTTTAATGGAGCATTAAAGTTGACGTTAATGTAGCTATGTGCAACACTTTAATGGTTCCTTAGGTTTTAAAGGCGACTTTATAATTTAAATAAAGAACGTTTCTGCAACTGGCTGTAAGTCACGTAACATTATTTCTTTTTAAAGAAACTGAATTAAATCCATAATTGTACGATTGAATAAAAATATTTGATTTTCAAAGATGCATTATTAAACTTTCCAACAGCGAAAGTTTGAAATTTAAATTTTTAAATCAATTTCATATTACATAAAAAACATTTATAAAATAAAAAAAAGTGGATTAAGTAAAGAAAAAAAATATTGCTGACTTGACTTGATGGCAATTTTTTTTTATAAAATTGATTAAAGAAAATATATGTTCAAAATATTTTATCTCATCTTTTTGTATTGTATGTTTTTACATGCAAAATAATTAAAACTTATTAAATTATAAATATAATAAAATACATATATCAATAGAGACGCCATCTTTGATTAGTTTGCCAAACATTTATTAATTTGTGACTTTAGTTTTTAATTTATTAATTTAAAAAAAAATTCTTTTTTTTTCAAAAAAAAATATTTTATTATTATTTTTATCAGCAATAAATAATTCCTTTAAAATAATATTGAAAGTTTGTTGATGTCTTTTTATTTTATAATAGTACTTAAACCCGATTCACCGTTGCTATTGCAACCGTATTATTAAATTGTAACAATAAAATTATTAAGGGCCTCTTTCACCATTTGTCAAGTAGGCTAACCGTCATTTAAAATCAGCTGTCACCGGGAATAATTTAGCTGATATACCTTTGTTTGTTTGTACGGTAAAAGTCAGAAACGTTAAAAAGAAAATAAAAAAAAATTTAGCCTATCGAAGGATGCACTAAACTGAGTGAATAATTTAATAAAACATAAAATTATTTCTAAAAGTAACTAATCAACATTTTACTTGTAGTTGGTGGTGAAAGGTGAAAGATGAAAAAGGTATTTGACCTAATTGTTAAATAAATATTTTGATTTGATTTTATTGCTGTGCTTAAAAAATATTCTGTTACTTTGAGACTGGCCTTTTTCGAAGTAAGTACTTAAACGCCCATACGACATAACTTAGACAAATTAAATGTACTTAATAAAAAAAAAAATAAGAAAAAAACTGTCAGTCATACTTCTGACTTAATATTACCTAAGTCAGAAGTGATTTCCGACTTAATAATACTTAAGTCAGAAGTGACTTCCGACTTAATATTACTTAAGTCAGGAGTTACTTCCGACTTAATATTAGAATTAAGTCAGAAGTGAAAACTTAATATTTTGAGACAATTTCATTACGCTATTGCAGCGCCATCTAACGATTTAGTCATAGAACTTTTTTTAAATAAATTTTCAAACTATTTATATTTGTAATAATTTTTTTGCTACAAATTACAATAAATACTTTTCGCCTTTACTTGTAATAAAATTAAGACATCAACAGACCTCCACATCAACATCAACACACACGCCCTCTGGTGGATAAATGAAAAGTCCCAACGCAAGTATTTAGACATTGCCGTACTTTCTTGGCGCGAAAAGCTTATTTTTTGGACGTATCAAATGTCATTTTTGACGTGTTCGTTATTGTATCGTATAAAAACAAAGAACACAAATTTAAAATTTTGACATTACCCATCGCGTAACTCCTGCGACGATGTCAATGTCAAGTGTCACGACTTTTTGACGTCTGTCAACAGACGTCACGTTCGCCTAGGGACACGTGGAACAACAAAAACTGGTCCTGTCAAGCGTTTCGACGTCTCAAATGTTTTTGACACGTGCAGTTTTCGGCCAAGGAGGGTACGGCAATAACTTATAAAGTAACTTATAATGGAAGATCCCAAAGCGCGCTAGACATTACTTATTTTCTAAAGGACAAAATAGTTCCTAGTTCAAAATAGTTCCTAAGTCATCCTAAAGGACAAAATAGTTCCTAGTTCAAAATAGTTTCTAAGTGATCCTAAGGGACAAAATAGTTCCTAAGTCGTCTTAAAGGACAACATAGTTCCTGAGTCATCCTAAAGGACAAAATAGTTCCTAAGTCATCCTAAAGGACAGAATAGTACCTAGTTCAAAATAGTTCCTAAGTCGTCCTAAAGGATAAAATAGTTCCTAGTTCAAAATAGTTCCTAAGTCGCCCTAAAGGACAAAATAGTTCCTAAATAGTCCTAAAGGACAAAATAGTTCCTGAATAGTTCTAAAGGACAAAATAGTATTGTTTCTATATAATTTGAACGTATGTATATAGTATGCTAAGTTGGGTAGATGGCCAACTTAGCATCAGATTTGGAAAGTAAGTAGAAATAGGACTAACTTCATTTTTATATATTATACACTTACATTCAAAGTACAGTCGAGGTATGAAAACCGTGGTAAGATTTTAAATTCATTCTTTTACCAATTATGTAATAACTTTTGAAACTAAAGCATAGACAACAGACAGACGTTTGAAATGAAATTTTGACTTGACTTGTAATGGTGCAAGCCAAATGTCTATCGACTTTTTATTACTCCGACTGTACACAGGAGCACTGTCTGTTGTCCATTAGAAAATATGTTATGTCTGCGAGATTTGAGATCTTGGACCGTCAGTCAATCGGATCGACTTACTCGAGTTCGAGCAGCTTCTTTTTCTTCTCCACATGTTCGGCTTCCGAGCAATGACTCATGAGTACAGACTCACCAATTATCAAGTTCTCCAAGCACAACGAGCACGCATATATTGCATCTCCGAAACATACAATCTTATTGTTATCCCTGTACATGGTCATCGGATTGAGGACCGTGCTCGGCTGAATTTCCTTTCCGGTCGCCATACACTTCTTAGTGTAAGCGGTTTTGTATAGAAAATGTATTTTCTCGCAGTGTCTCTGACTCAAAATGTGTTTGTGCAAGCCGTTCTCCTCGTGCTCGGTTATCGTGCACGCTGGGCAGTAAAAGTATATTTTATTTTTGACATCGTCCGTGTCCTCGTAACGCAATTGTATGCTGTGGACTTGTACGTAGAAGGTGATCCTCTCTATGGCCGCTTTGTGCAGTATAGAAGAGTAGAGAGTGGAGTCATCGAAGCTGTCATAGCTCACAATGAGATCCAAGGACTCTGAGTAAGCGGTGAGAGCCGATGAGTCCAAAGTGAAGTTTCCTATGGACGATGTGATAGATTGGTTCGAGGTCGAGTTACTTATCTGAGTGAGACCCGAGTCACTCTCGGACGGTGATCTGGAAATTTTTTTATTGTTAAATTAATACTTACAAAGGTTTTAAAGCCAAGGAAAATTTACTGGAAAATCAAAATTTAAGTACCTCAGAGGCAATTTCGGTGTAAGTCTCTAGAAGATATAATTATACTAGCTGGTGCCCGCGATTTCGTCCGCGTTCTAGATGAAAGGTACCCTATGTCCTTTCTGATGTCCCAGACAATGTGTATGCAAAATTTCATAGTGATCGGTTCAGTAGATTTTGCGTGGAAGAGTTACAAACATCCATACGTACATCCATACAAACTTTTGCATTTATAATATAAGTACGGTTTGGGCGCCACCGTCGACACAGCGATGTCAGTTGTTATTACTTATATATTAATTTTTTTCTTTTGCGGGCACCAGCTAGTATAAGAATAAGCATTAAACAGTCATTTCTTAAATTATTCCTTTCCAAACCAACTCACCTACTGAAACGATGACATTGACATTCACACTGACAGCTATCCACAGACTCCTCCAAGTCGGCACCAGTACTATCTTTGTCTGTATTTTGATTGAACAAATGTATCATAGCATCCCTTATGTCGGGGTAATCGAAACATTTTGCCTTTTTCTTCTTGTTGACCTTCAACTTCCTACTTTGCAAACTCTTATAACTTTCCGTTCGACATATCTTTTCATCATTTTCTTTGAGCAAGTAAATGTTAAGAAAGTCTTCAACGGCTTTTTTCATAGTTTGCAATTGTTGTTTAAATTTCATTTTTGAGGCACAATCTTCTTTCTCGACTATTATATTCCAACATGCCGTCGGAGTGTCTGTCTGTCTGTCCACGTTGTTATTGTCTTCGCCGGTGTAGAGTGTTGACGATGGTTGAAATTCGACCGCACCGTCGCTGAAGGTTCGCATGTTGAAAACCTTCGAGACTTCTATGTGATAACTGAACTCTTGGAGTAATTTCTTGAGAAAGCCTTCGGTGTCTTCCAATTTTGTTTGGTAATTTTGGAGTATTGATAACCTGGAAAAGGGTAAAATTTCAATTTGAGTATATAATATAAAGAGAGATTTGTAATATTATAATTAAAGAGAGAAGATTTGTATTTTTGTGTGTCTGTAACATAGGCTATATTTTATCAAATTACGCGGACGAAGTCGCATGGAGCAGCTAGTCTATGCTAATATTATAAATATATTTTATTTTTTCCTTGTAATGAATAAACTTAAAAACTAGTGGACCAATTTTGAAATTTTTTTTACCTACAGAAAGCTATAAATATAAATATATTCACACATTCCACACAGCACCATCTAGTTCCAAAGTAAGCAACTTAATGCTTGTATTATGGATACCAGACAGTTGATATAATATATCTGTGGTCTCAAGGAAAAAGGGGATAAGTCCTAAAAATGGCAAAATCCGTTTTTTGCACCTGTTGAGCTGATAGCTCAACATAACAATATCTAACACGGCATGAAGGAGATAAGTGATAAAATCTATTACTTTTCTTTTAATGTCTAAAAAACATATTGAGTTAATTCACGAAATATAAATAGTAAATTTAGAGATATGTTAATTATTTTATTAAGTAACAGTTTTATTGTTATTTTATTCAAAGAAATTAAACCCTTGCTACTTAAATATGTTATTTTTAACATTAAATTGTGTGCATGTTTTTTTATTATTATATAAATAACTGATTTCTAAAAAAAGCAAAATACTTAAGTGATTTCATTCTTTTCTCTCTACTGAAAAGTTTGATTTTAAAACTCATCTCCTTTTACCTTGACACCACAGATATTACATATAATACTTCCACAGCGGGATTTTTTTCAATTTATTGCGAGTAACATAGGCTATATTTTATAAAGTTATGCGGGCAAAGTCACGTGCAACAGCTAGTAAAAAATACAGCTGTTAAATAACAATCTAAACAAATATCATACAGAAAGAAGATTTGTATTTTTGTATGTTTGTGTTGAATAAACTCAAAAACTAGTGGACCGATTTTGAAAATTCTTTCATTTCATTTCATAAAGTTACGCAGGTACAGTCGCGTGCAACAGCTAGTAAAAAATATAGTCATAACAAACTAGTTATGCAAATATTATAAAGAAATGTTTGTATGTTGTATGATTCAAAAATTTTTTTCACAAACTATTTTTAATAAAATCTTCATACAGCGCCACCTTGAGACAGAGAAGAGAAATAGAATAAAAATATACAATACCTGTCTTCCTCGTTTCTCTCAAACTCGACATCCTGGAAAGATTCTATGCTTGTCGATGAGAGGAGTCTGTCACTGCCTGACGAGTGAGGCTCGACTGCTTTGTGGCACATTTTAAGCTCTTCCTTGTCTATACGACTGGACAAGTCCGATTCCGACTGCTCCGAGAGATCTTCATCTACTATCTCATTGAGGATTTTACTGCAATCGAAGGTTTCAAAGGATTTGCTGATGTCGAAGCCTTCAAACTGTTCTAGGCCTTCGCAGCTCCAATCTAGCAGTATATGTTTCGGTGTATTCTCTATATTCAAGCTATCATCGGTATCGGTAGATTCAGAAGCCTTTTTCAGATCCAATCTTGGTTTTTCGCGTTTATCCTTCTTGGTGGGTGGTGATAAATCAGTGTCGGATAACAAAGACTTTTCCGTTTCCAATATTTGAGACTGGCAACTAATAATGTTGTTAAGATCGGATTCTAAAAAGTCAAACTTTATATCTGTCTCGTCGTCAGCCGTCTCGAAGGTGGTATGTGGTCGCTTTTTGCAAGCGGAACCTTCGATCGAAATTTCCGTGTCCGATTTCTTAAAATAATTTATGTTTGACAAAATTTTCTTAAATGAGAACGCCATTTTTTAAAAATTCAATCACGATCCGCACTGTACCTACACTAAATTTCGCTAAAAAAATTAACAAAGACTTATTAAAAACAAACGCAAAAGAAAACAAAGGTCTATTTGATTACAAATAAATTGCGACATTTTGTTTATTTTTACCTTGTCTTGTTGTATGGTGAAAGCCCAACCGACACTAACTTTTCACGTCATTATAAATTAAAAATCGTAATAACTTATTCAAAATTACCTTCAAATTCGATTAAAATTAAATTTAGAACAGACAGAATTACACCTCTTTTGTTGTCGTCTCGACTTATGTGTTTATTTTCTTTATAGATTTTACTTGCTTGGTTACAAGACATTTAAGCCCATTTACTTCGGAGCCAAAGAGTATAGTAATATTGATTCGGAGCTCGCCTATTCCTTGCTCCTTGCTTCGGAGCAGCTGTGATTAGTTGAGTAAAATATTGACCGAATTACTGGCAAATATTATACTTTTCTGTATACTTATGACTTTAATCTATATTAAGAACTAAGAGTAGGTACCTACTTGAAGTACCGTCAAACGGCTTTATTTTGATTTCCAGGGGAACATTGACAATAGGTTAGATAGAACTTAGTATTTAGTACCAATCTATCTACTATTTATTTTGTGGTGGTAGCGACATGTTGTGGACCGCACACATAGTACATAGAGATTTCTCTATGATCTCATCCGTACCTACTATCCTACTAATATTATAAATGCGAAAGTTTGTTTGGATGTATGGATGTATGTATGGATGTTTGTAACTCTTTCACACAAAAACTACTGAACCGATCACCATGAAATTTTGCATACACGTTGTGTGGGACACCAGAAAGGACATAGGGTACCTTTCAAGAACATAGGGCGGACGAAGTCGCGGGCATTTTTTTTTTTATTGGAGATGTGTTTCCTCTTGGCTAACAACCAGCTGTGTAGCAAGGAAGAGGCCTATGATGGAGTGAGCTCACCCAGAAGATGCCTATTCACTCTAACTTTGAAAAGATTAAGGTTATATGAGCTCGTTTGGTCTAGCTCGACACGTTTGGTCTAGTGGCTAGTAACCCTAGCTGTTAACCAAGCGGTCGCGGGTTCATGTGTTAACATTTTACCTTTGCACCTGAGTCATGGATGTTTTGTATTTATAATATGTATGTATTTACAAAAAAAAAGTAATGTGAGTAGATATCAACTGTCTGGTATCCATAATACAAGCATTAAGTTGCTTACTTTGGAACTAGATGGTGCTGTGTGGATTGTGTGAATATAAAAAAAAAAAAAAAAAAAAAAAATGAGCTCGGAAATATAGACGCCTAATTAGTTTATTCACCTAATTAGTTTATTATGACGACTTAATTACGACCACAAACTAAATAGTAGATACTAACGTATTACTTAATTAATGATTGGAATATTTCGATAATTATATTAAATATTACTTAGTATCTGATGATTCATTTAGAATCCAAATGAAATCTAGATTCTAAAGTTACGCGAATGAAGTTTTAGATTGTCATTATTTTTTATTCCTTTAAGAATATATTGTCTTCATACGTTACATACGTTACTTTATAAAATATAATATTATAGTCTATGTTACTTACTGATAATATAGCTTTCCAACAGTATTTAGAATTTTTCAAATCGGTCCAGTAGTTTCGGAGCCTATTCAATACAAACAAACAAACAATCGAATCTTTCCTCTTTATAATTTTAGTATAGTAAGTATAGACATAGATAAATGATTGGTCTCGCTGCGCTCGACTAGATAGAGCGCTATACAAAAGCAATAGCTCCGAAAATGTAGTAACTTTTTATTGTAGTGTGTGTAAAAAATCGTCACTTTTTATCACTTTTTACCCAGTTTTATTATATTTTTACACAGTTTCACTACGCAAACTGCTATTTTATCATGCCCAAAATTTAATAAAACATTCGGCACGTACACATCACAGACAGTTTGCAGTGTGACTGGCTCGGGTACGCCGAATTCGGCGTAGTATTTGTTGCTGCATTTGGCCAGTACGACGGCGGTATCTAGTCGAGCGCAGCGAGACCAATCATTCATCTATCGTTAAACCATTGTTAAAAAACAAAACAATAACAGTAATAATACAGCAGGTAATAAACAACAATCAACAAATAAATGAATGGAATGTCTTTAAATGACATCAATAAATATCAAATATTTTTTTAAATTACCATGCAGTTTTTATTGTAATTTTAAGGAAGGTATGCAAATGGGTTTTGAAAAAGACACAAGGTAATCCTACCATTGTATGAGTTTTTTCGAAATTCGGGTTTTTTAAAGAAAGAAGATTTGTAGGTATGTTTGTAATGAATAAACTCAAAAAAACTAGTGGACCAAAGATAATTGATTGGTTTCGCTGCGCTCGACTAGATAGAGCGCTATACAAAAGCAATAGCTCCGAAAATGTGGCAACTTTTTACTGTAGTGTGTGTGTAACATGCTTGAGAGTGACTAACGCCAATGGGGATTGCCCGGAGACACCCAGGCAATCCCCAGACGAGACCTTGTGCAGGCACACACAGTTAGCCAACCATGTTCACCTATAGAAAGCTACGTTATCAGCGAGTAACAAAGGAGGAACGAGTATTATAACTGACTAGCTGGTGCTCGCGACTTCGTCAGCGTGGAATAGTTATTTTGGGAATCATTTGGGTATCTCGAACGGTTTTCGCAACGCACGCAACGGAAGCCCTCAAAGTCACATTCCACATTTTCGACTGTTTCTTCGTTCCTATAACAGCGGGTTTCTATAATCTACCATTTGTCACTGTTTACAAGTAACTACTCGTTTTCATTTTCCGACAACGGATTGTAACAAAGCGTTCCATAAGTTTTCTACAAGTAGATGAATATAGGAACGCGTCACCCTTACGACTCGTGGCTATAAGTACCGTTTGTAGGCAAAAACGATTCGTTGTTGGGGTATAGGAACGGGTCCTTAGTCGCAACGTGATGTTATATAGCCTAAAGCCTTCCTCGATAAATGATCTATCCAACACAAAAAGAATTTTTCAATTCGAACCACTAGTTCCTGAGATTAGCGCGTTCAAACAAACAAACAAACAAACTCTTCAGCTTTATAATATTAGTAAAGTATAGATTAGGGTAATAATAAAAAAATTCCAACCATGTATCCAAAAGGTACCCAAAACTAGGTACCCATGTAGGTACCAAAAAGTGACATAATATATGTGATGATTACCATAAAACGCAAAAAGTTGCATCCAACGCGACCGAAGTCGCGGGCACCAGGCTAGTAAATAAATAAATGAAAGTTTTTTTTATGTAAGTATTTTATTTATACCATATTAAATAATATTTTGCCTCAATAGGATACCGAGAAAGCTTTTATTAGAACAAAAATAAATGCCCTTTTAATGTATGGGCAATTTTTTTTTTAATTTTCTTTATTTAAGTATTTCTTTCACAATGCAGTAAGTAAGTAGGTAAATATTTTATAACCAAACTTTTCTTACCAAAGCTCTCGGTACCAGTATTACCTCTTTAGATGTAGATCACAAGTAATATTTGTAGATATACTCCGTGAGAGACAAGTCGGTCTGGACGAATTTCTATTCGGCTTAATATTTTTGTAATACTTATACTTAGTAAGAATTTTGTGCACAAATTACTTTTGAGTCAAGAAGCAGTTCTGTGTTCTGACTGTACACTTAGCTATTGTTGAAGATTCCTTATAGACTGGTGCAAATTCTGTTTTTAAGAAGACAAGATTACGAAGAAGAAAAGTGCGAAAATGGCTGACACGCCTCGGCTCAGTTCAGCCTCAGGCTCAGACTACTCAATTGAAGATGCAAGTAAAGACTCCCCAATAAGTCTCTTACCCGAGGAGATGCTTTTGAACATTCTTCAATATTTCAAACCTCTGGAACTGATAAAACTTCGTGAAGTTAGCACAAAATGGAGACACATAATTGATAAAAGCAACGTGTTGTGGGTGAGACATCTGAAGAGGAACTTCAATTTCACCAAGTCTGAAATCCGCGCTTTGGCAAAAGACGAGCTGGATTTTATATTTATTTATAAGTTCCTGTATATGAGAAGATGCAGATGTATGTCGTGCGAGCGTAATTACGAGGAGCAACCTGTCGTGATAATTAAAGAGGAAAGATTGTGTATTTTGCTTTGATTGTTACTTCAATAAAATTGCTCCGTGTCTCAAATCTGCTCTTTGATAGAAACCGAGCTGGATTTTATCCAAATTTATAAGATACTGTATATATGAGAAGATGCAGATGTATGAGGTGCGATGCTAATTACGAGGAGCAACCTGTCGTGATAATTAAAGAGGAAAGATTGTGTATTTTGCATTGATTGTTACTTCAATAAAATTGCTCCGTGTCTCAAATCTGCTCTTTGATAGAAACCGAGCTGGATTTTATCCAAATTTATAAGATACTGTATATATGAGAAGATGCAGATGTATGAGGTGCGATGCTAATTACGAGGAGCAACCTGTCGTGATAATTAAAGAGGAAAGATTGTGTATTTTGCATTGATTGTTACTTCAATAAAATTTCTCCGTGTCTCAAATCTGCTCTTTGATAGAAACCGAGCTGGATTTTATCCAAATTTATAAGATACTGTATATATGAGAAGATGCAGATGTATAAGGTGCGTTGCTAATTACAAGGAGCAACCTGTCGCAATAATTAAAGGACAAAGATTGTGTATTTTGCTTTGATTGTTACTTCAATAAAATTGCTCCGTGTCTCAAATCTGCTCTTTGATAGAAACCGAGCTGGATTTTATCCAAATTTATAAGATACTGTATATATGAGAAGATGCAGATGTATAAGGTGCGTTGCTAATTACAAGGAGCAACCTGTCGCAATAATTAAAGGACAAAGATTGTGTATTTTGCTTTGATTGTTACTTCAATAAAATTGCTCCGTGTCTCAAATCTGAGGCCTTACTATCACCTCTTTAAGCGATGCAAAAACGAGTGAGTAAACGAGATGGCGCAATACATGATGTAAGGCGACATCTCCCTCACTCAATCGTCTTTGCATCGCTTTAAGAGGTGATAGTACGGCCCCTGCTCTTTGACAAATACGAGCAAGATTTTGTCGATGTTTATAAGATCCTGTATATATGAGAAGATGCAGATGTATGAGGTGCGATGCTAATTACGAGGAGCAACCTGTCGTGATAATTAAAGAACAATTAGTGTATTTTGCTTTGATTGGTGTTAATGCATATTTAGTGGACTGTACCTAGAAAAAACTTGTCGGAAACTTTGACACCTCGAAAGAATGCCATACCGCACGGTACAGTCGGCAAATAAAAGAGAATATGTACTTTCAAAAATTTTAAATTTATTTTTAACTTTATTAAGTAACTTTTCAATTTTTAAAAGTAAATTATTGTTATTATTATTAATACCAAAACCGATTTTACTACCTAGACGCCCTTTTGTCTAACATAACATTGTTATCCTTTTTTGCACACCATTTTTTTTACAATTTTTTTTTGTCTTTTTGTATCGTTTCTCTTTTGTGTGCTTATCATTTGTGTCTTTCTTTTTGAGCGTAGTACCAAAGTGTTTGTAGACACATTGTGAGAGACAAGTCAGTCTATATTATAAACAAACTTTGGTTTGATGTATATTTTGTGCATTCTGCACAGCTTAGTGCTCTTACAATATCTGACCTAAGTATCTGACGCTGCGAATTGCCCATATTGACTAAGTACTTAGTGTCAAACATGGAGCCAGAAAACGAACGGAATAATTCAGTTCTAGAAGAAGGTTTCAGGATTTTAAGTTTACCCGAGCAACAAATATCAGAGATTGAAGAACGTTTGAGCATTCTAAGCTTCATAACTCTCGAAGATATGCCGTTTCCAATGGATAACAACGAAATACCCGTAAAGAACTACACAGCTGAAGACGAAGAGGAAGGCAGTCCCATAACACGTTTACCCGATGAGCTGCTATTGAATATTCTGAAATATTTCACACCTATGGAATTGATGGATTTTCGTATAGTTTGCAGCAAATGGAGGCATATAATTGATAACAGTGATGTGATATGGATAAAACACGTGCACGGGCAGTACTGCATTCCCGTGGATTCGATGTGTTCATACAAGGAAATCACCAAGCAGAGTGTCTTCAAGATTTACAAGTATCTGTACACATTGTGGAGATGTAAATGTTTGAAATATTACATGCGTTACGGAAAATTGAAACGACCGTGTACATGTAAATGCAAATACTGTGTATATAGAAATCCAGAATATTTGGAAAAAAATGACGATCTATTTTTAGCTGTCGCGAATTATACTCCGTGATTGCAAATATAAGTAAGTAACTAGGCCTTAATTAAAGTGACATTTAAAAACAATGAATTTCATAAGAATAAAAAAAAATGTGTTGGAGCATAGATAAATGATTGGTCTCGCTGCGCTCGACTAGATACCGCCATTGTACTAGAAAAATGCGGCAAAAAATACTACGCCGAATTCGGCGTACCCGAGCCAGTCACACTGCAAACTGTATGTGATGTGTACGTGCCGAATGTTTTATTAAATTTTAGGCATAATAAAATACCAGTTTGCGTATGTAGTGAAACTGTGTAAAAATATAATAAAACTGGGTAAAAAGTGATAAAAAGTGACGATTTTTTACACACACTACAATAAAAAGTTACTACATTTTCGGAGCTATTGCTTTTGTATAGCGCTCTATCTAGTCGAGCGCAGCGAGACAATCAATTATCTTTGAGTGTAACACTATTTATCTATTTATTTATTATTACAATTACCTACATATTGTGCTAACTTTCAATATGTAATGTAGCCTTACAAATAAATCATTAGCATTGATGATCATTATGTCTAGGTACTTTAAATAAAAAACTGTTTGGTTACTTACCTAAGTACTTATCAGTAACAAATAAAAATTATCGATTGAGTCATCAAAATGTTCATAATTAAATAATTAGTCAATTAAGAACCTAATGTGACAACAAACGATTGTAATTTGTAAATATTACCATAATAATAATAATGTAATATGTAATAAAGATATGTAGATAAGTAATTTTAGTAAAATAAGTGTAGATAAAGTACATTGTAGTTTTGTAATGTAAATAAATAAGTACATTGTAATATACCTACTTATAGTGGATAATGTATATTGTATATCATAAATATAATAATTACCTAATAAATTTATTTATTTTTATTAAAATGTTAGTCATTCATTATTATGACTGTACTTTTCGTATTGTGAAGTTTTTTAAAAGTGCAATTTTTTTTGCAAAGTATAATATTACCATAGCCAAACCACAGCATACTTATTTACTACGAAATAAGTAAGTATGATGTGATATTACTAGCTGTTGCACGCGACTTCGTCTGCGTAACTATATAAAAAGCCTATGTTACTCGCTGATAAATTGAAAATATAATATAGTCCATGGTTATCGCTGATGAACAGGAAAATAATTTTTCAAATCGGTCTACTTAGTACTTAGTTTCGGAGCCTATTCAATTCAAACAAACAAACAAATCTTTCCTCTATAATATTAATACATGCTTAGTATAGATAACATCAGCTATTTACCAGTGAGTCCCATAAAAATCGGTCCAGCCCGTCCAGTCATTTCGGAGATAAGCCGGACAAAAATTTTGTAAGTTTTTGATTTTTTTGTTAAAATATTAATACTTACTAATATTATAAATGTGAAAGTAACCCAATCTGTCTGTCTGTTACCTTTTCACGCCTTAACTACTCAAAGGCGAATAACAGTACCGATCATCATGAAATTTTGCATACGCATCAATTGAGGAGTGTCATTTCAAAAGGACTTATTTCCACTTATGAATAAAAATTAAGTAATGTTTGGAATCCATTTTTCGTATTCGTTTGCACCTCTATAACAAATTATTTGTAACAATAATTGTTTAATTCCTCTACATTTGACTTTCATTTCACGTGTCCAGAACAAATACGCTTATTTCCACGTAATTTGCTCACACCATCTAAGGCACAAAAGATTCTTTTACAAATCAACTTAATTCCAATACATAATTAGATTTATTGAAAAATCGGATAAGGTGGAAATCAAAAACTATATAAGTATATTTGGGAGTATAGACACGGCGTAGCTCACAAAAAATGGTAGTAGTAAAATTCGTCCACTCGAGACGAAGTGGACGAATTCGCACTTAGTCGCTCGCTAGCGCTGTAGAAGTTTGGTTGCTGTTTATTTGTGTTAAAAATTGACAAAATGCCATCGTATTATTATTATTATTATTATATATTTGACGGCGCATCTGCCAATGTCACACATCAGGTTGACGTTTAGCTGTCAAAGTCAGCCTAGCGAAGCGTCATTGCCGATGGTTAGAGGGCGGCCATCTTGTCCGGAGAGTACTTAGGTTCGAGACGGCGGCCCGAAACCACGCGTTTGGACGAATCGCTTTGAACTGATGATTTATCTCTCCACGCCCGCTTACCCACATACTTAATACGCTATAAGCTCTGATAAAGGCCCTCGTGGCGTTTACATCAGAAGTGGGATGAACCGCGCGTGTGAAAATGGACAATGAAAGACAATGAAAATGATTGTATGAGATATAGAACAGTGCTAAATATGTGCTTAGTGAAAGTGCCCAACCAGTAGGTAGTAATTCTGAGCAAAGCATTGACGAGAAACGGCGTCCGCGAGTGACAGCTACCAAACAATGGCAGCAATTTCGGGGACCAGGCCAAGGAGGGCCAGGCCAGGTCAAAGCATACCGAGGCGATGCGTCCTACAGCGAGCGACTGCGACCTGCTGCACCTCCTGGACCTGTACACTGTTTCTCGTGTGGGAAGCTGAGACATCGCAGTATCGACTGCAACGCCAAGGATGCCAAAAGGTCATGTGATCGTTCCATTCCTTATAAAGCTACATTTTCGGCCAAACAGCCACCAAATGCCTCGAGTGTAACATGTTTCAGATGTGGACTTTTTGGTCATTTCGCCAACATTTGTGTCCGCGTGCTTCGTCCTTCACAATGAGTAAGAACGCTCCTGGCAACGGCGGCGTCGGCGACGCCGTTGTCGCCAGCGCCAGCGATGCGGCACCCAATAGCAGCGACCAGCGTCGCGTTGATCTGTGCTATATAGCAATATTGCGAGTGAGTCGTTTCCATGTTATTTTGATTCGGGTGTTGAATGTTCTCATCAAAGAGAGCCAGCCGATAATTTGAGTGAGAAGCAAGTCCAGCAATGACTTGATAAATCACGCAGTTTATAGCATACCGAAATCCTATCGGTCGTATATGCATAGAGAGTCATTTAATTGGGATTTTATTTCATATTGTGTCTGATATTACTTTTGATTTGATATACCTACCCACCTATTTATTTTTGGGGAGAAAAATTATCTAAAGATTTTAAAGTTAAACTAGACAGACCATGTTGTTTTGTTCGATGGCCTTGAAAAGTTGGCTTAACCGAAATAGCAACTAGTCTTTTAAATGATGGAGAGGCCGAGACGGCGTCGGAAGATGAAGAAGATGTGATTAGTTCAAATCGTGACAATGATAATTCCGACACCTTGACCGTATGCTCGCGCACTGTTCCTGCAGATTCATGCACATACTCAGACCCTGATAACGTGGGCAATTTTACACCAGACTGAAGTTCATACAGAGCAGGACCAGGACGATTCATAATCATAGGTAGACATAACAAGTATCACAACCTCGTAGCATATTTTTTAGTTGTAAGCAGTCAAGACGAAATATGTCGTCCAAGTCAGCTATCGGGTTGACTTGTCTCTTTGGTTTGTTCTATGAGACGAGAGTGTCGTCCGAGTCAGAACCATTTAAGTTGGATGACTTGTTTTGAATGTTCTGTGGATTTTGTTAAGACGAATATTGTCGTCCGCGTTGCGTCCGAGTCAGAGCCATTTAAGTTGGATAACTTCTTTTGAATGTTCTGTGGATTTTGTTAAGACGAATATTGTCGTCCGCGTTGCGTCCGAGTCAGAGCCATTTAAGTTGGATAACTTCTTTTGAATGTTCTGTGGATTTTGTTAAGACGAATATTGTCGTCCGGGTCACATCCATGAAAAGATTGACTTGTCTAAAAGTAATACGTGGCCATTGTTGACTAGCGTGCTGCTTGAAGGAGAGGCTGTGTCAGCCGGTTTAATTGTAGCGATACACTCGCCTGGTCCTAGTCTCTGCTTATTACACATTATTCTATGAAAATTCTTACTCGTCCGTCAGGATGAACGAACGGACTATGTATGATTGTATTGTAGTGTTTCAGAGAATCGCCCGAGGACGGTCGAATGTCAGTCCGGCCGTGACGGCGCATCTGCCAATGTCACACATCAGGTTGACGTTTAGCTGTCAAAGTCAGCCTAGCGAAGCGTCATTGCCGATGGTTAGAGGGCGGCCATCTTGTCCGGAGAGTACTTAGGTTCGAGACGGCGGCCCGAAACCACGCGTTTGGACGAATCGCTTTGAACTGATGATTTATCTCTCCACGCCCGCTTACCCACATACTTAATACGCTATAAGCTCTGATAAAGGCCCTCGTGGCGTTTACATATTCATTTAATAATGTTGTGTCATTTCTATATCAAACATCCAATTAAATTATATTACTTAAGTATTTTTAAATTACACGCTTCCAAATGCGGCCCTGTGACACGAAACACGTGTTTTATTACACCAGATGTACCATCGGCTAGCGGTTTGTTTTTTGTAAGCTAGTCAATATCGTTGTGCAGTATACATTGATGCGTTAGTACAGAAGACTTTTAACTAGTTTCTTTTTACAAAAGCAATATTCATTTGGAATTGCGTGTCAATCTCTCAGTAAGTTTGTAAGTATGATTTTAATACTACCACAGATTTCGGGGCTTTTTGCTTGCTACGCCGGATCTATAGTTTATATCAATGGTGGAAATAAGTCCTTTTGAAATGACACTCCTCAATTGTACTTATATAGTCTTTGACATCTACGTTGTCAGGGATTCAGGAAAGGACATGGGCCCTAGCCAAGAGCATACCAATGCAAACGTTTCGTTGCGTTCTGAAGAATCGAAACGAAATAAAGCTCGGTGATTGGTCAAAAATTTATGTGGGCGTTACAACAACCAATCACCGGGCTTATATTCGTTTCTATTCGTCAGAACGCAACGAAACGTTTGCATTGGTATGCTCTTAGCTAGGGCCCCAGGTTACTGTTGAAAAATTTCGCGTCTTCGTCACTAGATGTCACCGTAAAGAGAAATTATATCACGCTAACGCTTTGTCGTGTTGGAACGTTTTCGCGTCTCGTTACTAGATGTCGCTGCGAAGAGAAGTTATATTATTATAACACGCTAACGTTTCGTTACTTGTAAAATCCCCTCATCATCTTTCATCGTTCAACATGGAAGAAGTCGGGGGCACTAGCTAGATTTTATGTATATTTAGTAAAAATCAGTTTCATTCACATTACAAAAAAAAACACACTTCAATTTTATTTATTAGTATTAGTACATACTTATTTTATTAAGGAGGCTGGAGGATTAATAAAACAAGTGGGATTAATAATTCCTATGTATTTATTTTATGTTAATACAACATAATTATCTATTTTATTTTATATTGGGTACTTAATTTGAAAAAAAAATATAAAACTTTATACAATTTTAAATAAAAATTATAAAGGGTTAATACATTATCAAAGTAAAGTAAGAACTCTAGGTTGCTTAAACAATGTACAGTCGGGGTAAGAAAAGGTTCGTCAATTCCAAACTGCTTAATTTTTTATTTTTACATTAAAACGTCTGGAAAGATTTCTCTAAACCTTTGGCCCTTGGTTACTTTGAGTACGTAGAATATTACTGTTATAGACACTATAGTCTATAACGAGTGAATGATGTTACAAAATAAGGGTTAATATCTCCCAACGTCCCTGAAGTACGGTAAGAGATGTGCAGACATATTTTGAACCGATTGTACTTGAGCAGATAATGCAAGTAGTCCCTGCGGATCACAATCACCCGTGCGTTGCTGCAGTCAGAATGCGACCGCGGATTTCTTGTCTATGGCAAGAATGGCATTTCTTGCCATTGAACTTAAAAATATTATCTTTCTGTCAAAGCTCTAATATTATCTTGATTCCACAAAGCACTAGCTATCTTAACTTGAGTATATGTGCTGTTCCTTTATATACTGAAAAACAGTATCTTTCTGTCAAAGCTCTAATATCATCTTGATTCCACAATGCACTAGCTATCTTATCTTGAGATATATATGCTGTTCCTTTATATACTGAAAAACAGTATATTTCTGTCAAAGCTCTAATATTATCTTGATTCCACAATGCACTAGCTATCTTAACTTGAGCTATATGTGCTTTAGCAATGCTCTTCCTTTACTACGAGTAAATGAAAAACAGTATCTTTCTGTCAAAGCTCTAATATTACCTTGATTCCACAATGCACTAGCTATCTTAACTTGAGCTATAAGTGCTTTAGCAATGCTCTTCCTTTACTATGAGTAAATGAAAAACATATATTGCTGTCAAAGCTCTAATATCATCTTGATTCCACAATGCACTAGCTATCTTAACTTGAGTTGTGTGCTGTTCCTTTATATACTGAAAAACAGTATCTTTCTGTCAAAGCTCTAATATTATCTTGATTCCACAATGCACTAGCTATCTTAACTTGCGCTATGTGTGCTGTTCTTATATACTGAAAAACAGTATCTTTCTGTCAAAGCTCTAATATTATCTTGATTCCACAATGCACTAGCTATCTTAACTTGCGCTATATGTGCTTTAGCAATGCTCTTCCTTTACTATGAGTAAATGAAGAACATATCTTGCTGTCAAAGCTCTAATATCATCTTGATTCCACAATGCACTAGATATTTTAACTTGAGTTATGTGTGCTGTTCCTTTATATACTGAAAAACAGTATCTTTCTGTCAAAGCTCTAATATTATCTTGATTCCACAATGCACTAGCTATCTTAACTTGCGCTATGTGTGCTGTTCTTATATACTGAAAAACAGTATCTTTCTGTCAAAGCTCTAATATTGCCTTGGATTCCACAATGCACTAGCTATCTTAACTTGAGCTATATGTGCTTTAGCAATGCTCTTCCTTTACTATGAGTAAATGAAAAACATATCTTGCTGTCAAAGCTCTAATATCATCTTGATTCCACAATGCACTAGCTATCTTAACTTGCGCTATATGTGCTTTAGCAATGCTCTTTCTTTACTACGAGTAAATGAAAAACAGTAACTTTCTGTCAAAGCTCTAACATTACCTTGATTCCACAATGCACTAGCTATCTTAACTTGCGCTATATGTGCTGTTCTTATATACTTACTGAAAAACAGTATCTTTCTGTCAAAGCTCTAATATTACCTTGATTCCACAATGCAATAGCTATCTTAACTTGAGCTATATGCGCTTTAGCAATGCTCTTCCTCTACTATGAGTAAATGAAAAACATATCTCGCTGTCAAAGCTCTAATATCATCTTAATTCCACAATGACGATAAAAGTGTTTGGACTAAACTTAAAGTGGTTTAATTAATGTACCCGAAGTAGAGGGCGCTATCATTATTTTGTTGACATATTGCCACTATTTTGCCATTCAACACCCTCATTATTGCTTCTCGATGAATATCAACATTGCATGCCACATTGAAGGTACTCAGGTGAACTAAGTACGGCGTTATTTCTCGCTATTTTTTTCTCAGGTCTCATTTCTAGCACATCACCTTTATAAGCGAGGAAATTAATATATCTTTCATATCTTGAGGTTTGGTGCAAACGGCAGAAAATTGCATCAGGGCCTGAAAATGATAAGAACTTTCATAAGCACCTAGTCAGGTAAACACGTTTTGCTTCCACTTGTATGTATGTATGTGTGTGCGTGCGTGTGTGTGTGTGTGTGTGCGTGTATGTATGTATTATGTAGTCCAGCGGGTAATCATGTGAAGTTTGGTAGCGATCGGACGCGGACAAAGTCGCGGGCAAAAATACTAGTTAATTAATAAACAGTGATTGATATGTTAATAAAAGTTTAAACTTATTTTGTGGAAAAACTTTTTCTAAAATTCATGCGCAAAACCAAAATTCGTTTATCAACCGACTTGTCCACACATAAAACAGTTCTACGCTCAAAGAAAGAAGTACTTACTTAGGTACCTATACAAAAAAATCTTGGGTCAAAAACTTACCTCTATCCTCCATAGTGCAGACAAAAAAAAATGGCTGGACAATGAACCGAAATCACAATGCAAATTTTTTAAAGTGTGATGAAAAGAGCAGAGCTTATGGCGCTCCTTCTTTTAATTTTTTTTTAGGTACAGCTCTATAACTCCAACTCGGGATGGGTTACCAATCCCGGTCCCGGCCGGTGAGAGGCACCCATCCAAATGGCGTTCCTGCCTTGAATTCATCGCCCTTTTATTGGAACGTGTAGTGTTGTACAGAGCTCGTGTCGATAAGCTTATGGGCCATGTCGACACAAGCTCTGTACAACACTACACGCTTCAAAAAAAGGGGCGATGAATCGACATGCTTACAAGTAGTTTACCATAGATAAATGATTGGTCTCGCTGCACTCGACTAGATACCGCCGTTGTACTTGTAAAATGCGGCAAAAAATACTATGCTGAATTCGGCGTACCCGAGTCAGTCACACTGACGCATTTATGACACTCCGTTTTTGTGCCGGATGTCCAGGGGTTAATTAGAAACACACTCAAAACCTGCTCAAAACTAACATTTTTTGTATTGTCTTTTGTTTGCCTACTGTAGCGTGTGCATTCTTTCGAGGTTTTAAGAAAATTCCAACGATTTAAAGTAGAAATGTTCAGTCACGAAGTAGCCTAATTACAAATTAATAATTACAAATCAATCATTAGTTAGTGCGAAGTAGCTTATTAATGTTTTGCATGTGTGGGTTAACGCACGTGCATACACGCTAACTAAAAGTGTATGCGTGTCGCGTGTAGGGTGTCAAGTGTCAACAGTACGGTCACCAAAAGAAAGTAATGTCACATGTCACAAATATGAAGTTTATTTTATTTTATTTTATTTGGGAAAACAAACAACTACCTAACCTATAGTATAATTATAAAATAGTATAAAAGTACATAAATAATGGTAACAGTCAAATCACCAATCAAATCACTATACACCCTACTCCTATCGGTTTTTCTTTGCATCCGTAACGGTGGCACGAGTGACATTTGTATCTGCGCTCGAACATGTACTTGTAGATTTGGAAATCACTCTCGCGTGTAATGTGTCTCCAAATTTGCAATGAATTTTGGGAGACTTTGAAGTCCCTCTTCAGATTTCTCACCCACAGCACATCACTGTTATCTATTGTATCTCTCCATTTGGTGCAAACGGCACGAATCGGCAAAAGCTGTAGTGATTTGAAATATTTTAGAATGTTCAGCAGCATCTCGTCGGGTAAACGTGTTATGGGGCTGTCTTTCTCTTCGTCTTCGGCTGAGTAATCTTTTACAGGAATTTCTGGGTAGGTTTTATCCGGTGGTGGAAAGGGTCGAGGTTTGCACTTTTCTTCCCACCCTAATGTTGGCTTCATGTTTCTTCTCAGGATTATATTTTTGATCTAATCATATACTTAGTAGATAATTTTCAGCAATTCCCACTCAGGTTAGAACACAGAACTGTTTGTTGACTCGAAAGTATAATAGTGACAAACTTCGTTGTATGTAGTTACTGCAGAAAATATAGCCAAAAGCAAAATTCGTTTAACGACTGTTTTATCTCTAAGAGTGTCCACAAATAAGAGTGGTAAACAAAATTCAAAACATTAAGTAGGTATGGGTAAAAAAAATCTGGTAAAAAGCTTTGGGAAGCTGAAAAGGGTTTTAATAATATTTGCAATGTTTGAGAAAGTTTACTGCTTATTCTAAGAAGGGCGACCTAGGTAGTAAATACCTCAAGTTTTTGTTCTAATAAAAACTTTTTCGGTAAACGCACGAATTTCTGAACAATACGTAGGTAATACCTACAAGCAAAACAAATAGATTTGTTTGTTTGCATTGAATGGCTCCAAAACTACTGGACCGATTTGAAAAATTCTTTTACTGTTGGAAAGTTATATTGTCAGCCAGTATTATAGGCTATATATTATATATTTTATAAAGTTATGCAGACAAAGTCGCATGCATCGGCTAGTTATAAATAATATCCTGTAAAAAAATTCAACTTGGAGGTTTTCAAACTTCCAAACAGAAACAATTTGGAAATATACCGAGTATCATTATCATTATTTACCATCGATACATGTCGACACGAGCTCTGTACAACACTACACGCTTCAATAAAAGGGCGATGAATCGACAAGCTTATAAGTAGAGAATAGACGGTTTGCCATAGATGAATGATTGGTCTCGCTGCACTAGACTAGATACCGCCGTTGTACTTGTAAAATGCGGCAAAAAATACTATGCCGAATTCGGCGTACCCGAGTCAGTCACACTGCAAACTGTCTGTGATGTGTACGGGCCGAATGTTTTATTAAATTTTGAGCATAATAAAATTCCAGTTTGTGAAGTGAAACTGTGTAAAAATATAATAAAACTGTGTAAAAAGTGATAAAAAGTGACGATTTTTTACAAACACTACAATAAAAAGTTGCCGCATTCACGGAGCTATCGCTTTTGTATAGAGCTCTATCTAGTCGAGCGCAGCGAGACCAATCATTTATCTTTGATTTTGGTATTCACTAAGCACCTCTACGACAAAATATATAAATTCCTCAATTAAAAGTAGTTTAAAAGATCTAAGCGTGCATATCTATACTTATTAAAAAAGAACATAAGTGGAACGTTTTTTTTATTAGATGGGTTTGCTCTTGGCCAACAATACAGCCATGTGGCTGTATTGTAAGTATGAGGCCTAAGATGTAACTATGTAACTAGATCACATAGATAAATGATAGGTCTCGCTGCGCTCGACTAGATACCCCCGTCGTACTTGTAAAATGCGGCATAAAATAGTACGCCGAATTCGGCGTACCCGAGCCAGTCACACTGCAAACTGTCTGTGATGTGTACGTGCCGAATGTTTTATTAAATTTTAGGCATAATAAAATACCAGTTTGCGTAGTGAAACTATGTAAAAATATAATAAAACTGGGTAAAAAGTAATAAAAAGTGACGGTTTTTTTATACACACTACAATAAAAAGTTGCCGCATTCACGGAGCTATTGTTTTTGTATAGCGCTCTATCTAGTCGAGCGCAGCGAGACCAATCAATTATCTTTGCTAGATCATTTAATTTTATCTACACCTAAATAATATCAAAAGGGAGACATTTGATTTTTTGTATTTTTTTTTATACAGCTATAAGTACCTTATCAGTCCATAGCGTTGGGTCCTAACACTTAAATTTTTTTGCATTCCGTCAAACAAAATGCTTGGTTGACATACCTGGCGACTTACTTGAGATGGCTTTTACCTCAATCAGCTCAGCACAAATATAGCCTTGTTAATGCTAAGTGACAATGCAGCCAGGTAGCTTTCAGCCAGAACCCTTTCTACTCTTTCACGTAAAAACTTTACTAAACTTATTTTGATGAAATTTATCATACGAACAGTTCATTACCTAGATTAACATATTAGGTATATCTTAGGCTACTCTTTATTCCGAAAGAATGTTAATTTCCCGAGAGGTCGCTGCTGTCTGTGGTGGCTCCATCGTTGTCAGTGTCAGGGTCACATCGATAGAGATTGAAGGCGTTATTATTACCTACTCATTTTTTAATCAATGCGGACGAAGTCGCGGACACCAGCTAGTCTATATAATTATATTAAAGAAGAATGTCGTGTTTGTTACACAATTTATGACTCGAGAAATGTTGGTAGGACGATTTATAAAAAAAAAATGTATGTGTTAGCTTCGACACACGACTGGTGTTTACCTACTCCTTACGAACCATTATAAAATTTAAATTTTCACACTTCGAACACACTGTTCTTTTTTTAAATAATATTGTATACTTAGATGATATTTTCTTAAATTTTACAATAATTTACTCATTAGGTAAGTAGTCTCATAGAGTAAATAGTACTTACTTAATAAGTACTATTTAGTCCCAGTCTTTACTTAATTACCTAATAATTAATACTTACTTAATTATTATCAGCCTCATTAAGTTTGCATTAAATAGGTAAATAATGATAATGATACTCGGTATATTTCCAAATTGTTTCTATTTTGGAGGTTTGAGAACCTCCTAGTTGAATTTTTTACCGGATATTATTTATAACTAGCTGTTGCACGCGACTTTGTCTGCATAACTTTATAAAATATAGCCTATATTACTGGCTGATAATATATAATAATAGCTTCCCAACAGTATTTAAAAGAATTTTTCAAATCGGTCCAATAGTTTTGGAGCTATTCAATGCAAACAAACAAACAAATGTTATAGTTTTGTTTGTATTACCTACGTATTGTTCAGAAATTCGTGCGTTTACCGAAAAAAGTTTTTATTAGAACAAAAAATTAAGGTATTTACTACCTAGGTCCCTTCTTAGAATAGACAGTAAACTTTCTCAAACATTGCAAATATTATTAAAACCCTTTTCAGCTTCTCAAAGCTTTTTACAAGATATTTTTTTACCCATACCTACTTAATGTTTTGAATTTTGTTTACCACTCTTATTTGTGGACACTCTGTGAGATAAGACAGTCGTTAAACGAATTTTGCTTTTGGCTATATTTTCTGCAGTAACTACATAAGTACAACGAAGTTTGTCACTATTATACTTTCGAGTCAACAAACGGTTCTGTGTTCTAACATGCGTGGGAATTGCTGAAAATTATCTACAATTATACTAAGGAGAAGAAACATGAATCCAATATTAGAGTGGGATGAAACGTGCAAACCTCGACCCTGTCCACCACCGGATACAAACTACCCAGAAATTCCTGTAAAAGATTACTCAGCCGAAGACGAAGAGAAAGACAGCCCCATAACACGTTTACCCGACGAGATCCTGCTGAACATTCTAAAATATTTCAAACCACTACAGCTTTTGCCGCTTCGTGCCGTTTGCACCAAATGGAGAGACACAATAGATAACAGCGATGTGCTGTGGGTGAGAAATCTGAAGAGGCAATTCAAAGTCTCCCTAAATTCATTGCAAATTTGGAGACACACTACACGCGAGAGTGATTTCCAAATCTACAAGCACATGTACGCGCGCAGATACAAATGTCAAACGTGCCACCGTTACGGATGCAAAGACAGACCGGTAGGAAAGTGTATAGTACTTTGATTTGATTGGTGATTTAATTGTTACCTTTATTTATGTACTTTTATATTTTTTAAATTTACGATTAGGTATATATGGTGTAGGTAGTTTTTTGTATTCCCAAATAAAATAAAATAAAATAAAATAAACTTTACATACTTTCTTTTGGTGACCGTACTGTTGACACCGTACACGCATACACTTTTAGTTTAGTTAGCGTGTATGCACGTGCGTTACTCCACACATGCAACACATTAATCAGCTACTTCGTACTAACTAATGATTAACCTTCATGACTGAACATTTCTACTCGATAACATAATAATAACTCGTCGGCATTTTCTTGGAACCTCGAAAGAATGCACACGCTACAGACGGCAAACAAAAGACAATACAAAATAGTTTAGTTTTCAGTGTGTTTTTAATTAAGCTACCAAAATGGAACACTTACGCAGTCGAAATGATATTAGCTATACCATTTATAAAGATGTTCAAGCGTTGGAAGTCATCTTCTATGACTTCTATCGTAATTATTATCTACAATCCAACAATTTGAATTCTTACAAAAAGAAAATTGGCGAAATACTTTTAAAAAAATAATTTTTATCTCATAGAATATTCTCTATTTTTTCTAATTTATTGCGGTATGTAATCTAAATCTAAATAAATAAATAAAATACTCTGTGCTTCTATTTAACTGGACTGTTCTGTCACTGTCATACAACTGTCATCTGTGCCGTCAAATAAATATAAAAAAAAATACATATATCACAAAAAATAAAACTCAAAATAAATTAATTTTTAATGTTTCTCTCACTTCTTTATCAAAAAATAAATACATTATAAAGCAGAAAAAGGACTTTAAAGGTATAGTACATTGAATTATTATTTTATTTAACTCTGCTCTGCTTGTCTATATTTACATGACTGTATTACAATGTTCTAATGGTCTATTTAGTTTTTGTAGTTACATACATACCTAATGTTAAGATTTAAATGAAAAATACCTAGAAATTTTGAAAAATTCTTTCACTGTTGGGAAGCTATATTATCAGCGAGTAACATAGGTTATATTTTATAAAGTTACGCGGACGTACTTGCGTGCAACAACTAGTATTTTATAAATTCTGTAGACGTAGTTATGTGCAAAAATAATAGTATGTTTAGTTTTGCATATAATGATATGCATATAATGATATGCATTTTTTGTTAATTTTTCACGTATCTTTGCTGACATAAATTTTTTTGCTCAAATGAATAGGTGTCGTTAAGATCAAAGCAATATGAAGACTACAATCGACGTAGAATCACTAAGAACCGAACACGAGTCTGACGAACAGTGGGAAGTACGTCGGAGTTTTATGTTGCAACATAAAAACGATTTTCCAGAAGACGAATTGATAACGTTGGCTCAAATTTTTACCAATATTGAATTTTTGGGATGTCGGTAAGGCTTATTCATTATTTACTTTAATATACAAGATATACAAAGATAATTGATTGGTCTCGCTGCGTTCGACTAGATAGAGCGCTATACAAAAGCAATAGCTCCCAAAATGTGGCAACTTTTTATTGTAGTGTGTGTAAAAAATCGTCACTTTTTATCACTATTTACCCAGTTTTATTATATTTTTACACAGTTTCACTACATACGCAAACTGGTATTTTATTATGCCTCAAATTTAATAAAACATTCGGCACGTACACATCACAGACAGTTTGCAGTGTGACTGGCTCGCGGGGTAGTATTTTATGCCGCATTTTACAAGTACGACGGCATTATCTAGTCGAGCGCAGCGAGACCAATCATTTATCTATGCAAGATATAATTAAAAAGTTATAAACTAATAACATAATATGTTAACATTTACCTTTGTACCTGAGTCATGGATGTTTTGTATTTATAATGTGTATGTATTTATAAAAAAAAGTAATATATGTACACTCTGGTGCAATGAAATCGCACATGTAAAGATTTTTTGAAAAGTATTGTTTATTTTTTTTATTTGAAAAGACATATATATATATTTTAAGTGGGATGAAAGGCTATTTCAATACCTATTCAATGATACCATATAAGCGGTAATAAGTTTACCTTACTGCCGAAAAGAGAAGCAAAAACAACAAATACATTTTTATCAGCGGATTTTTGCTTAACTAAAAAGTTCGAAAATTGGGGATTATTAAAAAAAATCACAAAATGTAGTGAAAAAACATTTATTAATAAGAAGTGTTACCCCCTCTTGCCCGAATAACCGCTTGACACCGGTTTTCCATAGACTCTATTAAGTGTTTGACAAAGTCTTGTGCTATGGCTTCCCATTCCTCCTTTAGCGCATTTTGTAGCTCCAGAAGATTGGCTGGAGCAATATTTCTGCCTCTTATTTTTCTTTTTAACTCGTCCCATAAGTGCTCGATCGGATTAAGGTCCGGGCTTCGAGCTGGCCACTCCATCACGGGGATATTTACCTCTTGCAAGTATTGTTGTACTATAGCAGCTGTATGGGGTCTTGCATTGTCATGCATAAAGAGAAAGTTCTCTCCAACAAAACCGCTAAATGGTACGACATGTTCCTGGAGAACTTCCTCAATGTACCGCTGAGATGTCAATCCTCTTGTTTGTCGCCTGATATTGGCCCCCGTGATGAAGACAAGCTCCGTTTTCGCTTCGAGTGAAATGCCTCCCCAGAACATACACGAACCACCGCCGTATGCCACACGTTCTGTGATGCAACACTGGGAGAATCTCTCTGTAGGCCTTCTATAGACCCTTCCTCGACCATCATTGCCGTGAAGACACATCCTGGACTCATCTGAGAACAGGACTGCTCTCCATTGGTCGAGTGTCCACTGCACATGTTCTTGTGCAAATTGAAGACGGTCGCGGCGGTGAGCTGGTGTTAGATTAGGAGCATTTACTGACCTACGCGCAGTCAGGCCACCTTCGGCAAGTCTTCTTCTAACTGTCCACCGGCTGACTTCCACTTCACGTACCTCTTGAAGGTGTTGTGCAAGATCAACGGCAGTCAGTCGTCGATTTCGCAATGACGTCGTTACGAGAAATCGGTTGTCCCGTTGAGTTGTAGCTCTGGCGCGACCAGATCCTCGTCGCCGTTCATAGCCACCAGTCTCCCGATAGCGCTGGTATACACGACGAACTGAATATCGGCTGATATTCAGCTGTCTAGCTACTGCACTCTGGTTCTGGCCTGCTTCAATTAGAGCAACGACTTGAGCGGCTTTTTCCGGAGTAGTATCCATTTTCTTCAGAATGTTGCAACTGTAGTCACTAGGCGTCCTTTCACGTAGAGCGTTGAAATGCAAATGATGACGTTTTACTCAAAACAGGCCTTTTTATACCTGCAATTGCTATCGCAAACTGCAGTGCGCTAAGTAAGCAATTTTGGGGTTTGTTGTTTTTGCTTTCCTTTTCGGCAGTAAAGTAAACTTATCACCGCTTATATGGTATCATTGAATAGGTATTGAAATAACCTTTCATCCTATTGTAAAAAATATGTGACTTTTTAAATAAAAAAAAAATAACACCATATTCTTCAAAAAAATGTTTACATGTGCGATTTCATTGCACCAGAGTGTAGTATATCAACTGTCTGGTATACATAATACAAACAAGCATTAAGTTGCTTATTTTGGAACTAGACGGTGCTGTGTGGAATGTGTGAAGATATTTATGTTGCCCTATTTATTTATTCATTTATTTTTTACATAATCTATATACAGCTCTCAACACAAAATTTACAGACAAAAAACAAAAACATACCTTACAGATTTTACATTTATACAAATTAGAAGTAAAATTAAATATAAAAAAATATATATCAGTACAAAATTATACAATTAGAGACCTGCAAACTATACACATAACATAATTCATACAAATAAATACATATACAGATACACATACATACACATATACCTACACATAAGTTTATCACATAGAACTGCCAAAGTGTTTAATGTCTTAAAAAATTATAACACAAACAAAATCAATAATCGCTAGCCTCCTATTTGATTTAAATTTTCAAATATTTTGAAAAAAAAAAAAAAAACAAAAAAACTGCCAAAAGGCAAGCTGACACGGAAAAGGAAAACCGAATAGATAGCTCCTAAGAAGAAAAATAAATAGAAAATAAAATAATGTAACTAACAAAAAAAAAACAGGAAACATTGTCAGAATTAAGTGAAGGCTTTATTTATATTTTAAAAAAATATTTTTTGTAGCTATCCAGCACAAACAATGAAAAGAATCGCGGCTTTGTCCGACAAAGTATCCTCAAAATATAGAGACAGCAGGAAGAATAAGCTAAAAAGAACCTTCGTTGAAGCGAGTGATGCGGCCGAACAAAAAGCTAAAAGAACATTCAAACAACCTTAGCTCTAATATTGTTTTGTAATAAAAATTGTATTAAAAATTAAGACATTAAATGAATTATTAAGACAAAAAATGTGTTATTTTTTATTTTCTTCTACTAATCTATACTATTATCACAGCATACTTATTTCATACAGTAGGCCAACAGACAGAGCAATCGTGCGGGGCGTGAGGGGTGAGGCGCGAGTGGGACGTGCCCAAGCTGCATACTTCGTCGTTCTTAGTAGCTTGGGATAAATATTCCAGGACTATCGCGTCTTTCAGATTTTATTTTATTATATAAATCAAAATGGTGCATACGGCACGTGCTGTAAGTGCGTGCAAATCTTTATCTCGCATAAATAAAGAACTAAGTTAATTAATTTAATGGTGCTTTGCTGATTTGTGTTTTTCTTATATGTATGTGTAATGTGTATCTAGATATTGTTTGTTTCCCAAATATAAATAAAATAAAATAAAATAAGCTTTCATCAATTTCCGCACGATGAAGAAAGGTACTTAAGCACATTTTATATTAGTTAATTTGTGTCAACCCTTCCGTAATTTTTAAATACCTACACAGGCGGCGGTATCGCCCAACATCAAAGGCGTCGGGCCTACTGTAGGAAATAAGTATGCTGTGCTAATATTATAAAGAGGAAAGGTTTGATTGTTTGTTTGTTTCAATTGAATAGGGTCCGAAACTACTGGATCGATTTGGAAAATTCTTTGACTGTTGAGAAGCTATATTATCAGCGAGTAACATAGGCTATATCATAGATAAATGATGGGTCTCGCTGCGCTCGATTAGATACCGCCGTCGTACTTGTAAAATGCGGCATAAAATGGTACGCCGAGGTACCCGACCCGAGCCAGTCTCACTGCAAACTGTCTATGATGTGTAAGTGTTTGAATGTTTTATTAAATTTTAGGCATAATAAAATACCAGTTTGCGTAGTGAAACTGTGTAAAAATATAATAAAACTGGGTAAAAAGTAATAAAAAGTGACGATTTTTTACACACATTAAAATAAAAAGTTGCCACATTTTCGGAGCTATTGCTTTTGTATAGGGCTCTATCTAGTCGAGCGCAGAGAGACCAATCAATTATCTTTGGTCTATATTTTATAAAGTTACGCGGACGAAGTCGCGTGCAACGGCTAGTATATCACTACACAGTATAAATCAAAGTCGCTTCCCGCTGTCTGTTCCTATGTATGCTTAGATCTTTAAAAGTACGCAACAGATTTTAATGCGGTTTTCACTAATGGATAGAAGAGTGGTTCTCGAGGCAGGTTTTAGTATATAATTTACAAAGTTACGCGGGCTAAGTTGTAAGTATTAAACAACCATTTAATTAAATATGAAGGCGACATCTGGTGAGATTTTTAGGAACAAACAAGGCTGCAGAAAAGAGGCTCACTTACGTAATGTTATTAATTTAAATTAACAGATGTCTCTCTGAGGCGAGATATTTTTATATTTATCGCGGGCGGTTATATTTTGATATATAAAAATTGCACACAGGACGAAGCCGGGAGCGGGTCGCTAGTATGATATAAAATGTATGATGGTAATTGTCTACTCGCAAATCTATTCTAATATTATGAAGAGAGAAAAGATTTGTAGTAATGAATAAATTAAAAAAACTAGTGGACCGATTTAAAAATTTCTTTCACCTGAAAGCTAATCTATACTAATATTATAAAGCTGAAGAGTTTGTTTGTTTGTTTGAACGCGCTAATCTCAGGAACTACTGGTCCGAATTAAAAAATTCTTTTTGTGTTGGACAGATCATTTATCAGGAAGGTTTTAGGCTATATAACATCACGTTGCGACTATTAGGAGCGAAGAAACCGTCGAAAATGTGGAAAAAACGGGGAAAATTATTCATCTTTGAGGGCTTCCGTTGCGTGCGCTGCGAAAACCGTTCCAGATACCCAAATGATTCCCAAAATAACTATTCCACGCGGACAAAGTCGCGAGCACCAGCTAGTAATTATAAGCGAGTTATATAGGATAATACGCAAGGAACATAATATATACTGATGAACCTTTTCATACAGTGATCATAGAACCTAGAACATCAATATTCCAACAGATGTAGCCTCATTTGTAGTTTCCTAAGTGATTACGAGATGTCGCTGTTTGTCGAGCTTATATCGCGCTATCACTGTTCACTTTTTGTTGGGACTGATTATCTCGGGTTGAGCTAAGCAACATATTTTGCTCAAATTGAGGAATTTTTGAATGATTTAAGACGCCTTTGCGTCTCTTAAATCTTAACTTAACTTAAACTTCTTTTCTTATCTTCTATTCTATATATTATATTATACTGTTATACTGCTTTTTATAAAAGCAGTATAACTAAATAATGTAAAAACAAAACAAAATACCACATCAAATTATAATATAAACAAAAACTCAAGTCCAAGGAGGCTTATAAAAATTCTATCTCATTAGATTATAATGTAATATAAAAAATAAAAAGTAACGCGAACGAAGTCGCGTGCAACATCTAGTGCAGTAATATTGCTTTCCCGAAGAAAAATGCAGCGTCGATCTGCAACTCTCCGGCGGGGAATCGAACCCCGGTCTCCCGCGTGACAGGCGGGGATACTGACCACTATACTACCGAAGACTTGTAATCTTGTTGCGAATTTAAAGTATATATTCTAAATTTTCTTAGAATTACTTTTTAATTATTTTCCTATATGGCTGATTCTGTTGTAGCTTTTTTTATTCTTCAATTAAACTTTTTTTTGTATCTATAGATATCAATTATAATATAATAAGGAGATAAGATTTGTATTTTTGTTTACTCTATGATATAACTCACGAAGCGTTACATGGTTCAAATAAAAAAAAATGTGTCAGTTAGCTCCAACGCATGACTGGAATTTACTCCTTTAAAAAATTAAATTAAATTAATATAATTTAAATAACTAATAAATCAAAGATAATTGATTGGCCTCGCTGCGCTCGACTAGATAGAGCGCTATACAAAAGCAATAGCTCCAAAACGTGGCAACTTTTTATTATAGCGTGTGTAAAAAAACCGTCACTTTTTACCCAGTTTCACTAAGTACTCAAACTGGTATTTAATTTTATTATGCCTAAAATTTAATAAAACATTCGGCACGTACACAGTTGCAGTACGCCTGGCTCGGGTACGCCGAATTCGGCGTATGTAATAAATAATACATATCAGCGCCATCTGTTCAAGTTATGATCACGTTTTCCAATGATGTATTATTACGCTACGAATAAATAATACTTTTCTAGTTTCAGAGATGGCGCAATATTCTGATTTTACTCCCATAAATTTTCATACCGGTGCATTGTTATCTATTTATTTATTTATTTTTATTATTTTTTATTGGATATTACTCCTAAGAATCAATTTGCATATTATAATCATAATATACTAGCTGGTGCTCGCGACTTCGTCCGCGTGGAATAGTTATTTTGGGAATCATTTGGGTATCTCGAACGGTTTTCGCAGCGCACGCAACGGAAGCCCTCAAAGATGAATAATTTTCCCCGTTTTTTTTCCACATTTTCGACAGTTTCTTCGCTCCTATTAGTCGCAACGTGATGTTATATAGCCTAAAGCCTTCCTCAATAAATTGTCTATCCAACACAAAAAGAATTTTTCAATTGGAACCACTAGTTCCTGAAATTAGCGCGTTCAAGCTTTTCTTCATTGTAGACAACTCAGGTGTACGCTAGAAACTCAACTGAGTTTATAGTGCACCTCAACTGTGTACCATAATGTATTGTTATTCTTGTGTAAATAAATAAATAAAATAAATAAATAAATAAACAAACAAACAAACCCTTCAGCTTTATAATATTAGTATAGATAAATAAGCCCGTGGTACGAAAATTTATGGGAGTAAAATCAGAACTTTTATTGTTACACGAATGCGTTATAATAGTTACGTTCTATTTTTTTGAATATTTTAAAATATCTACAAAATATTATTTAAAAAAAGAACAATGTTGTTCTTTCGGCATATTCGAATTGTGAAAAATATAAATTTTATAATCGTTCGTAAGGAGTGAACTCCAGTCGTGTGTCGGAGCTGACACACACATAATTTTTTTTGAACTATGTTGTAACAGCGACCTTTGAATACATGGACGCAGCCTAAGCGTCTCAGTATGACCCCACGAAAACTGAGCTGCGGTGGGCGGGGTTTACAAAACTGAGCCGCGACCTGAATTAGTTCATTCAACCAGCAACCAATGAACGAACTTTTACAAACTTATTTATAAAATGGCGTAAGTAAAAAGTGCATCCTAATAGCGACCGAGACATGCTATCATTAAAGTTTCTTTTTAAATGCTAATAGTTTAATACTTTCTCTTAATGTCATATTCTATAATGTCATATTTTAGAAAATTGAAAATCGAACATTCAAAAATTGGCGTCGAAAATTGATGGTAACTAGTATGAAGGGACTGCTTCCATGCTCGCAGAGATATACTATTTCGTTGTGTTGTAACGTTTCGTTACATAGTGAATAGGAATTTTCTGTTGGTAGTGAGAAAAAACGGAAGTAATTAAAGCAAGAGGTTCTTTCGGTCAGTAGTTTTTGTGAAACATTTAGGTGTTAATTTTAGAAAGAAAACAAGGATTTTCGTTTACTTTTATTCTTTATACTTAGACATTACTAGACAATTTGTAAAAAAAAACAAACTACCCTCATTATTACACGCTATTATAAATAATAAATAACTTATATACCATTTTCGGCTAATTTCAACATTTTCCCGAGCATTTTCAACATTTTCCATAGGAATTTGCTTAGGAAAATGTTGAAATTGCTTAGGAAATAGGAATTCCCAGGTTATTTCAACAATCTCCCAAACTATTTAAGCAATCTCCCAAGCTATTTAAACAATCCCCCAATCATTTTGCTTAGGCAAATGTTGAAATTGCTTAGAAATTAGGAATTCCCAGGCTATTTCAACTATCTCCCAAGCATTTTGTTTAGACAAATGTTGAAATTGCTTAGGAATTAGGAATTCCCAGGCTATTTCAACAATCTCCCAAGCATTTTGTTTAGACAGATGTTGAAATTGCTTAGGAATTAGGAATTCCCAGGCTATTTCAACAATCTCCCAAGCATTTTGTTTAGACAGATGTTGAAATTGACCGAAAAATGGTATATAAATGACAGTTGATTTGGGTGTTAATTATGGAGGGTAGAGGTAAGGAGTACCGATTCATATGACAATCAAACTGAAAAAGATGGTCCTCTACAACAATCAAATAAGAGTTCTAAAAGTGGACACGAATGGCGCTAGCGTAGCGGATCTTCCATTTATCTATCTTTGTCTAATTTACTCGTCAACGCTACACTAGCGCCATCTTTGACACGACGACACGTCATACACAAACATGGACTAATTTACATATAATATTATATTTATATTATACTTAAAGGAACGTACCAATACTACGTGACCTGTTCAAAGGGGGAAAGGGGGTTCCTCAAAATACCACGCTTGGTCTCAGGGGAAGCCCCCCCCCCTCCTCTTAGGGGCGTATTGTCACGTAGTCTGTTTTTATATAACTTTTTTCTTCTTGATAATTATTATAAGTACAAATTGTACAAAATGGGTCAGGCAGGGGGTTACGTAGTATGGCTACGTTCCCTAACTTACTAACTTACTTAATAAATGCAAACCTCCACACACTTTGACTTCAAGGCACGTTTGTATACATTTATGTAAAGCAGACAAGAAAAGTGCTTTATCAGTTTCGATCACAAATTCCATTCATTCCAAAATTCGCTAAGGCTTAGATTTGAAATAGGTATTGTGATTACTGATAGACACAATTTGTCATCGCTAATAAAGATTGTAACGAAGCGTTACATAATTTAAATAAAATAATAGGGTAATTCACAAACGGAACGCATTAGGTGCAACTGCACCGGTGATCGGCGGTACCTACATTGCAATATTTGCAATGTACGGGCGGTGGTCGAGAAATAATTTTTTTTTTTTGCGGGTCAGTCGGCGAATAAGCTGAGAGTTGGACAGTCCGCGCCACTCAGCGCTCCTAGTTGAGTGGTGCGGTCTAATTAACTTTATTTAAATATTATATAGTTATGTATTTGAATCTCCCGCGTTAGGAAGCATTCTACGGGCCAAGTATTCTACGGGCCAAGCATTCTCCGAACAGCTTTCTTCGAGCATTCTCCGGGCCGAACAACATCGTCTGGGCAGAATGACTGCCAAGCCGGTAACCGGCATTTAACTGACGGCTTCGGGTCATTCATCGCCATTCATCGGCCGGCTTCGGGTCGCACTAGATCCGTTGCCGGTCCTACTCGCTTCACCATATTGCCACGCGCTTCGGCAGGACGCACACCACCGCACTCATCGCGCCGCATCTACCACCTTCGTCGGCTGTATCATACAGGGGAGTGCCTGTCCTGCGTTGAGAAGACAGATAGACCCACGACCTACACAATTTGTGTTGCCTACTCTTGAGCGATTTAAAATATATTTTAATATTCAGATCACGCTGTTTCATTTTCTGTAGGCTTCACTGGCGCCCAACATTTTATTAATTAATAGTACCATCTAACTCTAGTCAGTGTCGCCGTAGGGAAAACCCCAAAAGCGCGACAAGATGGCAATAGAAATTGTCACTCTGAATTCTCAAAGGAAAACGGACCTATCATTCTGCAACATACAAACAATGTTCAATCTTAGGGTGATAAAGCACTTTATTTGTCGAGTTTACTTTCAAAAAAAAATCAATTGTCTTTTACACTTTTACACTATATTTTTCATTCACTTTTTTGACACTCATTTCTTATAAATAGTTAAAAAAAAACAGTCTTTTTATCTACATTTGATTCCCCATATGGCGGTCCTCCTTTCGGCGACTGTGGGTCTTGCTATGGCGCTGGAATGAAAGTTTTTTTTTATTTTAAATATTTACTACATACTACAGTAGTTAGTGACAGGGTTACACTGCGTTTCGCAGTCACATGGGCTGCCACTGCCAGTCTGGCGGCAGTAACCAACCCTTGTTACAGAAAAACAGCAGCATATGTGTGCTGTTTGTTTTGTTTTGATGATGAGTAAGGGATGCCAGAGCCTAATACCCTATCCCTTATCCTTAATCCTTCTATGGTCAACAGCGCACTTAACAGCACCTATGGCGTTGCTTGTGGTATGGGCGACGGTAACCACTTACCATCAGGTAGACCGTTGGCCTACCAAATGATATACATAAACGGGAATTTTCGCCCACAAAGTACCAGGCATACATGAACACTAAGAAGTAAGAACAATGAAGAATTGAAAGATCAGTTTCGATGAGTAAGGGATACCAGAGCCTATTACCCATCCCTTCCCTAACCCTTATCCTTCTTAGGCCTTCTATGGTCCACAGAGCAGGCGTTGCTTCAATATGGCGATGGTAACCACTTACCATCAGGTAGACCGGTGGCCTACCAAAGGATATACATAAACGGGAATTTTCGCCCACAAAGTACCAGGCATACATGAACACTAAGAAGTAAGAACAATGAAGACATGAAGGATCTAGTCTTGATATGGAGAGAAGTGTAGTGGAGTGGCAGGGCAACTGCGTTTCGCAGTCACTTGGGCTGCCAGTCTGACGGCAGTAGCCAACCCCAAGCCTTTAACAAGACATGTGCTGTTGTGTTTCGTTGAGTAAGTATTACTGCCGCCAGAGTGAAGTGAGAAAGTGAAGGCAAAATAAAACAACGACTCACCTAAACATGAACTCGTTGATTTTGATAGGCGCCAAAGTATCCTTCAGTGCGACCAAGTAATCGGCGTGGAGGAATCCGAACACGTCCAGATAATGTAGGGACTGCATCATATTCAGTTTTCTGGGGGGGAGAAATAAAATTTCATTAGTACTACTTGTTATAAGAAATAATGTCCTATAAGTATAATTAAAACTTCCGACTTTCTGTTGATCACAAACACGCTATATCTGCTCTAAGTTGCTGATGAGCCGGGGATTCCCCCTATCAGGTATGGATAGATAGGTTATTTCCCCTCTCAAGTATTGATATATAGGTTATTCCCCTATCAACACTCAGCTTGTCCTGAGTCACATATCTTCGAGTGTTTTATTTATTAAAATGTCAGAATGAGCACACGGTAATTTAAAGTCAAACGATAAAAAAATCTACCACTCAAAAATAAAACAGTGAAATTTCTTATTCGTGTGATTTTATTGATATTATCAAAATGAATAAAGGTCCGTGTCGGCCTGTCCGCAAATGTTTATTAAAAGAAAAAAGAAAAAAAAAATACACTCACTCCAATCCGCTGGGCGGTAGAAAATAACACCTGCTCAACGACAGATGCTCGAGTTTGTCCAGATTGAGTATTATCGAGTTTATACTCGACTCGGATATCTTCGAGCAATCGGACAAGTCCAGGTCTATGAGGTGGCGACATCTCTCGCAAAGGTTGCGCACCACTGCAAACAGAGAACATCCCATTTTGATCTTTGAATTAAGTCTTTGTGAAGTGGGGTAAAAACACTACACTTGTATATGCGGCGTCCTATTTGGCTACGAGCGTACGAGCACACGATGAGTTTTCATCGCGCGATGTTCCAACGCGGCGCCCTAATAGATCGCGCGACGCTCATCGCGCGATCATTCCGCCGCGCCGCGCATTGCCGTGCACACGCGATGACGCATGACCAAATTAGCACACCCAAAACAGATCTGTAGCTTTGATCGCACGATCGTTTCTATCGTACAATCCGTTATTAAGCATTCCCTTTGCTCGCACGATCACTTGCGAGCTTCAATTAGGAAACTCTTAAGATATTTTTATGTAGTTAATATCGTCGTGCGATGTAAACGCACTTATTACTCGTATGTACTAGGTATCATAGCCAATTAGGACTCTGCCTTACGCTGGGACCAAACTAACATAATAGTCCAATTTTAGCGATATTTACTCCAATTTTCTTCGACAAACTATAATTTAAATTATTAACTTAATAAAACTAAGCCGCCATTTATATGGATTATATTATGTAAAGCAGACAAGAAAAGTGCTTTATCAGTTTCGATTACAAATTCCATTCATTTCAAAATTCGCTAAGGCTTAGATTTCAAATAGGTATTGTGATTACTGATTGACACAATTTGTCATCGCTAATAAAGATAGCAATAGACATTGTCACTTTGAATTTTCAAAGGAAAACGGACCTTATCATTCTCACAACATACAAACAATGTTCAATCTTAGTGTGTAGGTGATAAAGCACTTTATTTGTCTTATAGGTATATTTACTTACTTTCATCTGTGATCAATTTGGCACCGGCCATATTGAGTTTTCTTATGCCCGGAGGCAAAGACGTGGACAAGACCTCTAGCGCGTTCTCACTTAACGTACACCAAGCCACGTTTAAAGAGAGCAAGCTGAAAATTTAAATTTAAAACATTTCTATACTTACTAATACTAGCTGGTGCCCGCGACTTCGTCCGCGTTCTGGATGAAAGGTATACCTATGTCCTTTCTGGTGTCGCAGACAACGTGTATGCAAAATTTCATGGTGATCGGTTCAGTAGTTTTTGCGTGAAAGAGTTACATACATCCATACATACAAACAAACTTTCGCATTTATAATATTAAGTATAATGATCATAAAGAGGAAAGCATAGATAAATGATTGGTCTCGCTGCGCTCGACTAGATACCGCCGTTGTGCTTGTAAAATGCGGCATAAAAATGTACGCCGAATTCGGCGTACCCGAGCCAGTCACACTGCAAACTGTCTGTGATGTGTACGTGCCGAATGTTTTATAAAATTTTAGGCATAATAAAATACCAGTTTGCGTATATAGTGAAACTGTGTAAAAATATAATAAAACTGTTTAAAAATTGATAAAAAGTGACGATTTTTTACACACACTACAATAAAAAGTTGCCACATTTTCGGAGCTATTGCTTTTGTATGGCGCTCTATCTAGTCGAGCGCAGCGAGACCAATCCATTATGTTTGGAGGAAAGATTTGATTGTTTGTTTGAGTTGAAGAAAGAGGCTCCGAAACTACTGGACTTAATTTAAAAATTCTTTCACCGTTGGTAAGATATAATTATCAGCTAGTAACATAGTAACATAGGCTATGTTTTGTAAAGTTACGCGGACGAAGTCGCGTGCAACAGCGAGTAAGCGACCCATTGCCTGCCAATCATAACTTTGGGTTTAATTTTCGTATAATTTTTTTAATGGAACGGTTACAAAAGTATTTAATACAAAACGCTTGCTCGTTTTATAATATTTTCAATTATTAATTTTAAGTTTAAGTATTATTGAATTCTTTTTTCTATAATCTATACTAATATTATAAAGCTGAAGAGTTTGTTTGTTTGTTTGTTTGAACGCGTTAATCTCAGGAACTAAGTACTGGTTCGAATTGAAAAATTCTTTTTGTGTTGGATAGATCATTTATCTTTAAGGCTTTAGGCTATATAACATCACGTTGCGACTAATAGGAGCGAAGAAACAGTCGAAAATGTGGAAAAAACGGGGAAAATTATTCATCTTTGAGGGCTTCCGTTGCGTGCGCTGCGAAAACCGTTCGAGATACCCAAATTATTCCCAAAATAACTATTCCACGCGGACAAAGTCGCGGGCACCAGCTAGTGTTTCATAAGAAAAAAAAACTACTGGTCACACCCAGTCTAAGTCTAGTTCTAATAATATTATATGAAGAGAGAAAATAAGATTTGTATTAAAAAACTATTTTATAGTTACATTATCAGCGTGTAAAAATAATATGGGCTTGATTAAATAGGAATATTACTTATAAAATGTTACGCGAACGAAGTCGCGTGCAACAGCTAGTGTAGTAATATTGCTTTCCCGAAGAAAAATGCAGCGTCGATCTGCAACTCTCCGGCGGGGAATCGAACCCCGGTCTCCCGCGTGACAGGCGGGGATACTGACCACTATACTACCGAAGACTTGTAATCTTGTGGCGAATTAAAAGTATATATTCTAACTTTTCTTAGAACTACTTTTTAATTATATTCCTTTATGGCTGATTCTGTTGTAGCTTTTTTTATTCTTCAATTAAACTTTTTTTTTTGTATCTATACATATCAATATATTCTATCATTTCTTAGAACAACTTAATTACTCGCATTAACTATAAACATATTTTTAACTAGCTGGTGCTCGCGACTTCGTCCGCGTGGAATAGTTATTTTGGGAATGATTTGGGTATCTCGAACGGTTTTCGCAGCGCACGCAACGGAAGCCCTCAAAGGTGAATAATTTTCCCCGTTTTTTTCCACATTTTCGACTGTTTCTTCGCTCCTATTAGTCGCAACGTGATGTTATATAGCCTAAAGCCTTAAAGATAAATGATCTATCCAACACAAAAAGAATTTTTCAATTCGAACCACTAGTTCCTGAGATTGGCGCGTTCAAACAAGCAAACAAACAAACTCTTCAGCTTTATAATATTAGTATAGATTATTTTCAGATTTATTTATTTCACATTGCAACATTTGCAACAATCGACAGGGTTGCCAGTTTAAATGGATAACAATGAAAAGGCTAACTCACTTGGGACACCCCTGGATTATATTGTTGACACCGATCGCTGTCAGCCCTTGGACCATTGTTAAGTTTAACAACTCCATGTTGTCACAACGCCCTAAAAAATACACTTTAGTTAAGTAGAGCAGACTTAATTTCATTTGTGACTAGCGACCTGTTCCCGGCTTTGCACGGGTGCAATTTTTTTCTGCAAATTATATACAAAAAAAAAACTTCCTCGTTTAACGAGTCTTTCATTAGTGAAAACCGCATGAAAATCCGTTTCGTAGTTTTTGGGATTATCGGGAATGTACAAACATAAAGGCAGGATTAGACGCATCCGGGAGTATATTGTGTGTGTGTGTGTGTGTGTGTGTGTGTGTGTGTGCGTGTGTGTGTGCGTGCGTGTGTGTGTGTGTGCGTGCGTGCCTGCTCGCGCGCGTGCGTTTGGGTGTGCGTGGCGTTGGCGTGTGCGTGCGTTGGCGTGTGCGTGCGTTGATGTGCGTGCGTTGGTGTGTGCGTGGCGTTGGGGTGTGCGTGCGTTGGCGTGTGCGTGCGTTGGTGTGTGCGTGCGTTGGCGTGTGCGTGCGTTGGTGTGTGCGTGCGTTGATGTGCGTGCGTTGGTGTGTGCGTGGCGTTGGGGTGTGCGTGCGTTGGCGTGTGCGTGCGTTGGCATGTGCGTGCGTTGGCTTGTGCGTGCGTTGGTTTGTGCGGGCGTTAGTGTGTGCGTTTGTTGGTGTGTGCGTGCGTTGGTGTGTGCGTGCGTAGGTGTGTGCGTGGGCTTGTGCGTGCGTTGGTGTGGTGCGTGCGTTGGTATGTGCGGACGTTAGTGTGTGCATTCGTTGGTGTGTGCGTGGGCATGTGCGTGCGGGCGTTGGTGTGTGCGTGGGCATGTGCGTGCGGGCGTTGGTGTGTGCGTGCGTTGGTGTCTGCGTACATGGCTGTGTGAGTGCGTGTGTGTATCTTTTCTTTTAGTGGGTCTTCCACTTCGGCATAATTTTTCCACTTTGGCTGTCCGCTTCTCTGTCACCATCTTCTAAAATGTCCAATTGATTTCGATACGGTTTTCAACAAAATCAGGCAAAGGCTTGTGTCATTTGAATTTTGCATAAAAACAATGAATCCGTGCAACAGACAGACGCGGGTCGCTAGTATTATTATACATAAATATTAGCCCGATGTAAACAAAAAAAAAAAATCTCTCACCCAACAATTCGCAAGTGTAATCGTTAACTTGAAGACTCTCCAAACTCAATTTTCTCAATGACGGACAGAGAGACAGTAGACTATTTAAGCTATTAGTTTTTATCAAGCAAGCGCTTAGATCCAAATATTGTATGCGAGTTATGGAAGGCTGTGTGGGAATCCAGTCTCTAACCTGCAATTGGAAAAAAACCAATACAAATGTAGTTATAATTAAAAAAAAAACTAATTTGCGTTGCTTGTGTTATGGGCGACGGTGACCACTTACCATCAGGTGGACCGCCTGCCAAAATGATATACATAAAACGGAATTTTCACCCACAAAGTACCAGGCATACATAAACACAAAGAAGTAAGAACAATGAAGACATGAACTGGAAAGTGTAGTGGAAGGGCACATTGCGTTTCGCAGTCATTCGGGCTTTAGGCAGCCAGTCTGGCGACAGTAACCATCCACTTACCGAAAACCACCGTTAAATAAACAGCATATGTGCTTTTGTGTTTCAGTGATTGAGTAAGGGATGTCAGAGCCTTTTATCCCTTATCCTCCTTAATCATTGTACGGTCGGCAGTGCACTTAAAGCAGGCGTTGCTTGTGTTAGATAGGTGATGGTAGCCACTTACCATCAGGTGACCCAATGGCCTGCCAAATTATATAGAATTTGCACCAACAACATACATGAACACAGAAAGTAAGAACAGCGAAGACATAAAGGCTTTGGTTTTGATCTGGAGAGAAATGTAGTGACAGAGGGCACACTGCGTTTTGCAGTCATTTGGGCTTTAGGCAGTCTGGCCAGTCTGGCGACAGTAACCATCCACTTAGAGAAGACGATAACTATAATGATGATGGATGTTTTATTAGAAGAAAGCTCGACCACTTACCACAGAGTGGGCCATTCTAACAGCGATGGGCTTCCTTGATACAATCCTATCCATGGCGCATTGCGTTATGGTCTTATATCCCAAGTCCAATCGCTGCCATAGAGTCTCATCGCTTGCGACACGGTTCCACCTTTAATGTGACTCTCAATATATCTCTAAATTCCATAGGTGGACAATTAAACGTTAAAGCGTTACATTAATCATTCGAAGCTTACGTTAATCGTCAATCCGTTACTAAAAAGTTAACTTCAGTTAAACGTTAAAGCGTTAACATTGCGGAAGATTTAACAGAAGTTAACGTTAATCCGTTACTAAAAAGTTAACTTCAGTTAAACGTTAAAGCGTTAACATTGCGGAAGATTTAACAGAAGTTAACGTTAATCCGTTACTAAAAAGTTAACTTCAGTTAAACGTTAAAGCGTTAACATTGCGGAAGATTTAACAGAAGTTAACGTTAATCCGTTACTAAAAAGTTAACTACAGTTAAACGTTAAAGCGTTAACATTGCGGAAGATTTAACAGAAGTTAACGTTAATCCGTTACTAAAAAGTTAACTTCAGTTAAACGTTAAAGCGTTAACATTGCGGAAGATTTAACAGAAGTTAACGTTAATCCGTTACTAAAAAGTTAACTTCAGTTAAACGTTAAAGCGTTAACATTGCGGAAGATTTAACAGAAGTTAACGTTAATCCGTTACTAAAAAGTTAACTACAGTTAAACGTTAAAGCGTTAACATTGCGGAAGATTTAACGGAAGCTTACGTTAATCGTTAATCCATAACTAAAAAGTTAACTACAGTTAAACGTTAAAGCGTTACATTGCGGAAGATTTAACGGAAGTTTACGTTATTCGTTAATCCGTTACTAAAAAGTTAACTACAGTTAAGAAGCTTCCCAATGGTTAAAGAATTTTTCAAATCGGTTCAGTAGTTTTTGCGTGAAAGCTTAACAAACAAACAAATAAACACACATTCACATTTATAATATTAGTGAGGAAGTATATATATAGACTAACCTTTTACAAACAAGCATACAATGAGACAAGGCCCTTTTGGACAACCAAGTGAAAATACTGAGAATCATCTCGTCCGATAGAACCTGAAAAGCGTCCGGACCGGTCGGAGGCTTCGATGGAGTCGAAAGCCTCTTGGCTACGGGAGACTCTGGAAATAAATCAAATCAAATCAAAACAAATCATTTATATGCCCGTAACTGTAACTAATTTATAGTCAAAAAAATCAACAAAAAAGTCGCAGAAAAATGTCTTTAAAAAACTTATTATAAATTTTGAACACCATAGAACACGCATTATTTTCGTTTTTTTTTTAAAATTCGCGTTAATAAAAAATTTAAAAAAAAATGTGTGTGTCCGCTCCGACGCACGACTGGAGTTTACTCGATTTTTGAAGGTGAATTTTTACTTTGAATTTTAATATGAAATTTGAATTTGAATTAAATTGAATTGCTGAACTGAACTGAATTAAATTGAAATTGAATGACTGAATTTACATTTTGAATTTGAACAACAAACTCTTCAGCTTTATAATACCAGACAAACTTTGGGAGTAAACTAAAAAAAAAAAAAAAAAACTAAATAGATGAAAAACACACCGTCCGAATGTTCTTGTTTACGTTTCTTCGCACTTGAGCCTTTACTGGAACTCGGAGTTCCTTGCGGCTGTACCATAATTGATTGAGCAAGAGGTGTCTCTTCATCGACAACATACGCTTCGGAGAACGAAGTCTCCGATAACTGTTGATTGTTATCTTGCAAAGGTTTTACTGTAAGGAAAATAGAGAAAAATATAATATTGAATAAAATAAATTTCATTAGCAATATAGGACATCTAATATATAAAATTCTCGTGTCGCGGTGTTTGTTGCCAAACTCCTCCAAAACGGCTGGACCGATTTTGATGAAATTTCGTGTGCTTATCGGGCAGGTCTGAGAATCGGCCAATATCTATTTTTCATACCCCTAAATGTTAATGATGGTTCACCCCAATTTATTTTTATTTTTTGGCAAAACAACGTTTGTCGTTTCAGCTAGTATTAGTATAGAAGTATCATCATCATCATCATCATCTCAGCCGTAGGACGTCCACTGCTGGACATAGGCCTCCCCCATAATTTTCCAATAGGACCGGTCAGAAGCAGCCTGGGTCCACCGTTGACCCGCGGTCTTTATTAGTATAGAAGTATAGAGAAACAAAATGTAAGAATACAAATCTCTCTTTATAACATTAGTAAGTATATAGAAAGTATAGATAGAGAAACAAAAAGTAAGAATACAAATCTTCTCTCTTTATAATATTACTATAGAAAGTATAGATAGAGAAACAAAAATGTAAAAATACAAATCTTCTCTCTTTATAATATTAGTATCGAAGTATAGATAGAGAAACAAAAATGTAAGAATACAAATCTTCTCTCTTTATAATATTAGTATCGAAGTATAGATAGAGAAACAAAAATGTAAGAATACAAATCTCTCTTTATAACATTAGTATATAGAAAGTATAGATAGAAAAACAAAAATGTAAAAATACAAATATTCTCTATAGAAAGAAAGTATATATAGAGAAACAAAATGTGAAAATACAAATCTTCTCTCTTTATAAAATAGTAGTATCACAAATTAATGATTCGGCAAACATTTTTTTGACCTTCAATAACTAAAATGCTTACATATCTCTACAGTGCGAGGACTCTTGACCTTCGAAGATCCGGGGCTTGGTTGACTTTTATGCTTCTTCGGACTACATTTGTCCGCATACTTACTCTGCTTTGGGTTGACATTTTCAATGTCGTGTTTCCTTTTCAAGTTTGGCTTCTGAAATGAAAACATTAGAATTATTGCTTATTATCATCAATTTGCTACAACCATGTATGTTGCGTTAGTCATTAGAGAGCATTTACAGTCATTATAGTAGTATTTACAGTCATTAGAAAGTATTTACAGTCATTAGAGTGCATTACAGCATCAATCTACTACAGCTATATGGATTTTACATGACAAACACCAAAGCGGCACATGAAAAGTACGCCTAAAACGGAATTATGGCTTATGGAGCTTATGGAGTTAATTATGGAGTTAATGGTAAAAGATAGTAACGACCAAGTTCTACCATTCAATTTTAAACTCCAATGTGTTGATGTAAAGTCACATTTTCTTTAAAGGACAGTCGTTTTGTTGGTTTTAAATGACAGATGACAGAGTTAAACTATTATGTCACTTTTAAATGTTCCGTAAAGTTCCTAGTGGCACTTGACCTGACTGCTTTGGACTTGACGGACCTGTTTTGGAAAACTAAAAAAAAATTATGACTTGACTGTCTAGTCTCGGGATCTGCTACTTTTGATTTTAATTTCGCCTTTTTTTTTGTTTTAAAGAAAGGCTATTAAAAATTGCTATTTTTACCAATGACACTGGCAAAATCATCGGAGAAGATCTGATGGAGCCAAGACATTAAAAGAGAAGACGAAGAAGAAGAAATGCATAGTTGTACTATGTACATTAATGCGTAGGGTCCTAAGTCGTAGGGATGATTTCAAAAAAATAATTTATTACATTATTTGTGTTCAGATCACTTGAGTTTTCATCGACACTGTCCGGATCCAGAAGGCTAACGCCCATTTCATTCCAATCCTGCAAGAAATTAAATCCGTGTTAAAAAAGAAATTTAAAATATACTAAGTGTTGCCCGCGACTTCGTTCGCATTCAAAATGTTATATAGCCTAAAGCCTTCCTCGATAATTGGACTATCCAACACAAAAAGAATTTCTCAATTCGAACCAGTAGTTCCTGAGATTAACGCGTTCAAACAAACAAACTCTTCAGCTTTATAATATTAGTATAGATTACTTGTAATTATAATATTATGTAAAATTGTTTAATCCTATAGTCAAACTCAAAGATAATTGATTGGTCTCGCTGGGCTTGACTAGATAGAGTGCTATGCAAAAGCAATAGCTCCGAAAACGTGGTAACTTTTTATTGTAGTGTGTGTAAAAAATCGTCACTTTTTATCACTTTTTACCCAGTTTTATTATATTTTTACACAGTTTCACTACGTAAACTGGTATTTTATTATGCCTAAAATGTAATAAAACATTTTGCACATACACATCACAGACAGTTTGCAGTGTGACTGGCTCGGGTACGCTGAATTCGGTGTACTATTTTATGCCGCATTTTACAAGTCGACGGCGGTATCTAGTCGAGCGCAGCAAGACCAATCATTTATCTATGGTCAAACTGTTTTACAGTTTTTTTACAGTTATTTTATCTAATAGATTATATAAAAATAAAAATTAATCACTAAATGTGTTGTTGCTAAGTGTAAAACTTGAGAGTGGCTAGACTTATAAGGCGTTTTTTTTTTTTTCAAATATTGAAGTCCAAGAAAAGATGGATTCCTTGGAAAATTTGGGTTAGTATCATAATGACTAGATCTGCAAAATTACCTAATCAGAATAAAGACTGAATCACAACATGACCAGTTCTGAAGAAAGCCTATATCTTTATCTTACATCTGCATGATATCTTATAAATATCGGTAGACTGTAGAAAGCCTTATATGACTACTTAGGTAGATAAATTTCACGCGTGCGAAGCCGTGGGCACGTCACTAGTATATTCCTACATAAAAATAAAATGTAAAAAGGAAGTCTATTTTTTATTGCTGTTATTAATAAAAGTTTATCCTGATCATAACATTCTAATAATACAGACTGAAATTTCTGATAACGCCTAAGCTTTCTACTTTCGAATAAGGAATATGAGGTGTCTGTCTGGCTGAAAATAATGATTGCGGTTATTTTCACGTCAAAGAAAGCGGTAAAAATTAGCGGGAAAGTTTTCTACTTACATCATCAGTATTACGATCCATCAAACTCCACCTTTTCCGCGAAGAACTTAAAAGGCTCCAGGGTTTCCTATTCGAAAAAATTAATGGCTTTTATCACATAAAATAAAAATAAAAGATTGGAAACTAGCCATTTGCATTTGCAAGTATTGGCGCCTTTTAAGACTACCTGTCGAAAATCAGCTGTCATCTGTATTCAACAAATGAATGTTTTTTTTTTGCGAACTTACCGTGGACTTTTTCCGTCGTCTTGGGAACCGGAGGAATGGTTTTCGTCCTCTAGCCCACTCAAATCCATTTAAGTTTTTGTAATAATTTATTTCAAATATATTTCGACGGCACTATTACTTCCCTTCGTCGTAATACATGTGTCACAGAAGAACGAATTAACAGAATAGTCAGCTGTCAGCTCAAGAACAGTTTAACACTTCAACAGAATATCACTATACACAGAGTAAGATCCTGTTAAATAAAATCCTAAAATGTATATTTTGATATCTATATTTTTCGAAAAAAGCTAACACGCTTTTAATGGATAGACAAAATAATAAATTAATTTGATATTTTATTATAGAATACATACAAACTCAAAATTAGCTGGCAGCATTAATACCATAGAATTATTAAATTATTATAAACTACAGATGCCTAGAATGAAGCCGTTGCATAAATGTGCGCAAAAAAGAAAAGCGTGCGTTTTTTAGTCTGAATTTATTAATATAAACCAATCTAATTTCATAATAAATAAAATCAAACGAAAAATAATTAAAATGTGTTTTTTTAATATGGCAACATAGTGATCTAACAATACACCAATAACAGTACATTTTTCAAATACAGAATTTTCATTCGCTAAAAAAGATGAGACGATCACTGGATTATAATGCTATTCGTCAACTCAACATATGATAAATTCAACTGTCACTTATTCCACCAATCAAAAATCGAATTTTAGCAGCATCAAACAAAACAACGCAACGACGCTATCAAACTTCAAATCAAAGCCAAGCAAAGCAAAGCAAAGCAAGCAGAATTTAGAAAACAAAGGCTATCGTTTGTTGACGCAGGTCTTTGTTGCTGAATAATATACGCAAAATATTTTAGTAGTAGCAGACATTGTAGAATTTGTTGACAAAGAATTCAGAAATCGAATCAATTTCTTAGTGTTGTGTTTGCTTATAATTAAGCGAAGATGGCGACTCGAAAATTCAACACAATCGAAGATTTAAGCGGTGAGTGTAGTAGCATAATTTTCTTTTAAGTACCGATGGAACATCGATGCGATGGAATGATCAAGTGATGACCAAACAAAACGTGTTTTGGTACCTTTGGTACTATTCAAAGCTATTTTTATTACACTAAGCTTTAATAAGAAACATTTTCTAATTTATGTAGCTTCATTATTTATCTTTTATACGTTTTTGTTACGCAGAATTATCTTTTCCTAAATCTAACTAACGCATTTTTGTTTTATCTAATGAATTGATACGACATAATGTACCTAATATCTCGAGGTCATTTCAAATGCTCTAACTTTTCGCGTCACAATGATATCAATGTTTAGTTTACTTTTCAAATTATACGAACTCTGCAAAAGCTACGCCATGAATTCGTTGTTTATTGTTTACCGAGGACTTCCGCGCTTGGTCGGTTTGTGCGCTTCGTAAATAGATTATATAGGTCGCACCCCCTACATGTTTCTGTTCGCCTGGTACTTTTACTTATTGATTGGCGTTTGGTTTGTTTGTAAACAAATTCAACTAAGGACCACTTGTTCTTCAGGGTTTCATTTTTTTCAAATTCTCTGCTTGTTTATTAACCTCTTGTAGGAGTGTTAAAAAGATTTTTTGATCTTATAAGTAAAATGTTGTTGTTACTTATATACCTTTTTTCATTTTCATGTTGTGACGGACTTCACCTATTTGAAAAAAATCTCACTATCTAAAAGTTAAAATTATAAGATGGACCTGATTTCCCTCCCAGATGAAACCAGGCATATCAGTGTAGCTAGTCTATAAAACTAGTATTTATCTTTCTGCTATTGATGATGCTTCACATAAGAAAAAGTTGATTTTAGTTGGCTTTTTAAAAAGTATGTAGAGGTATTACGCAAGTGTGCACATTTAGTGATTCACCTTTTCATTCTGATTCAAAAGCCGACCAAACTATCGGCAGATAGAAAGTCTGTAAGTCTGTGAGGATTCTAAAAATTTGAAAGTAACTCTGTCTGTTACCTTTCCTGCCTTAAGTACTTAACCGATCGTATTATCCAGAAGAATGGACTCTTCCCAAGGGATCATCTGAAAATATGAGAAAAATGTGGCAGTGCCACCGTCGTCACAGCATCAAACACTAAACTAACTAACTAGGCTCTAAACACTAAATCGAGAGAAGCATCATCACTTTATACATCAATATCCAGTTATCCAATTGAAATAAATTGATGCGAAGAGTGAATGAACAGGACCCGTATTTAATAATAGCCCTCGTTAACCAATTTATGAGAATAGATGCAGGTTATTTTTAATTTAATATTCTCTACAGTCTTTGAATGCATTTTTAATATTGTACGCTGAGAATCATCTTATTGGATAGGACCTCAAAAACTTTAATGGAGTCGAAAGCTTCAATTATTATAGAAGATTCTAGAAATTTATAAAAAAAAGTTATAATTAAAATTATAAACTAAACCCTAAAATTTGAACCCAAACACGCTATATATGCTGTAAGTTGTTGAGGAGTTGTGTGACCCGAAGACTACTCGATGCTGCAGCATCAGGTCAAGGTTACCGTCTCATGGAAACGCCACCGAAGTCGAAGTACAAAATTTCACATCTAGCGAACATATTATGGAAGTTAATGAATCCCATCCACAAACGTCGAGCTTATAACACCCCGTTTTTGCGTCGGGCGTCAAGTGTTGAACATGTTCACTTCACTGATTCACATTGCCTTCCCACATTGTGTTATTGTAGTTTTTTTTATACTATGCCGTTTCACAATATGTGCCAGTTAGATTTATTAGATAAATTAGCAGATGAGTCATCATTTCAATTGTCTTATAAAATGCCAATGCTCTTTAACAGTGATAAATATAAACTGATCGCTTTTAAAACCATTGATCCATGAAGATTCTATGGCTCATTGATTTGATTAATACTTTATTGGTGTAGAGTAGAGGAGTCTATTCGAGTCGAGTAGACATCAATACCAACAAGTTTATCACAACAGCCTCTCTAACCTACTTTAGGTTCTAACTTTAGGCAGTTAGGGCACTTGCCTAACGTCTCAGGGCCCTGGGTTTGATTCCAGTCTAGGTGGGGTAAACATTCAAAATGATCTCTCAAAGTTGGGTCTGGGCCCGTATTCTCTATCTATGGTTTTACTGTGGTTATCGATTCGATGCTGTTCTAGACTCGAGAATTGTCTACTTTGGTAGACATTAAGCAGCTGTCAAAATGTCTATGACGTGTTTACCGTGGTTATACATGTCGATGAAGTTATTTGCGCGTTATGGCGTGGTTTATATTTTTGATAAAGTATTATTTCTAATTTAATGTCGACACAAAGTCGATAGGTTTTAAAAACGACAGATAGAGAATAGGTCCGCTGGATTGGTAATTGAAAGTAGTGGCAACACTGCGTTTTGCAGTCATTTGGGCAGCCCGTCTGCCGGCAGTAAAGGCAGTTCTTGAAGGGGGTTGCCCTTAAAGAAGACCAAAGCGAAGAAACAGCATATTAGTTATATGTCTCTTCCTTATCCTTGACCCTTCCTTATCTATAGTCGGTAGCGCATCTGCAGCGCCTAGCTATGGCGTTGCTTATGTTACAGGCGACGTAGACATACCATCATCAAGTGGACCGTCATCCTGTCTGGTTGGCCTTGACATTAATAATAAAAAAAAACTTCTAGAAATACCTATCGGCTAATACAAAATATGAAGACTAATAAAAGCTAAAGTAAATCCACCATTTTGGAACGATTCTAACGCGATTCCAGGAATCGAAAGTTGGTTGAACGAAGATTTATAAATAAGTTATTCTCTCATGATTTGTGCTTTGTGACGTCTGTCTAACTGGCAACACTCCCAGAGGATTGAAAACATTAGAGTGCATTTCGCGCGGTGACGAACATAACATAAAATTAATCATTATCAGAAAGGAAAATTTATTATTATTGATTCATAATTTATAGAAACAGAAAAATTATTAGAAAAATTGTTACAGTAGTACAACCAAGAAGTGCTACTGGTAGTACAAATGCTACAATGTTGTATCACTAGTACTAAAAACAATACAAGCATTATCACTCGGGTTTACAAAAAGAAATTAAATTATTATGACAAACAAATGACAAGTATTTTTAACATGTCTCTTGTAACTCTACTGGGTTAGCTATTTAGCTATCCCGGGTCCCGGGTAATATTAGCTGGTCTGGTTTGATAAAATAACTATTAATGATTTATTAGTTTACTAGCTGTGGTGCCCGCGACTTCGTCCGCGTTCTGGATGAAAGGTACACCCTATGTCCTTTCTGGTGTCCCAGACAACGTGTAGGTATGCTAAATTTCATGACGATCGGTTCAGTAGTTTTTGCGTGAAAGGGTTACAAACATCCATACAAACTTTCGCATTTATAATATTAGTACGGATTATGACTATGTTATGACCATAATTTTAGTTGCTCAATCTTGGCCATACTAGAAAGAAATTAATCTTCCTTTATAACCTAGCTGGACAAGATCAGCGTTAGATGGTGTTTAAAAAAATACCTATCCAATTTGAGAACCCAATTTTAACCAACTTGAAGCGTACAGAGCAAATCTAAAGTACCAGAGCGCCATAAAACTGAAGGAGGTCATTCACAATTTTCTGTTCATGTCAACGAACCCCTATCCCCCAGACGTCTAGGTTTGCGGCCGCCCTTGGCTGAAGGTGAATCTCACACCCCCGCGGATCGATCGCTCTACCTTATGTTGTATTATGCTCTCCTAGTATGTGCACAGTCTGTAATATTTTGGTGTGAAAAGGGAAATTATGAAAAACCTACATATGTTTATATGTTAAGATCGTTCAGACAGGCTGACCAGGTCTTGGTTGGTCGGTGCAGATATATGATTATGATGCTTTCTCAAGGTTTTCTGATAATTCTACCGCAAGCACCCTTGAACCCGTAACACAAGCCACGAGAAAACTGTGGCTTCAGTAACTTGACTCATACTCGTATAAAATTACATGAAAACGTGTTGGTTTACAAATACAAATCAACTAACAAATAAATTTAACAAATTAAATAAAATTAAATTAGGCAATATATAATGTCGCAGTATAATCGAAAAGAACGGATTTTCGCAATAATCCTAGTAAGATTGCAAAGAACCGGATAATAACTAACTAACAACTAATTTTGCAATCTTCCGAGGTACTTTCAGGATCTTTGCGAAAATCCGACTAAATTTAGGTTATTTAGGTAAATCGCGATTAAACGTTCAACTGTCCATAAGTCTTGAGCGCTGATTGGCCGAATGAACGTTACTTACTTTAGCCGAAAAGAAACAACAGAGTCGGAGTGTTTTCGTCATTTATGAAGAGAGATAGATTTCTGACCAACCAGAACAGAGAAGCTTTAAATCATTGACCAATCATCAACGTTTCATTTTCTAATCTTCCTAAACAAGTTGGGATATTTGCAAAGATCCTGAAAGTATCTACCTAGGAAAATTGCGAAATTCGTTATTAGTTTCCTATTATCCGGTTCTTTGCAATCTTACTAGGATTTTTGGGAAAATCCGTTCTTTTCGATTATACTGTGACATCTATACTAATATTATAAAGCTGAAGAGTTTGTTTGTTTGTTTGTACGCGCTAATTTCAGGAACTACTGGTTCGAATTGAAAAATTCTTTTTGTGTTGGATAGATCATTTATCGAGGAAGGCTTTAGGCTATATAACATCAAGTTGCGACTAATAGGAGCGAAGAAACAGTCGAAAATGTGGAAAAAACGGGGAAAATTATTCATCTTTGAGGGCTTCCGTTGCGTGCGCTGCGAAAACCGTTCGAGATACCCAAAATAATCCCGAAATAACTATTCCACGCGGACGAAGTCGCGAGCACCAGCTAGTATTATATATAATCGTATCCCTATAGGTCAGTGTCTATCTATACAATTTGTTCATACATAACATAATTGTAATGATGTCAATACCATATTAGTACCCAACATGATTGTTCTTTTAATGTCCGGCCTCGCATATTATGGTGTTTCCTCGTACGGTCATCGGCGTTCTATGCGATGCTGTTGACCTCATTGATTCGACCTTCTTAGGTCGTTTCACTGCCCCTAATGAGTTTAGTAAATATTGTGATGAGTCCATTATACCTAATCTTTCATGAAAATTAAATCTGAAATTAATGATCTAAAATGAAAATAGGAATGCTATCCTAGCTTCATAATATTGTAGACTAGTTGGTGCTCGAGACTTCGTCCGCGTGGAATAGTTATTTTGGGAATCATTTGGGTATCTCGAACGGTTTTCGCAGCACACGCAACGGGGAAGCCTTGCCTCCAAGATGAATAATTTTCCCCGTTTTTTCCACATTTTCGACTGTTTCTTCGCTCCTATTAGTCGCAACGTGATGTTATATAGCCTAAAGCCTTCCTCGATAAATGATCTATCCAACACAAAAAGAATTTTTCAATTCGTACCACTAGTTCCTAAGATTGGCGCGTTCAAACAAACAAACAAACTCTTCAGCTTAATAATATTAGTATAGATTAGTAGGTAAGCTTAGGTCGCTATGTTCGAAAATAATAACCAATAGAAAAATAAGTAGACTATTAAATATAGGCACTTAGAAATCTTTTCAAAGTTCGAGTCACTCGAATGAATAGGCATCTTCTGGGTGAGCTCGCTCCATCTTAAGGCCTCATCCGCGACTTCGTCCGCGTGGAATAGTTATTTTGGGAATAATTTGGGTATCTCGAACGGTTTTCGCAGCGCACGCAACGGAAGCCCTCAAAGATGAATAATTTTCCCCGTTCTTTCCACATTTTCGACTGTTTCTTCGCTCCTATTAGTCGCAACGTGATGTTATATAGCCTAAAGCCTTCCTCGATAAATGATCTATCCAACACAAAAAGAATTTTTCAATTCGAACCAGTAGTTCCTGAGATTAGCGCGTTCAAACAAACAAACAAACAAACTCTTCAGCTTAATAATATTAGTATAGATTAGTAGGTAAGCTTAGGTCGCTATGTTCGAAAATAATAAACAATAGAAAAATCAGCAGACTAATAAATATAGGCACTTAGAAATCTTTTCAAAGTTCGAGTCACTCGAATGAATAGGCATCTTCTGGGTGAGCTCGCTCCATCTTAAGGCCTCATCCGCGACTTCGTCCGCGTGGAATAGTTATTTTGGGAATAATTTGGGTATCTCGAACGGTTTTCGCAGCGCACGCAACGGAAGCCCTCAAAGATGAATAATTTTCCCCGTTCTTTCCACATTTTCGACTGTTTCTTCGCTCCTATTAGTCGCAACGTGATGTTATATAGCCTAAAGCCTTCCTCGATAAATGATCTATCCAACACAAAAATAATTTTTCAATTCGAACCAGTAGTTCCTGAGATTAGCGCGTTCAAACAAACAAACAAACAAACTCTTCAGCTTAATAATATTAGTATAGATTAGTAGGTAAGCTTAGGTCGCTATGTTCGAAAATAATAAACAATAGAAAAATCAGCAGACTAATAAATATAGGCACTTAGAAATCTTTTCAAAGTTCGAGTCACTCGAATGAATAGGCATCTTCTGGGTGAGCTCGCTCCATCTTAAGGCCTCATCCGCGACTTCGTCCGCGTGGAATAGTTATTTTGGGAATAATTTGGGTATCTCGAACGGTTTTCGCAGCGCACGCAACGGAAGCCCTCAAAGATGAATAATTTTCCCCGTTCTTTCCACATTTTCGACTGTTTCTTCGCTCCTATTAGTCGCAACGTGATGTTATATAGCCTAAAGCCTTCCTCGATAAATGATCTATCCAACACAAAAATAATTTTTCAATTCGAACCAGTAGTTCCTGAGATTAGCGCGTTCAAACAAACAAACAAACAAACTCTTCAGCTTAATAATATTAGTATAGATTAGTAGGTAAGCTTAGGTCGCTATGTTCGAAAATAATAAACAATAGAAAAATCAGCAGACTAATAAATATAGGCACTTAGAAATCTTTTCAAAGTTCGAGTCACTCGAATGAATAGGCATCTTCTGGGTGAGCTCGCTCCATCTTAAGGCCTCATCCGCGACTTCGTCCGCGTGGAATAGTTATTTTGGGAATAATTTGGGTATCTCGAACGGTTTTCGCAGCGCACGCAACGGAAGCCCTCAAAGATGAATAATTTTCCCCGTTCTTTCCACATTTTCGACTGTTTCTTCGCTCCTATTAGTCGCAACGTGATGTTATATAGCCTAAAGCCTTCCTCGATAAATGATCTATCCAACACAAAAATAATTTTTCAATTAAGAATAAGAATAAGAATAAGAATAAGTTTTATTTGCAACAAGGGACATACACATATAGGTACCTAAAAAATAACACACAAACGTCCCCTGCAACAAACCGGCTCCAACTCAGCATAATGCAGGTTTTAGAAACCTGCGCTGGTCTTCCGTTAGAGCCGATGGTGAGGTTATGCACTTATTAACACAATATACAAACACACAAAGCTCCAAAAAAGAAAAAAATACAAGAAAATTTACACAAATATAACAGTACAAAACCAAAACTAAGCCTACATATATAATACAAATAGAAATACAATATATAAAACAAAAACATTTTTACAGGAAAATATTTAAAAAATAAAAAATAAAAAAAAAATACTAGAAAATAAAATAAAATAATAATAATACAAAAGTATAATCAGAAGGCGCTGGTGTCATTTCGCAGTAGCTCCTCGCTTTTTTGGTGTTCAACCATAAATTTCTTTAATTTACTTCTAAAATTATTAATACTTTGCAGGTCCCTAATAGGCGGCGGAATGTTATTCCAGCACTTCGACGCAGCATATCGAAAGCTCCCTCTGAAGGCAGCAGTACTATGGCACTCTATTACTAGCTGCGTCGAAGATTTGCGAGAATGAGCATTCCTCCACGACAACTTCTCATATAAATAAGAAGGCTCCCTATATTTATTGACGCTAAACATAAGACACGCGAGATGAAGTTTACGGCGATGCCTCATTTTTAATATACCATATTTATTTAAATATGGAGTCACATGTGATCGCCAAGGAATATCAAAACAGAAACGAGCACAAGCATTTTGGACACGTTGAATTAGTTTTTGCGTTTTTGCCAATAAACGAGGACCACAAACCGTGTCCATGTAATTAAATTTAGATAAAATGAGAGACTCAACGAGTTGAACACGTAGCTGCTCGGTTAGATAAGGTCTCATTCTATATAAAATTTTGAGTTTATAAAAGCAATCCTTCGTACAATTACTAATATGTTTTTGGTAACTTAATTCAACATCCATTAGCAAGCCTAAACCTAATTCGAACCAGTAGTTCCTGAGATTAGCGCGTTCAAACAAACAAACAAACAAACTCTTCAGCTTAATAATATTAGTATAGATTAGTAGGTAAGCTTAGGTCGCTATGTTCGAAAATAATAAACAATAGAAAAATCAGCAGACTAATAAATATAGGCACTTAGAAATCTTTTCAAAGTTCGAGTCACTCGAATGAATAGGCATCTTCTGGGTGAGCTCGCTCCATCTTAAGGCCTCATCCATGCTACACAGTTGGTTGTTGGCCAAGAGCAAACCCTCTAATAAAAAAAAACCTTGAAACTTATATTTTTATTTTATTAATTAAAAAACTGTCAGTCGTAGGACTGCACGTCATAAGTGAAAATTACGCCACCTGGTAACATCTTAATAAACTACTGACTTGTTATTAACCAACAAGTACTAATTCGGGTAGATGGCGCTTATTCATACAATTAAACGTAACTGAGGGTGTCGCTCACAGAGCGTGAAGGCGCGAGTTCACTGTTTTTTCCCCATAGGTAGTTACTAAAAGTGCCCAACTAAAAAACTTTCACTTCAAAAGAGTAAAATATAATGGGTAATTGTTTATAACTTTTGTTTTTTATATTTAGATTAATTAGATAAGTATTTACCTAAAATTATTTTCGTACAGCTGAAAGGAATATTGGATATATATTTTTAAATTTATTTAAAGAATTTTATTTTAAGATCAAGCTTTAATCTCGAGGACCATATTTTTAGATGCCTGAAATAATATAATTATATTTATTTTTAAAATTTCTAATGTCTTTTGCCGCCTTTTCATTTCCAGCTTTTATAAATTTACTATGAGGTTTTGACCGCGACTTGACCCCTATTTAAAGAAACAAACAAACACATTGACGTCTCCTTGTTATTAGATTAGCAACTAGTCACTCCCTCCCTCGCAATCGAGCGTCGGTGGCGTGGTTAAGTTAATCTTAAAGCAATGACGCGATGTTTTTCAAACAAAAAATATGTTTTGATTGCATTGACAATGTGCGTTGTATTGTATGGCTCGAGTCCAGTAAATTGTTTGTATGAATGATGGGTATTTACTACGGCTCACACGTGTATAGATAGATAGTATCGCTATCTACGCTCTTTATACAACATTATCTTAGACAACGCGACCTCGTTGTTTAAGCCTTATTGTGCAGATAAATAAATGACTTCCCATCGTATGTATTGGATTGGCCAACGGTTGAAAACATGGTTTTCCTAGTAGATACGTTTTTTTTTCTTTTTTTTTTTTTTTGACGAGGATAAACCCGCTTACAGAGCTGGCTAGGCGATAGGGATATGTGGGGGTCGCCCAACACCTGATGTTAGCGGCACTGGGAATACCCACAAAAACTCCCCGATGCCTCCTTGCCCTGTGAGCGGGGTGAACCGGGTTCTGCCGAGGCACCTAACTCCGATCCACCCCCAGGGCAGCCTAGCCATTGCTGGCTAGGCTATCGCCAAAGAAAGGGATTGCCCGGAGACACCCAGGCAATACCCACGCGAAGGGGAGGACCTTGTGCAGGCCCACACAGCTAGCCAACCATGTGCGCAAGGTCCGTGCTAGTAGATAGGTACCTAACTATCTTACAGGATTTACAGCGAGGACTAAGAAGAGTTACTACCTTTATGATTCCATTGGAATCCATTTTAACCATTTGACTGCTTGGTTTTGTAGGCCCCTAGCGCCTGACTCGTATTTTTTTTAAAGAAAACAACTTAATAATTTAATAATAAACATTATACAGGTAGAGGAATTTGTCGTATATATTCGGCTCGGACGAAATGGACACGAAAATAATTGTCCGATAAATCCGACTCTGGCGGTTAAAGGGTTAAAAAAATGGACTTGGATCAGGATAGATTTCCGTATAATACAAACATACATTTATGAACCTTCTCCGTTGATACCTCTTTCTCTTTCCATATGTGAAAACCGAATCAAAATCGGTGTAGACATTCACGAGTTTTTGTAGCATACACACACACACACCTTTTTATAAAGAGTATCATACAAAATTAGCCAAACGCGAATGTTACAAGAGAGACGTGGAAATGAAAAATTCAAACAATCAAATATGAATCCGTCTTCCGTCGTAGCGTAGGGTTCATTGTCTCCGCTGAGCCTTCGTAAAAGGTCAGTAAGCTGTTCGCTAAATTTCACACATGTCCACTAAATATAATATACTTGGTGAGTTGTGGCACGATGCCAGACGAATCCACGTTCGCTTTTCGCCACGTGTTTGTATCCGTACTAATATTATAAATGCAAAAGTTTGTATGGGTGTATGGATGTATGTATGGATGTTTGTAACTCTTTCACGCAAAAACTACTGAACCGATTACCATGAAATTTTGCATACACGTTGTCTGGGACACCAGAAAGGACATAGGGTACCTTTCATCCAGAACGCGGACCAAGTCGTGGTCACCAGCTAGTATTATAAATGCAAAAGTTTGTATGGATGTTTGTAACTCTTTCACGCAAAAACTACTGAACCGATCAGCATGAAATTCTGCATACACGTTGTCTGGAAAACCAGAAAGGACATAGGGTACCTTTCATCCAGAACGCGGACCAAGTCGTGGGCATCAGCTAGTCTTATATATTGTGTTTGTGTATAACTCCAAAAATTAGGTACTTCCCAAATGGAGCACCTGTGGCGTTGCTTGTATTAGTTAGGTATATGATGGTCACCACCTACCATCAATCAAATAGAATCAGACAATCAGCCCGTTGCTCTGTTTGTCCATTGGACTCTTGCCAAACGCAAATAAGGAAGCTCGGTGCATGTCAGACTTTAATTTTGTGCAAATTTGACCGCGCGAAGTAAGGACGAAAAAGACCGGCGTGACGTCACCGGCGTAATCTATTTGTTGATACTAGGTTGATACCTAACTCGGCCAACGCTTCCGTAAGATTAGTTAGATAAACGTTCGCTTCGTCAAGGACGTGATTTTTTGCGTAGGTACATTAACTGTGAAATTAGGTACATTCTAAAAATACCTAGGTACTCTAACAGATCCTAACTAATCCTAACTAAGTGCAAAATTGGGTGTTTGTTTTTTGATTGGTTGTTTGTTTGTTTAGTTTAAGACGCTTCACGACTTAACTATACCTACTTACTCGAACGATCATAACGAAATTTTGGATACATATTGTCAGGGATACATAAAAATAATACAATTCATTAAAAAAAAGTACTTTCACATATTATTGGTATGGATTGTTTTGTTTAAATTTTGACTTGAATCTGTAGTAATATAAAAAGAGAATTAATTTGTATTTTTGTATTTTAGTTTGTGATGAACTAAAAAAGCTACTGGTACGATTTTAAAAATTATTTCACCTATAAATTGCTACATTATCAGCGAGTAACATAGACTATATTTTATGAAGTTACGCGGACGAAGTCGCGTGCAACAGCTAGTCTTATAATATAAGCCACGAACGTGGCTTCTGTCTTTGTTGTATTATCGTACACGCTGTCTTAACTATCAAGATTTTCATCATACATTTTGTACGATAAAATATAGCCTAGCTGATAATATAAATGTATTATCTTGCCTTTGTTTGATTTTTTAATATAGTTCAAGGTCGATATCTCGCGTTTTTTATTTACCTATTCAGGATTTCAAAGTGAAGTCGAGACGAAGTGATTAGGGCACTATTTATATTATAACTATAGGTGGTGCTCGCGAATTGGTCCGCGTTCAAAATTAAAAAAAATAATAAGCCATAGGTATAATATGAATGATTGGTCTCACTACGCTCGACTAGATACCGCCGTTGTACTTGTAAAATGTGGCAAAAAATACTACGCCGAATGCGGCGTCCCCGAGCCAGTCACACTGCAAACTGTCTGTGATATGTACCTACGTGCCGATAGTTTTATTAAATTTTTAAAAAATAAAAAAATGCCAGTTTGCGTAGTGAAACTGTGTAAAAAATATATAATAAAACTGTATAAAAAGTGATAAAAAGTGACGATGTTTTACAAACACTACAATAAAAAGTTGCCGCATTCACGGAACTATCGCTTTTGTATAGCGCTCTATCTAGTCGAGCGCAGCGAGACCAATCAATTATCTTTGATAATAAGCACTATAACACTTGACCTCTTTTAGCTATAACACTTTGGCCATGCGTTAGTTTAGACTAGCTGGAGCACGCGACTTCGTCCGCGTTACTTTATAAAATATATGGCCTGTTACTCTGCCTGACAATGTAGCTTCCCAACAGTGAAAGAAATTTTCAAATCGCTCCAGTAGTTTCGGAGCCTATATTCAATTCAAACAAACAATCAAATCTTTCCTCTTTATAATAAGCTGATGATCCCTTGGGAATAGTCTTTTTTCTTGTATCGTATCCCTGACAACGTGTATGTATACAAAATTTAATGCTAATGGGTTGAGTAGTTAAGGCGTGAAAAGGTAACATACAGACAGACAGACTTCACTTTCACATTTATAATATTAGTAAGTAAGTATGGTTTCTTCAACATAGTCTATTGATATTAATATTATGTCGGGGTCAGAGCTATAAAACAGATGGTGCCTGTTCTGTTTCAATAGTGTGCGCCTACGCGCATATCACAGATATTATGACATTAGCATTTTATTTACTTCAACTGGCATTGACTCGATTTTTAATTCTTCTACTAATAAATTGTGGCTATACACTGAATAGGGCTTACTAAAATCTATACTAATATTATAAAGCTGAAGAGTTTGTTTGTTTGAACGCGCTAATCTCGGGAACTAGTGGTTCGAATTGAAAAATTCTTTTTTTGTTGGATAGATCATTCATCGAGGAAGGCTTTAGGCTATATAACATCACGTTGCGACTAATAGGAGCGAAGAAACTGTCGAAAATGTGGAAAAAACGGGGAAAATTATTCATCTTTGAGGGCTTCCGTTGCGTGCGCTGCGAAAACCGTTCGAGATACTTACCCAAATAATTCCCAAAATAACTATTCCACGCGGACGAAGTCGCGAGCACAGCTAGTAACATTTTTATGTAGAGTAACTTGTAACATAACGTAACTTTGTAAATTGACTTTGTAATAATAAATTGTAAAACCTTCCTCGAGAACCACTCTATCCGTTAGTGAAAACCGCATTGAAATCCGTTGCGTAGTTTTAAAGATAGCATACATAGGGTCAGACAGACAGCGGGAAGCGAGTTTGTTTTATACTATGTAGTGAAGTTTGTATTTTTGTTCAAAAAATTGGGTTCTTTTTGATGTTTTTTTTTTTCTAAATGTAAATGCGACAAATGCCATAATTAAATAGATTGTAAGTTCCATCCGTAGACAAGTTGTTGCACGCCACAATACACAATGCGCGTGCGCAGTCAAATGTGAATTGCATACAATGGATGGAGCCACGACGCGCCAAACAGCGTGGCTTCTCGTCACAAGGAAACGGGGTGACGGGGCTACGGTCACGTATGCATTGTTTACAAGATTATATTGAGTCATTTAACAGACAGACTATCTGATTTTGTTTATAGTTTCTTTGTCACGGCATTTATTTTTTGACTAGACGCACCACAATAATAGATAACGAAATTTCGCAATACAACAATACAACAATTTGTTGTGTAAAGTTTTAATTGTCTTGAAAACCTTTTAAAAAATTGACACGGATATCTATGGGACGTGATTGTCCTATTTTTAAAATTATTGGATGGACAACCATGTAATAACTTTGCACTTTGATAGGGGCAGTCAAATATGACGGGAATTCATCATTTTTGATGGCTCACTCACTGAAACACAAAAGCACACATGCTGTTATATTTCGTGGTGGTCTTCTGACCGCGCACTAGACAGCCTGGCTGCTCAGCGAGACGGTTTGTGGCTGCTAGGTGCGCAGGCTCCCACACACCTTCATAATTATGTTCCACTGGCTGCCTTGCCTAGTGCGCGGTTACCCTTAGGAGGTGTGGACTTTTTGCTCAGTCTCTAAGAATCATAGCACATGAATATAAACAGCCTATACCTTTCCTCAAGAATTGTGCTATTAACTCCCAAAAAGATTTTTTTTAATCAGACTGGTAGGTAGTTCCAGAGTTTTATCGCGTTCAAACAAACAAACAAAACATATCTCCTCATCTTCAGCTATATTATAGTTGTTATTTGCATATAGATGTCTCCGCGATAAACGCATACGAAGATCATAAAAGGTCAATGTTAATGTTTTTAAACTTATCTTTTCAGTGTCGTTGGCATGACTGGATCTTGTGTGATTCATTGTAGGGAGGTACTGCGTCATTAACGAAAAGACGTTCCAAGAATTTATTTTTTATATTTGTCACTTTCCATTAATCTATAGGTACTAATATTATAAACTTGCTGATGCCTGCGACTTCGTTCGCGTTGGAAAATAAATAATATATAAGCATATAACGCTGCTGCTGACCTGTTGCTGCTATAACACTTTGGCTAGGCGTTCGTTTTTTATTTTACTTAAGGCCTTGTCCAGAAAGGGGGAATTCGTCGCGATTCTCACGCGTGTATTACGTGCTACCGTTGCGTCCAGAAGGAGCGTATAACGGGACGGAGTCACTTGATACGTGCACTTGTCTTGACGTAGCCCTACGCACCAAGGAGGCTCGAGTATCCCGACTCACGCGCGAGTCGAGTCTGGCTACGCGATTTACGCGCGTATTTTTGTGGACACGATGCATTAGCGCCTAACACCTTTCCAACGCGCGCGAGAGGATTCGCGGCGAAATCGCTCCTTCTGAACAAGGTCTTAGTTGATCCCTTAGGAACAGTACTTTTTCGCTGACATCTTGATCGGTTGAGTAGTTAACGCGTGTAAAGGCACTAGACAGACAGACACTCTGACTTTCACATTTATAATATTAAGTAAAAGTAAAGTACTAGCTGTTGCACGCGACTTCGCTCGCGTAATTTTACAATATATATATATAGCCTATGTTACTCGCTGATAATGTAGCTTTTCTATGGGTGAAAGAATTTTTAAAATCGGTCCAGTAGTTTTTGCGTTTATTCATCATAATATACATCGATGTCATAAACATACAAATCTTCTCTCTTTATAATATTAGTAACTAGCTGGTGCCCGCGACTTCGTCCGCGTTCTGGATGAAAGGTACCCTATGTCCTTTTTGGAGTCCCAGACAACGTGTATGCAAAATTTACAACGCCATCTAGGGAATTCTGTTTGAAGCAATGTAATTCATCTAAAAGTTAACAGATGGCACTACATGTTATAAAATTACGTGTTAATAAAATTAAAGCTGCTGCCCGCGACTTCGCCCGCGTAACTTAGTAAATTATGTACTTAAACCTTCCTCGAGAACCACTCTACCCATTAGTGAAAACCGCATTAAAATCCGTTGCGTAGTTTTAAAGATCTAAGCATACAAAGGGACATAGGGACAGAAAAAGCGACTTTGTTTTATACTATGTAGTGATGTAGTGAAGTAAGATGAAAGTAACTCTGCTCTATCTGCTAGATATATTTTTCATTTTTCAATACAGGCGAAGTAGCGGACACCTGCTATTATAATTCGTATCGAATACATCTTTAAACGGTTGCATTTTGTATAAGATAATAATTATGTGAGCAAACATTAATTTTGTATGTAAACATGCGACCGAAAGTGAGGTGAGACTGAGGTGATGTCGCGACCTTGGCTCGACCAATTGGAACGCGGCACGCCGCTCTGTTTACCTCGGCCTGTGTTGTTGTGATACTGATGCAAATGTACTTATAGACAAATATTTATTTGGCTACACGTAATTCTACCCGCGAAACAAACATATTTACATTTTGGACCACAATGAACAAGTTAATGTAATGTAAACAAACGCGATTACGCATTACGCCGATGCTTCTTTTTTTAAATGTTAAAGTTTACCAAGCAGACTGACAGCCTGTCTGATATACTTACTTACTCACTCACTCCTCTGGCTCAGCGATCCGTTGTGGATCTTGGCCTCCGACACCACAAGGCTCCAGCGATCCCGTTCCAGAACTATCTCGCGCCAGTCAGCCGTCACCAGCTCGCGCAGGTCTCTCTGCACCTCGTACTCCCAACGGTACTTAGGGCGCCCCACGGGCCTACGGCCATCAGGTTTCCCCAAGTATGCTCTCTTCACTGCGCGATCATCTCCCATCCTTACCAGGCCGAGCCAGCGGAGTCTCGCTGCTTTGGTTTCTCCGTCTTCAATCTCCTGATTCTTTCTTGTCCTGTCTGATATGACGACCTTAAAATAAATAAGAAGAGAAAGAGCATGTTATTTCATGGTGGTAATCTAAAGGGCCGCCAGCCTGGCTGCCTAATTTACGCAGTGGCGCAGTGCACCCTGCCACTACCACAAATTTCATTGAGAATCTAATTTGGGGCCAACAAGTCAGAATACTAAGGCCACTTACTTACCTACTCGACTCTATGGGCAAGAAACTTATTTATAGATGATGATGGCCACATTTTTAAATAGGTCAAGATTGAAAATAAGCCATTCCATATTATCAATATTGATGAGTCGACATATTTTTATTGCCACATGCTCGTAGGTATACGGTCCGGTTACACCGGAAACGTAGCGCCCGTTTGCCTCTAATGGACGAAGATTAGAAATTCTGTTTTTTTTTTATCAGAACTAATAAATAATTGGTACTTTTCTTAGTTACTTCCATTAGTGAATTCAAAAAAAATTCTTATAGAAGACCGTAGCCCTAGTGAAATAACAGAATGTTTGTGTTTCGTTGAATGAGTGATTCTTAGTACTTAGTTGAACACAGTCATGTATAACAAAATATTATTTGATCATTTAGCTATCGAGATCGAGAGGTGTATATATATATAAATTATGGATATAGATTAGATACCTATATAGCTACAGACAGCTATCGTTTTTCTCAATTGGCTCCCACTGTAGAAGGATATTTAAAGACGTATTCGCGTAATTTTTTTATGTTTTATTTATAATATATCTAGTCTCGGTGTAACTGTATTAGTATTTGTTTTGACAAATATTTATTTAGTAAATAAATAAATAAATAAATATAATAATGTAGAAGCGAGCCGAAGCCGAGTGCGTTGGTTGAATGCACGCAACGCAGTCTAACTGCGCCCACGCAATCGTTGCCACGCTTTGTTTACGTGCATTCCAAATTCAAAACTTGTTTGGCTCTACGGCTGCATCATAATATCGCCGTCGCGCGCGCAAAGCGAATAGAAGTACCGCACTGGTTGGTGGCTTTAGGGCAGGAGGCACACGTACGCACGCTTTCCGTTCCGGCTCCGGCTCTCGGCTCTAGCGTCAGGCGAGAGCGGACGTGTCCCCTAGCACAGCGCGCGCAAGGCGTCAAATATTTTCAAATAATAAAGAAATAATTGTGCAGTGCAGTTGTGTGTTGTGAAAAAAAATATATATCCAAAATTGACTATATAAAATGTTCGAACCAAAGAGTGCAGTTGCGGTCGACGATCTCGGTGATTGTTTTTGTTTTTAAAATACTTGATGACTGAGTGAGTGGTGGCGTTTCCGATTTGTTCAATTTTCTTGGCGTCCGTCTGTGTTGATTTGTGTTTTGTAGTTTTTTTGTAGTCTGTTGTTTTGTTATTGAGTGTTTGCAGTCAATCGTCATAATGTAATTAAAAGTATGGATTTTTAATTACATTATGACGATTGACTGCCATCAATATAGGTACATAGTTTATTTGTCTTTAATGATGGCCCAAATGAGGAAAATGATAAGGCCCTATCAGACGTTGGTTTTTGAATGTGGTTTCCTCAAGTTCGCTGGATCAGGAACTCAGGAGGAGTTTAATTGATTGAATTTGTGTCTGTATCGGTTATATTTAATCATGATCGCTGTAACAATAGAGCATAACTCCTCAGGAATAAATAAATATAAATATATACATACACACATTCCACACAGCACCATCTAGTTCCAAAATAAGCAACTTAATGCTTGTATTGTATTATGGATACCAGACAGTTGATATACTACATAGATTACTTTTTTTTTGTAAATACATACATATTATAAATACAAAACATCCATGACTCAGATGCAAAGATAAAATGTTAACACATAAACATTTGTCCCTAGCGGGATTCGAACCCGCGACCGCTTGGTTAACAGCTAGGGTTACTATAGCCACTAGACAAAACGTGTCGTCAATAGGAACCAAAGGTCTGGCCACCTGTAACTTGACCTTTTTTTTTGGCTATAGAATAATATTAGTTTATCACTGCTTGTTTAAACTAGTCTGATACCAAAGTCGACATTACTATTAATATACCCAACATTGAATGTTTGTTTGTACTTCATTAATTATCATTATTAGATTAATAATAGAGTGGAGCGCGCGAACATTTGCTTTTCTCTTTAAAAATGCATTGAAATTTGAACTCTACGTCTGTTACAATACGTTTTAAGTAATCTTAAAACTTAATTCAACCCCCACTTAGCAATTACAATATTTCGATTGGTTCGGTTCGGTTCATACATATGTAGGTATTTAAAAAAGTCCGCACTAGAGTGCCTGGACTTTTTTGAGGCCTGGCTGTCTAGAGAAGGCGGGCATATCAAGCCCGTCTTCTGTAGATGGTCTAGGGGGACCTTGCGCACATGGTTGGCTAGCTGTGTGTGCCTGCACAAGGTCCCCCCTTCGCGTGGGTATTGCCTGGGTGTCTCCGGGCAGTCCCTTTCTTTGGCGATAGCCTAGCCAGCAATGGCTAGGCTGCCCTGGGGGTGGATCGGAGTTGTTGCCTCGGCAGAGCCCGGTTCACCCCGCTCACAGGGCAAGGAGGCATCGGGGAGTTTTAGTGGGTATTCCCAGTGCCGCTAACATCCTAACATCAGGTGCTGGGCGACCCCCACATATCCCTATCGCCTAGCCAGCTTTTGTTTATATTTTTGGGTTATCGATAAATGTATTAATAAATTTTCCATTGTACTCACAAGTTAGTTAAATAAATAAAATATTATAAAATTTGATGTAAAAGTAAATACATGTAATGTGTAAATTAAATTATATGTAACTAGCTGTTGCACGCGACTTTGGCCATGTAATTTTATAAAATATAGCCTATGTTACTCGCTGATAATATAGCTTCCAAACAGTGAAAGAATTTTTCAAATCGGTCCTGTATCAATTCAAACAAACAAACAAACAAATCTTCATAATATTAGTATACATGTCACTCGCTGATAATGTAGCCTTCTATGGGTGAAAGAATTTTTAAAATTAGTTTTTCGTGATTAAGTATTCTGTTCATTACAAACAATTTCTTTTTATAATTTAGTAAGTAGGTAAGTATTGATAAATTTTAGAACTAAATGTTTGCAACGTTTAATAAGATTACTTCGCGTCCAGACATTATCATTTTGGTTGAATGTTATTGTATTGACCTTTTGATTTCAGCCGTACCTACGTGGGGTTTATCATTGTAAATAGGCACATTGAACTTGAGCGTCATGCATATACATATAGGAATGGATAGGAAAGTTGCGTGTAATATTCTCTACCAAGAGTTAGATTAGAAATACCAAGAATTCGAACAGATTTTTTTAATTTTTTATTATTATTATTCGAGATGGGTTTGCTCATGGCCAACAACCATCAGCTATGTAGCAAGGATGAGGCCTGTGATGGAGCGAGCTCACCCAGAACTTTGAAATTTCAAAGAGAAATCATTTATTTCCATTCATTTCAAAATTCGCTAAAGCTTAGATTTGAAATAGGTATTGATTACTGATTGACATAATTTGTCATCGCTAGTAAAGATGGCAATAGAAATTGTCACTTTGAATTTTCAAAGGAAAACAGACCTTATCATTCTACAACATACAAAGAATGTTCAATCTTAGGGGTGGTGATAAGCACTTTATTTGTCGAGTTTACCTACTGCCACGTCTGGCGTGTAAAATCATAACATACAATATCTACTTAATTAAGAAATATAATTATATGTACTTAAAGCGAAAAATAAAAAAATAAAAAAAATATATTTATTAATCAAGTGTAAAATATTATAATTAAATTTCAAAATGTTACATACGTAAATACACAAACACACATGTCAAACTTATAACACCCCGTTTCGCGTTTGGCGTCGAGGGTTAAAATGTTCTGGTATGTTTCTCCGCTACCACGACTTCTAAATCGACCAACGGATTTTGTTTGAACAGGTTTTTAACGAAGATTTATAATCAATAAATTGCAGAATAAAATTGCATCCGTGCGAAGCCGGACGCAAGTCGCTAGTGACTTTGACCCCACTTAGCAATTACAATTTTATGTAATACTTTATTAATTTATGGATATAAGTATTGTATTTTAATGTAAAAAAAAAACACGATGACCGCATCCTGTTTAACCGGAAGTCGGCCATGTTAGATTGGCGCTAATCATTGTGCTATGATTGTTGCATAGTTGTTTTACATTTTATTTAATCAGATCATCTCGCACGAGAATCATAAAACTATAAGTCCATTTCTGCGTTTGTCTAGATTTTCATTCGGAAACACCATCAAGTAGATATTTCCTGGATTTTTTCCCTGGAAACTTGCATTAGAAGTGAAAACTACGCTGAAAAAAGAAGTACGTACTAATTCGGGTAGATGTCGCTTTTTCTTACAATTAAACGTCACTGAGGGTGTCGCTCACAGAGCGCGAGTTTTATATATATATATTTTTTTCGTAGTAAAAGTGCCCAACGCGCCTAAACGAGTTTTAAAATATTTCAAATTTGTTTTAATGATTTTTTTAATTTCAGAGTCTTGGGTGGATTTGAACTCTGGCAACGGTCTCGCTGCAGTCGAAAATGAGTACATCAGATTGCTACGCGAGGCGCAAAAGGAGAGCCGCGACTCGTCTGTTAGACATTCGCGGGCTTCCAGTGTCAAGGGAAGGTGAGGCATATATTGACTGACGACTGTATTAATATGACTGTATTGTTTTTGTACAATACGTATTCAATGATTTAGCCCAAGAATAGAATAGAATAGATTAGAATTTTATTTGCTACAAAGGACATAGGTAAACTCGACAAATATAGTGCTTTATCACTTTAAGATTGAACATTGTTTGTATGTTGTAGAATGATAAGGTCTGTTTTCCTTTGAAAATTCAAAGTGACAATTTCTATTGCCATCTTTATTAGCGATGACAAATTATGTCAATCAGTAATCAATAGCTATTTCAAGTCTAAGCCTTAGCGAATTTTGAAATGAATGGAATTTGTAATCGAAACTGATAAGCACTTTTCTGGTCTGCTATACATAAAAAACTAAGAGTCAAGAGTAAATGTATCTCCACCTCAAGCAGCTTACCGATTCTATACTACGTAATTAATTAATTAATTTCTAAAATCTAAAATTTATTTTTAAAATCTAAAAACATAAAAGAAAAAGGGTTACCAACTTGCGAGAACAATGTTAGAATGACGTACAATATAATCGAGGGATTCCCCGTAATACATAAACGAAAAGGGTTGCCAAATCGGGAGAACAAAATAAGATTGATACAATCGAGGGATTCCCTGTAAACCATAATGAAATAGGTTGCCAACTTGGGAGAATCTAATTCCCTAGTTTAGGAGTTACATTGAAAAAAAAAAAAAGAATGTTACGTAATGCGTTGTTTGATCCCCCTCCCGCCCCTGTAACGCATCGCAACGTTTTACAAGACCCCCTTATATGGTTATATATATACGGCGACATTTATCCGCCATTTTCTTCCAATACCTCAAAGTTTTATCAACTGCGAATAAATGCTCTTTATGAAGTGAAGTCTCAGAAGTAGGAAGGAGACATTGCGCAAGACGTGAAAGCTGTCAGTCATATCATATTATCTACAGCCAGATGAGTTGCACATACTCGATTCGGTTCGCCTAATTGTCTAATAATATTATGTAAAATAATCTCTAGCGTCCTCTACAAGAGGCGTCATTTGCATTTTGTTATCGCGTTCATAATAGTTATCTATACAGATATTATAAAGAGAGAAAATTATTATATTTTTGTTTGTAAAGAGTAAATTCAAAAACTTTTGGACGGATTTAAAAAATTCAGATATTATAAAGAGAGAAAATTATTATATTTTTGTTTGTAAAGAGTAAATTCAAAAACTTTTGGACGGATTTAAAAAATTCTTTCACCTATAGAAAGCTACCTACATCATCATAGCGAGCAAAATAGGCTATATTTTATAAAGTTATGCAGACGAAGTCGCGTGCAACAGCTAGTTAACCCTAGCTGTTAACCAAAAGGTCGCAGGTTCGAATCCCGCTAGGGGCAAATGTTTATGTGTTAACATTTTAGCTTTGTACCTGAGTCATGTTTTGTATTTATAATATGTAGGTATTTATAAAAAAAAAAAGTAATCTATATAGTAAATCAACTGTCTGGTATCCATAATACAAGCATTTAGTTACTTAGTGTGGAATGTGTTAAGATATTATTATTGTTATTATGTTTGTGGAAGCTTGTCTCGATAGTTACATTTAATAAAATTTTGAATTTGATTTTTTTCCAGTCCAAAATCACCACCGAACAGCCCAAACTTGGAGCCGTCCACTGAAGATGAGCTGAAGGGAGTCTACATCAACTGCTGGAGGGTGAGGAATTTTATTATTTTGTTATTTTAATAGTGGAATAGAATCAAGATAATATTGATCTAATATAATTTTTGTATTGTTAACATCTGCTATTTATGTCGACTAAAGTCGATTGAAAAGTGCTCTGTGACGTTTCAAAAAGAGGTGTTCGTTCGTTCAGACTCATTCGGTTGTATGATATTGAAAGGGTATCAGTCAGTTGAACGAATGCCTCCGCGAAGAGAACCTATAGTTGAAATTGTAGTTCTTATTGTATCGGTTCTAAGTAGGAACTTGTAATATTGTTAGTACAATATTTAAATACACGATTCGCGGCATATTTTAGGTTATTTTTATATAATAAAATATAAGAAAAAAATGTCCATACAAAAATTGCACAGGACTACCTACAGCCAGATCCAGGAGACAACATCAACAGGAGTTTCGCAATTACATAATTTGAATTTATTAATCCCTAAGGCATGTGATAGATAGACTGATAGCCGTCGAAAATTAAGAAAATCATTCTCGTCCGTGGTCCCGACACCTGACATTTTAATTTTTTTTAATTTTAATTTTTTTTTTGTTTTTTGTAGATTTAGGGTAGATTTAGTAAAGTTATGGGATGTTACATGTAGCTCTTATTGGCGCATGCTGACCCTTCTGTAATTGCGGCGGCATCCGCCTAGAGATAATAGGTCTGAACTCTTATTTTAATTTGATGCCTGCCTCGTTGGGGCCTTGTAAAAAAAATTATAAAATTATAATTGTTTTTGATTTCAGGACGACGCCAACGACTGGGTCTGGGAGTGGAGCAGTCGCCCTGACCAGTCGCCACCGAAGTAAGTAGCTCTATTATGAGCATTTACAGTCATTAGAGAGAGAATTTACAGTCATTAGAGAGAGAATTTACAGTCATTAGAGAGAGAATTTACAGTCATTAGAGAGAGAATTTACAGTCATTAGAGAGAGAATTTACAGTCATTAGAGAGAGAATTTACAGTCATTAGAGAGAGAATTTACAGTCATAAGAGAGAGAATTTACAGTCATTAGAGAGAGAATTTACAGTCATAAGAGAGAGAATTTACAGTCATTAGAGAGAGAATTTACAGTCATTAGAGAGAGAATTTACAGTCATAAGAGAGAGAATTTACAGTCATTAGAGAGAGAATTTACAGTCATAAGAGAGAGAATTTACAGTCATTAGAGAGAGAATTTACAGTCATTAGAGAGAGAATTTACAGTCTTTAGAGATAGAATTTACAGTCATTAGAGAGAGAATTTACAGTCATTAGAGAGAGAATTTACAGTCATAAGAGAGAGAATTTACAGTCATTAGAGAGAGAATTTACAGTCATTAGAGATAGAATTTACAGTCATTAGAGAGAGAATTTACAGTCATTAGAGAGAGAATTTACAGTCATAAGAGAGAGAATTTACAGTCATTAGAGAGAGAATTTACAGTCATTAGAGAGAGAATTTACAGTCATAAGAGAGAGAATTTACAGTCATAAGAGAGAGAATTTACAGTCATAAGAGAGAGAATTTACAGTCATTAGAGAGAGAATTTACAGTCTTTAGAGATAGAATTTACAGTCATTAGAGAGAGAATTTACAGTCATTAGAGAGAGAATTTACAGTCATTAGAGAGAGAATTTACAGTCATTAGAGAGAGAATTTACAGTCATTAGAGAGAGAATTTACAGTCATTAGAGAGAGAATTTACAGTCATAAGAGAGAGAATTTACAGTCATTAGAGAGAGAATTTACAGTCATAAGAGAGAGAATTTACAGTCATTAGAGAGAGAATTTACAGTCATTAGAGAGAGAATTTACAGTCATAAGAGAGAGAATTTACAGTCATTAGAGAGAGAATTTACAGTCATAAGAGAGAGAATTTACAGTCATTAGAGAGAGAATTTACAGTCATTAGAGAGAGAATTTACAGTCTTTAGAGATAGAATTTACAGTCATTAGAGAGAGAATTTACAGTCATTAGAGAGAGAATTTACAGTCATAAGAGAGAGAATTTACAGTCATTAGAGAGAGAATTTACAGTCATTAGAGAGAGAATTTACAGTCATAAGAGAGAGAATTTACAGTCATAAGAGAGAGAATTTACAGTCATTAGAGAGAGAATTTACAGTCATTAGAGAGAGAATTTACAGTCATTAGAGAGAGAATTTACAGTCATTAGAGAGAGAATTTACAGTCATTAGAGAGAGAATTTACAGTCATTAGAGAGAGAATTTACAGTCATTAGAGAGAGAATTTACAGTCATAAGAGAGAGAATTTACAGTCATTAGAGAGAGAATTTACAGTCATAAGAGAGAGAATTTACAGTCATTAGAGAGAGAATTTACAGTCATAAGAGAGAGAATTTACAGTCATTAGAGAGAGAATTTACAGTCATTAGAGAGAGAATTTACAGTCTTTAGAGATAGAATTTACAGTCATTAGAGAGAGAATTTACAGTCATTAGAGAGAGAATTTACAGTCATTAGAGAGAGAATTTACAGTCATTAGAGTGCATTGCATTCCATCTACTACAACTTATGGATTTAGCGTGACAAACGCCAAAGCGGCACATAAAAAGTACGCCTAAAAGTTAATCATGGCGGAGTCAATGGTGAAAGGTAGTAACGACCATCAACTTCTACTATTCAGTTTGAACTCCAATGTGACAGACTTTTGGTTTGGTTGGTTTTAAATAACAAATGACGAGAGTTCGTGTCATTTTTAAATGTTGCATAAAGATTAAGTTATATCGTGTGCAAAATCCATAGTTTAAGTAGATTGATGGTTTTGTTTTTGTATATAATTTGCAACCGTGCAAAGCCTGGAGCTGGTTGCTAGTTTTATGCTTACATATGTTTTTATACTGTTTTTTGTTTGTTTGTGAACCAGAGACTGGCGGTTCAAGCACCCGGCAAGCGCTCGCGGTCCGCCATCGGCCACCTCCTCCATTGAGGTTCTTGAGCATAACTCAACCATACAACAGGTAGGTACTATATACTATACAGTATACACGTTAGTTATAGGTCGCGCGTTATATTTAGGATTGCGGGCGGCGAAGCGAAACCACCGCGCGTGTGTACTATTGCGCACAAAATTGCTAAGGGAAATATATTTTTTCTCTTATATTAGCACTCTCTATTTACCAAAAAATTAATCATCCCGGCAGTGTTGATATTCCTTCCATTAAATCATAGTGCGTTGTCGAAGAAGAAGGTGTTTTTTATGCACATTTTTTTAATACGATAAAACAATTCTGTACGCAACGGTACCCTAGAGACACGAGACGCGCGGTAGAAGTGCGGGAGGTGGAGAGTGACTGAATCTACCAATAACGTGTCGGCGACGACGCGCTCCCGCCCCCCTCGCTCCACTTTCCTCGCTCCTCCGCTTTCCTCGCTCCATCGCTCCTCCGCCCTAAAAATTGAATACTGCTCATGCATGCTCTCTACTTTTGCCGAGTATTCTTAATCAGCCGCGCGACCTATACCTACTTGTTAAGCAACAGTACCCAAGAGACACGAGACGCGCGGTAGAAGTGCGGGAGGTGAAGAGAGGCTGAATCTACTAATAACGTGTCGGCAGCGACGCGCTCCCGCCCCTCACGCTCCTCCGCCCGCCTCGCTCCTCCGCTTTCCTCGCTCCTCCGCTCCTCCGCCCCTCGCTCCTCCGCCCGTAAAACAAAAAATTGAATACTACTCATGCATGCTCTCTACTTTAGCCAAGTATTCTTAATCAGCCGCGCGACCTATACCTACTTGTTAAGCAACAGTACCCAAGAGACACGAGACGCGCGGTAGAAGTGCGGGAGGGGAAGAGAGGCAGAATCTACTAATAACGTGTCGGCACCGACGCGCTCCCGCCCCTTACGCTCCTCCGCCCGCCTCGCTCCTCCGCTTTCCTCGCTCCTCCGCTTTCCTCGCTCCTCCGCTCTTCCGCCCGTAAAACAAAAAATTGAATACTACTCATGCATGCTCTCTCTACTTTAGCCGAGTATTCTTAATCCGCCGCGCGACCTATAGATCTCTTCTGTTTTCTGTCGACGTCAACATGAAAAAATGTATTGTATTGTATTGTATTGTGCAATTCCAGAACCACTGTCTGTCCGTGCGTCGCACTTTCCTGTTCAGTCGCGGTGCCCTGGCCGCTGTCTTTGTGAGCAATCTAGTCTCGCTGTTGCTCGGCGCTGGAATTGGGTGAGTCTTGTAATCTTGTTGTATTATAGTAGAGGAGCCCAACGGGTGATATTCGTAAGAACAGTTGTTGTTATTGTTATGTATGACTCGTGTGGAAATATCATTTTGTATAATAATATGATTTTCTAGAATATTATGTAATATAGATGATTTTTTTTAAAAAAAAAGGTATCCTACACATTTTTTTTAAAAAGAATTACACGTTCTTTTAAAAAAAAAAGATATAACATGTTCTATTTTTTTAAAAAACAAAGGTATCCTAAAAGTTCATTTTTAAAGATATCACAGTTCTTTTTTTAAAAAAAAAGGTATCCTACACAGTTTTTTTTTTTAAAAAAAGATCACGTTCTTTTTTTTTTAATGTCAGATGTCCCCAAATCGCTATTTGTTTTTAAAACGTGTATATATATATATATATTTTTAAATTATATTTTTCATATTTTTTTTGTCTTTACAGAGTATGGCTCAGCCGAAAAGGAATGCTCCCGCCGAGACTCATAGTGATTAACTAAACAAAAAACAAACACGTTCAAAAGACTGATGACAATGACATACAAGAGGGAGGACAAGTGATGCGATTCGTTGTTTTGGATAGTTCACGAGATGGAGGGATTATATAGGATAGAATAGAAACACTGTAATCCCAATTTAAAAAAAAAATAGACGTTTATATCCAATGAGCGAGATCGTACCGTTTGTTTTGAGTTCGTCGATGATGGTAAACTATATAGAGGGGACACTTCGAAATTGATCTTTAAAAAAATAAATAGATTTTTTTAAACGAGTATAGCTTTTCTGCATTCTAAAATGTTTTTGTTATTATAATTATATGAATTATAATAATTTATAAGGTTTTCATATTCATAACTGGAAAAAGTTGGAAATATTTTTCAATTAGCGACATCTGTTGTCGTTTTGCAGTAAACTGTAAAAATGTGTTTTAAAAAATATTTCTATTTTTAAAACAAGTACGGATTGATTTTTTTTTAAATAGGGATGTTGACTGTTTTGTTTTAATTTTATTAAAACAAAGACATTTTATTTTAGACAGACAGACAGTGTTACTTTATCATTTATAATATTTTAATGTTAATTTTATTAATAAAGTAAATATCCCTAATTGACGCGGAATTTTGTTAGTTGTGTCCTCTCTGTATGGATTTTACATTTTTTTTATTATCGCGGACTTTGAATGTTATGTGTACGACTATTGTATTACAAGACGTTTTTGACTGTAAATTTGTCTAGTACTAGTTTTGTCCTATGTTAGTCCCAATTCGTGGTTATCATATTTATATACATAATTATAATGATTATTGATGTGGCTGAAAAATTTTGATTCCATGCCAAAAAAAAAATTTAAAAAATTTTACGCTTTGGTATTGGTAATGTGTAATACAAAACTAATTTACAGTTGGAAACTTAAGTGTTTTAATGTTATAATTATAATTATATATAACTATCTATATAATTATATAATAAACTACGCGCTAGAAAGAGTATAAAAATTAAAAAAAAATATATGTTATAAAATTTTGAAAATATAATAAAATAAAAATAAATAATCCATACTATGTACTCTTAGATGTTAGTTGATTTTTTTGTACTTTCTTACCGCACACGTGTGGAGTTGATGTTGTCGATGAAAAGATGGCGTGATTTAAAAAAATAATGAAAAATAGGTTTTTCATCGACAATAGTCAAGTCGGTTCAAAGTCACTCTCTTCTTTAGTGTATAAGTTAAAATTGAAATTATTTTTTTAAAAATACAAACGTGATTGTCATTTCATCATATCCAAAAAATAATAATAATAATAATAATAATAGTATTTCTCATATCACAGTGCCTCCATCTCTAGGTGAAAAGAGTAAACATGCAGGAACATTATTTTTCTTTTTAATTTTGAAGGCATTAAGAATAAGTATTTCCAATTGATTTTGCATCGCGAATAATATTTGCCTCTGTCGTAGGTCGCCTAACTAATGACTCTCGAGAGGCTAAGGATGATTTATTCTGGCTCGCACTAATTTAAATTGCATTCTCTCACGAGGAGGATTTGCTTCGGTCTTAGGTCGCCTAATGACTCACGAGTGGGTAAAGATGACTTATTCTGACTAGCACGAATTTTACATTGCAATTCTCTCACGAGGCAATTTCGCCTCGGTCGTAGGTCGCCTAATGACTCAAGAGAGGCAAAGATGACTTATTCTGGCTAGCACGAATTTTACATTGCAATTCTTTCACGAGGCTAATTTTCCTCGGTCGTAGGTCGCTTAATGACTCACGAGAGGCTAAAGATGACTTATTCTGGCTAGCACGAATTTACATTGCAATTCTCTCACGAGGCTGATTTGCCTCGGTCTTAGGTCGGTTAATGACTCACGAGTGGATAAAGATGACTCATCTCTCACTAGGCGAATTTGCCTCGGTCATAGGTCGCTTAAAGACTCACGAGAGGCTAAAGATGACTTATTCATATTTACATTTTAAGAAGTATGACATTTATTTATACATAAAGGAATCATTTTGACAAGTTCAAGAATTTTAGAATTAAAAAATGTAGGAAAGAATTATTATGTTTTAAATTCATTTTTTTAAATGTTTCGTTACGTTAATGTTTTTTGTCATGTTAACAAGAAAATATAAACTAGAATAACAATAAATAATGTGTTATAAAAAGGCTCCAAAATGTTTTATATTTGCACAAATATTTTTTTTACAAGATGGCGTCATTTCTTTTCTCAAGCGTGTATTTGTCCAAGATAAGTCTTTTTTAAGTTAAGATATCATATTATTATTCTTGTCATTATAATCATTTAAGATTTAAGTGCTTATGAAAATAAAAAGTGCATTTGATTATTTTGTTTTTTATTTCAAAATTCATTTTTAAGTGACCCTTAAGTTAGTAAAGGTTGATAGTATGGAAGCAGTAATCACGAAAGGTACTTAATAGTGAAATGAAAGCCTTAGTGCTTTTGGCCAGTGAGCATCTTTTCTCTTTTGGTTTAGCAACGGAAATAAAAATAATTCATGTTTGAATGCAAGACGATACACTTTTAATTAGATCAATTGCAAATTAAAACGTGTACATAATTAAGGTCCTTGGTGGTAAAAATCGTCAAAAACTTTAAAAAGAAATTTAATGGATTTAACAATGATCCTAAGGTGGAAAACTTGGATTTTTCATAACCATTAAAAAATCAGAACTAGCTCATTGGATGTAAGGTAAAGTGTACTAATTCCATGGAGCTTTTTGTACATTTTACTCTGAAGGGGGCTAATTTTCGTTTCTGCTATAGAGAATAGAGGTAAAGACAACGTTACTAACTTATTATATACTAGCTGTTGCACGCGACTTCGGCCGCGTAACTTTATAAAATATAGCCTATGTTACTCGCTGATGATAACGTAATTCCATAGAATTACATTATTGAAAGAAAGAATTTCATTACAAACATAACAGACCACTCTTCTCTCTTTGAGAAAATATTTCTTTATTGTCAAAAGAAATTTTATATAAAAAAATCATGTAAACTTAAGGAAAATTCATGGGGTTACAATCAAGAAGCGTCACGCGATCGTTACATTGAAGCGTCACACAAAATTTGAGCTTAAAATTTTGCTCTCATTGCCACAATTTATTAATAGTTTGTACACTTTTTTAATTAATCTTACGTAAAACGAAACGTTACTGCGTTTGGATATTTCATCAACAATCAAAAGTTCTTAATGTTTTGTACCTTTTTTGTAAATCACAAACAACATTGCACATTAAAATTTTAAAATATATCATACTTATTTACTAACGCGTACACTATAATGTTAAAAAAATTCCAAGGTAGATATTAATTAAACAAAAATTTCAATATTTTTGACTCAACTTTATCATAACGACATTGTGTACAAAACCAAACGCATTTATCAATCTGACATTCTTTAATGGCCGCTTCTCGCTCGTCTTCCCTTTGGTTGGAATCGTATTTTCACAATTAGCGTCTTATATAACTGTTTTATTTAACTGTATGTTAGCTATTTATTTTTGAAATTCCAAAATAAATCTAACAATGTCCGCTGTAGTGTCGGATTGTTTTACAATTGGTAGTATCGTTGCCACACGAACGTGTTACAACGAAGACATAGAAGGGGAAGTTTTGGCTTTCGATCCTCAAACTAAGATGTTGATTTTGAAGTGTCCATCTTCCAATGGAAATCCGAAGCTTAACGATGTCAATATGGTCAACCTATCGCTGGTCAGCGACGTGCAAATCAAGAAAGAAGTCACAACGGTTCCTGATCCGCCTCAGTCTTTAAATCTTCACAGATTGAATACGAGAGTTCGCAATTCTATTGAAAATAAAAGAAGACATGTAAGTAGTGTATTTTTACCATTTAGTACTTACACTTTTATCCTTTTTTTTGTTGTTATGTAGCTTAAAAAATTGTTAGCCGCCATCGCCGTTCGACTACAACACAATACACGATCAGCTACAAAAAAATGTCCTCACAAAATGAGCACCCACCTGAACATTTGGGTGTGCTTTTGTATTAGTATTATTCGATCCGTTCAACCGCAACAGTGCTTATACTGTATGCCTTTTATAATCTTACTACCTCGGTGATAAAGTTTCATTTTGTATTTATTTGCAAACACATGACACACACGACTACACGAATCTAAGATACATCAAAATACGTCTAAGATTTAAGGACACATTTTGTATTATTTTGTATTTTGTACATTTGGTCTAGTGGTTAGTAACCCTAGCTGTAAACCAAATGATTTCGGGTTCAAATCCCGCTAGGGGCAAATGTTTATGTGTTAACATTTTACCTCTGTACCTGAGTCATAGGTGTTTGTATTTATAGTATGTATGTATTTACAAAAAAAAAGTAATCTATGTAGTATACCAACTGTCTGGTATTCATGTCGTCGGCACATCGTAGAATTGGGCATATCATGATATTCCTGGGCAGAACATATTTCTGTTAAAACTGAGAGGGTCGCCGAGCGAAGCGGAGCGGAGTGAGGCTCCTCAAATATATTTCCATGTAAACCTAACACACCTACAAATATTCTAAAATATTTGAAAATAGAACGTAACACATACCGTGACAATTTTGATTTTATTCCCATAAATTAATAAATATGAAAATCGATTCTTAAATGAGTACTCTAAAAAAAATGAAAAATTTCAGATATCTGCACTATCAGCGTGCTTGGATCCGGAGGGGCAAAGACTGTTTTTGGCCATAGCGAGGGTCATCGAAGACGTCACCTGGTCGGGCCAAAGTATCCGGGTTTACAATGAGGTTACAATCACACCACCGTACAAGGTAATTTTATTTTTTTACTTTTTTAATACTGTAATGATTCTTTATAGTAATATTATTAAGAAAGAATATTTATATGATTGTCAGTCAGTTGCACAAAAATTCTTTAAAATTGGCATTACCTAACGAGTCCTTATTCCTAATGGGCACATTAACTTTAAAGACGTTTCATAAAACTATTGACGGCCCCTTTAAAGTTTCCTTTAATTAAAGGCGCTAATGTCGCTTTGTGCAACGCTTTTTCTCTTAAAGGTAAAGATAATAAGGTCTCGTTTGACACTTCTTTAGTTAAATTTTAATGGAGCATCAAAGTTAACGTTAATGTAGCTTTGTGCAACACTTTAATGATTCCTTAGGTTTTAAAGGCGACTTAATAATTTAAAGAACGTTTCTGCAACTGGCTGTGTAATGAATAAACTCAAAAACTATATCAGGCCGATTTTAGAATACTTTCACTTATAGAAAGCTGCACTAACAGAACGTAGGCTATATTTTATAAAGTTCGTGCAACGGCTAGCTAGCATTGAAGAATATATAGAACAAAGATAATGGATTGGCTCGCTGCGCTCGACTAGATAGAGCGCCATACAAAAGCAATAGCTCCGAAAATTTGGCAACTTTTTGTTCTAATGTGTGTAAAAAAACGTCACTTTTTATCACTTTACCCAGTTTTATTATATTTTTACACAGTTTCACTACGCAAACTGGTATTTTATTATGCCTAAAATTTAATAAAACATTCGGCACGTACACGTCACAGACAGTTTGCAGTGTGACTGGTTCGGGTACGCCGAATTCGGCGTAGTATTTTTTGCCGCATTTTACAAGTACTACGGCGGTATCTAGTCGAGCGCAGCGAGACCAATCATTTATCTATGATATAGAAGAATATAAGAAGCTTTGTTTTCAGGTGGAAAATGTACTCGGAGATCCGGAGTCTAAACCGTACAATTATATAAGGAAATTCGTTGAGCGCCATTGGCGCGAGCATAGGGAACATATATCCGCTTGCAATCCCCAACACCAACAGTAGACCGGTCCAATTACCTAATTGTAAATGTTAGGCTCCGGAGACGGTCAAGTCTAGATCTTTGTCTAATACTCAGTTGGGGTTTACTCGGTTTCTAATTCACATCTTACGTGAGGCATTTATGGCCAAAGTTGACTGACACTGGCTGGCATGTAGTATATTATATATATACCGCTGGACCGGCTTTCCCATACAAATGACAGCTAATTTTTGAAACGCCACCTACGAGTGTCCCGAGACTAATTTTGACGTAAGGGGACGTCCGTCAGTTACGTGAGGCGATAATGGCAATTTTTCGACTCAACAGCTATATTATCAGCGAGTAACATAGGATATTATGTTTATAAAGTTACGCAGGCGAAATATTGACTATAGGAGGTTGACTCTAGGCTTCTCGCTGGCTTCTCTTACAAATTCTATTATTTGGGGTGGCTACTTTCAGCAAACAGACAAAACAGTCAAATCCCAAAGAAATAAAGATAAAAAAGAATATATTATATCAATACTATATCTTACTATACTAGTCTATGCTGTGTCTAAGATCTGATTGCCGCTTGACTGTCTCCGCAGCCCATTGAGTGATTGGTATGTCAAAACCAATAATTGTTTCGTTACGTCAAAAAATTGCGTTTAATTTGTTGGTACCAAGTTATGGCGACTTGGTTACAATCAATCAGACACTCGGAGAAAAAAGTCTGCGTCGTCCGGTCAATCGGACGACCGAGAAAAAAGTCCGCGTCGTCCGATCAATCGGACTAACGGGAAAAAGTCCGCGTAGTCCGATAAATCGGACTAACGGGAAAAAGTACGCGTCGTCCTATCAATCGGATGGCCGGGAAAAAAATCCGCGTTGTCCTATAAATCGGACGAGCGGGGAAAAAAGTCCGCGTTGTCCTATAAATCGGACCAGCGGGAAAAAAGTCCGCGTCGTCCGATCAATCGGACTAACGGGAAAAAAGTCCGCGTCATATGATCAATCGGACTAACGGGAAAAAGTCGCGTCGTCCTATCAATCGGATGGCCGGGAAAAAAGTCCGCGTTGTCCGATCAATCAGACTAACGGGAAAAAAGTCCGCGGTGTCCTATAAATCGGACCCGCGATTCAGAAAAAAAAATCCCTTTTTTGAGTTGTCTTAACGTAATTGTTGTCAACGAGACAATTATTGTATTTTTTGTTGTGAAATTTGTTTTTTTTTTTCATAAGTATATGTATAGGTTTGTAGGTTATACTTTATATTAAAACAAGCTATAATAATATAAAAAATTATAAACGAAACTCTGGCTTTTTATTGAACGCTTTTTACGCTATTTATATAATATTATGTACTGTAATGCTTTGATTACATTATCCGATTTCTTACAGTCCAATCTAGGAAATCGGATAGTGTAATTGCGTCTCTCTCTACCAAGGTCTCTAAATTCAATCCCTTAAATTGAATAGTGTAATATGTAATATACGCTTGAGTTGCCGAGGCAGGCTGTGGCGCTAGTGTAGCATTGTTGAGTAAATAAGACAGAGACAGATAGATAGAAGATATGCTATAATAGCGCCATTGTGGTCACTTTTTGAACCTTTATTGTTTGAGAACCATTATTAGAGAATAGGTTTTATTTGAGAATAAAACAAAGCTATGATAAGTTATAACATTTATTATATTATAGATTCTACAACACTACACGATTACAACATTTCACTAAAACTTGAAAGTGACTTGAATAAGTTACAATATAATATTATATATTTTGAAAAATTTAAAGCATATATATTATTAGAATACGCTCTAGGAACCAAACTGATACTTCCCTATAGTTTTAGGACGCCTTCAAATTAGACAATAATAATTATAAAAGCATTAAATTGTCGTGTAAGTAAGTAGTCACGAGTAAGTCACATAGTTGGGAAAAGAGCACGTTTAGGTAAATGACGGGATAGAAGCACGTCACAATGACGTAGTAGGAGCACGTCACAATGGCTTGGTAGGCGCACCTCACATTGTCATAACACGAGCAGTGAGCACGTCCCAAAGTCATGACACGAACACGTCGCATTGTCGTGACAAGAGCATGTCACATAGTTGGGAAACGAGCACGTCTCAATAACGGTACAGAAGCACGTCACATTATCGTGACACGAGTAAGTCACATTGACGTGACAGAAGCACGTCACAATGACGTAGGGCGAGCAGTGTCGTAACACGAGCAGTGAGCACGTCACATTGACGTGCCAAGATTAAGTCACATTGAGTTGGGAAACGGACTTGACTGCTTTGGACTGGACGGACCTGTTTTGGAAAACTAATAAAAATTATGACTTGACTGACTAGTATCGCGATTTGCTATTTTTGACTTTAATTTCAATTTTACCCTTTTTTATTTTAAAAAAGAGTAAGTATTACGAATTGCTATTTTTACTAATGACACTGGCCAAATCATCGGAGAAGATCTGACGGAGGCAAGACATTAAAAAGAAGAAGAAGAGTTGGGAAACGAGCACGTCACATTGTCGTGACAGGTGCATGTCACTGTCGTGACACATACATATCCATAGATCTGGTCTCAGAACGAGCCGAAAAAATCCAGACAGAATTAAGGTAATAAATTGATTAAGGTAAGGTAATAATACGTTTGATTTCTTTTTTGTCTTTTTGTTTTTGGGTTGTGAAAAAATTATGGCTTTTCCCGAAACGCTAGTAAACTTGAAATTTATAATGACAATCGAAAGAATTTCTTGGAGAAACCTATTTGAAGAATAAATATTTTGATTTTCAATTGATTGATTTTTCGCGTTACTGAGTGCTGTGACGAAACGCCACTAAAAATTACTGAAGTGTTATAGAAGGCGTCCTTAATTTTTTTTTTTTTTTTTATGAACCCTCAGGGTGTTTTAGAGCAATATTAAGGGTTTTTTTAAGATAAATAGCTATTATAGTTTTTGGTACACAGCTGTTTGAGGGAGTTTGTTGGTCCTAGTTAGACTTCGATTATAATCGCAATACATTCTAAGGTGTTCGCTTCGCAGTGTACTGGGAAATACTACGAAAAGAAATACTACGAACTATTTTTTTTAACAAACTAACGCCCTGGTTAGACATAATTTAAGCCATACACTTTTAACTTTTGAATTATTTAGTATGTGAAGCAGCGATCACCTAAATGGAAAGAAAAACTACAAACTTTTTTTTTAACAAACTAACGCTCTGGTTAGACTTAATTTAAGCCATACACTTTTAACTTTTGTATTAGTATGTGAAGCAGCGATCACCTACATAACTATAAATAAACGGAAAAGAAAAACTACAAACTTTTTTTAAACAAACTAACGCCCTGGTTAAACAGAATTTAAGCTATACACTTTTAACTTTTTAATTAGTATGTGAAGCAGCGATCACCTAAACGGAAAAGAAAAACTACAAACTATTTTTTTTAACAAACTAACGCCCTGATTAGACAGAATTTAAGCCATAATACACTTTTAACTTTGGAATGTCGAAAAGACAAGTTTAGTTCACCAACTTGGTGACGTAGTTGCTCGGAAACAGTCCAGTCATCCCTCGTAGTTCACCTGTAAAAAACTATTATAATAACAAAAAAATAATAAAAAAAATATAAAACAACCCCATCAATAAGGACATTCACAAAAATCTGAGAAAATTAAATTTAAAAATTTAAATCTTTACACGTCACTCGGAAAATATTATTTTTTTGATTCAAAAATGTATATACCAACGAACACATTATTATGTTTTAGATATAGATTGCGCTCAACAAAGAAAAAAAAACTCCGAGTAGATAAAAATAATTCATGTATGGCATAAAATATATCACAAATATTCTAAACAAAATATAAGCCAAATAAACTTTTTTCAAATGTAAATGTCGACAGACAGGCTGACAGGTCCACTTCATTCATAATATTATAGCCTGTGAATACATACTGTGAGTTATCTTGTCAACATTTACAATGGATGCATATTTTTCAAATTTCAACATTTATGTTGAAAAAAAAAAAATTAATGTGAAAAAAAACATTAAAATATATTTTTTTAAAACATCTAATAAAGCATCAATTTTTTACTATTCCCGAATAATAAAAATAATAATTCTAAAATTAACTTAAACAAATGTGCCGAAGATCAAAAGTTACATAAAAAAAACCGAATTGACTTGGATGTATTTATTTATTTATTTTATTTAAGGAGGCGTATACGTTATCCATCAAAAACCAACGTCTTGCAGTACACTTATTGGGTAATCTGTCACTTATGATAACAAGTTTTTAATTTATATAGGTAAATAAATCCCTTAACTACAGTTCTCCGGCCGTGAAAATGAAAATTATCTTTTTTACCCCTTCTAGTGATTTATTTCCCAAAAGCATTTTCGAGAAAACGCCTAAAACAGGGTCTGTTTCGGTACACATATCTGAATAATTAGACCATTTAAAAAAACAATAAATTTGCTAACAGACTGCCTATCAAGTCTATTTTAATTGACCGCAGCAAAATATTACAAAAAAGGCCTAGAAACTCATTAAAAAATATGAAATCATTTTTATAAAAACTCATTTGAAATTTGCCTTGTTGCAAAGAAACAAGGCTCAAAATGGCTTCGCTTTTCTATGTTTGCGTTTTCGTACACGTCTTGGTCAACTCTCAGTCTACGCCAGAGCGTCGTCGAGGCAGGACCTGTGTCGCTCTGTTCAAGATCGAACTTGTTGTATACAGATACGAAATAATCGACTAATACCTTTGATACTTTACCCAAAAATAAGGTATAATATAATATGTACATACATACTATTTTATTTATTTTTTTACCAACATGCAACTATCAGAGGTAGGTATCCCGAGTGTGGGCTCTTTTTGTTTGTATTCATGAGTACTTACATGCTGGATGACTTGGTTGACCTGATGATGGACTCCGGAGACACCCCATGGAGACCCGAAACTATCAGAGGTAGGTATCCCGAGTGTGGGCTCTTTTTGTTTGTATTCATGAGTACTTACATGCTGGATGACTTGGTTGACCTGATGATGGACTCCGGAGACACCCCATGGAGACCCGAAACTATCAGAGGTAGGTATCCCGAGTGTGGGCTCTTTTTGTTTGTATTCATGAGTACTTACATGCTGGATGACTTGGTTGACCTGATGATGGACTCCGGAGACACCCCATGGAACTCCGAAACTATCAGAGGTAGGTATCCCGAGTGTGGGCTCTTTTTGTTTGTATTCATGAGTACTTACATGCTGGATGACTTGGTTGACCTGATGATGGACTCCGGAGACACCCCATGGAACTCAGAAACTATCAGAGGTAGGTATCCCGAGTGTGGGCTCTTTTTGTTTGTATTCATGAGTACTTACATGCTGGATGACTTGGTTGACCTGATGATGGACTCCGGAGACACCCCATGGAACTCCGAAACTATCAGAGGTAGGTATCCCGAGTGTGGGCTCTTTTTGTTTGTATTCATGAGTACTTACATGCTGGATGACTTGGTTGACCTGATGATGGACTCCGGAGACACCCCATGGAACTCGGAAACTATCAGAGATAGGTATCCCGTGTGTGGGCTCTTTTTGTTTGTATTCATGAGTACTTACATGCTGGATGACTTGGTTGACCTGACGATGGACTCCGGAGACACCCCATGGAACTCCGAAACTATCAGAGGTAGGTATCCCGAGTGTGGGCTCTTTTTGTTTGTATTCATGAGTACTTACATGCTGGATGACTTGGTTGACCTGATGATGGACTCCGGAGACACCCCATGGAACTCCGAAACTATCAGAGGTAGGTATCCCGAGTGTGGGCTCTTTTTGTTTGTATTCATGAGTACTTACATGCTGGATGACTTGGTTGACCTGACGATGGACTCCGGAGACACCCCATGGAACTCCGAAACTATCAGAGGTAGGTATCCCGTGTGTGGGCTCTTTTTGTTTGTATTCATGAGTACTTACATGCTGGATGACTTGGTTGACCTGATGATGGACTCCGGAGACACCCCATGGAACTCCGAAACTATCAGAGGTAGGTATCCCGAGTGTGGGCTCTTTTTGTTTGTATTCATGAGTACTTACATGCTGGATGACTTGGTTGACCTGATGATGGACTCCGGAGACACCCCATGGAACTCCGAAACTATCAGAGGTAGGTATCCCGAGTGTGGGCTCTTTTTGTTTGTATTCATGAGTACTTACATGCTGGATGACTTGGTTGACCTGATGATGGACTCCGGAGACACCCCATGGAACTCCGAAACTATCAGAGGTAGGTATCCCGAGTGTGGGCTCTTTTTGTTTGTATTCATGAGTACTTACATGCTGGATGACTTGGTTGACCTGATGATGGACTCCGGAGACACCCCATGGAACTCGGAAACTATCAGAGATAGGTATCCCGTGTGTGGGCTCTTTTTGTTTGTATTCATGAGTACTTACATGCTGGATGACTTGGTTGACCTGACGATGGACTCCGGAGACACCCCATGGAACTCCGAAACTATCAGAGGTAGGTATCCCGAGTGTGGGCTCTTTTTGTTTGTATTCATGAGTACTTACATGCTGGATGACTTGGTTGACCTGATGATGGACTCCGGAGACACCCCATGGAACTCCGAAACTATCAGAGGTAGGTATCCCGAGTGTGGGCTCTTTTTGTTTGTATTCATGAGTACTTACATGCTGGATGACTTGGTTGACCTGATGATGGACTCCGGAGACACCCCATGGAACTCGGAAACTATCAGAGGTAGGTATCCCGTGTGTGGGCTCTTTTTGTTTGTATTCATGAGTACTTACATGCTGGATGACTTGGTTGACCTGACGATGGACTCCGGAGACACCCCATGGAACTCCGAAACTATCAGAGGTAGGTATCCCGAGTGTGGGCTCTTTTTGTTTGTATTCATGAGTACTTACATGCTGGATGACTTGGTTGACCTGATGATGGACTCCGGAGACACCCCATGGAACTCCGAAACTATCAGAGGTAGGTATCCCGAGTGTGGGCTCTTTTTGTTTGTATTCATGAGTACTTACATGCTGGATGACTTGGTTGACCTGATGATGGACTCCGGAGACACCCCATGGAACTCAGAAACTATCAGAGGTAGGTATCCCGAGTGTGGGCTCTTTTTGTTTGTATTCATGAGTACTTACATGCTGGATGACTTGGTTGACCTGATGATGGACTCCGGAGACACCCCATGGAACTCGGAAACTATCAGAGGTAGGTATCCCGTGTGTGGGCTCTTTTTGTTTGTATTCATGAGTACTTACATGCTGGATGACTTGGTTGACCTGACGATGGACTCCGGAGACACCCCATGGAACTCCGAAACTATCAGAGGTAGGTATCCCGTGTGTGGGCTCTTTTTGTTTGTATTCATGAGTACTTACATGCTGGATGACTTGGTTGACCTGACGATGGACTCCGGAGACACCCCATGGAACTCCGAAACTATCAGAGGTAGGTATCCCGAGTGTGGGCTCTTTTTGTTTGTATTCATGAGTACTTACATGCTGGATGACTTGGTTGACCTGACGATGGACTCCGGAGACACCCCATGGAACTCGGAAACTATCAGAGGTAGGTATCCCGTGTGTGGGCTCTTTTTGTTTGTATTCATGAGTACTTACATGCTGGATGACTTGGTTGACCTGACGATGGACTCCGGAGACACCCCATGGAACTCCGAAACTATCAGAGGTAGGTATCCCGAGTGTGGGCTCTTTTTGTTTGTATTCATGAGTACTTACATGCTGGATGACTTGGTTGACCTGACGATGGACTCCGGAGACACCCCATGGAACTCCGAAACTATCAGAGGTAGGTATCCCGAGTGTGGGCTCTTTTTGTTTGTATTCATGAGTACTTACATGCTGGATGACTTGGTTGACCTGATGATGGACTCCGGAGACACCCCATGGAACTCAGAAACTATCAGAGGTAGGTATCCCGAGTGTGGGCTCTTTTTGTTTGTATTCATGAGTACTTACATGCTGGATGACTTGGTTGACCTGATGATGGACTCCGGAGACACCCCATGGAACTCCGAAACTATCAGAGGTAGGTATCCCGAGTGTGGGCTCTTTTTGTTTGTATTCATGAGTACTTACATGCTGGATGACTTGGTTGACCTGATGATGGACTCCGGAGACACCCCATGGAACTCCGAAACTATCAGAGGTAGGTATCCCGAGTGTGGGCTCTTTTTGTTTGTATTCATGAGTACTTACATGCTGGATGACTTGGTTGACCTGATGATGGACTCCGGAGACACCCCATGGAACTCGGAAACTATCAGAGGTAGGTATCCCGTGTGTGGGCTCTTTTTGTTTGTATTCATGAGTACTTACATGCTGGATGACTTGGTTGACCTGACGATGGACTCCGGAGACACCCCATGGAACTCCGAAACTATCAGAGGTAGGTATCCCGAGTGTGGGCTCTTTTTGTTTGTATTCATGAGTACTTACATGCTGGATGACTTGGTTGACCTGATGATGGACTCCGGAGACACCCCATGGAACTCAGAAACTATCAGAGGTAGGTATCCCGAGTGTGGGCTCTTTTTGTTTGTATTCATGAGTACTTACATGCTGGATGACTTGGTTGACCTGACGATGGACTCCGGAGACACCCCATGGAACTCCGAAACTATCAGAGGTAGGTATCCCGAGTGTGGGCTCTTTTTGTTTGTATTCATGAGTACTTACATGCTGGATGACTTGGTTGACCTGACGATGGACTCCGGAGACACCCCATGGAACTCCGAAACTATCAGAGGTAGGTATCCCGAGTGTGGGCTCTTTTTGTTTGTATTCATGAGTACTTACATGCTGGATGACTTGGTTGACCTGACGATGGACTCCGGAGACACCCCATGGAACTCGGAAACTATCAGAGGTAGGTATCCCGAGTGTGGGCTCTTTTTGTTTGTATTCATGAGTACTTACATGCTGTATGACTTGGTTGACCTGACGATGGACTCCGGAGACACCCCATGGAACTCGGAAACTATCAGAGGTAGGTATCCCGAGTGTGGGCTCTTTTTGTTTGTATTCATGAGTACTTACATGCTGTATGACTTGGTTGACCTGATGATGGACTCCGGAGACACCCCATGGAACTCCGAAACTATCAGAGGTAGGTATCCCGAGTGTGGGCTCTTTTTGTTTGTATTCATGAGTACTTACATGCTGGATGACTTGGTTGACCTGATGATGGACTCCGGAGACACCCCATGGAACTCCGAAACTATCACAGGTAGGTATCCCGAGTGTGGGCTCTTTTTGTTTGTATTCATGAGTACTTACATGCTGGATGACTTGGATTTAAGTTGACGTATTAGTTATCGTGTTCTCCTTAGCAAGCCCTTTCATTTGAAACCCACACTGTGGTATTGCAGAAAAAATAACTAGTCCGCCATATTGGAATTAGAATGACATCACATAACTAAGCATACATTGTCATCCAAAATAAGCGTGTATACCAAATTTCAGACCAAGATGTAGTCGTAATATGGAATTACGGGCACATTCATCACATATCAAAGTTTCAAAAGTACTAAGAACAAAAAATCAAAATGATGACCGAGGTTGATTTTTAAATAAATAACTTTGAACCAACTCTGGTAAGTACTCATGAACACAAACAAAAAGAGCCCACACTTGGGATACCTACCTCTGATAGTTTCCGAGTTCCATGGGGTGTCTCCGGAGTCCATCATCAGGTCAACCAAGTCATCCAGCATGTAAGTACTCATGAATACAAACAAAAAGAGCCCACACTCGGGATACCTACCTCTGATAGTTTCCGAGTTCCATGGGGTGTCTCCGGAGTCCATCATCAGGTCAACCAAGTCATCCAGCATGTAAGTACTCATGAATACAAACAAAAAGAGCCCACACTCGGGATACCTACCTCTGATAGTTTCGGAGTTCCATGGGGTGTCTCCGGAGTCCATCATCAGGTCAACCAAGTCATCCAGCATGTAAGTACTCATGAATACAAACAAAAAGAGCCCACACTCGGGATACCTACCTCTGATAGTTTCGGAGTTCCATGGGGTGTCTCCGGAGTCCATCATCAGGTCAACCAAGTCATCCAGCATGTAAGTACTCATGAATACAAACAAAAAGAGCCCACACTCGGGATACCTACCTCTGATAGTTTCGGAGTTCCATGGAGTGTCTCCGGAGTCCATCATCAGGTCAACCAAGTCATCCAGCATGTAAGTACTCATGAATACAAACAAAAAGAGCCCACACTCGGGATACCTACCTCTGATAGTTTCGGAGTTCCATGGGGTGTCTCCGGAGTCCATCATCAGGTCAACCAAGTCATCCAGCATGTAAGTACTCATGAATACAAACAAAAAGAGCCCACACTCGGGATACCTACCTCTGATAGTTTTGGAGTTCCATGGGGTGTCTCCGGAGTCCATCATCAGGTCAACCAAGTCATCCAGCATGTAAGTACTCATGAATACAAACAAAAAGAGCCCACACACGGGATACCTACCTCTGATAGTTTTGGAGTTCCATGGGGTGTCTCCGGAGTCCATCATCAGGTCAACCAAGTCATCCAGCATATAAGTGCTCATGAACACAAACAAAAAGAGCCCACACTCGGGATACCTACCTCTGATAGTTTCGGAGTTCCATGGGGTGTCTCCGGAGTCCATCATCAGGTCAACCAAGTCATCCAGCATGTAAGTGCTCATGAATACAAACAAAAAGAGCCCACACTTGGGATACCTACCTCTGATAGTTTTGGAGTTCCATGGGGTGTCTCCGGAGTCCATCATCAGGTCAACTAAGTCATCCAGCATGTAAGTGCTCATGAATACAAACAAAAAGAGCCCACACTTGGGATACCTACCTCTGATAGTTTCGGAGTTCCATGGGGTGTCTCCGGAGTCCATCATCAGGTCAACCAAGTCATCCAGCATGTAAGTGCTCATGAATACAAACAAAAAGAGCCCACACTCGGGATACCCACCTCTGATAGTTTCGGAGTTCCATGGGGTGTCTCCGGAGTCCATCATCAGGTCAACCAAGTCATAGCCATCGATACCAAACTGATACAATTAGGTAAATAGCAAAATTACAACAAGTATCAATATTACAAGTGTCGTCTGTTTTTCTGCCTTGCCGAAAGCGTCACTGTGTGCGTGAGCCGTGCGCGTGTGTTAATCCTTCTTTTTGACGGAAATCGCAACGTGAAATACGTATACCCGTCCTTAAATTTGTCAGAAAAGGCTCTATAATAAATTACCTATTTTATGTACTTTATGTTATTTTTTTAGCGGGTTCGAATCCCGCTTGGGGCAAATGTTTATGTATGTTAACATTCTACCTTTGCACCTGAGTCATGGATGTTTTGTATTTATAATATGTATGTATTTACAAAAAAAAAAAGTATTGTATGTATGTAGTATATCAACCGTCTGGTATCCATAATACAAGCATTAGTTGCTTTAGTGTGGAACTAAATGGTGCTGTCTGGAATGTGTACACATTTATCTAATATTATATAAAATTATCGTGTCACAGTGTTTGTTGTTAAACTCCTTCGATACGGCTGGACCGATTTTGATGAAATTTTGTGTGCTTATCGGGTAGGTCTGAGAATCGGCCAACATCTATTTTTCATACCCCTAAATGTTAAGGGTGGTCCACCCTAAAAATTTATTTTTTATTTTTTCGCAAAACAACGTTTGCGGGGTCAGCTAGTTTTTATTTATAATATGCTCAACACTCAACATTTACATGAATTCCGTTTTTAGTAATATAACTTTGGAACTTTGGCACGTGTTCATTTGTTAGTATGAATTAGTATAACACATAATAATTTTTACGGAACACCGAAAAATTTCAAAATACTTTTGGGTGTTCCGAAATAATGGTACAGTGGGAAAATAATTCAGTGATCTCTATGGTCGGCGAGTTTTTTTTTTAATTGTTATGTTATCGTCTGCTATTTATGTCGACTGAAGTTGATTGAAAAGTGATCTGTGACGTTTCAAAAAGATGTGACCAATCGACCCTTGGCCTCTATCAGGTAGTCTGTCCATAATTTCCAAATAGGACCAATCGACCCTTGGCCCTTATTAAGTCGTCTGTCCACAATTTCCAAATAGGACCAATCGAGCATTTATCCCTATCTATCAGGTTGTCTGTCCATAATTTCCAAATAGGACCAATCGAGCATTGGCCCCTATCAGGTTGTCTGTCCATAATATCCAAATAGGAGCAATCGAGCATTGGCCCTTATCAGGTCGTCTGTCCACCTTGTGGTCGGACGTCCTAATTTATTTATAATGCCCACAAACACAAAAACTCACTATGAATCCGCCGGCTTATTTCGGTAACTTTCGTCCGCCTAACGGATCTCCTCATTTCTGATTCGATCCGCAGTGTAACCTATGATAGCCTATGATGATTACAAATTCCATTCATTTCAAAATTCGCTAAGGCTTTAGATTTGAATTAGGCTTAGGTATTGATTACTGATTGACATAATTTGTCATCGCTAATAAAGATGGCAATAGACATTGTCACTTTGAATTTTCAAAGGAAAACAGACCTTATCATTCTACAACAAGGTCTACAACATACAAACAATGTTCAATCTTAGGGTGCAGATGATAAAGCACTTTATTTGTCGAGTTTACATATTATTTCCCTTTTGCCAGTATACTATGGCACACAATTATTTTACCTTTGCACGTCAAAGTACCCCTGTGGCACAATTATTTTCCCATTGCACGTCAAAGTACCCCCGTGGCACAATTATTTTCCCATTGCACGTCAAAGTACCCCTTTAGCTCAAGTACCTTGCCACCAAGCCGGGTCCTGGCTTCTATCGGTGACCGCAATTATATCGTCTTTCTCGAAACTCAACTCGTCCGCGTTCTGAGCCGAGTAAGGGTACAACGCAATCACCTACAAATTATAATATTAGTATTGTTAATTATTTATCATAGATGAATGATTGGTCTCGCTGCGCTCGACTAGATACCGCCGTAGTACGTCGTACTTGTAAAATGCGGCATAAAATAGTACGCCGAATTCGGCGTACCCGAGCCAGTCACACCGGAAAACTGTCTGTGATGTGTACATACGTGCCAAATGTTTTGTTAAATTTTAGGCATAATAAAATGCCAGTTTGCGTAGTGAAACTGTGTCAAAATATAATAAAACTGGGTAAAAAGTGATAAAAAGTGACGATTTTTTACACAAACTACAATAAAAAGTTGCCACATTTTCGGAGCTTTTGCTTTTTGTATAGGGCTCTATCTAGTCGAGCGCAGCGAGATCAATCAATTATCTTTGGTTAATTATAATAATTACAAACGTAGATGAAAGCAGAAGTAGAGAGAAAGACTGAGAATATTTTTTAAAATTAAATGTTTAGTCAGGCCGACGATGTGTTCATGTATGCCTGGTACTTTGTGGATGCGAATTCTGTTTTATGTATATCATTTGGCAGGCCAACTTCTACCTGATGGTAAGTGGTTACCGTCGCCTATAACACAAGCGACGCCATAGGTGCTGTAAGTGCGCTGTGGACCATAGAAGGATTAAGGATAAGGGTGTAAGGAAGCCTATACCGCTACACTTCTCTCCAGATCCATACTAGAGCATTCATGTGTTCATTGTTCTCACTTCTTTGTGTTTATGTACGCCTGGTATTTTGTTGGTGCAAATTCTGTTTTATGTTATCATTTGGCAGGCCAACGGTCTACCTGACGGTAAGTGGCTACCGTCGCCTATAACACAAGCAAAGCAACAGTTGTTGCAAGTGCGCTGTGGACCATAGAAGGATTTAGGATAAGGGTTATGGAATGGATGTTGTAAGGTAACTGGCATCCCACTCACTCACTGAAACACAAAAGCACATAATATGCTGTTATTTCACGGTATTATTCTGTAAGGCCATTGGTTACTGCCGCCAGACGGGTCGCCCAAGTGCCTAGGCCACTACTTACCAAATTCAGACCAGAGACAACTTTGGAAAGTTCATTTCCAAAGTTGACCATGTCGGAAGAATCGAAGTCTTTACACTAAGTAAGATTTAACCGAAGTTAAACGTTAGTCGTTAATCCGTTAACCAAATAGTTAACATCGTTAATACATTACTAAATAATCAATTTTGTGACACATTAAAGCGTTAGCGTCTCAAGATTTAACGTAAGTAAACGTTAATCGTTAATCCGTTCGTCGAAACGTTAACTTCGTTAATTAACTACGTTAAACGGTTTAACGATCTTGTGCTCGGCTACGAACATATAGTAATATCTTTCTTTTTACTTCCATCTACGTTTGCGGACCTGAAAAATGTGTAAATCATTAATATATGACATGATGATATTATGATGTCATAAATTTGTTACCTTATCGATGACCGTTTCAGAGGGCATAGTGTCCATTTTGGACAGTACGGGCGTAGTTCTGCCCGATGTGCGTCCAGACGATTGCAGTATCTGAAATTGTGGACAAATAAATATTAATAATAAGAAGAACAGCTTTTATTTAACAATCCACTGATATGTTGTCACTGTCCGATCGCAGAGATCTTTTCGATCTCGCTTTCCTGAAAAAAATTATAGATGGAGGGATCGATTGCCCAAATTTGCTGAGCAGGGTGCGATTGGCGGTACCAAAGTGTAATGCTAGGTCTCATATTAAGAACAGGCTAACGTTCAGACCTAGAATTATCAAAACTAACCTAGGCGGAGCCGCTCCATTGCGCAGAATAGTTGTCGCCTATAATAAATTAATTAGTGGTACTGGCATAGATATTTTTCGATCTTCCGCAGAGTCGTTTAAAAGAGATATCAATAAGTTTCTGTCATCGGGTACTGCTTGATAGTTGTTCTTAGAGTTTGTTTTGCAAAATTTTTTTTTTTTGTTATTTTGTTTTTGATATGGTTTGGTTTATTGTTTTCTTTTTTTTATTAGTTTTATTTTGAAAAAAAAAAAAAAAAAAAAAAAAAACAGAAAATGTCTTGTGTTCGTTTTTAATGCATGCTGAGTTAGCCTTTAAGTGGAGTATACAATGCTATAAAATAGTATTTAAATGTTATGTTATAAAATGTACTGTTGTATACTGTGTTGGCTTCCTAATAAATAAAAAAAAAAAAAAAAAAAAAAAAAATCCATCCATCCATACTTTAATTATTATAAATGTGAAAGTAACTGTCTGTCTGTCTTTTACCTTTTCACGTTTCACGCCTTAACTGCTCGACCGATCTTCGTGAAATTTTGGATACACTTCGTCAAGTATACAGGGGGAAAAGACATAGGGTACCTTTCATCCGTACTAATATTATAAATGCGGAAGTTTATATGGATGTATGTTTGTAACTCTTTCACGCAAAAACTACCTAAACCGATCACCATGAAATTTTGCATACACGTTGTCTGGAACACCAGAAAGGACATAGGGTACCTTTCATCCAGAACGCGGACGAAGTCGTGAGCACTAGCTAGTCGGCTATATTTTGTAAAGTTCCGCGGACCAAGTCGCGTTGCAACACCTAGTCTTACATAGTGAGCGGAGACAACTAATTCTCCCAAATACCCCCATCACTCACTTTCCACTACGCCACAGGAAAGTTAACACAAAGGTAGACGTGTTTTAACATACCTTAACATAACTCGCTGGGAACCATCCGACTTGTCTATTCCTGCCTTTGGCCTGCAATTCGCCTTCCCACCATCCACTGTCCGCCTTCTTGCGGACCACCAACAGCTGACCCTTCTGCAGGGAAAGCTGTTCGGCCCTAAGAAATGAAAACCAGACATTTTTTTTAACTCACATTGGAAGGATTTGGTAATAAAATAAATGTAAGTTGACGTTTTGGGACGTCAACTTACGTTGACATTCTGAAAAGTTGACACTTTAGGACGTTGACATTCTAAAAAGTTGTCGTTTTAGGACTTTGACATACTGAAAGGTGTCGTTTTAGGACGTTGACATTCTAAAAAGTTGTCGTTTTAGGACGGTGACATTCGTTTTAGGACTTTGACATACTGAAAGGTGTCGTTTTAGGACTTTGACATACTGAAAGGTGTCGTTTTAGGACGTTGACATCCTGAAAGGTGTCGTTTTAGGACGTTGACATTCTAAAAAGTTGTCGTTTTAGGACGTTGACACTGAAAATTTGTCATTTTAAGACGTTTATATTGTAAAAAGTTGTCGTTTTAGGACTTTAACATTCTGAAAAGTTGTCGTTTTAGGACGTTGACATTTTGAAAAGTTGTCGTTTTCGGACGTTGACATCCTGAAAAGTTGTCGTTGTCACCCTGAGGCATCGATGTACTACAACTATGGATTTCGCACGTCATACGAAACACTACGAACTTTATGGAACATTCAAAAGTGACATATAACTATGAGTAGAGCATCGACTCTGTCATCTGTCATTTAAAACCAACCAAACTTCTGTCGTTTAGAGAAAATGTAGGACTTGGTCTTTATTACCTTTTACCATTGACTCTTTGACGCTTTGACATTTGTGATGCGAATTCCATACTTGTAGTACTTCGATGGCTGATCTCGACACAAAACTGTTCAAAACACGTGTATTCACTTTGACAAAAAAAGACTCACCCTGTAGCTGTGTAGGTGGCGATGGCCTGTGCTATTTCGTTCTTCCGGCGACCGGTCGCCGAGTCCCTACCAGAGTCCCGGCGGGACGCAGACGCCGGTCTGGCGACGGTCGCCACTCCCGAGTTGGCACCCTCGGTTATCGCAGCCACCTCTGACGAGATTGGAGTCGAAGACTTTTGCTCCTAATGACGGTAAAAAAAAATACGGTTGAATATAATTTGCGTTTTACAGTCATTTGGGTTGAACGTTTGGCGGCAGTAACCATCCAAGACTTACAGAAGACCACCGTGAAAAAACAGCATGTGTGCTTCTGTGTTTCGATAATCGAGTAAGGGACGCCAGAGCCTACCCCCCATCCCTTACTTTTATCCTTATCCTGTGTTATAGGCGACGGTGACCACTTACCGTTGGCCTGCCAAATGATATACATAAAACAGAATTTGCACCAACAAAGTACCAGGCATACATAAACAGAAAGAAGTGAGAACATGAAGGCTTTGTGTTTCGGTGAGTGAGTAAGGATGCCAGAGACCCCATCCCTTACTTATTACCTTATCCTTCTATGGTCCACGGCGCACTTACAACACTTGTGGCATTGCTTGTGTTATAGGCGACGGTAACCACTTACCATCACGTAGACCGTTGGCCTGTCAAATGATTTATATAAAACAGAATTTGCACCAACAAAGTACCAGGCATACATGAACACACAGAAGTGATTAGGGATACAGAAGTGCAGTACTTGTGGCGTTGCTTGTTTAAAAGGCTACGGTAACCACTTACCGTGCCTGCCAAATGAATACATAAAACAGAATTTTCACCCACAAAGTACCAGGCATACATAAACACACAGAAGTGATTATGGATAAAGAAGTGCCAGAGCCTATCACTTCCTTATCCCTCTAATCCTTCTATGGTCGGCAGAGCTCTTGCAACACTTAACGTTGCTTGTTTTATAGGCTACGGTAGCCATTTACCATCAAGATAAGGGATAAGGAATGTTTGGCATAAGGAAGATAAGTGATAAGGAATGTTTAGCATAAGGAATGTTTGGGATAAGGAAGATAAGGGGTAATGGGGCTCTATTGAAATGAAAACGATGGCTGGGTAAAGGTGAAATAATTAGAGTGATATGGCTCACGTGTATTGGTGGCGAAGTGGGTACGACAGTGGTGGGCTCGGCTGTCTCGGTTTCCGGTTCCGGAATCGGTTCGGCCGCTTCCGGTATAGTCGATATGACCTCCGTGCCGGACGAGGCCGTTGTTGTATCTTTCGTGACGTAATTGGAGGGGAATATACCCGTTCTGGAATATTTCAAATGACCGCTCGAGGTGGAAACAATCACGAAATACTAAAAATACAAGCAGTAGACAACGCAATCGCTTTGAAAAAAAAAACAAATATATTACATATATATATAAATTTGTGTTGGTTTGTGCATTACTTAAAAACTCTAAAACAAGCCGACGGATTGACTTCAGCTTCAGCTTCATATGCATTCAGCTTCAAGGATCGATTATTATTTTTAAATTAATTGTAGGTACATACTTAGTTGTTATTTTATATTTTAAAGATGACAAAAAGATTAGTATCCTGAGTTTCTTTCGGGGTTTCTTCTCAGGATCGTCATCTTGGCATTTTTCCGAAACCCTGGTAAATTTAAATTTATAATGACGATCATAAGAGTTTCTTGTAGAAACCCAATTGTTAAATAAATATTTTGTTTTTATTTTTTATTTTTGATCATATATATTTTTAGCGTGTAAAAACTCCTCGGTGAATCCCCCAAGTTTAGATGCTTGAATAGTCAAAAATGTGAGTCAAGAGTTGGAGACGGTAGTCGTCTAAATAATTAAGCCTAACAAAAACACAGTGTGGACACGCCCTTAGCTTAGCTTAAGAGCTAATCGCAGTCCAATTCAGCACCTGATTCCGATCTGTCCTGTCCACCAGTCGCCGTCGCGTCTTATCACCTCTATTCTTTCGCCCGCCTCGAAGTTCAAGTCTCCCGGTTCGGTGGAGTTATATGGATACGCCGCGATGTAGAAGTCACCGCCTTCTGAACAACGACATTTTAGATTAATGATTGGTCTCGCTCTACGCTAAAGAGATTTGCTTACTTTTGCTGACAGGGGGGAAGGGGCGGGTGTGTTTGGTGTTAAGAGCTTTGCTTACTTTTGCTGACAAGGGGAAGGGAGGGGGGTGTTAAGAGCTGTGCTTACTTTTGCTGACAAGGGGAAGGGAGGGGGGTGTTAAGAGCTTTGCTTACTTTTGCTGACAAGGGGAAGGGAGGGGGGTTTAAGAGCTTTGCTTACTTTTGCTGGGAAGGGGGAGGGGGAGGGGGATTTTAGTCAGCCTGTCTGTCTGTCTGTCGACACGTTAACCTATAAATAATTAAAACTTACCAACGGTTGGCATTGCGCCACCCAAGTCGTTTGAGATTTCCGCCTCGGGCACTTCGGCTATACCTGACAAAGAGAAAAAATTATTATAATATGTACTAATATTAATAGTTCGTATGGATGTATGGATGTTTGTAACTCTTTCACGCAAAAATTACTGAACCGATCACCATGAAATTTTGCATACACGTTGTCTGGGACACCAGAAAGGACATAGGGTACCTTTCATCCAGAAAAAAAGTACTGCTCCCGAGGGATTAACTAAAATTAAGGAAACTAACTCCTGGCTAAGTATAATAGCAATAACGATGTCAGGTGATATATTGCTTTTTCAACGCAGACGAAGTCGCGCGCACCAGCTAGTACATACATACATACAGAAAATTTCCCATACAAAATGCCCAATCGCGCCTATTAGCAAATATTCACATAATAAATAAATAAATAAATAAATAAATATCTTCACACATTCCAGACAGCACCATTTAGCTCCACACTAAGCAACTTAATGCTTGTATTGTAGATTCCAGACAGTTGATATACTACATACATTACGTTTTTTTAAAAATACATATTATAAATACAAAACATCCATGACTCAGGTGCAAAGGTAAAATGATAACAGATAAACATTTGCCCCTAGCTGGATTCGAACCCGCGACCGTTTTGGTTAACGGCTAGGGTTACTAGCCGCTGGACTAGAGCAAACGTGTCGTCAAAAATAAAACAGTTTCAACTTTTACCCTCAAGCTGCGTTTTAGTCTCCATAGGCTCGACCACTTCTGTGGCATAGGCTGTCGTAGTGGCGTTGATGTCCTCCACATAGGACTCGGGAAACCAGCCGGACTGACCTATGATCAAAGATCAAGATGATCATTATAAAGAAAGAAGGAAAGAAAGAAAGAAAGACATTTATTCACTGCACGAAGGACATTAACATGACATAACAGAACAATGACATCATCGAAGTATGGAATTTGCGTGGCAAATGCCAAAGTGGCATATGAAAAGTACGCCTAAAACGGAATCATAGCGGAGTCAATGGTGAAAGGTAGTAACGATCAACTTGTACTATTCATTTTAAACTCTAATGCGTTGACGTAAAGTCAGATTTTCTTTAAGCGACAGAAGTTTGGTTGGTTTTAAATGACAGACGACAGAGTTGATGCTCTACTCATAATAATATGTCACTTTTAAATGTTCCATAAAGTTCCTAGTGTTTTATATGGCGTGCGAAATCCATAGTTACTGTTGTAGTACATTGATGTCTGGAATAGTGTGGAATAATTTGGAATAGTTTGGATTAGTGTGGAATAGTGTGGAATAATTTGGATTAGTGTGGAATAGTTTGGATTAGTGTGGAATAGTTTGGATTAGTGTGGAATAGTTTGAATTAGTGTGGAATAGTTTGGAATAGTGTGGAATAGTTTGGATTAGTGTGGAATAGTTTGGATTAGTGGGGAATAGTTTGGATTAGTGTAGAATAGTTTGGAATAGTGTGGAATGGTTTGGATTAGTGTGGAATGGTTTGGATTAGTGTGGAATGGTTTGGATTAGTGTGGAATAGTTTGAATTAGTGTGGAATAGTTTGGAATAATTTGGAATAGTGTGGAATAGTTTGGAATAGTTTGGATTAGTGTGGAATAGTGTGGAATAGTTTGGATTAGTGTGGAATAATTTGGAATAGTTTAAAATAGTGTGGAACAGTTTGGAATAGTGTGGAATAGTTTACTATCCACACTAATTACTTAAATTAGTCAAATTACTTAATTCCAAATGATTTTAAGCTTATTATAAATTTTTGTTATTAGTAATTTATAATATTCAATTTCCAATTTCATTAATTTCTTTTTAAATTTTAGACTTGTTTTCATCTTTTGCAATGTCTTTCATCTTTTGTAATGTATGTCGACCGTATGTACAAACGACGCCACTCTTAACTGCACACAATTTTTTTCTGTCATATCGACAGAATATCGACTCACACTTGATGTTGACAATTATGAACCCTAGCCAGTGGCTGAGTAACATAACTTAATTTCGTCGGATAATTATCAAATCGGGCAAAATCGGGTAGAGTCGTTCGTTTTCGTTTTACCTAGGCGGTAAAACTTTAGTGTAATGACATTTAAACATCTTATTTCTTACTATGATATACAATGATATTAATAATTTGTTAGGCACAACTCACACAATCAGAGTCGAAGCGAAGCGACGCGTTATGTTTTTTAACTTCTTATTTCTCGTAGTGATCACGGATAAAAAAAACACCCGTTTTTTTAGTTTATTTTTATTTTTTAGTTAATACGCAACTTATCTTTATTTTGCCTATGTTTTGCCGTAACGTTTCAAGTAGGTAACCATTTTTCCGATGTCCATACACACGCATAGCGCATACTTTGCGCATACACACATCTCATACCTACTTAAAAAACTAATTGAAAATGAAAATTACTTATTATACTCGTATGGACATGCGAGACGCATTTAACGTTTTGCGGGACGCAATTTTACTATTACAATGTTGTATTTGTTATTGTTATTTTATTTACATTTGTCATTTTGTGCTATTAGTGTAAATTGCTAGGTCAGCACATATAAACTCAAACACAAAACTTACACATTACTTTAGTTTCGTAAAACATTGGTATCATATGAAAATCGTCATCATTGAGCGGAGCGAAGCGTAGCTCGGTTCTCGGTTCGCTCCGACTCGTATAAATATTAAATAATATAGTCAAAGATAGTGTATAGTGCTCTTTTAACAAATGGCGTTGCAAAATCAATAACGTAATAAAGTTTACATTTACAAAAAAATATATATTTTTAGCTACTTTTAAATAATCAGCAGAAGGCCTGACTAGGCCTTTATTTATAACTAGGTGTCCGCGACTTAAAATAAGAATGTAAGACCTACGCCTGCTTACACAGATAATTGATTGGTCTCGTTGCGCTTGTCTAGATAAGAGCGCTATACAAAAGCAATAGCTCCTAAAATGTGGCAACTTTTTATTGTAGTGTGTGTAAAAAATAGTTACTTTTTATCACTTTTTACCCAGTTTTATTATATTTTTACGCAGTTTCACTACGCAAACTGGTATTTTATTATGCCTAAAATTTTATAAAACATTCGGCATACGTGCCGAATGACAGACAGTTTGCAGTGTGACTGGCTCGGGTACGCCGAATTCGGCGTACTATTTTATGCCGCATTTTACAAGTACGACGGCGGTACCTAGTCGAGCGCAGCGAGACCAATCATTCATCTATTAATATAGTGTTATTTGACCTACAAAATGACCTACAGATAATTATGGCCGGAAAATAATAAACAGGCGGCAAATATGGTTGGTAACACAATTAAGCCGACTCGACAACCACCAGTTTTCCCACAAGTGAAAATTTTGGTTCTACTGAACTAATTACATATATATTGTTTTTAGTTCTACTGAAGTTAGTATGTATAAATATTGTAATTTCATTTGTGGTGAGAAACAAACGTAAAGGATTGCCATTGCAGTCTATCAGTGACAAGTCGTTGTTGATGCGTTGCCACTGACGACCGCGTTGTTTTATGGAATTAAATGAATATTCTATTATATTATATTGAAACAGCTACGATTGTGCCAAATAGACAGAATTGAGTAAAGAAAATCAATACTTGTTTTTAAATTTAGATTACATCCAAGGAGGATAGATTACATCTATGAACCAAGAAGTTTAGAATAAACTATAAATAACTGTCAACTTGATCGTTAAAGAAAAGCTGCATTGCAATGCGACCAAATTAAGAATTATTACCTGGAAAACTTATGTCTATATTGAAAATGACAATATTATATCTATCCCTTTCAAACATTCTCTCAGTTGGGTCTTGAATGTGCAGTTAAGTGTGTTGCCGTTTGTATGTAATCTTAATGTGAATTAAGAATGTATGTCAACCGCTTCTTTATAGTTCTTTGACCATAATAGTTATATACTACTAATGTTTGAATGTTTGTATGTTTGATTACTGGTGAGTACTTATTACCTCTAGCTGTGCCCCATCTCCATCCAGGCTCGGCGTCGTCTCGTGGAGGCACTGAATCTATGACCTAAAAAAACCACATTCCAAATTAATAAACTCAAACCGTGACACAGCGTGACACGAAAACCAGCGTCTCGCGTTGACGCACTGACAGCTAAGCGCCGATGCCTCAACGCTGACGGTCAGCGTGACACGAAAACCAGCGTTTCGCGCTGACAGCTACGCGCCGAGGCCTCGACGCTGACGGTCAGCGTGACACGATACCAACGTCTCGCGCTGACGCACTGACAGCTACGCGCCGAGACCTCAGCGCTGATGATCAGCGTGACACGAAAACCAGCATTAGCTTGTCACTTTTTCAGTTTAACACCAATGTAAGTTGGCCCTTCTTTACCTATATTCTCCATAATTGGTACGCAAACGTAAGTTTTGTTAGCAAAACATGTGTTTGTACATCTTATTGTTAGCCTCTGCTATTTATGTAGACTGAATTCGATTGAACAGTGCTCTGTGACGTTTCAAAAAGATGTGTTCGTTCGTTCAGATTCATTCGGTGCTGTGTTTTTCGTTATCAGTCATTTGAACGAACGCGTTCATTTTTTATTACGTAATATATAAATAATTTGATTATTGAATTTCATTCGAGGACCGATTTTAAAAATTCCTTCACCGATTGAAAGCTACTTTATCAGCGAGTAATATGGACTATATTTTATAACAAAGATAATTGATTGGTCTCGCTGCGCTCAACTAGATAGAGCGCTATACCAAAGCGATAGCTAGGCGTGAATGCGGCAACTTTTTATCACAATTTTGACATGAATATGTCTTTTCTCTGGGGTCTATTCGAAAGAATGTGTGTCACGAAAATCGTTACCATGACGTAAATGAATTAATTATAATTTGTTCGTTTGTTTATATATATATTTTATCCCTGTTGACCATAGAAGGATTAAGGATAAGGGGAAAGAATAAGGATAAGGATAAGGATAAGGATAGGGATAGGGATAGGGATAGGGATAGGGACCATTTAAATCTTTCTTTTCATTTATGATATGAGACATATTCATGTCTACTGTGCCATCGAGAAGCCATGGCATTTTTTTACACAGTTTCACTACATACGCAAACTGGCATTTTATTATGCCCAAAATCTAATAAAACATTAGGCACGTACACATCACAGACAGTTTGCAGTGTGACTGTGGCTCGGGTTTTTTTTGCCGCATTTTACAAGTAGGCTGTATCTAGTCGAGCGCAGGGAGACCAATCATTCATCTATATTTTATAAAAATATAATAAAGTGAAGCGGACAGAGTCGCGTGCGATGGCTATAGTGTTAACAATCTCTCACCAGATCTCCCGGTTGAAGGCTCAGTTCGTCTGTTGTCCTCGCGTTGAACTCGTAGACGCAACGCCACCTCGGGGCTGCGCTTGCGCCGCTCGCCGTCTCGGCGACTGGAAAGTTCCAAGTTCAAATTGAATCCTACCATTGACACTAGTTTAGTTCAAATGGAATAGTTCAATAACAAGTGATGTGTACTGACCTGTTGCAGGAGCCGACGGGGCTTCGGTTTCTGGCCACGCGTCGGCCGCAGGCTCTCCCCACGCGTCCTGCGACGTCCCCCAATCGGCCTCTAAACATTTCAACTTATGTATTATGCCATTTCTCGGTCAATTTCATCATTGCCTAAGCAAAATGCTTGGGAGATTGTTGAAATAGCCTGGGAAAATTTTGAAAATGCTTGGGAAATTGTATAAATGGTAACAAATAGGAAATGAGAAGTCTTGAGAGACAATTCAACAACGTGCAATGACTCAACAACATGCAATGCTTCCGGTTCATTATAACCAAATCCAACAATAACCCGATAACATGCCCAATGGCCGACAATGGCCTCAAAACATAGAATGACTCAAGAATGACCCAACAACGTGCAATAAGTCAACAAGGAACCGGGCCCCGATAACATGCAATGACTCGCAATGACTCACAATAACCCAACAACATGTAATGCTTCCGGTTCATTATAACCTAATCCCAATAATAACCCGATAACATGCAAACATGCAAAAAAATGACTCGACAATGGCCCCAAAATATGGAATGACTCAACAATGAACCAACAACATGCAATGACTCGACAATGGCCTCCAAACACGGAATGACTTAAGAATGATCCAATAACATGCAATTACTTAACACCATGGAATGACTCAACAAGAGCCCCGATAACATGCAATAACTCAACAATGACCCAACAATGTGCAATAACTCAACAACATGCAATGACTCAAAAATGACCCAACAACCTCCAATGACTCGACAATGGCCCCAAAACATGGAATGACTGAAGAATGACCCAACAACATGCAATTATTCAACAACGTGGAATGACTCAACAATGACTCAACAACGAACCAACAACATGCAATGACTCGACAATAACCTCAAAACATGGAATGACTCAAACAAGGGCCACGATAACATGCAATGCCTCAACATTGGCCCCAAAACATGGAACGACTTGAGAATGACCCAACAACATGCAATTATTCAACAACATGGAATGACTCAACAAGGGCCCTGATAACATGCAATGACTCGACATTGGCCCCAAAACATGCAATTACTCAACAACATGGAATGACTCAATAAGGGCCCTGATAATATGCAATGACCCAATAACATGCAATGACTCGACATTGGCCCCAAAACATGCAATTACTCAACAACATGGAATGACTCAACAAGGGCCCTGATAATATGCAATGACTCGACATTGGCCCCAAAACATGCAATTAATCAACAACATGAAATGACTCAACAAGGGCCCTGATAACATGCAATGACTCAACAACATCTAATAACTTGACAATGGCCCCAAAACATGGAATGACTCAACAATAACCCAACAACATGCAATGACTCAACAACATCTAATAACTTGACAATGGCCCCAAAACATGGAATGACTCAACAATAACCCAACAACATGCAATGACTCAACAACATCTAATAACTTGACAATGGCCCCAAAACATGGAATGACTCAACAATGACCCAACAACATGCAATGACTCAACAACATCTAATAACTTGACAATGGTCCCAAAACATGGAATGACTCAACAATGACCCAACAACATGCAATGACTCAACAACATCTAATAACTTGACAATGGCCCCAAAACATGGAATGACTCAACAATGACCCAACAACATGCAATGACTCAACAACATCTAATAACTTGACAATGGTCCCAAAACATGGAATGACTCAACAATGACCCAACAACATGCAATGACTCAACAACATCTAATAACTTGACAATGGCCCCAAAACATGGAATGACTCAACAATAACCCAACAACATGCAATGACTCAACAACATCCAATGACTCTACAATGGCCCCAAAACATGGAATGACTCAACAATAACCCAACAACATGCAATGACTCAACAACATCTAATAACTTGACAATGGCCCCAAAACATGGAATGACTCAACAATGACCCAACAACATGCAATGACTCAACAACATCTAATAACTTGACAATGGTCCCAAAACATGGAATGACTCAACAATGACCCAACAACATGCAATGACTCAACAACATCTAATAACTTGACAATGGCCCCAAAACATGGAATGACTCAACAATGACCCAACAACATGCAATGACTCAACAACATCTAATAACTTGACAATGGTCCCAAAACATGGAATGACTCAACAATGACCCAACAACATGCAATGACTCAACAACATCTAATAACTTGACAATGGCCCCAAAACATGGAATGACTCAACAATAACCCAACAACATGCAATGACTCAACAACATCCAATGACTCTACAATGGCCCCAAAACATGGAATGACTCAACAATAACCCAACAACATGCAATGACTCAACAACATCCAATGACTCTACAATGGCCCCAAAACATGGAATGACTCAACAATGACTCACCGGCGGCACCCCACGCCGATTCCGCTGGCGCTGTGCTCCTTCTCTCCATATACTCTTGCCGTCTCTGCTCATAAAGTTTCCACACTTGTTCGCATTTCTCGCTCAACTCTGTGACACGCGAGTTCAATTCGAACAACTGACTCTTGTTGCTGTCGAGATCAGATTTTTTCGTTTCCACAATAGCCTTGGCCGCTTCCACCTGGAGGGAAAAGTCAAATTTATACACACACATACAGATAAACATACATCTGTACTTACTAACATTGTAAAGAGAAAATTTTTGATTGTTTGTCTGTTCGAATTGAATAGGCTCCGAAACTAAGTACAAGACCGATTTGAAAAATTCCTTCACATATAGAAAGCTATGTATATAGTAGTACATACATATATTTATTATAAATTCTATTACTAATATTATAAAGCTGAAGTGTGTTTGTTTGTTTGTTTGTTTGAACGCGCTAGTCCCAGGAACTAGTGGTTCGAATTGAAAAATTCTTATTGTGTTGGATAGATCATATATCGAGGAAGGCATTAGGCTATATAAGATCACGTTGCGTCTAATAGGAGCGAAGAAACAGTCGAAAATGTGGAAAAAAAAAGGGAAAATTATTCATCTTTGAGGGCTTCCGTTGCGTGCGCTGCGAAAACCGTTCGAGATACCCAAATCATTCCCAAAATAGCTATTCCACGCGGACCAAGTCGCGAACACCTGGGCCCTGATTCTGTATGACAACTACTCTTGACAAGACAAGGCAAGATACGTTATTGTCTTGCCTTGTCTTGTCACGAAATTCGTATGTCTATGCCCCAAGACAAGACAATTATCTATGGCACGATATGATTTCACAGAAACCACAGTATACTATTGTATTTATTTGACAATTCCACTGACAACATGTCATAGATAGAGAATAGGTTTTTAGCCTGTCGTAACAATTTAAGGAAATAATGTGGTTTGGGCATACAGAATCAGGGCCCAGAGAGTTATAAATATATGGCCAATCGAAATGTTACCTTATCGCGTAGCTGTTTGAGTGTAACTTCCATCATACTGAGCTTTCCATCTTCGCCGGCTCCTTCGGAGGCTTTTGCCTGTAAAACGCCAATAAATATCAATATTATATTAGTCCTTCGAAGTATGTACTACAACTGTGCGTGACAAATACCAAAGTGGCACATGAACCAAGTGTGGAATGTAGTATGAAATAGTGTGGAATAGTTTGAGATGATATGGAATAGTGTGGAATGATATGGAATAATGTGGAATAGTTTAGTATAGTTTTGAATAGTGTGGAATAGTATGGTATAGTTTTTAATAGTGTGAAATAGTATGGTATAGTGTGGAATAATAGTTTGGAATGATATGGAATAGCGTGGAATAGTCTAGTATAGTGTGGAATAGCGTGGTATAGTTTGGAATGATATGGAATAGCGTGGAATAGTTTGGAATGATATGGAATAGGTGTGGAACACTATGGATTATTTAAGACCAAACTGTTTAGCTGACAAACCGCTTTCAGAAGCACGATATATATATTTTAACTAAAACATACCTTAGCTTCCAATTCGGCTTTCTCCTTGTTCAACGCTATTTGCTTAGCGTTCAACTCCTTAACTTTGGCTTTGAGCTGTTGCATTTCAGCCATGCTCGTGTCACGGTCAGATCTGCAAGGACAAAGTTCAAAATTAACTCACAACTCACCACATCAGTTACAAGCTCACCTCATCCCTTTACAAACTCACATCATCGAGTTACAAACTTACCACATTAGTTACAAGCTCACCTTATTCTGTTACAAACTCACCTCATTCGTTAAAAACTCATCTCATTCTGTTACAAATTCACCTCATCCGTTAAAAACTCGCCTCATTCCGTTATAAACTCACCTTACTCTTTTACAAACTCACATCATCTCTTTACAAACACACCTTATTCTTTTACAAACTCACCTCATTCATCTCTTTACAAACTCACCTCATTGTGTTACAAACTCACCTCATCCTTTACAAACTCATCTTATTCTTTTACAAACTCATCTTATTCTTTTACAAACTCATCTCATCGCTTTACAAACTCATCTTATGCTTTTACAAACTCATCTCATCCCTTTACAAACTCACCGTATGCTTTTACAAACTCATCTCATCCCTTTACAAACTCACCGTATGCTTTTACAAACTCATCTCATCCCTTTACAAACTCATCTTATGCTTTTACAAACTCATCTCATCCCTTTACAAATTCACCTTATTCTTTTACAAACTCACATCATACTTTACAAACTCACCTTATTCTTTTACAAACTCACATCATACTTTACAAACTCACCTATTCTTTTACAAACTCACATCATACTTTACAAACTCACCTTATTCTTTTACAAACTCACATCCATCATCCCTTTACAAACTCACCTCATCCCGTCTATTGTGCACTTGGCTGCGGCCACAGCGGTCCTCGTCTCCCTGATCTCCTTCGCCAGATTTCCACCTCGCACTGTTACGGAACTGAGCTCGGCCGAGACGGCCTGGCTCTTCGCCTTCAACGCCAACACCTTGCTCTGCTCTTCGGTGCGCATCGCTTCCAACTCCCTTGTCCTGTTGAGACAGACGCCATCACCATCACCATCACCTGTCACCTCGGTTCACATTTCACAACTCATTTCAAGTATATTTTATTTAATAATACTAGTGCCGCTCCCGGCTTCGCCCGGGTTCAAGATAGAAACTATCATATCTTTTAAGTCTTTTTAATCTTTTGGACGACACGTTTCGTCTAGTCCAGTGGCTAGTACTACCCTAGCTGTTAACCAAACGGTCGCGGGTTCGAATCCCGCTAGGACAAAAATCTATGGTGCCGTGTGGAATGTGTGAAGATATTTATTTATTTATTTTTAAAGTGTGGGTAGTAAAAAATACCTTTTCTTCTCCCATTCGAGTTGACACTGTCTCTCCATTTCCTTTCTGGCTGCTTCACGCTTTTCCTGAAAATGGAGATGTTTTGGATGACGCTTTAATTAAAATTTCATTTTGTGTTCTGGATATGTAAAAAAAAAACCCGAGCGATCATCTAGGTTCAGAAGAAGGTGTTTTTATGCACATTTTTTTTAATACGATAAAACAATTCTGTACGCAACAGCACCCTAGCTAGAGACACGAGACGCGCGGTAGAAGTGCGGGAGGTGGAGAGCGACTGAATCTACCAATAACGTGTCGGCGACGACGCGCTCCTCCACCCGCCACGCTCCTCCCGCCCCCTCGCCCGTCGCTCCTCCGCCTTAAAAATTGAATACTGCGCATGCCCTCTCTACTTTCGCCGAGTATTCTTAATCCGCCGCGCGACCCACACCTACTTGTTAAGCAACAGTACCCTAGACACACGAGACGCGCGGTAAAAGTGCGGCAGGTGGAGAGCGACTGAATCTACCAATAACGTGTCGGCGACGACGCGCTCCCAACCTCTCGCTCCTCCGCCCCTCGCTCCTCCGCTTTCCTTGCTCCTCCGCTCCTCCGCTCGTCGTTCCTCCGGCCCCCCTCGCTCCTCTTATTAATGAACGAATCAAAATGAAACATGTCTTACAAAAGTCACACCAATCGACCATCTCACCTGTTCCTCCTTCTGTTTTCTCTGCATCTCCTCCTGCTCCTTCTTCTGAGCCTCTAGACGTATCTTCTCCTTCTTCTCGGCTTCCTCGCGCTCTTTGCGCTCCCTTTCGGCCTTCAAAATTTGCAATAATCGCGGTTTAATTATTTATTTATTTTTCAAAGTAACAGCATACTTATTATGTATAACGTAGGCCAACGCCTTTGATGTTGGGGGATACCGCCGCCTGTGCTCAAGTACCTTTCTTCATAGTGCGGAAATTGATGAAAGCTTAGTTCTTTATTTATGCGAGATAAAGATTTGCACGCACTTACAGCACACGCCGTATGCACCATTTTGATTTATATAATAAATTAAAATCTGAAAGACGCGATAGCCCTGGAATATTTATCCCAAGCTACTAAGAGCGACGAAGTATGCAGCTTGGGCACGTCCCACTCGCGCCTCACCCCTCACGCCCCGCACGATTGCCCTGTCTAGACGTCTCCGTCGGCCTACTGTACGAAATAAGTATGCTGTGATAGTACAATTTATGAAGGATTGCGATTGTATTTTTGCAATAAAAACATCTTTGGATTTTTTTTTGTTTTACTTATGGCCCTTTAGTTTTTAAGCAGCGACAGGTGCTTTTGTGTTTTCAAAATATAATATTTCTTTGATAGAACAGTTTATGATGTATTGATGTGAAACAATAAATATTTACCTCTTCCTCCTGATTGCAAGGAAAGAAAGAGAAAAAACAATAGTATTAAACTCTTACAAATAATTAGCTAGTGGCTAGCTAGTAGTAATATTACAATATCCATACTGATATTATAAATGTGTAAAGTAACTCTGTCTGTTTGTCTGTCTGTTACCTTTTCACGCCTCAACTACTCGACAGATCATATTAAAATTTTGCATACAACGTTGTCAGGGATACGGGAAAGGACATAGGGTACCTAAGGTACCTTTCATCTAATATGGACACATAAAATACATCATAAATGAAACTAAATTTAAGAACACAGGGGAAAGAACATAGGGTCACCTTTCATCTAATATGGACACATTAAATATATCATAAAAGAAACTAAATTTAAGAACACAGGGTACCTTTCATCTAATATTGACACATGAAATATATCATAAAAGAAACTAAATTTAAGAACACAGGGGAAAGAACAAAGGGTACCCTTTCATCTAATATAGACACATGAAATATATCATAAAAGAAACTAAATTTAAGAACACGGGGGAAGGAACATAGGGTACCCTTTCATCTAATATGGTTACATGAAATATAAAGGAAACTAAATTAAAGAACACAGGGATCATAAAAGCAAATAAATTTAAAAACACGGGGGAAGGAACATAGGGTACCTTTCATCTAATATGGTTACATGAAATATAAAGGAAACTAAATTAAAGAACACAGGGATCATAAAAGCAAATAATTTTAAAAACACGGGGGAAAGAACACAGGGTACCTTTCATCTAATATGGACACATGAAATATAATATCATAAAAGAAAGAAACTAAATTTGATACCTTTTCTCTCATGTGAGCATCGGCCAACTGGGAACGTCTCCTCTCCAACTCCGCTTGTCCTCGGGCCATGTTCTCTCTCCTTCTCTCCTCGTAGGACTTGGCACTGGATGTGCTGGTCACCGATTCTCTCCTGAACGCATTTTTTAAATTTATTTATTTTGTTTTCAACAATAGACACAGTAATACGACCTACATTGCCAATTATTATATTACCCAAGTTAATTACTAAATATTAATTCTAAACTATGGGGGAGGGATCTTAGGGTATGAGCAATTTGTGTGTGTGTGTGTGTGTGTGTGTGTATGTGGTCAGAGTATTCAGAGTTTAATTTATTAACAAAATTACAATCACCAGATTCAGAAGATGCCTATTCACTCGAACCCAGAAGATACCTATTCACTTAAAATCAGATCTCACTTGATGTGAGGTGCAGATGCGGCCGAAGGTGGACCACGCTTACAACCTCGGGGGGTCTTCAAATGTAGGGTAAATAATTACCCCTATTACCCAACATTTGAAGACCCCGAGGTTGTAATTTTGGGGAGACACAGACGCACGCAACGAATTCCACTCGTCAGCAGTTCCGGACAAGGAAGGTGGAACTGTAACGCTTCGTGCGCGACCTAGGAACATCAACCACGATGGGATGATACCAAAACCCCCCTTTCCCCCGCTTGCACCTCGTGGGGTCCACAAGTGGAAGTTGGATTACCTGAAAGTGGGAGGTATCAGCTCCGGTGGTAACTTCGCCGGTACGGCTTCACCCTGGGTGGCTTTCTCGCACAGGTACATGGCCAGCACGAATTCCTCGCAGCCTTTAGTAAATAATAATAATAATAATAATAATATCAATCGGTCCATTTGTTTTGGGCTGCAATTCGACGAACAAACGATTTCGACGAGCCCGTTGGATGAGTGGTAAAGGTGCTTGCCTAATATCTCAAGAGTCCCGGGTTCGATTCCCGGCGGGATCAACATTGGAAGACTTATATCCGTTTTTGCTTTGGGGGAAAAGGGCACATTATTAAAGACTTATACCCGTTTTTGCGATGGGGTAAAAAGGTACATTATTAAAGACTTATATACCCGTTTTTGCTTTGGGGAAAAGGCACATTATTAAAGACTTATAGGTACCCGTTTTTGCGATGGGGTAAAAAGGTACATTTTTGCATTGGGGGAAAAGAGCACATTATTAAAGACTTACACCCGTTTTTGCGATGGGGTAAAAAGGTATATTTTTGCATTGGGGGAAAAGGGCACATTATTAAAGACTTATACCCGTTTTTGCGATGGGATAAAAAGGCACATTATTAGAGACTATACCCGTTTCTGCGATGGGGTAAAAATGTACGTTTTTGCATTGGGGAAAAGGGCACATTATTAAGACTTATACCCGTTTTTGCTTTGGGGGAAAAATGCACATAATTAAAGTTCGGTGTCCATACCTAACTTCCCATCCGAATCCAAATCTGCCAACGCCCATATCTGTGCCAGAGCCGCTTGTGGCAGACGAGATTGTAGCATTATGGACCTCGCTTGGGCGCCAGAAACTGCGCCGCTCTTCGCTCTGTCTGTCACGTTGAACAACTGGGTGTACCTTGAACCACGCAACAGTTTATTTATTTTATTTTATTAGGGAAAACAAACAATCCACTCAAAGATAAATTGATTGGTCTCACTGCGCTCGACTAGATAGAGCGCTATACAATATATAAAAGCAATAGCTCCGAAAATGTGGCAACTTTTTATTGTAGTGTGTGTAAAAAACGTCACTTTTTATCACTTTTTACCCAGTTTTATTATATTCTTACACAGTTTCACTACGCAAACTGGTATTTTATTTTGCCTAAAATTTAATAAAACATTCGGCACGTACACATCACAGACAGTTTGCACTGTGACTGACGCGGGTACGCCGAATTCGGCGTACTATTTTATGCCGCATTTTACAAGTACAACGGCGGTATCTAGTCGAGCACAGCGAGACCAATCATTTTTCTATGAATCTACTATTTGACTAGCGACGGAAGTATTATTTATTGAAGACGGTTATTACACTATTCAATTTTTAGGAAGACAATTTAGGAAATCGGAAGTTGTAATCGCAGTAAGTCGAAGGGCAGCAGCTAGTAGTACCACAGCATATTAAAGCATGCTGTGGTACTACTATAAGATTACTCACTTGAGTTTTTGGGGTTGGGGTATCCCCCACTCGGCCGTAGGGGGAGGACTGACTACCCCCATGGGCATATCCGTCGGACTTGTCACGAGAGAACCTGTAGAATAAAAAAATATTGTCAGTCTTCACAAAAATATAGACACTTCATATTATGCTTTTTTCCCCACACCAAAAGTGCCCAATGTGCCCAAAGAATTTTTAACTTCAAAAACTTTCACATGTGTTTTTTTTGTGTCATGTGGCGGCGAGATGTTTTCTATTCTCTTTTTTTTATACATTAAACTAGCTGCTGCCCGCGACTTCGCCCGAGTAACTTTGTAAATTATATACTAAAACCTTCCTCGAGAACCGCTCTATCCATTAGTGAAAATTTATATTATATTAATATGTATTGAAGCATATTGTAGCCCATAACGCGTAACGTGTGACATTTGATTTTATTTGATTTTACTCCCATAAATTTTCATACCCCGGGCTTATACAATTATGAAATCGATTCTTTAAGGAGTTATTTCGAAAAAACTGAGTAACCCAAAGCGCATAAAAATATACAAGAACCACACCTGGTTTCGAGTGTTCATCGCTTCTAACCGGAGCTATGGGCGTCGAAGTGACCGGTTGACTGGGAATCGAACCTGCCACCGTGTCTATCGCTTTCGGTGGACTGTTCAGTAACGACGCCACCGTAGTACCCGTAGGCACAATTGGTGTCGATCCCATCAGGGGTTGTAAAGGTTGATTTACCGATTGCGGCGGGGACGGGATCAACGGTGGGGTAGCGCCGACTAGGGGTTGACTCGTTGGGGCAATCGTGGCACCGTTAGACGGGACCGCCCCAATTAAGTTGCCTATTTGCGGGGGACTTCCGGCGGTTAGAACCGGTTGGACTGTGGGCGGTTTTACACCAGAGATTAGATCCGGCACGGCGGGCTTCGTTGGGGGCAAGATTGGGGTTGACGAGATGGGTTGACTCATGGCCATTGGGGTTGACGAGATGGGTTGACTCATGGCCATTGGGGTTGATGAGATGGGTTGATTCATGACCGGTGGGGTTGAAAAGTCGGCCAGAAGTGATTGGTTCGAGGGTTGCATTGGCAAACCGGATATCAGAGGCTGTTGGGGAATTTGCGGAGGCATTGTTGGCATAGGAGGAATCGGTGGCTTCGCTGGCGGTGTTATTTGTTTTTGTTGTCCTGGAATAAAAATAATAATTAATAATTTCTTAAATTAACGACGTACACAGCCAGTTGCAGAAACGTTCTTTTTAAATTATAAAGTCGCCTTTAAAACCTAAGGAATCATTAAAGTGTTGCACAAAGCTACATTAACGTCAACTTTAATGCTACATTAAAACTTAACTAAAGAAGTGTCAAACAAACCAAGACCTTATTTTTAATCTTTAAGAGAAGAAGCGTTGCACAAAGCGACATTAGCGCCTTTAATGAAACCTTTAAAGGGGCCGTCAACATTTTGTGAAACGTCTTTAAAATTAATGTGCCCTTTAGGGATAAGGACTCGTTAGTTAATGCCAATTTTAAAGAAGCTTTGTGCAACTGACTGTTACTCGTCTTTAAAATTTGCATTACCTAACGAGTCCTTATTCCTAATGGGCACATTAACTTTAAAGACATTTCATAAAACGATTGACGGCCCCTTTAAAGTTTCCTTTAAGAGGCTCCTCCCCGCCATCGATAAGAAAAGGCACTGTTTATTTCCTATTCAGCTCGTTCAAACATAAATCCAATGTAACAAAAAAATATATATGTGATACATAACTTCTTGGTCTATATTTCTGGCAAGTTATTTTTGTTTTAAGTATAATAGTTTACGGGAAAATAAATAAAATTTGAATGTCTTGCTTTGTAACAAAAATAGATTCAACTGGTTGTTTCAAGAAGCGTTTGCAATGTGCCTATAATAAAACGATAGAGTTTCATTTAAACTATGAATGACACAACAATTAGTGTAAATGAAACAATAGTTTTAGAAAAACAAAGGTTTTTTGGTATTTTCGAGTAGCGGGTGCCCTAGCGAGGGCCGGGCGGCAGACGGCTGACAGCCTTCGTACGGGGAACACGTATTGCTGCGCAGCGCATCGCACTTACGTAAAGAAAAAGAAAAATAAACTATTATGATGTGTGAGAGTGACTGACTTTTTTATAATAAGACACTACCAAAGCCAGAGTAAGTATATTTTTGTACATTTTATTAGTAATAATAAAATGTAGTGTAAAACAACATTGAAAATATTCGTCAGTAGCCATAAGATTAGGTACACATAAAAGTATCGGTACATAATAGACCGGGAGTCCAATGCGGCTTTTTTCATAAATTAAAAATAATAATGAAATAGTTTGTATTTCGTTGAGATTTGGGGCCTTGGTTGAAAGTAAATAGGTTTTTGGAAATTCTACTTCTATAGGCGTAAAAAAGTGGATGAAAATAGAAAATTTCACAAATAATTTCACAATAAATTCAGCCGTTACTGACATGTTTGAATAATAATATTAATGATTATATTATAATGATAAATTCTATGAAAAAAATCTTTAAGAAAATTTAAATACATACATAAAAACTATAGAAAGTGGTACAGTACTTTATTTACGGTATTTTGTTCTATTTTCTTACTTACACCACGTTACTTAGTATTTTTTTATTTCTTTTTTCGAAAATAGTAGTAGTATTTATTTGATTTTTTTTTTCAGTTTTGTATTTCAACTGAAAGTAAAGAGATGACAAATAAGAAAATTGGGAGGAGAATTGTAGACATCTCATACTTTGTGAAACAATTACTGGATTTATGTAATCATGGACCATTAGGCTGCTCAGCTAGCGACATCATATTGACAGGAGAGAAACGATTTATTATTAGTATTGATTGATGATGTTTCATATTTCAAATTGTTTATGATTTTAGGCTGTGGATTTATAAATATGATTAAAAAATAATAATAAAATATTATAATAAAACATGTTTGCGTTCACTAAAGTGTCATCAAATTCCCTTTATTAGAATATTATTGCTGTTGTTGCACGTGTATAGTTAATAAATCGATAGTAAATAATACTTATACATTTATTTTATTACCTTACATTTTATCATAAGTAAAAAAGCTACTGGCTCTTGGACTATATTTTAGTTCGTACGTGTCGCCCGGCATCGCTAGAAACGCTAGCGCTAGAAGTGCAGGGGAGTAGGCAAGTGGGTGGGGTGAAGAGAGCCCAGTTGCCCAAGGTCATTCGGATAGTAGAGAACGTTAATTAAAGGCGCTAATGTCGCTTTGTGCAACGCTTTTTCTCTTAAAGATAAAGATAAGTGTCTCGTTTGACACTTTTTTAGTTAAATTTTAATGGAGCATCAAAGTTGACGTTAATTAATGTAGCTTTGTGCAACACTTTAATGATTCCTTAGGTTTTAAAGGCGACTTATATTGAACTTATATTGAAAATATTGAAGTAATTATGTATTAAAATATAAAATTATCTAGAAATGAAAAAGTTATGAGACTTTAATCAATTGATTTTGTAAGAGTTGTCGCACTTGACTCATTTTTTTTTTAAGATAAAGCAACGCAATGGTTTAATAATAAACGTTATACAAGTAGTGGAATTTGTCATATATTATATACTTTTTTGTACTTATAAATTGTAAGATGACTGACCTTGTAATAGGCTATATATAAATTTAATCTATTTTATGTATTTGTTTAATGTTACATGCTGTAAGGTTAGCTATTAAATAAATAAATAAAAATAAAAATATACGTCTCTGGAGAAATGGACACGAATATTTATTGACGGATAAATCCGACTCTGGCGGCTAGGCTCGGGCGATTAATGCTCAACTTGGGGGGGAGGGAAGGCTAGTTGATCTAATATCATACATACCCGCTGGATTCAGTGAAGCCAATAGAGACTGGGGCAAAGTTTTCGGTACTTCTACGCCGTGTAGTTTCAAGTTGATTATCTATGAAAGAGACACACAGTAAGGATCGTTCAAGTATTAAAGATAAAGATAAAGATAAAGATAGCCTTTAATTGCAAGAAATCCTAATACAGAAAAATAACATGCTACATTATATTACTTAAATAAAAATATTTTCTCTTTTATTAGTCTTCCTTGCCTAGAAGACAAATAAAAGAGAAAATAGAACTTAGAGGAGGCCTATGTCACACGACATAGGCCTCCTCTAAGTTCTTCCACAATTTCCTGTCAAGTATTACGTAGGAACTAAAGGGGGACGGGGGGACCTTTGCTTTGCTTATTTTGGATGACATTTTACACACACACACACACACACGCGCGCACACAATCGTTCTATTAAAAAAAAAATTATGTAGGTATTACTTAGGTATATATATTATTACTAGCTTTTATTTTTTATAAACGATTTTTCTTACTGTTAATACTTAAACATTTTTATTTTTTTTATGTGTAAAATTCTATTTCTAGAATTATAACTGCTGCTCACGAATCAATAAAAAAAATCAGAATACCAAAGATAATTGATTAGTTTGCAATGCATAAACACCAAGGATTTTTTAATAATATAACAGGATTGATAACTTCAAAAAATTGCTTTTAAAAAATGAACTGTATTACAAAATCTTAATCTTAATTGATTGGTCTCGCTGCGCTCGACTAGATAGAGCGCTATACAAAAGCAATAGCTCCGAAAATGTGGCAACTTTTTATTGTAGTGTGTGTAAAAAATCGTCACTTTTTATCACTTTTTACACAGTTTAATTATATTTTTACACAGTTTCACTACGCAAACTGGTATTTTATTATGCCTAAAATTTAATAAAACATCCGGCACGTACACATCACAGACAGTTTGCAGTGGGACTGGCTCGGGTACGCCGAATATTTTATGCCGCATATTACAAGTACGACGGCGGTAAGTATCTAGTCGAGCGCAGCGAGATCAATCATTTATCTATGCCGAATACATTAAAAGAAAAATGTAAAATCCATATTCCAATGTTTACGTAAGCATGTGGGGGAGGGGGGAAGTTAAGAGCTTTAGACGTTTTTGGATATGATTTTTAAATATATGTCACAAATTGACATACATAATAAAGTAATAAAGCTGTAGTAATAAAAAAATATTATTATTATTATTTACCTTGCAAGCGATGGAAAACTCCTTTAGATCCAATTTACCATCTGCGTCCATATCAGCTAGTGACCATATCTGACCAAGAATTGGTGGAGGCAGCTGCGACTGAAAATCAAAATAAGACAAAACTTGAGATTTGACTCGGGATCAATTATGTACTGGCAACTGGCAATTGGTCACCTATGTAAATGAAAAAATAATCTATACTAATATTATAAAGCTGAAGAGTTTGTTTGTTTGAAAGCGCTAATCTCAGGAACTACTGGTTCGAATTGAAAAATTCTTTTTGTGTTGGATAGATCATTTATCGAGGAAGGCTTTAGGCTATATAACATCAACATCACGTTGCGACTAATAGGAGCGAAGAAACAGTCGAAAATGTAGAAAAAAACGGTGAAAATTATTCATCTTTGAGGGCTTCCGTTGCGTGCGCTGCGAAAACCATTCGAGATACCCAAATGATTCCCAAAATAACTATTCCACGCGGACAAAGTCGTGAGCACCAGCTAGTTATATACTAAGAGTAAAATGTCCAACCTGCAGCATGAACCTCTTTGCTTGTTCTCCCGTCAAAGCGCCGTTGATTGGTCCAAGATTACGGAAGTGCTCGGCGAACTTCGCATGCTCGTGGGGTTGTATCAACCACGGGTCTGCAGACATTCTGTCAGCTGTCACAAAAGATATTACATGTAGTGGCAGAGCACACTGAGTTTCACCATCATTTGGGAATATCATCTGTGTGGCGTGTGCTAGCATAGCCACATACCATCAAGTCAACCATCAACAGTGAGCCAGTAAAGGTTGATAGAAGCCATTGCCCTTATCCTTAATCCTATGGTCGGCAGCACACTTACAGCTACTGTAGTATTGCTTGTGTTATTGGCGACGGTAGCCACCTACAACCAAGTGGGCCGTCAGTTTGTCTGCTGACCTTGTATTAAAAAAATATATAATTTTGATATCCTTTTACGACGTTAGCATTTAAATATTTTTAAATGTATTAGGTATCTTGAATAGACTTAGCTAGCCTGCTAGATCAATTTAAGTAATATTATTAAAAAATATATAAAATAAAACATAAAATTACTTAAAGTTCTTTACTTTTATTTATTTAAAGTATAATATCTTTGTTAACACTTACATTCAATGTGAGCAGATTAATTAATCCAATTTAAGTAGGAACTAAATAAATTGTTACTACGCCTCTTTTAACTTTAAATAAGATTTTAATAAAAGCGCAATATTTTTAATCTGTGTTTTCGATTTCTTCGCTGCAGCGAAGTTCGAAGTTATTGATCACTCGAGAAGTGGTACACAGACTAACTAAAGAGCCAGAGTAGGGCAAATAAATTCATTTCGAAAACTTCAACCACAGTCAAAATTAAATATCATGTTGGTGGCTGCGGTGTTATTCCCGTTATTCCTTACCGTATTATTGTAATTGTTTTACTCATTTCTTCTTATTATTATTAAAATCTTTAATATATTGATTTATTTATTTAAAAAAAATCATTGAAAAATATTCTACTATTTCTAACCAAAAAAATAAACACTGGAATAAAGTAAAATTAATCAGCTGATATCGGCTGATATTATTTCAATTTGACATTGACATACCTTTATTATTTGTTATCTATCATTATGTATTTGTATTTCTTTGGTCTTGCAAGTTCAGCAAGTTGTAAGATTTGCAAGTTTCACAAGTTTGCAAGCAATTTTATTTATTTATTACTAGACTTACTTGCTATTTTTTTTGTGTATTGTTGTCTAAAATGACTAAAATCGCTGACAACATCAACCCGAACGTTTATGAAAAGGAATCCGACCGTGCATTGACTTCAGCGGACCACGATGAAGATGTTGTTGACGAATTTGATGAACGTGAAATATTCGATCTAATACGTAATATTAACGACCCAGAGCATCCGTTGACTTTGGAAGACCTCAGGGTCGTCGAGGAGGGGAATATAACCGTGAATAATAAAGAGAGCAGTGTACACGTCACTTTTACGCCAACTATACCACATTGCAGTATGGCTACATTGATAGGTTAGTATTTTCTGTGAAAATATTACTTAAACTAGCTGGTGCCCGCAACTTCGTCCGCGATCTGGATATAATTTTGATTTTGCTGCTTTATATAAAAAAAAGTTATTGCACTAATGTAAAGTAAACAATACTATTGTTTTATGACCCAAAGGATGCTGCAATAAAAATCAAATTTATGAGCTGTAGGACTGCTCAACACCCCATATAAATCTCCAAGCTCACAGCTGTATATTGCGTAACATAACTGATGCTTTGTGGTTTTCCAGGAATTATAAAATCTGAAACGATATCATAAATATCTGAACATTCCCTATATTTAGGAACATAGGAACAACACATCATATTACAATCCCTGGTTAGGATGTGTCGAACCTACAATGTCATGGTGATTGGATCTGGGGTGGATATTGACATATTCGACAGTAGGTTGTTGGCCAAGAGCTAACCCATCTCTTATGGCTGGCCACTCAGTTACTGGTCGCTACAAACAGTACCAACAAGTAGTACTTCGATGCTTAAGAGCCTCGCAACAGGAAACTTGTTGATTTTTAAGTAGCCTTGTGTTCTGATAAAATGTCCTCTTTATTCCAGGATTATCGATCAGGGTACAGTTGCTGAGAGCGTTACCGACCCGTTTCAAAGTGACAGTGGAAGTGACGGAGGGCTCGCACGCTTCAGAACACGCAGTCAACAAACAGTTGGCCGATAAGGAGAGAGTCAGGGCTGCGTTGGAAAATGCTAATCTCCTTCAGATCATTGATCAGTGTGTCGCCGGAGGGTAGTATAATTTTTTTGCAATGAAAGTTTCAGAGAGTCTACGGTAGATAAAAGTTGAAGTTTATTTTTTAAATGGCTCATGGTAAGGATAATTGATTGGTCTCGCTGCGCTCGACTAGATAGAGCGCTATACAAAAGCGATAGCTCCGTGAATTTTTTTTTTTGTTTTTTATGATTTGCCATCAGTCGCGAGACTATAATCAAATGGGCTGAAGGAAAATTGACGTTTTGTTAAAACTACTTGTTGCAGGACACAGACTGTGTGAACTGCTTCTGCCCAAAATTTCTTCTCCAACATCTAGCTCTTTCTACTATGGTCCGATTGAATCTCTCACACATTCCAGTTTGTTCTGGACTATAAGGATTCGTTCGCTGATGAATAATCCCACATTGCATCAAGAAATTCTTAATTTCATTTGAGAAAAATTCTGTGCCGTTATCTGCCCTCAAAATTTTAATACTGGAATTAGTCTGCTTTTCAACCATGAGCTTAAATTGTTTGAATAAAGAAAATACTTCATTTTTATTCTTCATGAAGTACACAAATGACATTCTGCTATATTCGTCCACAAATAGCAAGAAGTATCTAGATAATCCAATGGATTGAACTTCAATCGGGCCACAGACATCGGCGTGCACCACCTCTAGGACTCTTTCGCTTCTATGATTGCTATGTGGAAAAGGTAGACTCGTCTGTTTGCCTTCACAACACACTATGCAGTTTGTCTTGCTGATTTCTGCATTGTTGTTATAGGTTATACCTTTTACAGCTCCATCCTTCATGGAATTCATGTCTTTGCTATTAATATGGCCAAGTCTTCGATGCCACATCATATCTTTAGTTTCTGTAGCTGTCGCTTTCAACATACAAGCTGATGTTGTGTTCAATCTGTAAACTCCACCTGTTAATTCTGCAACGTCAATTAACTCATTCAGTCGGTTTCTGATGTAACAATGTTCCCTATGGAAACTAACTTCATTCTTTATCAGCTGACTGACCGACAACAGATTAGTCATAAGATCTGGAACACACAACACATCTTTGACCACAATATCATAATGCGACTTGTCAACAATTGTTGTAATCTGTGTTTCCCCTGAACACATTATAGGCATATAGTCTTTCTGTTCGCAACTATAATCTCCTTAGTTTTTTTAGGTTTTATGACGCAATTGTCATGTTTTCCTGGCTGGTTGTCATGTGAGTGCTGGCTCCGGAATCTATGTACCACTCATGTTTGCCATAACTGCCATTAAGAAAAACTGCACTAAATGCATTTACTGTTTTTTTTCCTTCAACAATGGGCACTGATTTTTGTAATGGCCGACTTGTTTACATTTATAGCATTTAATGATTTCGACAGTGCGATTATTTTCTGCAGTTTTGCCAATATTATTGAACTTTTTTCGCTGCCAATGGTTTAAGAGCTACGTGGTGCCAGACTTACCCAGCTTCGGAATGGCTGGTATTTCAGATATGAATACTGTTTTATATGCTTATTACCGTATGGATATTGGCCAGTTTGGGTAGGCGGCCAATACTCCGGTATCAGGTGGCAAAGGTACAAAAAAAATCGTATCTACTTACCCTCAATTGGAATGGCTAATTTTTATATATGTTATGCAAAACAGTGTTAGAAAACAATATTCATTGGTGCCAGACTCTTTCCGTGGGCCCGGCCCTTAGCCAGACTCTTCAAAGTTGGTCAAAAAAATTATTAAGTTACCTAATTTTGGAATGCCTGGTTTTTAGATATTATATGTAGCGCACTATTTTAAACCTAACTTTAAGTAGCCAGACTAATCCGTTTGGCCTAACATCCCATCAGACTCGACAGAAGTTCCGCTGTGAGTATGAGTTCACGGGCTTCATTGCGACTGAGAGTATTAGATACCTATATAAAAAACTATATTATAAGATGCTTCAGGATAGTAAGGATATGATTTCAAGGGATTTTTGTTGTAATTGAATAATTATATTTTAATGAATATTTATTATATAGTAAATTTTATAAAGTAAATATGCAAACAGTTCGTAGTTATATAAAGACTATTCTAATCGAATAATCGACTATTTTCGATATAAATTTTATTTTATTTTATTTATTTATTAGGAAGCCAACACAGTATACAACAGTACATTTTATAACTTAACATATAAATACTATTTTATAGCATTGCATACTCCACTTAAAGGCTAACTCAGCATGCATTAAAAACGAACACAAGACATTTCTTTTTTTTTTTTTACAAAATAAAACTAATAAAAAAGAAAACAATAAACCAAACCATACCAAAACAAAAGAACAAAAGAATATATTTAAGTAAAAAAAAAGTTAGTTAGACCCGCCAACAATAATGATCCGACCCATTCCTCGTTTATGTCGGAACCCGGTTCCTCTTAACCTTTGCGCCGTGTCAATCAGTTGAGTTACATATGCCATTGACTCGCAATTTTCCAAGCGTATTGAAATTATATTTCGCAACAAACTAATTCGGCGTGTGAACCCCGAATCGTCGAACATTGAATAATAATAATAATAATTTAATTTATTTCAATTATCAATTTACAAATCCACATATGAATATCAAGTCCCATTTTGAATTTAATTAGGTTGAGTACTAGCGTCTAAACTAGGCCGAGCCTGTATCTTAGATGCTATTTACTTCCAATGACATTTTAACACATTTTAAAGACATTTCAAGATATTTAAGACTTAAGACTTAATTATAGATTTAAGACATTTCAAGATATTTTCAAACCCATAAATTAGAGGGTAATTTAAAACTTTACAAATAAAAATAACTAACTCATACAATCTCACATTAGGTATTATAAATATAAAAGTTAGAAATACCCTCTGGAGTTCTGAAACAACAAGTTGTAACCACTAGAATAATAATAAGGCTTACTTCAATAAGGCATAGAATATAAGGCCAGTGCCCTATTCTGTTATGTTAAGGCAATAATTTGTACTTTCTGTAGGCGTTCGATATTAGTTTTACTGGCAGTGGACCACATTTGGATCTCATTCCGTAAGTCCACATTGGTTTCAAAATAGCGCTATAAATCAATAGCTTATTGTGCAAGGAGAGTGCAGACCTCCTCCCCAAAAGCGACAGCAATTTTCTAAATTTTATATTGATATCGTCTCTTTTCTTGTTTATGTGGACACTCCACGTGAGTCGCTGGTCCAAGTGGAAACCCAAGTATTTAACGCAACTGGATTGGGGAAGCTGGTCCTCGCCCAGATTGACGATTAGGCATGTGCCTTTTCTCAGAGCAAACGTTATATGGCTAGATTTGGATGCACTTGCTTTTATTCTCCATTTCGCCAGCTCCGTGAATGCGGCAACTTTTTATTGTAGTCTGTGTAAAACATCGTCACTTTTTATCACTTTTTACACAGTTTTATTATATTTTTACACAGTTTCACTACGCAAACTGGCATATTTTATTATGCTCAAAATTTAATAAAACATTCGGCACGTACACATCACAGACAGTTTGCAGGGTGACTGGCTCGGGTACGCCGAATTCGGCGTACTATTTTATGCCGCATTTTACAAGTATAACGGCGGTATCAAGTCGAACGCAGCGAGACCAATCATTTATCTATGAGAATTAATCATAATACAATTATGATGGTAGAATAATACAATTATAATACAATTATGATTATAAAAACACTTAAAATAATTATATAAGTTTTTATTTGTGATAAAATTTGTTATAAAATACCAAATAAATGTAATAAAGTAATGAAAATATATTTTGTTCTGGTGTTTCAATTGTTTCCAGCTTTCGTTTGATTTTTGATGTCTTCGTACGAGTCTTGGTTCTGAAAAAAAAAAAATTGAATTAAAGAAAAATAATTAAATAGTCATCAATTGTATGGCTTATAAAGTATTCACTTATAGGATTGTTTTAAGCTTATTATTTTGACCACTTAGGCTGGGTTGCACCATCTTACTTTAACTATAACAAACGTCGCAACTTCAGTTAATTCGCACTCATTTTCGGCCGAAAATGAGTTTTAGGCCGAAAATGAGTTGCACCAGTTAACCAGCTATGATTATTTGTTAACTGGTGCAACTCATTTTCGGCCTAACCGTTATTTTAACTCAAGTTGCGGCGTTGGTTATAGTTAAAGTTAGATGGTGCAACTCAGCCTTAAGGTCACACTAGTCAGCTTTTCCTCCATACAAACGTAGAATGATTATTACTCTGCTGTTTTATGTTTACTTAATTTACAAAAGTAAGAATGATATCGATTTATCGTGTTTTTTCTTCTTATCTTATCTTGTTGTTAATTAGGTTCATTGCTATGCGGTGGGCAGATCGTAGAATTGGGCATATCATGATATTCCTGTGCAGATCACAGGAACTGAGAGGGTCGCCTCACTCCGCTCAGCTTCGCTCGGCTCCCCAAATTTATTTCCATGTAAACCTAACACGCTCCTCCTCGCTTTGCTTCGCTCCGCTCCTCGTCGCACCTATTTTTGACTTTTGGTGAAAGATTTTTGATTTCATACTTTACGATCTGCCCACGACATCCATAATACAAGCATTAGTTGCTTACTGTGGAACTAGATGGTGCTGTGTGGAATGTGATCCTCCACCCTGTCTGTCTGTCCCTATGTGTGCTAAGATCTTTAAAACTACGCAACGGATTTTAATGCGGTTTTCACTAATGGATAGAGTGGTACTCGAGCAAGGTTTTAGTAATATAATTTACAAAGTTACGCAAGCGAAGTCGCGGGCAGCAGCTAGTTTATTCATATACTCACACTCCACATATCCTCGTCCCAATCCGAGAACAGCTTCTTGAACACGCCCGGCTCTTGGCCCTGTTTCACAGAGACCACAATCGCCGACTCCACTGTACGGTCCAAGCCGTCATCTTTTATGTATGCCTGTTAAAAAAAAATGTCAAACTTAATTTTCATGGCTTCTTGCTCGCAGAGATATACTATTTCGTTGCTTCTATGTATTTTTTTTTACTAGCTATAGTTATTTTGGGAATAATTTGGGTATCTCGAACGGTTTTCGCAGCGCACGCAACGGAAGCCCTCAAAGATGAATAATTTTCCCCGTTATTTTTCCACATTTTCGACTGTTTCTTCGCTCCTATTAGTCGCAAAGTGATGTTATATAGACTAAAGCCTTAAAGATAAATGATCTATCCAACACAAAAAGAATTTTTCTATTCGAACCAGTAGTTCCTGAGATTAGCGTGTTCAAACAAACAAACCCTTCAGCTTTATAATATTAGTATAGATATAGCCTTTGTAGTACTAATATTGAATAACCAGTACTAATATTGAAATTACCTGAATTATATCTGCCCGAGCCTTCTTAACGCGTTCAGGAATGTTGCTCCCTTGCCACAAATACAATTCTTCGCCGGTGTCAAGGATATAGGCTCCATCGTCTGACAGATCCTAAAATTAATAAACAAAATATATATATAATAACAAGTCATATATATAATGGTCTTGAGAAGCATCTCATGCGGACTTTGCATAAAAAATATCTCAAGACTATAGTTAGGCATTTCCGAAGAAGAGCAAAGGACAATATAAAAACATCAGTGGCGGATTTACACATTTGCCGCCCCTACTGACCCTTGTAATTCTTTTTTTCCGATAAGGGGTAAAACCTATAGGTACCCGGGTAAGAAGCACCGGGTTATATGTGAGATTTTTACTCACTAAGAAAACCCCCGTTTGTCGCAGCTGCGCCTTTTCGGGAACCGCCCAACACATAGGCCAGATCCTAGACGTAGGAGCCAAGTGGAGGGAGGCAAATTAATCAGTTTAAAGCTTTGTTATAAGGGTATTGAAGAATATTCAGCCATTCTGTGTTGCTTGGGCGTGGTGCCTCCATTCGTATTGCCTGCGGTCCCCTGGGCTGGGGCCCTAGCCAAGAGCATATCAATGCAAACGTTTCGTTGCGTTATGACGAATAGAAACGAAATAAAGCCTGGTGATTGGTTGTTGTAACGCCCACATAAATTTTTGACCAATCACCGAGCTTTTGCATTGGTATGCTCTTGGCTACGGCCCTAGCGCCATTCTTTCATAATAATTCGTGGGTAGCTAAGAGTAGGAATCACCGAAATCCCTTTCAGTCGCCTCATACGACAGGCAGAGGATACCGTGTCAGTATTCTTATTGACCCCAGGGCCAAGAGCCAGACAACGTAGCCAAGAGCAAATGTACAGTCGTAAACGCTACGCTTGGGAGAAAGCTTTGTGATTGGCCAAAATTTTATGTAGGCGTTACAACAACCAATCACCGGGCTTTATTCGCAAAGGGAGCGTTTGCATTGGTTTGCTCTTGGCTAGGGCCCCAGATCACAGGGCAATTCGATACCCTAGTTCACATAATAAATGAAAAAAAAAAGGCAAAATTGAAATTGAAATTAAAAGTAGCAGATCCCGAGACTAAGTCAGTCAAGCCAGTCATGTGTGTAATATCAAGTAATATGATTTTAACTTTTTCTATTGGCTATATAATTATTGACTGCCTCTTTATACCTGCTGGCTGTATTCTGGCAGCTCCTCGAACTTGATCTTTCCGGTGACAGTGACAGCTGTAAGAGTGCGCCGCGCCGTAACACGTCTGTTGACAGCCAAACGCCATCCTGACGCGTCTTCTTTCTCTTCGGCGACTCCACCTACGTGCAAGTAATTTATTTTTGTTTAAATGGCCAGTAGTTTTCTACCTTATGTCCAGTAGCATTAAATGTCCATTACAATACAATACAGAACAGACAGCTACAGCTAAGCTAAGTAAGCTATATATATATAACTTTTTATTTATTTTTTATTTAAATACATTTACCCTTTGCATAAGCATTAAGCAAGGGACCTTGTTCGGCTAATTAAACATTATTCATATTATTTATATTCACTACAGTATAATTAAAGGATTGGGAAGGTACACAGGGATTAGAAAAGTTGCGTGCTGCTTGTTTCCCCTGACAAAAATTCCAGAATAACCCCTTAGAATTAAGAACGGTTAATTTGTACGGTCGGACTACTGGGAAAAAAAGTCTCACTAGTTCGGTCAACCGAACTACTTGGAATACACCAAATTTTCTTACCAATAGCGTCCCAAAAGTCACCGGGCTCATCTCCCTGTGCGACCACACACACTTCCTTATCGTCGGCAGTTCCCAACAGTGGGACGAAGGCCACGGCTGCTTCGTGCTCCTTGACTTCTGATTCCTAGAGCGTAAGATTTATAAGCTATCAAATCTTAAAAACACATTAAATGTCTAGGTATTCTATAATTTTTCCTATAGAAAAATAGATAAATATAAAAAAAGTGTGCGTGTCAGCTCCGACGCACGACTGGTGTTTATTCCTTATGAACGATTATAAAATACATATGCAATAAAAACGGGTACTACCCGACATTTATCATAACGAATTAATATCAGCACCATCTCTGTTTGCAAGGATGTATTATTGCGTGACGTATTCTAAGTAGTTTCAGTGATATTGTGTAGATGGCGCAATATCTCTGAAACTTCAGAGATATTTGAAAGTAGCTAACGTAACGCATACAGTGTGACAATTTTGATTTTACTCCTATAAATTTTCATACAACGGGCTAATATATAAAAATCGATTCTTAAGGAATAAAGTCAAAGGTGGCCCGCTAGTCTCTAATATATATAAATAAAATAATAATTATAATAATTCTCTAACATGTAATTAAATAATGTATGTATTAATGATGTATGTATGTATGTATTAATATGTTATTAATGATGTAATATGTAATTAATATGTATTTTAATAATATATTTAATTTCTCTAATATGAAATGCTGCTAACGTACCTGTCCGTTACGAACGTACACAATCTGGTCTGTCTCCAAAATGAATACATCATCATCTTCCAGAACATTAGAGTTTGCTTCCACCTGTACCATACGCATGTCGACGTCCGACTCGGTGCCTTCCACCTGGAAAAACAATTGTAATAAGCTTGGTGGTACGGCTTATTACGACTCCAGGTTGCTAAATGAAAGATTGTATATACTGAATAAATAACTTTATGTAACGATTTAGCAAAGGGTCTAGCTCGGACAACACGCGGAATGCAACTCCCGTGCGTGGGGCGCCCGCAGCCTTTTAAACGATTGCCAAAACGCTGAGTCAACTCACGGGCGCGTCCGTTACATCACTCCCCCCCTTTTTAGAGAGTAAAGAATTTAAGACAATTTATAACATTATAAAAAAAATTTAAAATTAAATAGTCGATACACCCTGTAACTTTCCAGTTAAAACATCAGCCTGTATGTTAAGTTTGTTAACAAAGCAATGTCAGCAGATCGCTGTGTCGCGCCGTAATTCGATCGAATGTTATGGCTAGCATTAACTGAAAATGTTGAAGAATGCATGACGCAATACATGTAGTACATTTTGAACAAGATAACATTTTTAATGTTTTATATTAACATGCATATGTTGCAAATATTTGTAAAAGTTATTAAATTAGCATGCACATGAGGTAATCAATTTTAATTTTCGTAAATTAAACATTTATAAATTTAACAAAATACACTGTAATATATAATTGTTGACACCTTAATATTATAATAATTAGCTGACTAATAAGTATGCTGAATGTTGTTTGTTGGATGTTGCGAAATCGTTTTGAGCATTTGCAATCGCACTGAAATTGTGCAAATTATGAAATTATGATTGAATTACGATTATGCAATTTATTAATGTGGCGTGACAATTATGACGCAAATCTAACCGGTAGGTTAATGACCCGACCGCTTCGTGTTACCTTTGGCTTACACGTGTTGCTAAGCGGGGTTGGTGCGTCTGACGGCATAATATGCGGTTGTGATTTCGCAACATTCTTTATCTTAGGACTAGGACTTAGGTTGTGACCGTGATCACCTGGCAAGTCGCTACCCAAGACAAATGCTGGTTTTAGCCTATCTAGGGAAACTTCGGACTGCCTACCAGGGAACTGCAACTTGAAAGACTTGTCGTGTCTTTGAAGGACTTTGTAAGGTCCTGAATAGGGTGGTTGCAGCGATCTTTTGCACATGTCGTTACGAACGAAAACGTGTGTGCAGTCTTTTAACCCTTTATGCACGAAAAGAGTGCGATAGTCCCTATGCTCTAAAGGTTTGGGCTTGAGCTTTTTGATTATTTTGTGTATGTTTTTTACAAATTCGTCAGGATCTGTTATCCTGGTGGGCGTGTTATCATAAAAATCGCCCGGTAAACGGATTGTGGTACCGTACACCATTTCTGAAGGGCTGACGTTTGTGTCGGTTCTCGGTGCGGCGCGCAGCCCGAGCATGACACACGGTAATTCTTCAACCCAGGAAGTACCATCGAGTCGTGCCATTAATGCAGCTTTGAGTGACCTATGCCATCGTTCCACCGCGCCATTGCTCATGGGGTGAAAGGCTGTCGTTCTAATTTTTTCGATGCCTAAGTACTTCATGAGTTGACTGAAAAGATTACTCTCAAATTGTCTGCCCTGATCGGTTGTAATCCTAACTGGACATCCAAATCGAGTAATCCACCCTTCAAAAATTACTTCGGCTACTGTTTGAGCCGTAATGTCTTTGATAGGAAACGCTTCCGGCCACGATGTAGCACGATCTATTATCGTGAGGCAATACCTATACCCGTCTTGTGACGTCGGTAGCGGTCCTACAATGTCGATGTGTAAGTGTTCGAACCTGTTGCATTTTTCGAACTTACCTAGACATGTTTTTGTGTGACGTGTGACTTTAGCTTTTTGACATGGAATGCAGGTTTTGGCCCAATTTCCTACATCTGCATTCATGTTTGGCCAGAAAAACTTTTTGCGCATCAATTCGCGTGATGTTCGTACACCTGGATGACTCAGATTATGTACAGCGAAAAATGCTTTTTGCCTAAAATCTTTAGGTAAATATGGCCTTGCAACACCTGTCGATGTTTCACACGTTAAGAGAGTGTCGGATGTACCTAAGTTAACTTTCAAGAAGTTAAATTTGTTATCGTTTAATAACAATAGGTTTTGTAACTCGATATCCGACGCTTGCGCGCGTGCAATTTCTGCGAAATCCAACGCCGTGGGGCAGGTAATTGTTTCAATACGCGTTAATGCGTCAGCCACCACGTTTTCGTTACCATGCACATATTCGATGTGAGAAATGAATTCGCTTATGAACGATAGATGTCTTGCACGCCTTGGAGATTCTTTTTGTAAGTCATTCTTGCTGAACATAAACGTCAATGGTTTATGATCAGTGTAAACAGTTGTGTCGCGACCTTCGATGAGATTTAGGAAGTATTTAACGGCTAAATATATAGCTAACAACTCACGGTCGTAGGTGCTATATTTTTGTTGCGTAATGGATAACCCTTTTGAAAAATATCCAAGCGGTTTCCACTGACCGTTTATTTTTTGTTGTAAGACAGCGCCTACGCAAGTATTTGAGGCATCGGTCATTAATGCCAACTTTGCGTTAGGAAGCGGTGACGACAGTGTAATAGCGCTTTGTAAGCTACTTTTACATTGTTCGAATGCTTCTTCCGCTTCAGGCGTCCATGAAATGGGTGTCTTATCTTTTTTCTTCGACTCATGTAGGTAACTGTTTAGAATGCGTTGCGACATGGCTGCTTTCGGAATATGAAGACGATAAAAATTAACCATGCCTAAGAATCTACGCAATTCTTCAATATTTTTTGGTTTGGGGTACTTGCTGATGGCATCCACCTTTTGTTGAATGGGTTTTATGCCCTCAGCGCTAACGTGATGCCCTAAAAACTCTAGTTGAGATTGACCAAAACAGCATTTGTCGAGGTTTATCGTGATACCGTAAGTACTAAACCTTTTGAGAACTGTACGTAGATGTTCCCTATGTTCCTCTTCTGAGTTGCTGGCTATCAGTACGTCGTCCAGATAGGCAAAAATGAAATCTAACCCTTCTAGCACGGTATGATTCATAAAACGTTGGAACGTTTGTGCTGCGTTGCGCAGACCGAATGTCATGCGAGGGAATTCAAATAAACCGAACGGCGTAATGATAGCGGTTTTTTCTATATCTTCGGGGGCAGTACAGATGAAATGATATGCGCGATTGATATCTATTTTGGAAAAAATCTGTTTCCCTGCCAAGATATAGGTGAAGTCGTGTAAACGGGGTATCGGGTACCTATCGGGTTTAGTAATGGCGTTAAGCCGTCTATAGTCACCACATGGGCGTAGGCCTCCATCCTTTTTAGGTACCACGTGTAATGGGCTGGACCAAGCGCTTTTGGATGGTCTGCAGATGCCCATCTCCTGCATAATGCGGAACTCCTCTTTGACCTGATTGTACCTACCAGGGGGTAGAGGTCGGGCTCTCGCATGGACAGGAGGTCCCGTTGTTTCAATGTGATGAAACACCTTATGAGCTGGTGGCTCTTTGAAGGAAATCGGTTTAGTAGTTTCCGGAAATTCCTTGAGCAACTCATGGTATGGCGTTTTGTAGCAAATGGTACTGAGGGAAGGTTGTTTAGTACTTACAATTTTTGCTGCCGCTTGTAGGTAAGTCACCTGGTCAATTAGTTTACGACTACTTAAATCTACTAAAAGTTGATAGTGTTTCAAAAAGTCTGCGCCTATGATGGGCTGTGAAACGTTTGCTATGATAAAGGTCCAACGGAACGCGCGACGTAAATTTAAGTCTAACACTAGCGTTTGTACGCCATAAGTCTTAATTTCGGTACCGTTGGCCGCGTAAAGCTTAAGACTAACACTTTTGAGTTTAGACACTTTTTGATTAAGCACTGACACTGGCACTACGGACACGTTGGCACCTGTGTCTACGAGGAAACGAAAACCGCTCTGCCGGTCTGTGACGCACAGGCGATGGTTGGTGTGGGCGATGCTGGCCCCCACCGAAGGCTGCACCGCACCTAGTTTTCCGCCGATGCCGCCGGCGTGCGCCTTTGCCACGCACACCGGTCGGGCGCTGCACACTTTCTTGCGTCCCTGCCGAACTTGCGGTGGAAGTAGCACTTCCACGGTTGTGTGTTGCTGCGTGATTGCGTGCGACTTCTCGACCGAGGCCGATGGAACCGAACTGCTGTTCGTCCTCGTCGCATTGCTGACTCGTGCTCATCAAGGCGAGTGTTGATCCTTGCTAACTGAGCCACGAGCGTTGACATGTCGAAATGCTTTTGCTTTGATTCCGACACTGCAGCTACGGGGAAAACGCCTAGGTTTTCCACTATTTTATCAGCCATTGCAGCCAATGTGGTCAGGCTGGAGGCTGGGTCGGCCGCTGCGAGTACCGCTCTTACTGATTGAGGTAGAAGCTTGGTCCACATGACTGCCAGAGTTTCGTTGGTCACATGGCCACGAGCTAGGTTGGTCATTTCTCGCAGTAGCTGAGATGGTTTTCTGTCTCCTAGCTCCATTTCATCCATGAGCTTCTGTACCTGTCGGGTCTGAGACTCCTCGTAAATCGATAGTAGATGCGCTTTAAGTGCTGCGTATTTGTCTTTATCTGGTGGATGTTGTAGAAAGTCACCTAGTTGTATTATGACTTCCTTTGGCAACTTCGCCAGCACTACATGATAACGTGCTTCGTCAGCACTTTTGAGCGGGTCGATAACCGCCTCTGCTTGAATGAACCAGATCCTAGGCTGGTCCGTCCAGAATTCAGGAATTCGCGCTGCCACTGATATCACTGAAAGTTCTGCAGAAGCACAAGCAGTGCTTGTAGATGCTGAAGCAATGTTTGCTTGCATGGCCGTCGCGGGAGCAATGTACGGTTGCATTGTGCAATTAGTTTGCGCGAAGTGTAACACACGCGGTATCGACGTAGTATGCGCACGCGGTAGCGGTCGTCGACCTCTTTGCAGTGGAGTTGCTCCGTGAATTTAGAAAAAATAATTTAATTTTAGCGCCCTGGAATCACGTCGGGGTCACCAATGTAATAAGCTTGGTGGTACGGCTTATTACGACTCCAGGTTGCTAAATGAAAGATTGTATATACTGAATAAATAACTTTATGTAACGATTTAGCAAAGGGTCTAGCTCGGACAACACGCGGAATGCAACTCCCGTGCGTGGGGCGCCCGCAGCCTTTTAAACGATTGCCAAAACGCTGAGTCAACTCACGGGCGCGTCCGTTACACAATTTAAACGAAATTAATAATATTGATTATTTTTTCATGTTAAAGTCGTCAGACAGGCTGACGGTCCACTTGATGGTAGGTGGCTACCGTCACCTATAACATAAGTAACGCCATATGTGCTTATAGTGAGCTGCCGACATAGAACGATCGAGGATAAGGGGCCCTAGCCAAGAGCAAACCAAAGCAAACGCTCCCTTGGCGTACTTACGAAACGAAAGAAATAAAGCCCCGTGATTGGTTGTTGTAAGTAACGCCCACATAAAATTTTGACCAATCACAAAGCTTTCTTCCAAGCGTAGCGTAGCCTTTTTTTTTTTTTTTAACGTGAGGAAATCAGCGATCCTGATTCCTGCCAGCAATGGGGCGCTGGCAGGATATGCGGGATTTCTACCCGCTAAAACCCCACGGTGTTCCTTATCCACGCACGCACATGGGACGGGAGAGAGGTGTCAGCGCGAGCATTTCGTCCTGCTCTCCCGTCAGCGTTCGCCCGATCGGGCGCCTCCGTTCTTGTTCATCGGTAGGGAGGGGATGGTAGGCTCCCCCCCCCTTCCCGCGGAAACCTGGTGTAGGAGGACGTGCCGGAACACGAACACGTCCTTCACCGGTGCCGGGTTAACGGTGGTAGGTGAACGGATCCCCATATCCGCTCACCCTCCGGCAAGCGTAGCGTAGCCTGAGCGTAGCGTTTACGACTGTACGTTTGCTCTTGGCTAAGGGCCAAGGAGTAAGTGAGTAAGAAACATAAAATATGCTGTTTATGTAAGGGGGTGGTTACTGCCGCCAGACGTATTTTTTTTATAATATAAATCCGTACTAATATTATAAATGCGAAAGTTTGTATGGATGGATGAATGTATGGATGTTTGTAACTCTTTTACGCAAAAACTACTGAACCGATCACCATGAAATTTTGCATACACGTTGTCTGGGACACCAGAAAGAACATAGGGTACCTTTTACCCAGAACGCGGACCAGCTAGTTTATAATAATTTAACGTTGAATTGAACTCACCCTGAAGAGACGTACACCCTCGCTGTCATCTCCTTTCTTTCCGAAGAAAATGCCAAGTTTTCCTAAAAATTCAAGAGTTCTTTGTTAATTTTCTATTTAATATGCTCATAACATTTTGAAAAACGAACACTGATGTAGTATTCGTGGCAAACGTACACAGTGCGATGAACGCGCATGCGGAGAGTACTCGCATGAAAGTAGATAGCACTCTCATGAGAATAAATAGTACTCGCATGACAGTAGGTAGCACTCGCATGAGAGCAGATAGTACTCGCATGAGAGTATATATAGCACTCGCATGAGACCAGATAGTATTCGTGTGAGAGTATGGCACTAGAATGAGAGCAGATAGTACTCGCATGAGAGTATATGTGGAAACAAATTTAAAGCCTATTTATTCATTCACGTCAAAAAAATACCGGTCGATCTGGTATACATTTACCTTTGAAAATGCTTAAGAAATGCTTCGGTTCCTTTCCTTGGGGCACCTTCACCGTGGCTGTTACGGAGTCCCCGAACTGATTGAGAGAATGGTAAAGTTTAGTTTCAACTGATTGAATTTTACCATAGAATTTTGTCAGAATTAGTGTCTTACTAGCTATTAACGGTCTCACTATAGTTAGCGGTCTTGTGACCAGCTATGCTACTAGCTTGTTTTTTCTGATGTGTTACCAAAAAAATGGTAGGTACCACAAAACTTCCTCCATAGGAGAGGCAGAGCCTAATGTGGAGGACAGAAATACGCTAAAACTAAAATAGTTTTTCTGAAATAAATTCCTTTTTCTTTATTCATTTTCAAAATGAGTTTCAAAACTTACTTCCTCCTCCAGACTGCTGACTTGTTCGTATGCTGTCCATTTATCATCTGCGCTTGCGTCAGCGCCCTGAAAAATTGCATCAGAACAAGTTATTCTAACTATATAGGCATAGCAGACAAGAAAAGTGCTTTATCAGTTTTGATTACAAATTTCATTCATTTCAAAATTCGCTAAGGCTTAGATTTGAAATAATAGGTATTGATTACTGATTGACATAATTTGTCATCGCTAATAAAGATGGCAATAGACATTGTCACTTTGAATTTTCAAAGGAAAACAGACCTTATCATTCTACAACAAGGTCTACAACATACAAACAATGTTCAATAAGTAGGGGTGATAAAGCACTTTATTTGTTGAGTTTACCTTACCCGCTAAATAGTTCATACAAAATAAACTAACTCTTCAACTTTTTTATATTATCACTAATTCAAAATAGTTTGACACATAGTTACGAAGTTTTATCAAAATAGGTTCAGCAGTTTTATCAAAACAACTTGACACGAAATTTTTATTATACCTATATATGGAGATAGATTAAGGCGGTTTCAGATTAGCGTTTTATACGCGCGTATAAGCTCGTTTTAGGAAACTCATGTAGGCGCATATAGGCGCGCCTTTTGGCACACGCGCAACTCGTACGAGCGTTGACGCGCTTCTAAGCTCGTATAAGCGCGAGCCGCGAGAGACTTTCTAGGTAAAGTGTATTAAAATGATCGGTACCTCTACCATGAGTTATAATGACCGCACTCGTTAGCGAGAGCGTAAAATATTTGTATTGAAAATTGTTAATTTGACATTGACAGTTGACAGTTTTTCATATAATCTAGTACGCTCTCGCTAGCGAGTGCGGTCAGTCTTGATACAACTATCGGTGACACCCAGCATCTTTTTCATCTTCTCAGTCGATGGCGAATAAGTAACGCAAATAGCAATGTTTCTGCGTCGGAATCCATGTTGATACTGACACGACACCACTACCGGTTCGAGCGAACACGCCGAAATATGCCCGTTTATTTATTTATTAAACAAAACACACAGACAGAATACAATAAAATTCGTGAAAACAAAGATAAATGTGTGTAATAATAAGCTAAATTGTATTCCTAATTTGAGTGCATAACACGATAAACTTAATTCTAACTAAACACTAATGATAACAACTAAGTACTTAACTAAAAACTAAGTAACACCTAATTAACAAATAAAACATTAGCCTACTACGTTTTTTGAAGCGCGTAATGTAGCGCGCGTGTAAGCGCGTATGCCGAAACGACCGTATACTTACGCGCAGAAAAATACGGTAATCTGAAACCGCCCTTACGGTTGCAAATAATCTATACTAATATTATAAAGCTGAAGAGTTTGTTTGTTTGTTTGTTTGTTTGAACGCGCTAATCTCAGGAACTACTGGTTCGAATTAAAAAATTCTTTTTGTGTTGGATAGATCATTTCTCGAGGAAGGCTCTAGCCTATATAACATCACGTTGCGGCTAATAGGAGCGAAGTAACAGTCGAAAATGTGGAAAAAACGGGGAAAATTATTCATCTTTGAGGGCTTCCGGTTCCGTTGTGTGCGCTGCGAAAACCGTTCGATATACCCAAATCGCAACCTGTTCGCAACCCGTTCGCAACCCTCGTGACTTCGTCCCACGCGGACGAAGTCGCGAGCACCAGCTAGTATAGAATAGGTACATACAATCCACCAATAGACAACAACTGCGTCGTCTCCATTGTCCTTGTTGTAACGATACGTTACGACGTAAACCTCGCCCTGGTACATCTTGGTGGCGCCTGAGTTGAAATCTTCGGTTACATCTTCAGAGCCGTCGGATATTCTGTAAAAGAATGGACGCTCATTTTCGTTATCATTAAAGTAGTCCGTCCGCTATTTGTTGACCTAAATATATAGAAAAAAAAATCACCTTGTAACTGTAATGCTTCCTAGTCCATCATCAGGCATGTATCCTCTGGCTGCGGCACTCTTTCCAATCAGCTTGGCTGTGGTAGCGGATTCATCAGCGTCATTTGAGAAATAGCCGGCATCTGATATTTTGAAGATTAATTTATTATTTCCTTGGCGAATTTTGTATATATGTATATCTATCTACATATTCATAGAAAAATATGTTTTACGTATGTACAATTAATTTATGTGTACTTAAAACATATAGTTTAAGAGAGATCGTGTAATTATTATTGCTGGTTTTCCTATAAAATCCGTACTACCTAATATTATAAATGCGAAAGTTTGTATGGATGTATGGTGAACCGATCACCATGTAATTTTGCATACACGTTGTCTGAGACACTAGAAAGTACACAGGGTACCTTTCATCCAGAACGCGGACGAAGTCGCTGGCACCAGCTAGTAATCTATACTTTCGGTGCACCACGCCATAAGTAAAGATTTGCAGCACCCAGTGGCGTTGCTTGTGTTAACGGCGACGTTAGCCATCTACCATCAAGTGGACCGTCAGCCTTTTCTGACGATCCTAAAAGAATAGTGTGCTTATGACCACATGTCATACGCAGTAGGTTATATTATGTATGTATGCGCTTGCGCTTGGTCGCCCTCACTCACACAGACACCACAGACAAGCACTGTCTCGAGTTTCGTTCGCGCAACGTCAGGGGCCCTAGCCAAGAGCATACCAATGCAAACGCTCCCATTGCGCACTTACGAAACTTTAAAAAATAAAGCCCAGTGATTGGTTGTTGTGACGCTCACATAAAATTTTGACCAATCACAAAGCTTTCTCCCAAGCGTAGTGTAGCCAGGGCCCCTAGCCAAGAGCATACCAATGCAAACGTTTCGTTGCGTTCTGACGAATAGAAACGAAATGAAGCCCGGTGATTGGTCTAAAATTTATGTGGGCGTTACAACAACCAATCACCGGGCTTTATTTCGTATTCGTGGCTAGGGGCCCTGGAGTCTGTCCGTTGAGTGCGCGTACGAGCCTTCCTTTGAGATATCCCACCATTGGACAGGTGCTGCAGTAGGTACATACAGTATCAAACTGTATCTGAATTCTGGTTTGCCTCCCACTAAGTATGTAAGCAAACGTCATAAAGCTAGGAAAATCGTTAAGTGAAAGGCGCGTTGCGCTGCGATGAGTTGCTTTTACATAAAAAAAATAATTAAGGGCGTAGGTACGAGTACATGTGAAAAATCAATGTACTCACCAATCTCGGAGACGAATCCTTTGACACTTGTTGTGTTCAGGGTAATAGTATCCCAATTGTGGAAGTATTGTTTGAATGTATAACTCTCTGAGCCTTCAGATACGCGTGTGATGTTCACCTTTAAAATATACAATCATAATTATTTTCTTTCAGGAATTTATTTACTGCACGCTTGAAAAAGCCCATACTGTATCTACAAAGATAATTGATTGGTCTCACTGCGCTCGACTAGATAGAGCGCCATACAAAAACAATAGCTCCGTGAATGCGGCAACTTTTTATTGTAGTGTGTTTAAAATATAGTCACTTTTTACACAGTTTTATTATATTTTTACATAGTTTCACTACGCACATTTTATTATGCCTAAAATTCTATAAAACATTCGGCACGTACACATTACAGACAGTTTGTATTGTGACTGGTTCGGGTACGCCGAATTCGGCGTAATATTTGTTGCCGCATTTTACAAGTACGATGGCGGTATCTAGTCGAGACTAATCATTCATCTATGTGTATCTAGATAACACCTCAGAAGGGAGATCGTTCCAAAGTTCAGAAGAGAGAAACACAACCGCACATATGCTGTTAGTCCCAAATGGGCCTTGCTGGGAATAGGACTGATTTTTTTTTTCAATAATAAATTAACATAATCGCTTACCCATGAAGGATATCCCTTTTTGTCGATATATTTCTGGGCGATATCGTTGTAATTTTTCTTCGTATCAGAGTCAACATTAGCTCCTAACCATATGAATACTCCGCAACATGGCGTGTCCAGTATGTATACCTCCTAGAATGTGATACAATCAAATAATCATTATAAACATTCGACTACACTGCAGCTGTTGATTAAAGTAAATGTGATGAGATGAGAAATGCCATTGATAAAGAAGAACGTAATAAAAATAAGAAGAATGATACACTTAAGTTCAATTGATTGAAGTAAATGTGATGAGAAATGTCATTGATAAAGAAGAAGAAGAATGAGAAGAGCTTGTTGAATTAATGATAATATAATTACTGATAATGCAATTAATGGTAATGTAATTAATGATAATGCAGTTAGTGATAATACAAGTAATGTTAATGCAATTAATGTTAATATAATTAATTGTAATTCAATTAATAGTAATTCAATTAATGATAATGAATTTCATGGTAATGCAGTTAATGTTAATGTAATTCATGTTGATGCAATTAATGATAATGCAATTAATGGTAATGTAATTAATGATAATACATTTCATGGTAATGCAGTTAATGATAATAATGTAATTACTGATGACATAATTAATGATAATGTAATTAGTGTTAATGTAATTCATGTTAATCCAATTAATGATAATGCAATTAATAATAATGTAATACAAATTAGTATAAGTCAGTAGACTTACATCGGACTGCAAATGCTTTTGCTTATAAGGCTTGTTCATGGTGACCAGATCAATTTCATTTCCAACAAGAACCTTGTACAGGAACGCTGAAGTACCGTCTCTTGTGTATGTCTAGAATTCAAGAATTTAAAAAAAGATTGGAAGTTATTTCACTGTTGGGAATCTACATTGTCAGAGAGTAACAGGCCATTTATAAAGTTACGCGGGCGAAGTCGCGTGCAACAGCTAGTGTAAATATATCAATATTGATAATTACGTCAGTGTCGTCGGCTTCTTTGAGATCATCCATCGATCCGGAACCGAGAGCTTCAAAGAACGAAGCCACATCATCGTCACTAGAGAATTCATCTGTGGATTGTAAATTCATTATTTATATTCATTTTATATTATAATTCATTATATATCTACTCATATATTCATTTTAATTCTTATTTCTAAATTTTTTTACAATATCTATTTCTAATATATAAAATTCTCGTGTCGCGGTGTTTGTTGCCAAACTCCTCCGAAACGGGTGGACCGTTTTTGATGAAATTTTGTGTGCTTATCGGGTAGGTCTGAGATGTGTGATTTGTATAATTTGTAGGTACCTACATAATTATAAATTTGAAATCTGTAATTGGCTGTAAGCAAAGATAATTGATTGGTCTCGCTGCGCTCGACTAGATAGAGCGTTATACAAAATAAATAGCGCCGAAAATGTGGCAACTTTTTATTGTAGTGTGTGTAAAAAATCGTCACTTTTTATCACTTTTTACCCAGATTTATTATATTTTTATACAGTTTCACTACGCAAACTGGTATTTTATTATGCCTAAAATTTAATAAAACATTCGGCACGTACGCATCACAGACAGATTGCAATGTGACTGGCTCGGGTACGCCGAATTCGGCGTATTATTTTATACCGCATTTTACAAGATACGACTGCGGTATCTAGTCGAGCGCAGCGAGACCAATCATTTATCTATGGCTGTAAGGTATGTTTTCGTTTTTCTTTTGTGTGTAAATTTTGAGAGCTTTAGATTTTGTGATGAATAAATAAATAAATAAATAAATACGCCTAAAAATATCTATAAAATAAAATAAAATGAAATTAAACCTTACCAATGATTTCAATGGTCGCCCTGCCATTATGATAATCGTCTCTTAGAGTGTTCGCGACGCTTATTATCTTCCTTCTTTGAGTTGCTTTCGCGCCTTCGGGCATCAGAACGAATATGTCGTGGTCTACTTCGAGGATGAAGCAGTGGTCCTTGGTTAGGGATGACGAATCAGCTGTTACCTGAAAACCAAAAGAAAAATATAAATAAATAAATATTACACATTCCACACAGCACCATCTAGTTCCAAAGTAAGCAACTTAATGCTTGTATTATGGATACCAGACGGTTGATATACTACATACATTACTTTTTTTTTGTAAATACATGCATATTATAAATACAAAACATCCATGACTCAGGTACAAAGGTAAATAATAATAATAATAATAATAATTTATTTATTTTCAAAGATTTTACAATTTTTATGTAACAAAACCCCGGTCCCCACACTAGGCAAGCCTGTATCGTGAGGTCCCGTACTTTGAATTACAATTTGAAATATGGAACTTAACTATGCAACAGTATCTGGATCGTAAAGTGTTTTTTGTGTCTTTTGTGCCAGACATTCATACACATTCATACATTTCATACATTTTCATACGCACACTGCGTGCGTATGAAAATGCGCACTTGGTTGACAGCTAGGGTTACTAGCCACTAGACCAAACATGTCGTCTATAAAAGATAACATAAAACATGTTATTTAAAGCATTTTTGGAAGGTATCGGAAGGAAGGAGGTATGGAAATTTAGTCTCCTACTAGCTGGTGCCCGCGACTTCGTCCGCGTTGAAAAAGCAATATAACGCCTGAATCGTTATTGCTATTATACTTAGCCAGGAGTTAGTTTTCTTAATTTTAGATAATCCCTTGAAAGCAGTGCTTTTTTTCTGGATGAAAGGTACCCTATGTCCTTTCCGGTGTCCCGGACAACGTGTATGCAAAATTTCATGGTGATCGGTTCAGTAGTTTTTGCGTGAAAGAGTTACAAACATCCATACATACATCCATACAAACTTTCACTAGCTGGTGCCCACGACTTCGTCCGCGTTCTGGATGAAAGGTACCCTATGTTCTTTCTGGTGTCCCAGACAACGTGTATGCAAAATTTTATGGTGATCGGTTCACTAGTTTTTGCGTGAAAGAGTTACAAACATCCATACACACATCCATCCATACATCCATACAAACTTTCGCATTTATAATATTACTTAGTACGGATTATTTAGTAAGATGGATATCAATAGGCTAACTAATTATAGGAATTTGATATCTGGAAATTTTATCGAATTATTTTTCTATTTATCACCTTTAAGATGATAAGAAATTGGTTTGATTGCAATTTGAGTTTTGATTTTGACTTGATTGCAATCTACTAATATACTTATAATAATTTTTTGATAAAACTTCATTACTGGCTCGTTAAATATGGCCTGACAGGCCATATTAACCTTGGTTGGTTTAGAGTTGTCGTGTCGTGCCCCTAGCTCTTGACTCGTATTTTTTTTAAGAGAAATCAACTCAATGATTTAAATATAAACATTATACAAGTAGAGGAATTTGTCTTATAAGTATATCCGGCTTTGGCGAAATGAACACGAAAATAATTGTCGGATAAATCCGACTCTGGCGGCTGAAGGGTTAAATGCCATCTACTATCGAAGTACTACTGCACAAATTCCGCTCTCTCTCTAACTTTATAATTATAGTAGGCTTAGATTAATAATTGGTCTCGCTACGCTCGACTAGATACCGCTTTCGTACTTGTAAAATGCGGCAACAAATACTACGCCGAATTCGGCGTACCCGAGCCAGGACCACTGCAAACTGTCTGTGATGTGTATGTGATGTGCCGAACGTTTTATTAAATTTTGGGCATAATAAAATGCCAGTTTGCGTAGTGAAACTGTGTAAAAATATAATAAAACTGGCTAAAAAGTGATAAAAAGTGACCATTACGGAGCTATTGTTTTTGTATAGCGCTCTATCTAGTTGAGTGCAGCGAGACCAATCATTTATCTATGTATAGTAGGTATATATTTGATAAATACCTCTTCGATCCTCATATTGTCGCATCCAGACAATCTGAGCAGACGTTTTTCTGCTCCAGCGTTAGTTTCCACTTCATTGAATCCAGACTCGTTGCCACCTTCCAAGTATCGGATAGCTGGAATGTATTAAATTGTAGGCTCAAATAGAGGTGTCGTTTCACTAGGCTTACACGTGTTGGGGGAGATCTCTTAATTCCGGCGTACCTCCACCACTTTCGGGTACGCCGTAGTTCCGACAGGGAGCGTAGCCCTCCCTGCGCTGGGTAGCCGTGGCGGGCCACCGATGCCGTGTCGTAACGTCCTCGGGATCGCGCATCTACACGCATATAATGTGGCATCTACGGAATCTACGGCGCATCTAAAGCGCATTTACGGCGCATCTACGTCCGCGCTAGAAAGTCGTAAAGTTTCAAGTGTACCTTATTATGTAGGGTTATTTCTCATTGGAATACAGACACTGTATCCTCTAGCTGTCGTTTGGGGTTTTGTCGATTAGTTTACTGAAAGTCTTTAGGCATAGGTACTATAAGGTATTCCCGATTACACCAGAAATATTCGAGAAGAATGGTGCATGCTACACGGACGGCGGGGTAATGAATGTGTTTTCAGCCACATCAGCTTTTAATTTTTCAACCTTTAATGCAAAGATAATTGATTGCTCTCGCTGCGCTCGACTAGATAGAGCGCTATACAAAAGCAAAAGCTCCGAAAATGTGGCAACTTTTTATTGCAGTGTGTGTAAAAAATCACTTTTTTAATTTTTTACCCAGTTTTATTATATTTTTACACAGTTTCACTACATACGCAAACTGGTATTTTATTATGCCTAAAATTTAATAAAACATTCGGCTCGTACACATCACAGACAGTTTGCAGTGTGACTGGCTCGGGTACAGCGAATTCGGCGTACTATTTTATGCCGCATTTTACAAGTACGACGGCGGTATCTAGTCGAGCGCAGCGAGACCAATCATTTATCTATGCTTTAATGGTTTTAAGACAAGCCAACCTTAAATATAAAAATAAAAAAAAATAAAAAAAAATGACTCACCAGGTTTGAAATACCCAATAAATTGACTAGACTCATGGCCCTGGACTTCCCTGTGATGTACTGCTTTCCCACCCAGCATATCGTCCAGGGTGATCGTGAGGATAGCCGCTGAGCCTTTCTTGTCCTGTGTAGTTTTTGATCCTAGCCAGAAGTGAGCGTCATAAGCCAGTGTGGTTGTGTCATCTCCGGTAGTCTGAAAATCAATTTATCAGACGCAAAATTGCCAGTTTATGTGTCTTTTATAAGGTATGTCTTTTATAATGTACTTCCGAGAGTGTGCTCAGGAGCTGCATGAGCTCCTCTTTCTTCCATCGGACATACAGACGTACGGCTGGCTACCATCCTCATCTTGTCGAAATCCCTCCTTTTCGGACCATAAGCGCTTTGAAACATCCTTTATAATGCGCACTGCAAGGGTTTGGAACTCCCTGCCGGCGTCTGTATTTCCGAGCACATATAACCCTAATGTTTTCAAGGTACGAGTGAATAGGCATCTTCTGGGTGAGATCGCTCCATCTTAGGCCTCATCCTTGCCACATGGCTGGTTCTTGGCCAAGAGCAAACCCATCTCTTATAAAAAAAAATCTTTAAATTCAAAGATTTGTACGTTTGGAATGAAAAAACTCAAAAACAAGTAGACCAATTTGAAAAATTCTTTCACTGTTGGGAAGCTATATTGTCAGCAAGTAACATAGACTATATTTTATAAAGTTAAGGGTGCCAAGTCGCGTGCAACAGCTATGTCAATATCTATGTAAAGATAGAGATAATATGATCGAAATCAGATTTGATATTGGCAAAGCAACTTACCTTCAATACAATATACGAATCTCCATTGTAAAATTTGCCGTACATCTTCGAATCGATCGCGACTGGTTCGAATTTCTGCAAAAGAATTTTTTTTTTAAACAAATTTCAATTCAAAGTATTTAGTACTAAGTATTGGATTTAGTACTTAGAGATAAATTAGCAAGCGTGTACTTTATACGCAGTCTTTGAATGTTGGAGAGATAAGAGAACTGTTACGTGTCTTTTACTTGTTATTTATTTATTTATTTTAACAAAGCACACAGACAGAATACAATCAAATTCGTGAAAACAAAAATACTGTTGAAAGTTTTTTTTTTCTTTTTTTTTTTTCTCTCTTCAGCGACATCTCTCTCACCCTTGGCCTTGGGCCGGCCTCGGGTGCTAAGGAGGCGTACAACCGAGCGTTCCGAGCGGGCTCCCAAGCGGGAGTCCGTAGCGGAACGCTCGCGGGTCTCTCAGTTGGAGGTCGGCCGCACTCCTTGAGTGCGGCCTTATGTTATTGTTTGTTCCGCACACGAGGTATGTGTGCGGATTATGAGTGGCGGGCTCCCTCCCGTCATTGGTGTTCTCCGCACTCGAGTGCTTTTACTTGAGTGCGGACTTTTCTTGAGAGCCTGGCTGTCTGGAGAAGGCTGGCCCGCCTTCTGCAGATGGTCTAGGGGGACCTTGCGCACATGGTTGGCTAGCTGTGTGTGCCTGCACAAGGTCCCCCCCTTCGCGTTGGTATTGCCTAGGTGTCTCCGGGCAATCTCTTTCTTTGGCGATAGCCTAGCCAGTAATGACTAGGCTGCCCTGGGGGTGGATCGGAGTTAGGTGCCTCGGCAGAGCCCGGTCCACTCCGTTCACAGGGCAAGAAGGCACCGGGGAGTTTTAGTGGGTTAACATCAGTGCCGCTAACATCCTAACATCAGGTGCTGGGCGACCCCCACATATCCCTATTGCTTAGCCAGCGGTAGGGAATCTATAAGCGGATTTCTCCTCGACAAAAAAAAAAGGGAAAAAAGAAATTTAGTACATTGTTATATATTGTAATCGACTCTAATTTGAAAGAAATTAATTGATTTCATTTGATTTAATTTAATTTAATTTAATTTAAATAATGTTCGGTATAGCGATTGGGACGACTGCTGCCTGGACCTTTTTTTTACATTTTTTTTACACCTGAAATGGCGTTTACACGCTATCTCTCGTCAACGGGAAGAGTCGACGTGAATCAACGCTGGGAATACCCACGATAACCCCACCGCCATAGATGAATCATTGCGAACATACATGACATACATACAGAATATGTATAAATATAAGTATAAATATATATTCACACATTCCACACAGCACCATCTAGTTCCAAAGTAAGCAAATTAATGCTTGTATTATGGACGGATACCAGACAGTTGATAGGTATATTACATACAATACTTTATTTGTAAATACATACAATATTAGATATAAATACAAAACATCCATGACTCAGGTACAAAGGAAAATGTTTATATACATAAACATTTGCCCCTAATGTTTATGTATATAAACATAAATGTATGTACAGATACCTATTAGGTATAGATTGCAATGAAAATTCAGAATAAAATGTCTGTATTCTTGAACACAATTACTTAAGTTAAAAATGAAATAAACTTACATCAATCGTCCATATTTCGATGCCTGGATTGGTGCCGGCTTCCGAAAAAGAGGGATGTTCCATTTTTTTCGAGTTTCCTAGTTTTCCTACTGTTTTCCTAAAAATTAGTGCGGCGGCTAATACGTTTTGCGTAGCACTGTTTTCAAATAATTCTTTATCTATCGCGATAATCCTCTTATCTCTTAGTTAGTTACTATACGTGATGATATATTCAATAAGTTTTTTATAAGATACTAGCTTTTGCACGCGACTTCGTCCGCGTAACTTTACAAAATATACCTAAAGAGGAAAGATTTGTTTGTTTGTTTCAATTGAATAGGCTCCGAAACTAGGTACAGGACCGATTTGAAATATTCTTTCACCTATACAAAAGCTATTATTATCAGCGAGTTAGATACAGGCTATATTTTATAAAAAGTTAGATGAACGAAGTCGCTGACACCAGCTATTAGTCTTTAATAAAATAAAAAAAGAGTGATAAACGTTGAAGGTTTCTCTCTTAGAATAATAACGCATAGAACGATAGTTTCATATCAAAAGAGTGGCGAGAATGAAGCACAAATATAATTGATGTGTGCGTAAGCCACACGTAAAATGACGCTCTGCGACACGCACACAAGTATACAAAAAATGTTCGTTCGTTTACCAAGCTTTACAAAGGCTGTTCGTTTACCAAGCTGATACGGCTTGGTGTAAAATGCTTCACTGATCGTGCGTGAACTAGGTTTCTATGCGTTAATATTCTTAGGTTTCTGCATTATAATTTGCACAAAGAAATTGTATCCGAATAATGCTGATAACAGTACAGTACCTTTACCATGAATTATAATGACCGCACTCGCTAGCGAGAGCGTAAAATATTTATATGGAAAATTGACAATTTCACATTGACAGTTGACAGTTTTTCATATAAATGTTTTACGCTCTCGCTAGCGAGTGCGGTCATTGTAAACTCATGGTAAAGGTACAGATAAACAGACGGTAAAATCAAACATCATGTATATATAGTTGTGAATCACCCTGATTATGCTTATCGATTATGCTGATAATGATATTCATAGAATGCAAATTCACTGTTAATATAATTATAGCTAGTGTTTTTTTAGATCGCTCGAAATTGTTGTAATAATTACATTATTTATTTAATACTGGCTGTTTCACGCGACTTCGTCCGCGTAACTTTATAAAATACTTAGCTGACCCCGTAAAAGTTGTTTTGCCAAAAAATAAAAAATAAATTTATATTGGGGTGGACCACCCTTAACATTTAGGGGTATAAAAAATAGATGTTGTATATAACTAATTCACGCCTTAATAGAACGTGCAGTGACTTCAACAAGAATTTCATTGTTATACTTAAGATATGTTTTGATTAAGCAATAATTAACATAATTTTTGCCGGGCGATTGATTTTTATTTTTAGATGATACCTCGAGAATACTTAGTACCTTTTTTCCCGGGTTTTGTAACGCGTATGCAAAATTTCATAACAGACAGAGTATGGATTTTAATAAAAACACTATTACTTAGATATATTATTTTTATATTCCTTTATTGGTCAATATAATTTAAAAATATAGAGAAATCTTCAAAAATGTAATAGCTAATGGCATTACTACAGTTCCACAAAAATTGAAGAGAAGAGGCGAAGCATTCTGGAAAAGTAAGAAAGACTATATTAGTTCCAGGTTGCCATAACTCTTTTAATATAAAGTTTCTTTTTAACTTTCTATTTCTTCATTACTTAATTCTTCTTGTAATCTATAAATAAATTTAAAAGAGTCATTAAAACTAAACTCCTCTCAAAAGGCTATTATAAAATCACTGATTATTTAAATGACAATGAAGCCTGGATTTAAGCGATTCGGAGCTCATAGGTATTGTGTTGTATTGTATGTATACTTTAATATTATTATTATTATTATTTTTTAAATTGATTGTAGTAAGTATACATACTTAGTTGTTATTTTATATTTTAAAGATGACAAAAAGATTAGTATCCTGAGTTTCTTTCGGGGTTTCCTCTCGGGATCGTCACCTTGGCTTTTTTATCCGAAACCCTGGTAAATTTAAATTTATAATGACGATCATAAGAGTTTCTTTTAGAAACCCAATTGATAAATAAATATTTTGATTTGATTTTGATTTTGTAATATGGTGAATAAATTAAATTTCTGTTTCTGAATAAATTAAATTTTAATTTTGTTTTGCAAATTTTGAATTGAAATGTTTATTTTATGGACGACAAGTTTATTATTTGGTCTAGTGGCTAGTAACCCTAATAGCTATTAACCAAGCGGTCGCGGGTTCGAATCCCGCTAGGGGCAAATGTGTATGTGTTAACATTTACCTTTGTACCTGACTCATGGATGTTTTGTAGTTATAATATGTATGTATTTCTGGTATCAACTTTCTGGTATCCATAATACAAACATTAGTTGCTTTCTGTGGAACTAGATAGTGCTGTGTGGAATGTGTGAAGATATTATATTATACTAGCTGACCCCGGCAAACGTTGATTTGAAAAAAAAAAAATGGAGTAGGCCACTATGGAGTGAAAAATAGATGTTGGCCGATTCTCAGACCTATATACCCGATAAGCACACAAAATTTCATCAAAATCGATCCAGCCGTTTCGGAAGAGTTTGGCAACAAACACTTTTATATTTATATATAAATAATCCTTATTATAAATGTGAATGTGAGTTTGTTTGTTTGTTTGTTACGCTTTCACGCAAACACTACTGAATTGATAATCATGAAAATTTGCATACATGTTGTCTGGGGCACCAAAAAGAACATAGCATGACCTTTCATCCAGAACGAAGTCGTGGGCACCAGCTAGTAATATATAATACTAGTGTTTTTGCCCACGACTTATTGTTCCCTCGGGAACAATAAGCAAATATTAGAGACTTTTTTCTGGATAAAAGGTGGGTTCTGGGTGATCTTTTCTATATTTATTTATTTATTTATTTAATAGCTAACCTTACAGCATGTAACATTTAATAAATACAATATATATATATATAGCCTATTACAAGGTCAGTCATCAAAATTAAAAATTTCATTATGTTCACTCACAAACCGAAACGCAAAAGCACTTGTGCTGTTCTTTTACCTACTGCTATCTTATGGTGTGCAGTAAAAATACTCACGTGTGTGTTTTCCTCTGAGTTATCAATGTCTTCCCTCATCTTTAAGGTGACAGCTTTATCACAGGTAATTTCATCGACAGAGGTCCTGAACTTTTCCACTTCCTTCTTGTTACTCAAGTCCGGTTGGAATCTGAAACTGTAAATCCGACAGAGAGTAAAAGTGCAGGTAAGTACTAGCCGGTGCCCGCGACTTCGTCCGCGTTGAAAAAGCAATATATCGCCCGACATCGTTATTGCTATTATACTTAGACAGGAGTTAGTTTCCTTAATTTTAGATTCCTTAATCCCTCGGGAGCAGTACTTGTTTTCTGGATGAAAGGTACCCTTTGTCCTTTCTGGTATACCAGACAACGTGTATGCAAAATTTCATGGTGATCGGTTCAGTAGTTTTTGCGTGAATTCTCATGGATACATTTTTTTTTGATAAAAATTATATTCACGAACCTATACCTCGCTTATCGCTTTTTCGATTAGTGAAAACCGTATCAAAATCTGTTAAGCATATTATAATTAACTTATTATAATATAACTAGCTGTGCTCGCGACTTCGTCCGCGTGGAATAGTTATTTTGGGAATGATTTGGGTATCTCGAACGGTTTTCGCAGCGCACGCAACGGAAGCCCTCAAAGATGAATAATTTTCCCCGTTTTTTTCCACATTTTCGACTGTTTCTTCGCTCCTATTAGTCGCAACGTGATGTTATATAGCCTAAAGCCTTAAAGATAAATGATCTATCCAATACAAAAAGAATTTTTCAATTCGAACCAGTAGTTCCTGAGATTAGCGCATTCAAACAAACAAACAAATAAACAAACAAACTCTTCAGCTTTATAATATTAGTATACATTAACAATTTACCTCTTTCTAGTTCTTTCAATTGGTTTATAAATATTCGAATTAATCAAATCAGCTTTTGTTGTTGTAATTGCTTTGGTAGATTCATCTGTAACCTTGGTAGTTTTAACTGTAGCCTTGGCCGTGGTAGTTTCGTCAGTTTCGGCTTTGTAATCTGAAATTCACGATTGGAAGTGACAATTGGAACTGACTCAGAAGTACCGGGTTCGAATCCCGGCAGGGCGAACTTCAAATTTTATTTTATTTTATTACAATAGATACCGTATTACTGCTACATTGCCAGTTACAGGGCTTTATTGTGAAAGACGTAAAAAAAAATTACAATTTTTATACAAATAAATACAATACATACTTACAATACAAATAAATAATTATCTCACATATTCCACACAGCACCATCTAGTTCCACAGTAAGCAACTAATGCTTGTATTATGGATACCATACGGTTGATATACTACATACTTACATTCCTTTTTTTTAAAACAACATACATATTATAAATACAAAACATCCATGACTCTGGTACAAAGGTAAAATATTAACACATAAACATTAGCCCCTAGCGGGATTCGAACCCGCGACCGTTTGGTTAAAAGCTAGGGTTACTAGCCACTAGACCAAATGTGTCTTCAGCGATCTAGGCTGCTTCTGTGACCGGTCCTTTTGTAAAATTATGTTGGGAGCCTATGTCCTATGTCCAGAATGTCCAGAAGTGTGTGTCCGTCCAGAAGTGTCAGAGCCTATGTCCAGAAACCTATGTCATATGTCCAGAATGTCCAGAAGCGTGTGTCCAGAAGTGTCAAGGCCTATGTCCAGAAACCTATGTCATATGTCCAGAAGTGTGTGTCCAGAGGTGTCAGAGCCTATGTCCTATGTACAGAATGTCCAGAAGTGTGAGTCCTAAAGCTTCGATGATGAAGAAACCAACCTGCAAGGTCTTTGTATATTTCGGCCAAGTCCTTCTCAACCTTCGTCTCGTCTTCTTCAATGTTCGTGCCGTCAATTTTATCGATGTCTTTCATCTTTCTTCTGTTATTTGATAGCTGTCGAATAGAAAAAATAACTATTAAGTAAGTTATTAAACTAGCTTTTTCGAGATATCGTCCTCGTCCCTCCGAAACAGTTCATTTTTAAGGTCCGACGCAAAAACACAGTGTTATATGATGGACGTAGCTCCCAAAAGGATAATTATAATTACCGCATTTTTTTTGACTTCTTTCTTTGTAGCTGGTTGTAGAGTCGTAGTAGTACCGTTAAGCAACTCGTAAGTTTCGTTCGATGGTTCCTCTTCGAGGTCCGGAGGAAATTCTGAAATTAATTAGAGATATAGATATAGAGATTAGGTAGGGCATAGGTCCCCCGAGATGGCCGGCGTACCGCCACATTCGGGTACGCCGAAAATCAGTTAATTCGTTTAAGAGTTATGGAGGAATATACATCCGTACTTACTAATATTATAAATGCGAAAGTTTGTATGGATGTTTATAACTCTTTCACGCAAAAACTAGTGAACCGATCACCATGTAATTTTGCATACACGTTGTCTGGGAGACCAGAAAGGACATAGGGTACCTTTCATCCAGAAAAAAGTACTGCTCCCGAGGGATTATCTAAAATTAAGGAAACTAACTCCTGGCTAAGCGTAATAGCAATAACGATGTCAGGCGATACATTGCTTTTTCAACGCGGACGAAGTCGCGGGCACCAGCTAGTACATACATACATACATCCATACAATATCTACACTTACAGATTTACTATTAGTATTGATACCTTTGATGGGATTGTCGATTTCAATAATCTCTTGTCCCATGGACTCCGTCAAAGCCTTCGTCTTAGTTTTACATTGGACGCAATAAAATAACAATGTTACTACAAGGAAGACAGAAAAATTCATTTTTTTTTAAATCAAAAAAGCACACAAAAAATCTCTATATATTTTATAAGCTTAATGCAAATCGCGACCTACTCGAATTAATTCTAGTTTTGAGTCGAGATGGTTGTAATATATGTTTAAAAAAATTGCAATATTAATTTTTTTTTAAAAAGGTTTATGTAATAGGTAAAAATGTTTATTTTATTTTGTCCTATTTTGAAGTAGGAACAATGTAAGGTATGCATATAGGTATAATATGTCGTCGGCACATCGTAGAATTGGGCATATCATGATATTCCTGGGCAGATCATATTTCTGTTAAAACTGAGAGGGTCGCCTCACTCCGCTCCGCTTCGCTCGGCTCCCCAAATTTATATCCATGTAAACCAAACACGCTCCTCCTCGCTTTGCTTCGCTCTGCTCCGCTCCTCGTCACACCTATTTTTGACTTTTGGTGAAAGATTTTTGATTTCATACTTTACGATCTGCCCAATTCTACGATCTGCCCACGACATATTAAAATTCTTCCCCGTTTCTCTCTTTCCATATGTGAAAACCAAATTAAAATCGGTCGGTCGACACATTCACGAGTTTTTGAAGCATACACAAACCAACATAATCCGTACTAATATTGCGAATAAATGCGAATAAATGCGAAAGTTTGTATGGATGTTTGTAACTCTTTCACGCAAAAACTACTGAACCGATCACCATGAAATTTTGCATACACGTTGTCTGGGACACCAGAAACGACATAAGGTACCTTTCATCCAGAAAAAAATACTGCTCCCGAGGGATTAAGGATATCTAAAATTAAGAAAACTAACTCCTGGCTAAGTGTAATAGCAATAACGATGTCAGGCGATATGTTGCTTTTTCAACGCGAACGAAGTCGCGGGCACCAGATAGTATTATTATATATTTGAAGTTCCTAATTTTTTATTACGATGTGCTTGTCAGATATCGTAACCGGGTTATCTCCCGCCGGTTTTTCGGTCTGTTTAACTGTTGCCAAGTTTAACTGGCAGTAACTATTTAACCGCCACTCGTGATGGACCTTCAAATACTGTGTTAACTGATGGTTAGTGTTAAAATATTGTTTTAAACTTATAACGGTCATTCCCAATAAATTGTGATTTTAGTGAAGCAACCCAGAATCCTGTTGTATTAATTAACTAAGCTGGTAAAAGTAGAAATAGCCTTTATAAGTAAGCCTAAGGGCCTATTTCACCATCTGTCAAGTAAGCTAACCGTCATTTAAAGTCACCTGTCACCGGGGATGATGGAGCTAATAGATATACCTACCTGGACTTGACTTGACTACTTTGGACTGGACGGACCTGTTTTGGAAAACTAATCAAAATTATGACTTGACTGACTTGTTTTGCTATTTTTGACTTTAATTTCAATTTTACGAATTGCTATATTAACTTGACACTGGCAGATAATGGCCATTTTAAAATGAGCCGCATTGCCATTTAAACCTAATAATAAGAAGAAGAAGATATACCTACCTTTGTTTGTAAGTTAAAAGTCACAAAACATTTAAAAAAAAATTCCTATCCAAGGATGCCACTAAACCGAGTGCATAATTTAATAAAACATAAAATTATTTCTAAAAGTAACTAATCAACACTTTACTTGTAGTTGGTGAAAGAGGCCCTAAGTGATAAAAGTAACCCTTGTGGTAACACCCAGTCAAGTTAAATGTTAAAATATTATTATATTTACAAACATTGATTAATATATCCATTTGTAATAGCTTTTTTTTTCTTGGCCGAAGCCGGGTAAGAGTCGCTAGTCATACCTATATAAAAATGAGTAGGTACTTCTTACTTTTCGAATGTTATTAAATTATTCTTCGCTTCATACTCGGCCATAAATTTGATTTTTTTCCGGCCTGGACAGTAATGTGTTAGTTGATCTGGGCATTATGACAATCTAATATATAAAATTCCCGTGTCGCGGTGTTAGTTGCCAAACTCCTCCGAAACGCCTGGACCGATTTTGATGAAATTTTATGTGCTTATCGGGTAGGTCTGAGAATTGGCCAACATCTATATTTCATACCCCTAAATGTTAAGGGTGGTCCACCCCATTTTATTTATTTTTTTGGCAAAACAACGTATGTCGGGTCAGCTAGTATTTTTATATTTTCAACACATGTCTTTATTTCCGGCCCGGGCTGTAATGTACTGTGTCTATTTTATATGGGCATTATTACAATATTTCTGTATTATCAACAGATGGCGTTAGATGTGCATTTACAGAGGCAAGACGACGAACCGTGGGGCTTCAGACTGATCGGTGGAGCGGATTTTAAAATGCCGTTAACAGTAGTTAAGGTAAAATTATTCTCTTTTTAAAAAACATAATTATCCACACATTGTACACAGCACCATCTAGTTCCACAGTAAGTAACTAATGCTTGTATTATGGATACCAAACTTTTGGCTACAACAGGATAGGCTACATTTTTCACGCGGATGAAGTCGCGGGCGAAAGCTTGTTATAAATACAAACTTCCAAGACTCAGGTACAAAGGTAAATGTTAACACATAAACATTAATTTGACTAGACCAAACGTGTCGTCAAAGATATACCTATTATTTTAAAAATCCAAAGCAGAGCCAACTTTGAAAAGTTAATTTCCAAAGTTGACCCTGCCGGGAATCGTACCCCGGACTATGTAAAGCAGACAAGAAAAGTGCTTTATCAGTTTCGATTACAAATTCCATTCATTTCAAAATTCGCTAAGGCTTAGATTTGAAATAGGTATTGTGATTACTGATTGACATAATTTGTCATCGCTTATAAAGAAAGATAGCAATAGACATTGTCACTTTGAATTTTCAAAGGAAAACAGACCTTATCATTCTACAACATACAAACAATGTTCAATAGGGGTGATAAACACTTTATTTGTCGAGTTTACCATTTGGCAAATATATTGCATAAAAACATTACCTACTAATATCCAACAAGATCATTTGAAGACTTAAAAATAGACCAAAAAGTTCACGACCAGCTTCAACTAAAGTGATTGCTACGATTTTGACATTGACATGAGCTGTAATTCTTAATTTAAATCGATCAAAATAGATGGACCGATTCTTTGGCATCGATCAGATCGACAAAGGAATCTATCTCTTACGACACCTGTCGAAGTGATTGACAATAGCTATGTTTAGACAATATTAAATTGATTAGTAAACACATCTAAATTTGGTTTAGCCCATTATAATAATGGACGAGCCATCAGGAGCTATGGAAAGGGCTATGCTCGGGGCTACACTGCGAGATCGAATCAGAAATCAGAAGATCCGCAGACGTACGAAAGTTACCGACATAAGCCGGCGGATCAGTATGTTGAAGAGGCAGTGGGCAGGGCATAGTACGGAGAACCGACGGCCGCTGGGGCCGGAAGGTTCTCGAGTGGAGGCCACGGACCAACAAGCGCAGCGTAAGGTGGATAGGCGACCTAATAAAGGCCGCGGGTCAGCGGTGGATCCAGGCTGCTTCTGACCGGTCCTATTGGAAAATTATGGGGGAGGCCTATGTCCAGCAGTGGACGTCCTGCGGCTGAGATGATGATGATCATAATAATAAAATTATGGATCGGTAGACGCCCATATAGTCCTGGACCTGACTAAAGTCCAGTGGGAAAAAAAATCTTATTTTTTCTTTTCCACTGGCGACATCATAACTGGAAAAGGTAGCAGGTGGCGGATATCCACCTAAGTCTCAATCAAATGGCTACTTAACTTTCCTTAAAAAATAATCTAAATACGCAAAAATTCTTATTTAAAAAAATCTTATAAAAATTATCTTATAAATTCGTGGGTGTCGAGATGGGAATAAACCAAAAAAATAGCACACACACAACTTCAAGTGTGTTCAAAAATGATTGCTAGAACACACAGGTTTCCTAAAAGGTTTTACCTTGGCTGTTATCATCACAGCAACTTCTGTGATCGTGATGACAAGAAAAAAGGAGGTTTGAATCGGCACTGGCTGATTTTACGGCCAATTCTGACCTTTTTTTTGACAAGGAGTAATCCGCTTACAGATACCCTACCTCTGGCTAAGCGGAAGGGATATGTGGGGGTCGCCCAGCACCTGATCATACCGGCACTGGGAATACTCACTAAAACTCTCCGGTGCCTCCTTGCCCTGTGAGTGGGATGGACCGGCAATTCTCAGACCTACCGAATATACTTACATAAAAAAATCATAAAATTCGGTCAAGCCGTTTATACGAGAATTTTATATATCCGTACTAATATTATAAATGCGAAAGTTTGTATGGATGTATGGATATTTGTAACTCTTTCACGCAAAAACTAGTGAACCGATCACCATGAAATTTTGCATACACGTTGCCTGGGACACCGAAAAAGACATAGGGTACCTTTCATCCAGAACGCGGACGAAGTCGCGGGCACCAGCTAGTATACAATAAATAGATGTATCCTAAACATATAAACATACTATTGAAAAAGCAATACATCGCCTGACATCGTTATTGCTATTATACTTAGCCAGGAGTTAGTTTCCTTAATTTTAGATAATCCCTCGGAAGCAGTACTTTTTTCTGGATGAAAGGTACCCTATGTCCTTTCTGGTGTCGCAGACATCGTGTATGCAAAATTTCTTGGTGATCGGTTCAGTAGTTTTTGCGTGAAAGTTACAAACATCCATACATACATCCATATATCCATACAAACTTTCGCATTTATAATATTAGTAGGATAAACATATTACTTTTGTTGAGGAGTGGACTGTATTGTTTGAAATGAAAATGATGTTGAGGTATTAAGAACGTATATTTAGCACAAAATTATGTACACACAGATTTGACACACAACCTGACTCTGCTAAATGACAACCGCTACTGCCTTTAAATATATATTTTCTTCTTATTACTAGTCGTAGTGGCCACCAACCAGCCAGTTGCCAACAACTTTACTTTTGTTACAGATTTTACCAAATTCGCCAGCAGAGAGAGCCGGTCTACAGAACGGAGATACAGTCTCTCGGATAAACAGCGTGATCGCTGACGATTTGTCGCACGACGACGCGCGGCATGTCGTCTCTGTCGCCGGCGACAAACTCTCCCTTGGAGTTGGGCGGTGAGATTTTATTTGTACATTGTTTATCTATACCTAACCCATACTAGCTACACGCTCCCGGCTTCGCCTGGGTTCAAAATAAAAACTATCCTATCTTTTAAGTTGGATCAAATTACACATAGTTACGAAGTTTTATCAAAATCGGTTCAGTAGTTTAGGAGTTCATTGTCGTCAATCATGTTGACACGAAATTTTTATCCTTACTAATATTATAATCCTTACTTCCTTACTAATAATATAAATGTGAATGTGAGTTTGTTTGTTTGTTACGCGCATTCACGCAAAAACTACTGAACCGATCACTATTCACTATAAAATTTTGCATACACGTTGTCTGGGACACCAGACAGAACATAGGGTACCTTTCATCCAGAATTCAATCCATTTTTTATGCTGCTTAGTTTCTAGACTAATTACTAATTGCTATGTAAACAAACTTAAAAATTCTCTAACATTTAATACTAAATGATCTATTGTCTCTTGGCCTCGCTATGTGACCGGCCCATCTCCATCTCAACTTTAGTGTGTACCTCAAAGCGTCAGTGACTTTTGTTAGATAATAAATAAGTAAGTAGTAAAGGATTTTGATTTGGTTTTTATTTATAGAAAGAGCGATAAAAGAGAAAGGTTTGTATCAATAATTTGCATAAAAAAATGAAAAGAACTAATATTATACTAATAAGTATTATAAAGTTAAAGAGTTTGTTTGTTTGTTTGAACGCGCTAATCTCAGGAACTACTGGTTCGAATTGAAAAATTCTTTTGTGTTGGATAGATCATTTATCGAGGAAGGCTTTAGGCTATATAACATCACGTTGCGACTAATAGGAGCGAAGACACAGTCGAAAATGTGGAAAAAAAAACGGGGAAAATTATTCACCTTTGAGGGCTTCCGTTGCGTGCGCTGTGAAAACCTTTCGAGATATCCGAATGATTCCCAAAATAACTATTCCACGCGGACGAAGTCGCGAGAACCAGCTAGTAGTAAATAATCACAGGTACGATTCTAAATTGAAATTTGTATTTTTAATAATATTTGTATGGTTACAAACGATTGATTGATGCATTGATTGATTCAGTCACCTTGGCTTATACTTTTAAAATCAACGCCTTGACACACTTCGATCGGATTATTGGCAGCTAAGTCTAGATGCAGTTAGCACTAACTCAATCCCAGTAGATTTATTTGTCAGTTAATAAGACGAATTCAATGTAAGTACATAGGCGCTATAAAATCCGAATCGATTAGACTATCGATGCGAATCGACACTTTAATAGACATAGATGTCTATTAAGGTGTAAACACACGCCAATCCTAAAAATTAGCATTTTCAAAATAATATGATAGAAGAAACTGTCAATGCAATTGGTTTGAAAAAAAATATATGTTATACTTAAACATGTGAAGAACAAACTGTATTGTTTATAAATTCCATCAAAGTAGTAGAAACCCCACAATAAAAGTTAGAACATAAGTCAATTGACTTATATTGAAAATTGTTGGGATAACGGTTTATTGCGCGCAAATGATTCCTACACCGAATAATAAGTCAATATCATTTAAAAAAAATGTATTGATTTTTTTTTTTTTTTTAATGTAGTTTTAATGAAAAGTACAAAAAACCACATTTATCAGGCCTGTTGAATTGTTTCCGCCGCCTCGGAACTCTAAATATATGGAGCTACAGTGTCTCAGTGACTGCGTTGAGGTGTGGATTACGTTTATGTTTTTGGTGCGGAATTAGTATGATATATATAAACATTCTAAAGGTCATATCGGTGAAGGTCAAATCGTCAATGTCATTCGCCTTTGTGAATCCCTTAAGTAACGGGTAATTAATTTTCGCTACATAGATACATAGATAATAGACATAGATGTCTATTAAATAACGGGTAGGTAATTATTTTCGCTACAATTATAATAGAAGAAATATTTCGGTGCGCAAAAAGCTATTGTATATGTCGTCGGCACATCGTAGAATTGGGCATATCATGATATTCCTGGGCAGATCATATTTCTGTTAAAACTGAGAGGGGAGCCGAGCGAAGCGGAGCGGAGTGAGGCTCCCCAAATTTATTTCCATGTAAACCTAACACGCTCCTCCTCGCTTTGCTTCGCTCCGCTCCTCGTCGCACCTATTTTTGACTTTTGGTGAAAGATTTTTGATTTCATACTTTACGATCTGTCCAATTCTACGATCTGCCCACGACATATATATTAAATCAAATAATCCCCGCAATGTTTTATTGTTTACTAGCTGTGCACGCGACTTCGTCCGCTTTCAAAATGTTATACTTATAGCCTAAAGCCTTTCTCGATAAATAGACTATCCAAGACAAAAAGAATTTTTCAATTCGAATCAGTACTTGTTCCTGACATTAACGCGTTCAACCAAACAAACAAACAAACTCTTGAGCTTTATAATATTAGTAGTATAGATTATGTGCTAGCGACCCATCCCAGGCTTCGCACGGATGCATTTTTTATGCAAATTATTTATACAAGACTTTCTATTTTATAGCTCCTTCTATAAATAAAAACCATATCAAAATCCTTTGTGTTGTAGAAGATGTAGAAGAAGATAGCGAGACACAGACTAATTACAGAGACAGAGCACACAAGAAAAGTGCTTTATCAGTTTCGATTACAAATTCCATTCATTTCAAAATTCGCTAAAGCTTAGATTTGAAATAGGAATTGATTACTGATTGCATATTTTGTCATCGCTAATAAAGATGGCAATAGAAATTGTCACTTTGAATTTTCAAGAGAAAACAGACCTTATCATTCTACAACATAGAAATAATGTTCAATCTTAGGGCAATAAAGCACTTTATTTGTCGAATTTACTTCAACTTAATAATTCGTATTGACATGGAAGTAGGTGGGAGGGTCCAAAACTTTTCGACCAAAGAAAAAGGGAACTGCAGTATATAAATTAAGCTAAGTAGGTATATTCATTTTTCAATATAGTCTCCGTCGACTTCTTCAGGATACACCTGACTCCGAAAAATGTATCACTTTTCGGATTTAAGTGTATCCTGAATATAAATTTAATTTACACTTGAGGAACAAACCCCGGTGCCCACACTAGGCAAGCCTGTACTATAAATTACAATTTAAGACAAGAACTTAATTATTAACTAAGCAACAGTTTTGATTATGTTATGCTTTGTATGTTTTTCATATTAGTGTGTGCGTGGCAGAACGTATTTCATTGTTTTTTGGTTTAGCAGGGGCCCTAGCCAATAGCAATACCAATACACTCAGGCTATGTTATAGTATGACGTCACGAATCGCTCAAGCTATTTGACTGCTATATTTATATAAATAAGATATCATTCAGCGGCAGAAGGCCAAAACAAGGCTATATTACTAAAGCAATACAGTTTATATTTCATTAACGAGTTCGACGCGCTTACGAACGGTTTGCCAGTTTATTTCTTTGAATCCCGGTTGGTCGAAATCCAGATGAAGTTCTACTTGGTCTATAGGAATAAGTGGGTGTCGCTTTTTTTTAATGTTGTGAAAAAAAAATGAGCCGTGAAGATATAAGTGAAGTGTCATTGTTGGCCATAGTGATACATAGATATTACAGGAGTGATAATTATAATGTAATAATAATACAATTTATTATTATTACATATTTATTAGTTTGTAAATATTGTAAAATTATGTTTTCGCAATAAATCTAAGTTTTAAAAAAAATTAAATTAAATTAAATATTGAAAAATTGGAGCTAGTAAAATTACTTATTTTACTAATCTAATAACTATGTAGTTGTTTCACGCAACTTCGTGCTCGTAACTTTATTAAAAAAATAGTCTATGTTACTCGTTTCAAAAATCGGTACAGAAGTTCCGGAGCCTAGTCAATGTAAACAAACAAACAATTAAATCTTTCCTCTTTATAATATTACTTACCATAGATTTTATATTGGTCTCGCTGTTTACCTAATCTAAGAAAAACAGATTGCAATTATTTACATGAAAAATATAAAATATGTGTCTATCTTAACAGATAAATTGCTAAATTGCAGTCCTAAACAGTATAATAATTATGTAATGTAAACTCGACAAATAAAGTGCTTTATCACCCTAAGATTGAACATTGTTTGTATGTTGTAGAATGATAAGGTCTGTTTTCCTTTGAAAATTCAAAGTGACAATTTCTATTGCTATCTTTATTAGCGATGACAAATTATGTCAATCGGTAATCAATACCTATTTCAAATCTAAACCTTAGCGAATTTTGAAATGAATGGAATTTGTAATCGAAACTGATAAAGCACTTTTCTTGTCGGCTTTCAATACATACATAAAATTGAGATAACAGTAATAAGTATTAAACTAAATAATATTTCATTTTAATATTAAATTCATATTTAAATTATCTTAGTATTAATTTGAGTTTTTGTAAAAGTTTTCAAATGGAAAAAAAATTATGGGAATAGTAGGTAAACTAAATATACTTATTTATTGAAATTTGCAAAATGTTCACAAAGATACTTAATTCGAGTGGGATACATTGGTGGGAACAATATTACATTACATTACATTTTTAAAATTCCTTCTCCAAAACCACTGCATGACTGGGTAGGGATCGTTCAAGTATTACTTAAGCAGATTTATTACAACATGGTGTACGGTAAAACTCTGAGTTTGTGTTTACACCATTGTTAAACTAAATGTAACATTATGTTGTATTAATAAATTAATAAATAATTTGACTGTCATTTTTTTTTCTCAAATATTAAAAAATAAATTGCGTTTGTTACAGCGGGCTCTACGACCCGGTGTTGGACGAATTCGACCCGATCTACGAGCCGATAGACCAGGAAGATTTCGACCAACCATCTCAACCAACTGAGGTATTCTCCATACAACAATTCCCAGACATCTTGTCCGATGTCACATTACCTGTACCAGAAATCGATAGGTCGCAAACCGGTTCCCCATTCGTGCTTCCCCTTAAACCCTATAGACCGTTCTCGACAGATCCCACACCCGTCCCACCGCTTGAAGATCCCATTATACTCAACCCCGATTTTAAGGATGACTTTGATTTCGGTCAAGCCGATCAAGAATTACTGCCACCAACGAAATTCAAGCTACCTATTTCCCCCCAATACGATCCTGATGGCACTAAAGAGAAGCAGAAACAAGAAGAGATGAGGAAGCAGAAACAGTTGAAAGAAGTAACTGTAACAGAAGAACATATCAGTAAAACCATTACTGAAATAGTTAAAAAGGAAGAGGTGATCCACAAAGACTTTAAAGAAAAAGTAACAGAAGATATTCGTTTGAGCGAAGAGAGGAAATTTGATGAACGGATGAGACGAGAAATTGATTTAGACAATATAGAGTTTGAAGCTACAAGTATCGTAGATCAGAGCATTCAAAAAGCTGTTGAAGTTACTGAAGACATAAAACACGAAATTGATGTAGCGTTGACTGAACAAATAACTGAAGTAAATGCTTCTTCTAAAACAAAATTAGTTGTTTGTGATAATATCGAAAAAATATCAGAGGACAATGCGACGACTAGTGTGAATATTGAAAAGAAATCGACTAGTGCAAATATTCAAGAGAAGTCAGATACTAAACAAGATGTAACTGAATTAGTCGAGTTGATCGATAAAACTACTGATGAAATCATAAAACAAAATGGTCATAAGAGACCAGTAAGTGTTGCAAAAGAAGTTGAAAAGTTTGAATCCATTAAAGACATTGTCACTGAAAAGAAATCGGCCGCTATGGACGAGATACAAGAGATAATCGAATCAGGTTCTGTGAAGAGAAAATCTGAGATATTTGATAAAGAAATTTTAGAAATGAAAGATAAGAAGGATGAAAATAAAATTTTATCAGAAAGCGAAATAGAACAAAAGGAGCAAAGGAAGGCTACAGCCACAGTAAGTAAACAAACTCTGGTAGAAAATACGGAAACTGTAGATAAAAAGTACAGTACGACGAAATTGTTGGCTGAGCAAAGGGCATACACAATTGGCTTGCAGACAATACCGAATATAAGAGGTACTGTACACTCGTCTTATCATTACGATTTGTTACTAAAAACTTTCTTTATACACTTAACGGACGTAATGGTAGCTTTGTCAAGATTTATATTAGCTGAACCCGTTCTGAACAAGTCTGAACAAGAAAAACATGAAACACAAAAGGAATCTACTACTGTTGTTAAAGAAAGAGTTTATGGAGAGACTACAAAAGAAGAATCAAGAGCAGAAAGTCGACAAATGAAAGATATGAGAAAAAAGTCAGAAGTTAGAGAAACAATTGCTGATAAAATATTGGTAGAAGATAAAAAAGACATTAACAAAGTGACGACTAAACAAGAAGTTGTCGATGCGAAAATGGTCATTGCAGTTGAGGAGCAAAAAAAATCCGGCATTAAAATGGCGCAATTAACTGAAAAGAAATCTGAAGAATTAACTAAGAAAATGGAAGCTGTAATTTCGGAATTTCAAGTTAAAAAGGGAATAGAAGACACTGAGGATCATGTGATTAAAAATAATGAGGCATTAAGCCAGAGTGTAATAGAACAAGAAGTTGCAAAAGAAGGTGACCCTTTAGAATGGCTTTCTAAAATAGATAATAAAACAAGTAAAACTGAAGAAGTAACTGAAATTATGAGTGAAAAAAAAGCTGTTGAAACTACGATCGAATCCAAACGCGAAACGAAAAAATCTAAATCAAAGGCAGGTAGAAATACTTATGTAGCGATTGTGGAATCGCATGTTTACACAAATAAAGATGCTATTTTAGAAGAGCAATTATCGCCACTTTCTGAAACATCCTCTGTTCACAGTTTTGAAGAAGTGAGTACCGTATTAGCAACAAAAGAAGCCACAGTGTGCGACAAAATAGAGGAAACGAAAGTTTTTAAAGAAACAGCAAAAATTGAGGAAAAGAAAGAAATAACAGCTGTAGAGACTCAAAAACAAGTAGAAGTAGCAGATAAGAAAGTGAGCATAGAAGAAATAATGGATGTAAAAGAGATAATGGCAGCTGAAAGCGTAAATAAAGAATTAAAAGAATCAGCAGTTGCTATAATTAAGGATGTGATAGAGCCTATAATCGAACACGACGTTAAAGTTAAAGAGGCTGTTCAAGAATTCGTTAAGTTAGAAAGCTCTGAAAAGTCTACAAAAGAGAAATTAACCATTCAAGAAGTTATTGAACGTAAGCCGTTGGAAGAAGTAAAGTTACCTCCTATAGAACAAGCAGTAACATTCAATGAAGTTGTTCAAGTTGAAGATATAAAAACAGACTTTAAAGACATTCAATCTATTATTAAAGAGTCTGTAACTGCTGTAACTGCAGTAGCTACTGCTATTGCGGTCGCCGCTGATGTTGAGAAAATAAAAGAAGAAGTCAAGGTAGAAGAGAAGATTGATGATAAACAAACTTTAACCGACATCAACAAAATTGATGTCAAAAAACAAGAAATCAAAGTCAGTGTAGATGAAGATATTAAACAGGTAGCCAAAATGGAAAAGGTTGAAATACAAGAGTCAGCAGCTGCTTTAAAAGAATATAATGCCGAGGTTATTATAAAGGAAGAAGCAAAAAAGGATTCATTTAAGGAAGAATCTTTAGCAATTAAACAAGAGGTTAAACATGAAACCAGAATTGCTGCTACCGATGAATCTGAACATTTAAATATAACAAAACGCGAGATGAATGAAGTAAAACAAGCAGCAATTACAGAAGTGAAAAATGAAACCATAGAAAAAACTAAAATTGATAAATATGCTACTGATATTAAAAAATGTGAAGTTATTGAATCAAAAAAGGAAAATTTGGTTGATATTAAAATTGTTCAGATGAACGAAACTAAGACCGATGCAACTTTAGTTGATGTAAAAAAAGATATTTCATCAATTAAAGATGATATTATTGAAGTTAAAAAGTCTGAAGCTATTATAGAGAGTCTCCTGGACGTCCAAACTGTAATAAATGAGAAAATAAATATAGAATCAGACTTTCACGAAATTATGTTTGGAGATAGAAGGAGTTTGCAAGTAGAGAGAATGCAATCGATTCCAGATGACGAAGAAGTAAGAGTATCCAAGGAAGAAATGAGTATGGAAATTGACAAGAAAGAAGTTCAAGTAAGCGAAGAGGTTACTATTATCGCGAGTGAAAAGGCAGGCGAGATGAAATTGAGTCTTCGCACCGATTTAGTACCGGAAAAAATCGGAGGTCAGTTATCTACTTCAAGCAGCGGCGACATAAGTACCCCGACACCTTCCACTTACCCACCGACACCTTTGACCGACGAATACATATTTAGACTCCAAATGCCCCTTCCAAAGAACAGCGAAGGTAATCCTTATCCCTTAAAAGAACCAAGTCCCGAATCCGAGCACGATGAGGATCCGCACATAGTTAAGAAAAATCTTGTCCCTCACATTGAAACTTCTATAGAAAGCAAAGTTTACGAACCACCCTTACCTACACCACCCGAAGAAAAGGAGTTTGTATATCAGAAGCCTGGATTGAAAGGAGGTGCAATCAGGTCATGCAGAAAGGTATCTAAATAAATTTTGTTAAACACAGCAAGCAACTAATGCTACAAGCATTATGCTAATGCTACAAGCATATTCATACCAGACAGTGCATATACTACACATACATAGATTTTTTTGTAATTACATACATATTATAAATACAAAACATTCATGACTCACAAAGGTAAAATGTTAACACATAAACATTTGCCCCTAGCGGGATTCGAAACCGCGACCTTTTGATTAACAGCAAACGTCTCGTCAAACTACTAATAACATTACTACTTGGCTTATTGAGAATTATAAATATTTTAATAAGTAAATGCTTTAATTAAAAATCTACAGGAAGAAATAAAAGAAATCGAAAGAACATCAACACTTCTGGCTTCAGCTATCGATAAGACTATAAAAAGTATAGAGGAGTATAAAGAACAAGCCGGAATAAATAACTGCGATGAAAACGAACCAACCGAACCAGTAATGTATAACGGATATTCGAAAGTTGTAGACACGAAGGTTTTCGAAGATGTCGAGGATTGGGCTAACATAGACAAAAAAATCAGAAACAACAATGATAACATACTAGAATTAGCCAAAGCGATAGCTCAGGAAGCCAGAACTGTCAGGAAACAGCGCAAATCTAAAGCAGCTGCAAAAGACATGCCGGAGTGTTTAAAAATCAAAGATGGCGATGACAGCTGGGATGCAAAGAATGTTGATATACAAGGATTCAAGCCGGTCGAGTTTAAGCCAGACGAAATTCCGCATTCGGAGTATTTTAAACCTGTCGTAATTCAACTTGAGGTAATTACTTAAGTAATATTTTTTTTTCATCAGATAGGCTAATTGTCCACTCGATGGTATGTGGCTACCGTCGCCTTCAACACAACAGCACTTATGCTGTTATTTCACTTTGTAAGAGGATGTTTGATAAACTGTGAAATTTAAATTACGATCATAAGAGTTTTTTGGAGAAACCAAATTGATAAATAAATATTTTGATTAAGATTTTGGTTACTGCCGCCAGACTGTCTGTCTGTCTGCGTGTGGCTGCTCGCAATGGGTCCTGCCTTTACTGAAAGTAAATTTGGATAATGTTGTTACAGAATAAACCTGTACCCAAGAGTCAGGTTCCGGTAGTGATTCAAGAAACTGGAGAGGTACTAGGCACTGTTCAAGGAATCGTAGACGGTCTGGAAGACGCTGTGATAGATAGTGAAGTTGCAAGTTAGTATTCGTTAACCTATTTTGTTTAGAACGTAAGAATATGCTTTTCAGTTTTACCATAGTCATTCAAGTACCACAACAATGGATTTAGCGTCACAAATGCCAAAGCGGCACATGAAAAGTACGCCTAAATTTAAATTTAGTATGACAGAGTTAATGGTAAAAGGTAGTAAAGACCAAGTTCTACTATTTAATTTTAAACTCCAATGTGTTAACGTAAAGTCACATTTTGTTTAAACGAGAGACGTTTGGTTGGTTTTAAATGACAGATGACAGAGTTGATGCTCTACTCATAATAATATGTCACTTTTAAATGTTCCATAATTTTTCTATTGCGAAATCTAGTATAAATTTTCCATAGTACTTACTTACTTATATCGTGCGAAATCCATTGTTGTAGTAAACTCGACAAATAGAGTGCTTTATCACCCTAAGATTGAACATTGTTTGTATGTTGTAGAATGATAAGGTCTGTTTTCCTTTGAAAATTCAAAGTGACAATTTCTATTGCTATCTTTATTAGCGATGACAAATTATGTCAATCAGTAATCAATACCTATTTCAAATGTAAGCCTTAACGTATTTTGAAATGAATGGAATTTGTAATCGAAACTGATAAAGCATTTTTCTTGTCTGCTTTACATTAATAATAATAGTGATACTAAGTATTATTATACTAATTATTATTCCTAATCGAATGGAACTTGAGGTTTTTTTAAGGTTCTTAATTTTTGCAGAGGAGATGGGCAAACCCGGCATGACAGAGGAGAAAATCGCCGAATTAATATCTGGCGAATCGGAGATGCTGAGAGAAGCCCACGTCATGGGGTGAGTATTGTTTATAATATACTTACTTATTCAGAGGAGAGGATTGCAGCCTATTTTGTCTACTATTAAGTATCAATAATATTTATTATAAAAATATTATGTAATGGCAATAAGCTAATAATATAAAAGAATTTCTGTATCCTAAATTTACAAGAACTTAGATATTATTGAAATTATTCAAATGAAAATGAGTAAAAAGGCTTTCAGTTTTTTTGCTACTATACTTTTTTGTATTATTATAGTATAGGTACCTACTTAAGTCCAAAAAATCAGGAACAAAATCTTTTGCAATTTTTTTTTGTGCAGGTTTTTGCCATTTTTCTAGACCCCATGTCGAATCCAAATCTATATTTTTGGGATATTTTTTTTATGTTAAGGGGAAGTTCAAACATTACGTAACTCAATTTGGGGGATCTCTCCTGTAAAACGTTACGATGCGTTTGAGGGGCAGGAACGGGGTTCGAACAACGCGTTACGTAACACTGTTTTTTTTTTTTTATTGAAATAAACATCTAGGGAATTAAAATCTTCCAAATTAGCATCTCTTTTCATTTATGTTTTACAGGGAATCCTTCTAGTGTCTTTTTCTGTTCTGCCAAGTTGGCAATTCTTTTCGTTGGTAAAAATGGTCACTTGGTTGTTACGTAACGTTTAGTGAACATATTCAAAAATTGCGTTACGTAATACCTATACGAACGTCCCCTAATGTATAGAGACAGGCTAAAGGTCTGCCCGACAGGTTATAATGGAATCATTTTCAGCCATTTTTGTCATTAGTTTCAACATTATCGTCAACAATCATTTATATATATCTTACACACATCATACTCATAGCAGCCATAAACGAATGACTCTCATAGCACATAATCCATCTAACGCAAATCAAAAGTTTAAACAATTCGCTACATTACATTCATGACATAAATCATTTCTCTATTTTTAGTTAAAAAAAATTAATAATTTTATCACAAAAACACTAATGGAAACTATTTATCTCTCTTTCACACAAACAACTCTCAAACAACACAAAATGGACGATTGACATTTAAATACAAAATGGCTGCCGTCTTTACAATTGACGCGAAAACAAAAATGGTTGAGAAGGCTTTCGAGGGTGTTGTCCTCGCATATGCATCGACTTGACGATGATTCCAGCGTGGATTTTAAGAAGATCAAGCCTATTATTGAGTCCATGAAGGACTCTGAAGTCTTGAAAGCTTTGAACGAAGAACTGATAAAGACAAAGGAAGATAAGAAGAAAGAGGAGAGAAAATGGACGACTTTCATGCAAAGACCAAACAGACCAGTGCCCAGAGCGAAGGATGGATATGGAGGCTACATTATTCCGAAAGAGGACCTTGAGGTAAACTCGACAAATAAAGTGCTTTATCACCCTAAGATTGAACATTGTTTGTATGTTGTAGAATGATAAGGTCCGTTTTCCTTTGAAAATTCAAAGTGACAATTTCTATTGCCATCTTTATTAGCGATGACAAAATATGCAATCAGTAATCAATTCCTATTTCAAATCTAAAGCCTTAGCGAATTTTGAAATGAATGGAATTTGTAATCAAAACTGATAAAGCACTTTTCTTGTCTGCTTTACATATATGTCAGATTTTTTTAATTATTAAATTTTGGAGTTTACTCGAATTTTGAAAAGATTTAGGTTATACGAGCTCGGAAATACCTGCAGACGCCGGCATGAATTTCCAAACCTTGGCAATTCGCATTTATAAAGGATTTTTGATTGCATTGTTTGTATTTGTTTATGATACATTATTACTTATGTGAAGCCTAATATTTGTTATGTAGTAACTAGATAGGCTGACAGTCCGTGGATGGATGTGGCTACGGTCGCCTATTCTTAATGTGTTTAAGTGTGTGTCCGTGTGACACCACGGATGATGCTTGGAACCTTTAGGCAGGGTTCCAAGAATTCTGGTTGCATTACCTCCTTGAATAGCAACTAAAATAAAAGGTTTATTACTTATAACCTCTTATTTTTAACCTTTTTTTTACGAGAAACCCATTTACAGACTTCCTACCGCTGGCTAGGCGGTAGGAGTGTGTGGGGGTCAGCCGGCGCACCACGCTATGCTAATCATAGCGGGGCCGGCTATACCCACTAAAACTCCCCGGTGCCTCCTCGCCCTTTGTGTGGGATGGACCAGGCTCTGCCTAGGCAACAGCTCCGATCCACCCCAGGGCTGCCTAGCCATTGCTGACTAGGCTAACGCCAATGGAGGATTGCCCGGAGACACCGAGGCAATCCTTAAACGAATTAACCTTGTGCAGGCATCTCTTAGTTATTTGCTTCGAACACAAAATCTCAATACAGTAAATGGCCTATCTTTTATGCAATATCTCTGGCGTTAGAAAAACCTCAACAATTCTCTTCCGTAATCGTTTTAGTAACGGACCATTTATTTTTAAATGTCTAATAACAATCGACCATAGACAATATTACAAGTGACCTTGGCATCTGTTCAATAAAACAATACAGATTGACAAAAATATTTTTGGCCATATACAATTAGCGATTTAGAATTCAGTATTTAATTTTATATCAGTGCGTTAGGACGTGCGGCTGCTGTGTTTGGTAAATATATATATTTTTTTAAATGTCACAAATTAATGACCAAGCGCTTTAAAACATCCTTTATAAATAAATATATTCACACATTCCACACAGCACCATCTAGTTACAAAATAAGCAACTTAATGCTTGTATTATGGATACCAGACAGTTGATGTACTAAAACATACATTATTACTTTTTTTTTGTAAATACATACATATTATAAATACAAAACGTCCATGACTCAGGTACAAATTACAGGTAAATGTTAACACATAAACCTTTGCCCCTAGCGGGATTCGAACCCGCGACCGCTTGGTTAACAGCTAGGGTTACTAACCACTAGACCAAACGTGTCGTCAAATAATGCGCACTGCCAAGGTTTGAAACTCCCTGCCGGCGACCAGGGCCCTAATTCTCTAATACCACTTGGCGATTCCTTACTTCGAAACCGATATGATTACTAAACGATAATCTTCGTAAGTTGTTACGATATCTACTAGATTCTGCTAAAAAGTTATTGTCTTACATATATATAAATGCAATGATAAGACTAGGATAAGACATTGATGTGTTTTGGCAACGTCACAAAAGCGTGAAATCATAATTTGCCATACAGAATCAGGGCCCTGGCATTTGAAATTTACATGGGGCTTATAACTCCATCTGTATAACGCCGTGATCCTGGGGCCCTATTAGCCAAGGAGCAAACCAAACGAAACGAAAGAAATAAAGCCCGCCGGATTGGTTGTTGTAGGGCCCTAGCCAAGAGCAAACCAATGTAAACGCTCCCTTTACGTACTTACGAAACGAAAGAAATAAAGCCCAGTGATTAATTGTTGTAACGCCCACATAAATTTTTGACCAATCACAAAGCCATCTCCCAAGCGTAGCGTAGCCTGAGCGTAGCGTTTATGACTGTCCGTTGCTAAGATGCAAACGCTTCGTTGCGCACTTCGGAAACGAAGAGAGAACGCTAAGAGTAAGCTTGGTGATTGGTTATTGTAACGTCAAAATAAAATTTTGATCAATCACAAAGTTTTCTCTTAGCGTAACGTAGCGCAGCATAAACGACTGCAGAAAGCACACATGGTTACGGGCCCGTAGTACCATGACCGGAGCCCTAGCCAAGAGCAAACGAACAGTCATAAACGCTACGCTCAGGGTACACTGCGCTTGGGAGAAAGCTTTGTGATTGGTCAAAATTTTATGTGGGCGTTACAACAACCAATCACCGGGCTTTATTTTTTAACGTTTCGTATGTACGCAAAGGGAGCGTTTGCATTGGTATGCTCTTGGCTAGGGCCCCTGTGGGCCACTGTACTTTGATTGAACGAACGATTTAAGCAGTGGAAACTTTTAAAATTAACCTTTTCTTTTCTTTTCTTTTTATTTTCTTTTTAATTTTTTTGAACCTTTTTCTCTTACAGAGTTCATATAAAGTGAAAATCGTAAAACAGCCCAAGCCAAAAGTCGCACCAGATTACAAGCCCGAGGTAACTGGACATTAGAAGCTTGCATTAAAAGCTTTTTAATGCAAGCTGCAAGCAAGCTAAACTGCAACCTGACTCGTTTTTAATTAAACTAATTTATAATTACCTAGTGATACATTTAATTATAATATTTATTAATTAATTAATATATAGGTATTGATATAGATATTTATTTGTATTATAATTGCCTAAAAAATAGAAAAAAAATGGGTATTTATTGTACAAATTTAATAAAACGTGAATGTTTTATTTGTTTAAATAAATTATTTATTGTTTATTAATGTAGAATTGATTGTGTGTACAATCCCGATCCTTTTTTTTTAATTTAATTTTTTTTATATTATATTACTATATGACTTAAAATTAGATAAGTAGGTACTAGCTGACCGACAGACATTTATTTTGTTGAATGTTTCAATTGTCAGCTAGGAACTTTATGTACTTGGAAATGGGTACTTGGATGGGAAAAGAAAATGGTATTTTTGGGTTTTTAAGTTTTTTTGACATTTTTTTTTTTTCAACTTTTGGTTTGGAAATTAAATTTGAAATACTATTGGAATATTTTAAATTACCAGGATAAAACACATACTATCATACTATATTTCAATGCAACTTGTATTTCTCACATCTTGCCTCTTGCCTCTGTCTTTTTCTCAATAAGTAACCGAGGTTTCCTTTCTTAATTTTATTTTATTTTATTTTATTTTATTTTTAATTTAATTATGCAAGAGCAAAATTGTTTTATTAATAACTAGAGACCCGCAAGGCTTCGCACGGATGCATTATTTTTCTGCATATTATACATATATGTCGTCGGCACATTGTAGAATTGGGCATATCATGATATTCCTGGGCAGATCATATTTCTGTTAAAACTGAGAGGGGAGCCGAGCGAAGCGGAGCGGAGCGGAGTGAGGCTCCCCAAATTTATTTCCATGTAAACCTAACATGCTCCTCCTCGCTTTGCTTCGCTCCGCTCCTCGTCGCACCTATTTTTAACTTTTGGTGAAAGATTTTTGATTTCATATTTTACGATCTGCCCAATTCTACGATCTGCCGACGACATATACATAAACCTTTCTCGTGTTACTCAATCGATAAATCGTCATCAATCTTGCTTCTAACAAATAAAAACGCTAAAAGCTTGTTTGTAATACTTTTTTTATTACAAATATCGAAGTACTACAAATATGGAATTTGCTTGACAAATGCCAAAGCGACAAATGCCAAATGGCGTAGTCAATGGTGAAAGGTAGTAATGCGACCAACTTCTACTATTCATTTTAAACTCTTAATGTGTCCAAGTAAAGTCACATTTTCTTTAAACGACAGACGTTTGGTTGGTTTCAAATGACAGATGAGAGAGTTGATGCTCTACTCATAATAATATGTCACTTTTGAATGTTCCATAAAGTTTCTAGTGTTTCGTATGACGTGCGAAATCCACAGTTGTACTACTACATTGATGACTATACCCACAAATTAAAAATTTAAACTTTACAACAGTGCTCTTAGTCTTGTTCTGCGCTTTATCTGTGTCCCCTGAGCAACACGGGCTACGTCCCTTTCCGGCAAAAGGCCTGTCCCTTTCGTCCCACACGACGACAGCGTTTCGGATTTGGTTTTAAATGACAGATGATGCTCTACCTTTTGTAATCAAGTAAATTGATGATGACAAACAGTCTTTTAGTGTTTTTGTTTTTAGATGACGCGGATTTTAGATTACCTAAAGATTACGCGTATTGATTTCTTCAGCAGCCACTATTCATTAGCCATACAAACCATCAGTCATCACCATAAATATTCGACATAGCCATTTTGTGTTATTATTTTATTTTGGAAAACAAACAATTCCATATATATTAAATTTGAAAAGATAGAAACATAGATAAATAGAGGTACATAATCAATAATAGTGCAATCAACGAAATTTTTCCACGAATTGGTACTTTATTTTGTATTTTGGTACATATTTATTTTCATTCTTACCTTTATTTATTTTTTATGAATTTATTATGAAGCTAATACTAAACCTTTTTAAGCAATTGTTCTAAGAATTTGTGTGGCATAAATATTTTTTGACCGGTATATTGAATTCAAGCTTCTAATTTAAGGCATGTTTTTTTTAATTTATATATGTCGTCAAAAAATCGTATATAGACGAACTCTGTTCCACAAGCTTTCAGTTCTCACGTCACATGTCACATACCATCGCGATATGAATACACAAATGTAAAAAAATCCATCCGACCCATCTTCCATCTTCACAAATATTCTCCGCAGAATTTCGACACTGGACCTCTGCCGTGGGAAGCAAGAGCTCTAACTGAAAGTCCACCGCCACCAGTGGCACCGGAAGATCCTATATTAGTTCCGGAAGAAGGTCCCGTGTTCTTGGAAGCTGTAGATCCTCTTCCAGAGAGCGCTGTCCCGGATTTAGAGGATACAGGTTAGCTTGTACTATCCATCATCATCACTACATCACAGCATACTTATTTCGTATCACAGCATATTACTTACGAAATAAGTAACTACATAGTATAAAACAAAGTCCTTCCCGCTGTCTGTCTGTCTGTCGCTATGTATGCTTAGTTCTTTAAAACTACGCAACGGATTTTAATGCGGTTCTCACTAATGGATAGATTGGTTCTAGAGGAAGGTATTAATATTATCATTTACAAAGTTACGCGGGCGAAGTCGCGGGCAGCAGCTTTAATTTTATTAACTAATCATGTAGCGCCATCTGTGAAAACGCTGTGCAACTATGAGACAACCTTTCTCCACTATTCGAATTAGAGTGCTACATTGTTTCAAACTGAATTCCCTAGATGGCGCTGCGTGCTACATCAGTACTAATATTATAACCATGAAATTTTGCATACACGTCTCGGACACCAGTAAGGACATAGGGTACCTTTCATCCAGAACGCGGACGAAGTCGCGGGCACCAGATAATAATATTTATACTGCAGAATTCGGTATCTATCGCCCCTCAATACTTCTCCGAAATATTGCAGCTTCCTTATCTTTACCTCCATTCTCTTTCTCATTTGACCTGCAGATTTTAAAGTAATCTAATATTACGGTACTGTTACAAATTATAAATAATTTAACAGGAATACCACTACCACCAGAGACAGCCATAAAAGAGATCGGAGAAGAAGTTAAGCAACTAATAGAGAAAGTGGTTGCAGAAGAAACAGTGAATAAGTCGGAAAACGAAGCAGTAGTAGAAGAAACGGAGACTATTCCAGAAGAAATGGAGGAGAATAAATTAGCTGAACAGCTAATAACTGGTGTTTCGAGTATGGTTGGTAAGTAAATTTGAGGCATTGCTAGTTACTTAATATTGTTTTTGTGTTGATTATAGTTTTTTATTATTATTTTTCTGTCTGTCTGTCTGTCTGCCTGCCCCTGTGTATGCTTAGTTCTTTTAAACTACGCAACGGATTTTAATGCGGTTTTCACTAATGGATAGAGTGGTTCTCTAGGAAGGTTTTAGTGTATAATTTACAAAGCTACACGGGCGAAGTCGCGGGCAGTAGCTAGTATATATATAATAATTATAATTAAAATATTAACCCCTTTTTCCTTCTCTATCTTCTTCTATTCCTCCAACATTGCTTCTTCTTCATTATTCATTACTTCTATTTCTTCTGCACTAAGACTAGGCTTTCTCTCTTCCACTATCTCAATTGTCTCAGACTCATTTTTTCTTCCACATTGTTCTCAATTTTAGACATATTTTCTTCTGTTCCTTCTTTAGTTTCATTTGTCACCTCTTCTTTTCGTTCTTCGATTGTTTCTGCGTTGTTTTCAGCTGTTGAAAAAAGATTATTATTATTAATTCAAACATTTTTTGATTAAGGGCCTCTTTCACCGTCTGTCAAGTAGGCTAACCGTCATTTAAAATCACCGGGAATAATTTAGCTGATATACATTCGTTTGTATATCTCCTTCTCTATCTTCTTCTGTTCCTCCAACATTGCTTCTTCTTCCTTCTACAATACTTCAATTTCTAATGGATAGAGTGGTTCTCGAGGAAGGTTTTAGTATATAATTTACAAAGTTACGCGAGCGAAGTCGCGGGCAGCAGGTGGTAAAAAAATAAATTTCAAAATTTTATACAGATGCCAATGCCAGCTTGGAAGAACAGTTGGCACAAATGCGGTTACAGCTCGCAGCGTTGGCTCAGCTCCCCAGCGTTATACAGCAGACACTTCAGCTCGTCACGGAGAGGTTGACTGAAATAAGTCAAAAAGTAAGTTTTCTTTTCACATAGATATTTTAAAATCTTGAGATCTGTTGTGTATCTAGTACCTAATGAAATGTGGGTAACTAAAAAAATTTAAAAACTTTTGTGGCTAATTAAAAACTAACTAAAAAGAATTTTCTAACAATTCGACATCTCCATATTATCGTGGGGAATAAGTACAAGTATATACAGGGTGGAAAAATAAGTCGGACCCTGGAGGGAAACTACCTTAAATCCTTAAGATGGCTCATTTTACATAAAGGAGACATTCCTTTATTTTTTAAAAGAAACAAAACTGCATTCAAAGATTTTCTAAAACTCGCTTGACTCACCCGGGACTCGAACCAACTAAAATTAAAAAAAAAACACCCTATTTTATTATACTAATCGATAGGATTATTATTCCGGATAAAATTTCACTAACAAACATTTGGTTTTACTCTCATCTGTCGTACAAGATATCCATGAAGAATACCTATTTTTTAGTGAATAAAAAAAATCTATATTTCCTATTAATAGAAACCGATAGAAAACTCCAAAGAAGTTCCGGCCTCAAAAGAAAATCAACCAGAGGATGCGAATCAAAATGATGGTAAGTGTCAAGTTCCTAGCAGACAAGAAAAGTGCTTTATCAGTTTCGATTACAAATTCCATTCATTTCAAAATTCGCTAAAGCTTAGATTTGAAATAGGAATTGATTACTGATTGCATATATTGTCATCACTAATAAAGATGGCAATAGAAATTGTCACTTTGAATTTTCAAAGGAAAACAGACCTTATCATTCTGCAACATACAAACAATGTTCAATCTTAGGGTGTAGGTGATAAAGCACTTTATTTGTCGAGTTTACACATTAATGTTATTACACTTATAAATAAAAATTAAAAATGAATATTCTTGAAGCGGATTGCATACATAAACCTACACACATACTTAAATACATTTAGTGCTCTGTGTATATACAAAAAAACATTATTATTATTATAACATTTAGGGCCTCTTTCACCAACTACAAGTAAAGTGTTGATTAGTTACTTTAAGAAATAAGTTTATGTTTTATTAAATTATGCACTCGGTTTAGTGCAAACTTCTATAGGCGAATTTTTTCTATTAATTATTTTCTTTTTTTTTTACATAAAAAAATTTTTTTTTTATTATTATTATTTTTTATTTTCTTTTATTTTTTATTTTTATTTTTTTATATATTTTTTTTAAATATTTTTTTTACTTTTACCGTACAAACAAAGGTATTAATATATTAGCTAAATTATTCCCGGTTACAGGTGACTTTAAATGACGGTTAGCCTACTTGACAGATGGTGAAAGAGGCCCTTAATAAAAAAATGTTTGAATTAATAATAATTTGTTTTTCAAAAGCTGAAAACAGTGCAGAAACAATCGAAGAACGAAAAGAAGAGGTGACAAATGAAACTAAAGAAGCAACAGAAGAAAATGTGTCTAAAATTGAGAAGAATGTTGAAGAAAAAAATGAGTCTGAGACAATTATTGAGACAGTGGAAGAGAGAAAGCCCAGTCTTAGTGCGGAAGAAATTGAAGTCATGAAGAAGGAAGAAGAAGCAATGTTGGAGGAACAGAAGAAGATAGAGAAGGAGAAAAGGGTTAATAAATATTTTAATAATTATTATTATACATAATACTAGCTGATGTCCGCGACTTCGCCCGCGTAACTTTGTAAATTGTATACTAATTAACCTTCTTCGAGAACCACTACTGGAAAGAACCACTACAGGTGATTTTGTATGGCAACTACTCTTGATAAGACAAAGCAAGATACGTTAATGTCATTCCTTGTCTTGTCCTGAAATTCTTATGTCTTATGCTCATGTCTTATTCTTATGTCCAGCTGAGATAACACAATATTATCTGTGTTGTCTCAAAAAAAAATCATTTTTATTTTCTTAAAAAAAATCTAAGTATTAAATTTTAACGGTTGTATTCGGCGTAGGAATTAATGGAACAAGCCCGTTTGGAACACGAGTCGCGTCAAGTAAAGCAGCATCCGACCCCACGCGTGGGCAAGCCCAAGCCCATGTTTGGCCCCCTGACCCCCCAAGAGAGGCCCCTCGTCCTTCCCGGTGGGAGGAAATGGAGGAAACCGAAGGACGCCTATAACGAACAGTTCATGTCTGAAATTTTGAGCTCCCAAGCTGAAATTATTATGGGGAAAGCGAAAGGGTATTTCTAAAACGCATTACATTATTATAAATAAGCGCCCTCTCTCGTAAATAATAGTACACTGTTATTACATAAATTGTAATAAATAATAATATATGATTTTAAATGTCCAGCGTTTTTTTAATTTGAATTATTTACATAGATGGCGTTTAGATTTTTTTTAAATCTGTTTCATCAAATATTTAGTATAAAATAGCGCCATCTTTCGTAAATATCTAAAACTGTTATAAATTTATGTAAAATCTTTTTAAATTTTTTTTTTTTTAAATCTGCTTCATGAAATCTATACTTAGTTTTTCATCGCATAAATAAAATTTGTATGCAATTGCAGTAATAGTTTCATAATGTGAATCCAAATTCATTTCAATTATCATTTTTTAACATTTTGTTTTGTATTCTGAATTTGAAATATACTTACTTCACTTCAAGTAATCTACTTTACTTCAAGTAATCGAAGTTGCCAGATGCAAAAATCAAATAATATTGCTTGAACTGACATTTGCCTTTTTCTCTAGTTACTTAGTTATATTTTTTATCAGAACATTAACACTTTATTCATATTTTTTTTATGTTTTACCCCTAAGTACTCCTATTAAGTGATGTCAATCAAAGGAGTAGTCGGAGAAAAGAGAAAAAATAAAGGCCTAAGCAAAACAATGTTTTTTTTGAGTAATTCAAATTGATTTTCTTTAGAGATGAATATGTAAATTGTCATACTTCTAACGACGATGATGACATCAAAGCCAAAATGCACCAATAATTATAGTGATATAAAAAAGATTTGGTTAGAAATAGCGACTTGTTTAGAAAAAAATCATTTAAAATTTAATTTTAAATATTTTCTTCTTATTATCGGGCAATATTTTTGAATAAAGGTATATACATTTTTATATCACATTGCCTGTGATTAACCAATAGTTATGCACAGAGTAATATGTATCTTATGAATTGAGTGATAATGTTCTTAATCGATATAATTTTTCATATATTTTCATTTGTATTAATAACAATGCATTTAATAATAAAAAAAAACATTTTATAGGAACGCATACGAAAGTGTTCTCCTGCCATACGATGAAAGGTTTGTTCACGACATTACCATTACCATTTTAATAAAGTACAGTCGGGGTAAGAAAAGGTTCGTCACCTTAAAGTCGACATTTCTTTGCACCAGACAATTATCAGTCATTTCAAAATTTCAATCTCTTCATTTCACCGCTTTCAGTTGTTTGCTTTGTACTTTGAAATCTGACGAAGATTTTCGTACCCCAACTGTACCTTTGATAACTGCCCGTTGCTGACGATAAGCGATAAGCAATAACTTTTTTTGGCACTGACCGAAAGTCCACGTGAAGATACCGTCACCAAATGTAGCAGTCACACTTAGAAGCAAAAGCGCTTCTGAGGGCCTAGTGCGAGTTTTACTCGATTAAAAGCGTCGAACGTTAATTTATATGGGAATAAAGCAGCGCCACCTAGTGGCTTAATTCCCATACAAATTAACATTTACGCGTTCTACGCGTTTGATGATAGTGGAACGGTCTGAAAAATACTTCGAAATGCAACGGCACACGTGCTGTTTACACTCTCTGGTCTAATGTAAGACTGCGTTTATTACGCGACCCATTCACATTATTAAAACAACGCTAGTATTATTTATTCGTAAGTTCTTCAAACACATAAACATGTCAGACATAAACATTGTCACTTCACTCCTGTTATAAATATAGATGGAGCTAACGTACTAAAAGGACTATCGGAATTTGTACTCTATTTTTCTCAAATACATTATATAGATATATTATATATACATTTAAAGTAGCTTTGAGAGCGTTCGAAGTTTGAAAATGTATACAGCTTGAGTCTGATGGTTAAATACCAAAAAAAAATACAAAATTAATTGGACTTGATTTTTATACATTTTTGAAATTCGAACCCTTTTAATGAAAAACATTACATATTCGCCATTGTTCTTACACTTACAAAAATGCTCTAAAAAATTTCATAATAACACAAACAAGTAAATGCTCTTGCTAACTTCATCCCATACCGTGGAATGACGTCACAAAGTAAATACTCTTTTGTTAACCTTTGACATTGATTGTTTTTTGCACCATGTATTTGTTAGTTTACCCTCTGCAGATTATTTATTAACTACCCTCTTACTTAGGATAGTTATTATAATATACCTTGGTGGCCTTCATGTAGCGTTAAACTTTTTGATCGTTATGAACACGAGGCGTATGTTCAATAGGTTTTAAGAAAATATGTACATAACAAAAATACAAATATTTTCTTATATTCTTACAGATTTCTTATATATATATATATGTATATATAAAAAAAATTGTTAAAAAGCAATGATTTCAATGTTATAGATAAATATAAGAATAATACATAATACGACACGCGAGCGGCCATGGCAATGGCCATTTATGTAAACGGAGAATTTAAATTTCATTTGTTTTTATATCCTTAGTTGTCTGTGTGTATTACGTGTTCAATGTTTGTTTGCATGTGTGTTCGCGGTGGCAGATAGAAAATTGGAATCTTATTTGGCCGTGGGGAGACACGAAGTCGTTTTGTAGAAAACATAGGTATGTAATTGAAAAGAAATTATATTTTTAAATAAATGACTAATGGTATAAATTATAGTTGATATTTCTCATCGATTTTAAAGCAACTTTATACGAGGGCGTTTTAACCAAATTGTTTCCAGAGAATCGAACTGCCATCTAGTGGACTACCACAAACTTCGAGAACAATTTGTGCTGCTCTATGAAAGTATTATTGAAGTGAGTCTGTAAAGAATTAGATATTACACTTTAACATCGCAAATTCAAACGGGAACAGAGTGCCTAGTGCGAGTTTTATTCGATAAAGTAAACGCATCGAATGCGTTAAGGCTGCGGACCGTTAAAAATTGACTCTCATCGAATTTTTGGCGCTGCTTATAACATTGTTTTCAAACTGATTTAGGAAAAAACTTAGAAATATTTTTATAACCAAGAAAAATTTATAATATGGTTAATAGTTAAGTATTTTTTAAGCGTTTGTTTATAGGGTATATATTAGGTAAAAATGGAGTTAAACACAGCTCTGCCAAGCCCTACAGTATGTTGAGCTATGTTCACGGACCAATGACATAACAACTAATGATAAATTAGAAAATCTATTCAGTTGTGAAGTTTTCTTATGTAGTCGTCCTTAAATTGATCTGATTATTTTTTTGCAAAACTAATTCATGTTCTTAAGTAAGAACGTTAAATATTGTCTTTTATCAAATTTTTCACTAATTTTTTTTTTCATTTTTAACATATTTACGTAACAACAATTAGAAATTAACATTTATTATCATAAAGGACAAGTGTTTAGGTACAATAAAAAGCTATGGTTTCTGTATAAAAATTAAGAAAAGTAATTATTTTATTGATAAGAAAATATCGGCAATCAAACTCCTCAGTGACCGGTGAGCGGTCGTTGCGTTCAGACGTGTGCTCCGTGTTAAATTTTTACATGTTTTTTGCGATCGAACAAATATCTTTGTCTCGCTCACTCTCAGAGATTTTGCGCTTCTGTTAGCATATCGAAAGTTGCTTTACTTTATTTATTTTCAACATTATTTTCGAACTTTTTGGTAGTTAGTTAGTTTTTGTTTTTGTTATATATATTATTATTGGGTCATAATGGAAAAAGATATGCTTGTCTAAAAAAAGGAAATGCAAGTCAAATATCATAAGCATTATATATTATATTCGTATATGTTATATTATATTATATTATATTATATTATATTATATTATATGTTATAATAATTATAAAAAAAATTAGTATATATATTATTACTAGCTTTTATGGAAGAGTGAAGGCTCCTGGCACAGGCTCAAAAAAAGTCTTCAATCATGTAATATCATCTCAATTTCTAATAATGAAATGAACACAACCTTATTCACAATAATAATATCGATAATCTGCTAGCAACTTTTCTATATTCTAAATTAACTAAAACTAATTCTAAAAAACAAGTCTGTTTCTAATATTTCTAAAATATCTAAAATTTCTAAAACTTCTAAAATTTCTACATTTCTAACATTCTAAAATTTCTAACATTTCTAAAATTTCTTGGAGCTAGCGCGCCGACTGTATCTATTTATTGGATTAACTATTATAGCATAACAATGCATGTATAATATATTTAGAAATGTTGAAAATTGGGTATTTTCAATAACATGAAATTAAAAAATTTCTCTTTCTAAGTCTCTTTCTAAAATTTCTAAAACTTCTAAAAATTTCTACATTTCTAACATTCTAAAATTTCTAACATTCTAAAATTTCTAACATTTCTAAAATTTCTTGGAGTTAGCGCGACGACTGTATCTATTTATTGGATTAACTATTATAGCATAACAAATGCATGTATAATATATTTAGAAATGTTGAAAATTGGGTATTTTCAATAACATGAAATTAAAAAATTTCTCTTTCTAAAATTTCTAAAACTTCTAAAATTTCTACATTTCTAACATTCTAAAATTTCTAACATTTCTAAAATTTCTTGGAGCTAGCGCGCCGACTGTATCTATTTATTGGATTAACTACATATTATAGCATAACAATATATTTAGAGATGTTGAAAATTGGGTATTTTCAATAACATGAAATTAAAAAATTTCTCTTTCTAAGTCTCTTTCTAAAATTTCTAAAACTTCTAAAATTTCTAACATTCTAAAATTTCTAACATTTCTAAAATTTCTTGGAGCTAGCGCGCCGACTGTATCTATTTATTGGATTAACTATTATAGCATAACAATGCATGTATAATATATTTAGAGATGTTGAAAATTGGGTATTTTCAATAACATGAAATTAAAAAATTTCTCTTTCTAAGTCTCTTTCTAAAATTTCTAAAACTTCTAAAATTTCTAAAATTTCTAACATTCTAAAATTTCTAACATTTCTAAAATTTCTTGGAGCTAGCGCGCCGACTGTATCTATTTATTAAATTAACTATTATAGCATAACAATGCATGTATAATATATTTAGAAATGTTGAAAATTGGGTATTTTCAATAACATAAAATTAAAAAATTCTAGTAAAATATTAAAAGCAATAAGTAGAGCAAGATTCTATTGATAAATTACGAGTATTATAACGCAGGATGTCAGCGGAGGTGCTCCCCACGCGCACGGTTTTTTTCGACTCTGATTCGTAGTTTTGCACCGATAGACAGACGCCTTAACATGAATTTGTATGGGAATGAAGCAGCGCCACCTAGTGGCTAACGTATAGGCAGCCTGGGATCTTATTGATTTTAATCTATTTTTTTTTACCTCAAAAATATATTAAACTAGCGACTTCACGTGACTTCGATAGCGTAACTTCATAAAATACAGCCTATGTTACTCCCTGATATATAGCTTTCTATAGGTAAACGAAAGTTCAAAATCGGTCCATTAGTTTTTGAGTTTATTCATTACAAACAAATGTTCTCTATTTATAATATTAGTATTGAAAAAGGCATGTTTTTTTAGGCACTGAATAAACAAAATTAAGTTTGCCCTGAATAACTGGCTGCTAAATTTTTTTTTGTTTTTGTGTATTGTTTTCCTTCAGCTCGCATGTTGGTAAATTGTTTTGCTTGCTCTGTGCCACAGTTCTAACTACCGAAAATCTTTTTAAATTGGTTAATAAATAACAACCACCTTATTGCTCGTTTATTTGTTAATTTGCTCATACCTATTCTTCAAAACCATCATAATTAATATATAGTCGGGCCGGCACATTTGATTCGGCAATATCTGTTGAACGATAAAGCCTACCCGAAGAACCTTCTACATATTTTATGTTCGACTTTCATTCGGCTTACCCGATCGGCAAAATCACCCAGGTTTTGTTTTTAGTATATATGTCGTCGGCAGATCGTAGAATTGGGCAGATTGTAAAGTATGAAATCAAAAATATTTCACCAAAAGTCAAAAATAGGTGCGACGAGGAGCGGAGCGAAGCAAAGCTAGGAGGAGCGTGTTAGGTTTACATGGAAATAAATTTGGGGAGCGGAGTGTGGCGACCCTCTCAGTTTTAACAGAAATATGATCTGCCCAGGAATATCATGATATGCCCAATTCTACGATGTGCCGACGACATATACACTGCACGGGTAGGCCAAGAGGCCTTTCTGACGAATGTTCATCTACATAATATTCGTGTCTAGCGCCCGGCTTTGCCGCCACAGCTATAAGTATAGCAATTTGTCGAATGCTCATCTACACACATACATATTAACACGATTCTACTACTATATGTATAGCAACCCTTAGACAGGATAAGAATTAGATGTATAGCTTTGATTTGCTTTTAACAGCATCAACTTCAAGAAATACGAGAAGCCTCCGGTCTCGTTAGACCATTTGCAAAATTCAGATGTGTACAAGATGATACACAATATGGAACAATCGCCGATGAAGCGTGTTGAGATGCTGACGCCGGTGGTCGCCGAGTGTGATTACAGGGAGGTGCGTTTTTTTTTTTTTTTTTTGAGTTTACTCCTATATTATACCTACTTAAACTTATAATATATACTAGCTGACCCCGCAAACGGTGTTTTGCCAAAAAAAGGACCACCCTTAACATTTGGGGTATGAAAAATAGATATTGGCCGATTCTCAGACCTACACGATAAGCACACAAAATTTCATCAAAATCGGTCCAGCCGTTTCGGAGGAGTTTGGCAACAAACACTGCGACACGAGAATTTTATAATTATATTAGATATTTTGTTTTTGAAATTTTGAACGCGATCGAAGTCGCGGACAACAGCTATTCTGTTATAGCTGTTATTTTCAAATACATTTTTCTTTTTTTCCAGAAATGCCGATCAATTACTCCCTGTACCGCGCGAATGGCTCAAGATATACATCTCGACTATCCTCAACAACTTCAACCTTAAGTTTTAACTGTTATTAAACTGCCAAAGAACAAAACTCCTTACCCTCAATATTTTTGTGTGGTGTTATAAAACCTCATTTTGTTTGTATGGATTTAAATAAATAAACTGTTGCAAACCGTTCAATTTTGAAGTTTTATTTAACCAACAAAACCTAAAAAGCATCCAAAAGAAAACAGAAAGAATCTATACTACTTATATCTACTAATATTATAGGTGAAGTTTGTTAGTTTGGTTGAACTCGATAATCCCAGGAACTACTGGTTTGAATAGAAAAAAAAAAAAAAAGTGCCATGGCTTCTCGATGGCACAGTAGACATGAATATGTCTCATATCATAAATGAAAAGAAAGATTTAAATGGTCCCTATCCCTATCCCTATCCCTATCCCTATCCCTATCCCTATCCCTATCCCTATCCCTATCCTTAATCCTTCTATGGTCAACAGGGATAATATATATATAAACAAACGAACAAACTATCCCTATCCCTATCCCTATCCCCATCCCCATCCCTATCCCCATCCCTATCCCCATCCCTATCCCTATCCCTATCCCTATCCTTATCCTTATTCTTTCCCCTTATCCTTAATCCTTCTATGGTCAACAGGGATAAAATATATATATAAACAAACGAACAAATTATAATTAATTCATTTACGTCATGGTAACGATTTTCGTGACACACATTCTTTCGAATAGACCCCAGAGAAAAGACATATTCATGTCAAAAATGTTTTTGTGTTGGATAGTCCTTTTACCGATGAAGGCTTTAGGCTTTATAACATTTTGAACGCGGAAGAAGTCGCGGGCAACAGCTAGTTAAAAAATATATCCGTAACCCGATTGCAGCGACACCTATAGGGTCCAATTGTAAATCTGATCCATGATAATTTTCATCAAAATTCGGTCCGAAACGGTTTAGGAACACAATGATGTTTTGAACTTAAACAACTGGACTCATTTTAATGAAAATTTGTATTACATATACATTATAACAGAGTAATTAAATTGCCAACGCCAATATAATATAGTGTAATAATAAAAAATAAAATATTAAAAATAAATTTGAAATAAAAACAGGGCGCCATCTATTGGATGCTTACCGAAACTAGATAATAAAAGATGCAAGGGTTGTCAATTGTCAACAAACTAACTTACGCTGCCATCTGTTAGAAACTTATGGAAACTACAAATCTTTGCCCTATAATAAAAACATTTAAATTGCAATAAGAAAAAATATGAAGTTATTTATCGATACAAAACCTATTTTATCTCTCAACTCTCAATATTAGAGACAAAGTGCAGAATTTAATTAATGTTGGTTAAGGAGCTTCGGAGTTTGGTGCGGACAAACATCGTGACGTGGGACTTTTATAGATTTTTATATAAAGATATTGTAGTCAAATTCCACCAAGATATCTTGTTGTCAAAAATTCTTAATAATATTTGCCTTATTTTAAAATTTTATAAAGTATACATTACAGATTATAAAGTTATATGTCTAGTATACATCGAGTTTGGTCATCCAGTTATACTTCAATGTTGCACATATGTTGCATGCATACAAGTACACATATACACTATTATACCAAGTACACAACGTTTGATTGAAGTCAAAATTGACATTGACATTGACAATGACATTGACATAACAATACAATAACACCATAACACTATGATAACACTGACCTTGTAAATTATCAAAAAAATTAGTAAATAAATTAAATTGATAATGTTTTTACCACGTTAATTGCCATTATACTTCTTAATACGAATCTGCAATTCATTCTTTCATTAAAGTTGTCTTATTCTAGAAATTACGAAACCGTAAGAACCGTATACCGTAAGAAAATTTGGTTAGAAATACTGAACTCGTTACAATGCTTACTTCTAAGGTACGTTTTTTATTGTTTATTTTTACGAAAAATTGTTACACATCATTTTCACTGAGAAAATAAATCATGAAGTGAGCAGTGAAGGCTCGAAAAGGTGACAGACAGACAGACAGAGCTATTTCACATTTATAATAATATGGGTGACATGGGTGTCTTGTATTTATATTATTTATTTAAAATATAACACATATTATGGTACACAATTGCAGGATTATAAATAAATAATAATAAATATTCACACATTCTACACAGCACCATCTAGTCCAAAGTAAGCAACTTAATGCTTGTATTATGGATACCAGACAGTTGATAATACTTATTACATACATTACTTTTTTAAGTAATGTATGTATTTTAGTAAATACATACATATTATAAATACAAAACATCCATGACTCAGGCACAAAGGTGAAATGTTAACACATAAACATTTGCCCCTAGCGGGATTCGAACCTGCGACCGTTTGGTTAACAGCTAGGGTTACTAGCCACTAGACCAAACGTGTCTTATTATGTTTTAGTGTGTACTTAATTACCAGTTTTAACTAATTTTTTTCAGCTGGAAGTGCTAGTTGATTTTGGTCCAGCACCTGACCAGAAGCTGTTGGACAAAACTCTTAACAGATTGAAGTCTGAAGATGATGTCAAAGAGGTAAGTGAAATAAATAGACAGCCCTCCTTAACTGCTTGGTTTTGTAGGATTTGTCCCTAGCCCCTAGTGCTAGACTCGTAATAAATTTTTTTAAGAGAAAGCAACGCAATGACTTAAACAAAAACATTATACATTATTGTTGTATACAGCTGTAGCAAAATGGATAAGAAAATAATTGTCGGATAAATCCAACTCTGGCGGTTAAAGGATTACTTGGAATTAGTACTGGAATAGTAGTGGTAGGGCACACTGGGTTGGCAGCAAAAAATATTAGTAAAGTAATAAATTTGATCCTTCTTCTTCTTCTCTTTTAATGTCTTGGCTCCATCAGATCTTCTCTGATGATTTTGCCAGTGTCATTATAGTAAAAATAGCAATTTGTAATAGCCTTTGAAATTAAAATCAAAAGTAGCAGATCCCGACACCAGTCAGTCAATCAAGTCTTTAATTTTTTTCAAAAAAACAGGTCCGTCAAGTCCAAAGCAGTCGGGTCAAGTCCGATTCGATTCTTTATAAGTTTAGTTTGTCTCTATTCAAAGAGACAGTTTGTATTTTTGACAGGTTGTGTTTAAAAATGGCGCCTTCATGGTTGAAACGACGTTGCCCAGTTCGACTGTACTCGATATGGTGACAAAGACATCTGGCAAGAGGGCTGTCTTGCAAGGGTTCGGAGGTGAGATATATATGAGCTAACCAATGGTGTGGTGTGTGAAGGCACAATATATATTTCATAGATAAATGATTGGTCTCGCCGCGCTCGACTAGATACCGCCGTCGCACTTGTAAAATGCGGCATAAAATAGTACGCCGAATTCGGCGTACCCGAGCCAGTCACATTGCGAACTGTCTGTGATGTGTACGTGTCGAATGTTTTATTAAATTTTAGGCATAATAAAATACCAGTTTGCGTAGTGAAACTGTGTAAAAATACAATAAAACTGGGTAAAAAGTGATAAAAAGTGACGATTTTTTACACACACTACAATAAAAAGTTGCCACATTTTCGGAGCTATTGCTTTTGTATAGCGCTCTATCTAGTCGAGCGCAGCGAGAGCAATCCATTATCTTTGATATACATATTTATATATTCTTTCCACAGAAAGCCAATCGGCTGTTGCTATGGTCTCGAGCCAATCGTGCTGCAAGGAGAAAGTCATAGGAGTCATAAGATTTCAACACAGTCCCGAAGGTCCTCTGGTGATTGATGGTAGCGTTGACGGTCTGGCGACCGGTCTCCACGGTCTCCACGTATGTGAAAGTGGAGATTTGAGTCAGGTATATCATTCACTAGCTGGTGCTAGCGACTTGGTCCGCGTGAAATAGTTATTTTGCGAATAATTTGGGTACTTATCTCGAACGGTTTTCGCAGCGCACGCAACGGAAGCCATCAAAGATGAATAATTTTCCCCGTTTTTCCGTCCACATTTTAGACTGTTTCTTCGCTCCTATTAGACGCAACGTGATGTTATATAGCCTAAAGCCTTAAAGATAAATGATCTATCCAACACAAAAAGAATTTTTCAATTCGAACCACTAGTTCCTGAGATTAGCGCGTTCAAATAAACAAACAAACAAACAAACTGTTCAGCTTTATAATATTAGTATAGATTAATTACAATGAATCAATAATACTAAAAACAAAATTTCTGTTTCTATGTTAGTATATTGATTAATAATAATAATAGTAATATATTTTCAGTACATTGATTACCTACTTGTGTAGTGTCAATATCCTTTTTTTGTAAATACATACATAATACTATACTAGCTCGTGCCCCCGACTTCGTCCGCGTACTTGATGAAAGGTACCCTATGTCCTTTCCGGTGTCCCGGACAACGTGTATGCAAAATTTCATGGTGATCGGTTCACTAGTTTTTGCGTGAAAGAGTTACAAACATCCATACATCCATACAAACTTTCGCATTTATAATATTAGTAGTCAGGAAATACAAACACCCATGACTCAGGTAAAATGTTAATACATAAACATTTGACCCGATAGCGGGATTCGAACCCGCAACCGCTAGGTTAACAGCTAGGGTTACTAGCCACTAGACCAAACGTGTTAAGCGCTCTTAAGTTAAGTCACGTTTCTTGTAAATTTCAGGGTTGCGAGTCTATAGGGGGCCATTACAATCCGAGGGGTACCCCTCACGGGGCCCCAGAGGACCCCGAGGACCGAAGACACGCTGGGGACTTGGGCAATATAGTTGCCGATGAGAGTGGACGAGCCACATTCAGAATTGTCGACAACGTTTTAAAGGTAAGAAGAAGACCAATAGAATATATAAGCACATGTGCTGTTGTGTTCCGGTGAGTGAGTAAAGATATGCCAGAGCCCATTACCCCATCCCTTCCTTATCCCTTATCACTTAACCGCAAAGAAGACCAATAGAATATATAAGCACATGTGCTGTTGTGTTTCGGTGTGTGAGTAAAGATATGCCAGAGCCCATTACCCCATCCCTTCCTTATCCCTTATCACTTAACCTCACAGAAGACCAATAGAATATATAAGCACATGTGCTGTTGTGTTCCGGTGAGTGAGTAAAGATATGCCAGAGCCCATTACCCCATCCCTTCCTTATCCCTTATCACTTAACCGCAAAGAAGACCAATAGAATATATAAGCACATGTGCTGTTGTGTTTCGGTGTGTGAGTAAAGATATGCCAGAGCCCATTACCCCATCCCTTCCTTATCCCTTATCACTTAACCTCACAGAAGACCAATAGAAAATAACAGCGCATGTGCTGTTGTTTGGCAGACATTTTTTCCTATGTCGTTCTTTTGAAAGACATAGGCACTGACTTTTTGCCTATGTATTTTTCCTGCATTTCTTTTGAAAGACATAGGCACTGACTTTTTGCCTATAATTATATTTTTTCCTGTCTTTCTTTTGAAAGACATAGGCACTGACTTTTTGCCTATGTATTTTTCCTGCATTTCTTTTGAAAGACAGGCACTGACTTTTTGCCTATGTATTTATTTTGAAGGTTTGGGATGTGATCGGTCGTTCTGTGGCCGTCACAGAGAAAGTGGACGACTTGGGAAGAGGTTCGTCCCCCGAGTCCACACTGAACGGAGACAGTGGCAAGCCGTGAGTTCATTTTTTATTATAATTATTGTTATTATAATGTCTTCTTCTTCTTCTTCATCTTCTTCTTCTCTTTTAATGTCTTGGCTCCATCAGATCCACATAATACAAACATTTGTTGCTTTAGTGTGGAACTAGATGGTGCTGTCTGGAATGTGTCTGGAAGATATTTATTATACAATATTTATTCCAGAGTGGCTTGCGGTATTATAGCTCGTTCTGCGGGAATATTTGAAAATCCGAAACGCGTGTGCGCGTGCGACGGTGTCGTCGTGTGGGACGAAAGGGACAGGCCTTTGGCCGGAAAGGGACGCAGCTCGTGCTGCTCGGGGGACACGGATAAAGACCAGAAACAGACAAAGCGCTGTTGTAAAGTTTAAATTTTTTAAATTTGGGGGTAAAGTCATCAATGTAGCAGTACAAGTGTGGATTTCGCACGTCACACGAAACACTAGAAACTTTATGGAACATTCAAAAGTGACATATTATTATGAGTAGAGCATCAGCTCTGTCATCTGTCATTTGAAACCAACAAAACGTCTGTCTTTTAAAGAAAATGTGACTTTACGTCAACGCATTAGAGTTTAAAATAAATAGAAGTTGGTCGCGTTACTACCTTTCACCATTGACTCCGCCATGATTCCGTTTTAAGCGTACTCGACATGTGCCGCTTTGGCATTTGTCTTGTCACGCGAATGCCATACTTGTAGTTGGTACCTACTTTGATGGGTAAAGTAAACAAATTTGGAAAAAAAATTGTAAATAAATATTTTGAAAAAAAATTTTTAATTTTAAATTTGTAATTTATTGGTTATTTAATGTGTTATTGGAACAGATGAAAAAAACTGAGAGTTCTCCTCAACGTTCAAGTATTACGTAACGCAATTTGGGGGGGAGGGGGTATGGGGGGGGTGTTCTTGTAAAACGTTACGATGCGTTACATGGGTGGTAGGGGAACACCTCGAGTGTATTGTACGTCCTTTTCTAAATAGTTCTCCCAAGTTGCCAACTTTTTTTCTTTTGTAGAAATGGTCACTTGGTAAACTTGGTCTTACACGTAACGTTTAGGGATGGGAGGGTACAGAGTAACGTTCGGCGCGTTACATGAGGGGGGGTGGTTACATTGAGTTACGTAATACTTGAACGCCACCTTGCTTTAGTTACAATTGAACAAGTTCTGTAACATTCTGATATATTTCTGTGGGTAAGTATCAAAAATAAATTATTTTGTTTAAAAGTAGGTATACAAACAAATTCTTTATATTTATAACCGTAAAAAATAAACTGAAGAATTTTATGCAAATGATGATAAATGGTTGAGGTTATATTACTGGTGATGTTTGTATGTAATAAAAAATAAATATTTATTATGTGTTGTTTTTATTTCCTTGTAAATTGATAGTTAACTGTTGGTTTCGGAGAGAAACAGTGCGATTTTATATATTACCTACTAGCTGTTGCACGCGACTTCGCCCGCGTAACTTTATAAAATAACTAGCTTGTGCCCGCGACTTGGTCGGCGTTGAAAAAGCAATATATCGCCTGACATCGTTATTGCTATTACACTTAGCCAGGAGTTAGTTTCCTTAATTTTAGATAATCCCTCGGGAGCGGTACTTTTTTTCTGGATGAAAGGTAGGTACCCTATGTCCTTTCTGGTGTCGCAGACAACGTGTATGCAAAATTTCACGGAGATCGGTTCAGTAGTTTTTGCGTGAAAGAATTACAAACATCCATACAAACTTTCGCATTTATAATATTAGTTGGTACGGATTTTTATTTTATTAATTTATAAAGGGTTATTTCCATTTGGACAGATTTTCGTCAGATATTCTTCATAGTTCCATAATATAAATAAAAAAAACAACAATTTTCGGTCAGCACAGTTTTATTTATTACCATTAAATTATCTATAATATAAATGTAAGTATGTATAGGTTAGTATTTTGTATAATAGGTACAACTTAAATAAGGTCATAAGTACTCATTGTTTTGAGACATAGAGTTCAATTTCACAAATCACTCTGGATTTGTGCAAAGAGGGAGTCATTTCCATCATTTTTCTAAAAAAAATTTTCGGATACACCTCATATCCGATATCGTAATTCATATCATATCATATCATATCATCTCATATCATTAATTTATCACTAATAGTAATAAATTAATAATAACTAAAAAAAAGTGTGAGTCAGCTCCGACGCACGACTGGGACTGGGGCCGTAGCCAAGAGCATACCAATGCAAACGTTTCATTGCGTTCAGACGAATAGAAACGAAATGAAGCCCGGTGATTGGTCAAAAATTTATGTGGGCGTTACAACAACCAATCACCGGGCTTTATTACGTTTCTATTCGTCAACAAGGCAACGAAACGTTTGCGTTGGTATGCTCTTGGCTAGGGCCCCAGGGATAGTCTTTTCTGCGAACGGTCTTATAGCGAAGAGCATTGACCAACACCTCAAAAGACTCACTCTAGTGAGTCTTTTGATGTGTTAGTCGATGCTTTAGATGCCATAGGTGTCCATCTATGGCTGGATCAATGGACAAGACAGACACAGTATGCGGCACTTCTTGACACGGCACCAATTGTCAGGAGGTTCCTCACTCTGGAGCCCTAACCACCCGGTAGCTTGGGCCTTGCCCCGCTACTTGCGGCACTCTCGGTTTAAGTTTTTTTATAATATTTATTGCTTTTTTTATATAATACTTATTCATTTTGTAAAAAAAATGTGTAGGTGAGTAAATAATAATTAGTAAATTTTCATATTTTAACTAGTGTTGTCCGACCGAAAATGGGTTTTCAGCCATAAACGAAAAAGAAGCTTCGGCTTTAGTCTTATTTTCGGCCGAATGCGAAAATATGGCTGTGATTTTTAACCGAAAATGGCCGAAAACGAAAACGAAGCTTCGGTTGGTCACTAAATTTAACTTAACTCGTCTTCCCTTTCAAAAGTCAAAATGAGGGTAAGACGGTGTTCAAAGCGAAGACAGGAATTGTACCCAAAATTTTTCATTAAATAATTAGTTTGACACTAACTACGAGTAGGTATTCTGAAAAAAAGATCACAGCCCAATATTTGAAATAATGAAAAAATTATGGTTTTCAGAAAAACTCTCCTTTTAAAACAATAACATTTAAGGAATAATTAAAGGCAAAGAAGTCAAACAATAAAATTTTGTCTAAGCATAAATTTTTGGTCTTCTTACTTATAAACGCAGAACCATACTGTACCTACATATCAGGTCGAACTTATAAAACCTCTCTTTTGTGTCGGGCGTCGCGGGTTGATAGTGATTATTGCGACGCCGCTCGCAGCTAACCTTACTCCGGCAGTAGTATGACTGAACATTTTATAAATATCCATAGCATTATATAGCTCACTGTTCTCCGAACTCATGTCTCAAAATATATTTTTTTGATATTTCTATGCACCCCAAGTGTTTTTAGAATAACACTTCCTCTTATTGTAGAAACGTTTTTATTACATTTTGTGTATATTTTGTATGATATAATTTATTGAACACTACTTAAAGCCTAGATATATCGCTTAAATACTACAATGTAGGATTGTGTGTCAATCTGATGAAAATCACGAGCGCATTAAGAGACTATTGAGTGGTGTCTGACTGAAAATGGATTTTCAGCCGAAAACGAAAAAGAAGCTTCGGCTTTAGTCTTATTTTCGGCCGAAAACGAAAATGAAGCTTCTGTCGGTCGCTATACAGTGTCCGGATTTTCAGCCGAAGACGAAAAAGAAGCCTCGGCTTTAGTCTTATTTTCGGCCGAAAATAAAAATATAACCGAAAACGAAAAAGAACTTCGGCTTTAGTCTTAATTTCGGCTGAAAATGAAAATATGGCCGAAAACGAAAATGAAGCTTCGGTCGGTCACTTATACAGTGTCTGGATTTTCAGCCAAAAACGCAAAAGAAGCTTCGGCTTAAGTCTTATTTTCGGCTGAAAACGAAAATTCGGCCAAATCAACAATTTTGACCGAAAAGGACCAAAAACGAAGCTTCGCTCGGTCGGTTTAATGCGCGTTCGCTCCTTCTATTTTCTTCTGTATTCTTTAGTAAAGTAACAAACAAATAAAAATACAAGCAAAATCATTACTAGTCACATAAGTATTACATAAATCACATATCGATTTATGTAATACTTACATAGATATGCAAACCAACAGATATAGAAGAGTACTTTCAAATAGTTGCATGTATTCTTAGTAACAAACAAAAATACAAGCAAATTCATCTACTTACGTGTCACAGGAAAGGATAAGTAAATCACATATTATTATCAACATTTAAATACCATCGAATTGCATAATTATGCAAAAACTGCATAAGTACGCTCGTCTCTCGAATGAGTAAACATCACACAACAATTTATTGAAAAGAGACCTTAATCAAAGGTGATACGGTTCAGTCTACCGCTGAGTCAGCGTCTTCATTCTTCTCGCATATATGGAAAGCAATCACCGGCACAGATCCAAGCACCATACAGGATCCCATGCCGTAGAAACACCATGAATAACCACCGGTAACGTCGCGAATCATGCCTGAAAATTTTGAATAACTATTCAAGTTGGTATCCTACTTCTAAAATCTAATATATAAAATTCTCGTGTCGCGATGTTTGTTGCCAAACTCCTTCGAAACGGCTGGACCGATTTTGATGAAATTTTGTGTGCTTATCGGTATCGAGTAGGTCTGAGAATCGGCCAACATCTATTTTTTATACCCCTAAATGTTAAGGGTGGTCCACCCCAATAATTTGTTTTTTAATTTTTTTGCATTTTCCGGGTCAGCTAGTACATATATATAAAAATGTTGTGTTGGTTTGTGTATAACTCAAAAACTTAAGAATTGGCCGACGGATTGGCTTGAAATTTTTACACAATATGCAATCCGCTTCAACTATTTTTTGCCATCTGGCTAAAGCGAGGAGAACTAACTCGCCAACGAGATCCGTTGTCACATTTAAAGTGGAAGTTAGCCGTTGTTATGGCAGCCGCTGACCGTTGAACGTCAAAGAATACCACAGTAACACTAATTAGCGAGTAAATGTTACGAGTATCTCGTTTCAATTTCATTGAAATTACCCATTGAGTAATGCTACTCGAAGTCACTGAAATGGTCACTTTAAATTTCGTTTGGCCTACTTGACATTTTACTCAGAGATGGTGAAAGAGGCCCTTAAATATAATAAGTGGACCCCACAAAAAAGCATAAAGGTGGCTTCTCACGGCGCGAGATATCACAAGTCGAGCGAGCATGCCCCAACAGGCGAGCCCGAGTTCATATCATTAGTCCATTCCATATTAAATACGCGAGAGTACTTCACATTTGCGCGGGTCGAAACTAAATGACCGACCGACCGAAACAGACTTGTTCACCCGCGCCACCCAGCACCACCCAGCACCACCCAGCACCACCCAGCACCACCCAGCACCACCTCGTGCCACCCAGCACCACCTCGCGCCACCCCACGCCACCCCGCACCACCCCACGCGCGCTCGAGTCGCCATGAGTGCGCTCGCGGCGCGCCTTTTAAGAACCGACTTCGAGCGGATCGGACGAGCTCGCACGCGCTAGCCCGCGTCGCCTCGAGCCATTACCTTCAACTGGCGCGTAGGCGCGAGCTGGCGCGGCGCGACTTGTGATATTTCGCGCCGTAAGAAGCCAGCACAATATACCTACCGGCTGTGGGCGGCACCGATACAGCTGCCAAGCTCTGGAACATCCTCACGAGTCCATACGAGGAAGCTATTCTTGCTGTCCCAAACGCATCGGCTAAGAGCACAGGTACCAGAAGAAACCAGCAGCCAAGACACAGTCCGTACGTACCTGGGGAAATCATTTTTTAAATTAGTTAGTGCCTCTTTCACCAACTACAAGTAAAGTGTTGTTTAGTTACTTTTAGAAATAATTTTATGTTTCATTAAATTATGCACTCGGTTTAGTGCAACCTTCGATAGGCGATTTTTTTTAAATTATTTTCTTTTCAATGTTTGTGACTTTTACCGTACCAACAAAGTTATATCAGCTCCATCATCCCCGGTGACTGGTGACTTTAAGTGACGGTTAGTCTACTTGACAGATTGTGAAAGAGGACCTTAATTTAATTTTGTGTAGGTAATTGAATAATTTTTTTTGGAATTTACTTCTTAAGAATCGATTTTCATATCATATATAAGCCCGGGGTGTGAAAATTTATGGGAGTAAAATCGAAATTGTCACACGTCTAGCGTTACATATCAGCCTGCTACTATTTGGACCTCCTATGCTGGACCTAGGCCTCCCCCATAACTTTCCAATAGGACAGTACGACGTTACCCTTGGCCCTTATCAGGTCGTCTGTCCACCTTGTGGGTGGACTGTGTCTAGAATTAAAGATTATAGAAATATAAAAAGAAAATCACCCGAAGCAACAGCCAAGGCCCACCAAGACTTCAAACTTGGAAGCGTTAGCACCACAATGCCTGCTACTAGAATGCTGGAACGACAAAGATAATTAGTTCATTTAATGTTATAACTAAAAATCATTAAAAAATGGTTTCATTGTGAACCTCTTCTTTTTTTAGGTTCTTTTGTAACAACTGTTAGCGTCTGCTATTTGTGTCGCCTAAAGTTGATTGAAAAGTGCTCTGTGACGTTTCAAAAAGAGGTGTTCATTCGTTCAGACTCATTCGGTGGTGTGATATTGAAAGGGTCAGTCATCAGTCAGTTGAACGAACGCGTTCGTGAAGAGAGGTCGTCGTCGTATGTTCAAACACCTTATAGATGGAATTGTAGTTCTGATATATCGGTCAGTCGATAAAAGTATTTGTACTAATGGTAGGGGAGCCCACGATGCTAAATGTGGAGTCACTCGAGCGTCGTGGGGACCTATTGGATTTTGAAGATTAGATTGTAGGAAGACGAAAAGGTTATATGAAGTTTTTCATTTCAACGGTGGGTTGAGCGTCTACAGGCGTTCAAAATTTTGTAGGCGCTGTATATAAAAAAATCCTCCATATAATCATCAGATTAAGAATGAGCACGATTAGGAATACAGGCTGAATCGTCTGTATGAAAATCTGACGCGCTCGAGTATTACAAAATGGCAATCGCCAAAAATCTTTTATGCATTTTCAAAAAGCTGCCACGAGCTTGCGTTACATCCGAATCGTCTGAATTTTAAATGGGAGCTTAGTTTAGGTTCACTTAACATCCCCTCTGAAAAACTGACGCACTCGAGTTGTATTTAAAATTTTACCCCCACCCCCACCAACCCCACCAACCAAACCGTCAGATTAATACATATCCGTTATCGCAGACACGTGGGGAATATACATTGGCAATATCTGAAGCGCTCGAGTAAATCCAAAAATCCCCTCTTGGGTTCCTCTACCATAAACATAAAAGCGATTTAATATATGTATACCTACCCGAAGTAGAGTGTGCTAATACAACCTATAATTAGATATTATACAAAAAAACACCCTGACTTTCTATTTCTTTCTTTCTTTCTTTCTATTCTGTATGGCAACTACTCTTGACAAGACAAGGCAAGATACGTTAATGTCATTCCTTGTCTTGTCATGAAATTCTTATGTCTTATGAGCTGTCAGCTGAGATAACATAATATTATCTGTGTTGTTAGTGGAATTGTCAAATAAATACAATAGTATACTGTGGTTTCAGTGGAGGTGAAATCATATCGTGCACTAGATAATTGTCTTGGGGCATAACACATAAGAATTTCATGACAAGACAAGGAATGACATTAACGTATCTTGCCTTGTCTTGTCAAGAGTATTTGCCATACAGAATCAGGGCCCTGAATATTCAGAGGACACTCACCTAATAATGTACGCTTTTCTTCTGCAGAACAGATGTAAATCGCATAACCAACCCAAACCGAGTCGTCCACACAGGTCCAAGACAGCGCTCACAGCTACCAAGTGACCTGTAATTGGATCACTTGGTGTAAGCACAGCATACTTATTTCGTACAGTAGGCCGACGGAGACGTGTAGACAGGGCAATCGTGCGGGGCGTGAGGGGTGAAGCGCGAGTGGGACGTGCCCAAGCTGCATACTTCGTCGCTCTTAGTAGCTTGGGACAAATATTCCAGGGCTATCGCGTCTTTCAGATTTTAATTTTTTATATAAATCAATATGGTGCATACCTACTTTATCTCTCATAAATAAAGAACTAAGATTTCATCAATTTCCATGTATATTTGATCATTTTATAATAAAATGTTTTGGGGTGATTTGAGTATATTTCAGAAAAACAATCAGCTTATGGCTTATGTAGTGTTCATAAGCCATTTATTGATAAATACAGAATATATGTGTGTGATTTTCAACGTTTATTTGTGTGCCGATAATTAAAATGACTCACCCAGAAGATGTCTATTCACTTTAAATTTCAAAATATTTGGGTTATGTGAGAGCTAAAGAGTTCCAAACCTTGGCAGTGCGCATGCGCATTATAAAGGACGTTTTAAAGCGCTCATTAATTACCTGCAGCGGACTTGCTGTGGCCGACAGCTACAGTGTACGCAGGCAGATAATAGAGAGCATATGGCGAGCCACATGACATCAAAGCCACAGACGCACACAGAAGACCGAAACGCCATGACTTCAACAGCGATACGTCTAGATACCTGAAAATGTACAAAAAATATGTGAGTGTGTATCAGCTCCGACGCACGACTGGAGTTTACTCCTTTACGTAAGCACTATAGGTTCTCCTTTACTATAGCACTATAGGATTATAGCACTCCTTTACGTATAGGTAGGCGGGGGGGGGGGGGGGAGTTGCCTCCTTCTGTGGTTCTGTAATGTCGCTGAAGGAGGCCAGCTGAGAGGAAGCGAGAGGAAGAGGCAGGTCTCGCTTCCCTCAGACTATCTAGCCCGTCTTCAAATGTCCCAGGGGACCTGCGCACATGGTTGGCCAGCTGTGTTGTTGCCTCGGCAGAGCCCGGTCCATCCCACTCACAGGGCAAGGAGGCACTAGTTGCTTAGTATGGAACTAGATGGTGCTGTAGGGAACTAGATGGTGCTGTGGGGAACTAGATGGTGCTGTGTGGAACTAGATGGTGCTGTGTGGAATGTGTGAAGATATTTATTTGTTTATTTATTTTACCTGGATATCTTCTCAACGCATCCGACAGGTTTCTTAACTTCCACCATTTCCTCTTTGGGCTCTTGTATTATTCTCGAGGGTTCTGACAATTTACTGGGCAAAAGTTTCGTAGGCAACGGCGGTCGAATGTATAGCGACCTGAAATTGAAAGTATTAAGAAAATTTTAAAAAAATATTGTTAACAAGCTGTCCTGACAGACGTCGTTATTGGCAATTGATGTGTAATATACATGGATAATTTTTTTTTACATTTTTTCGGCCACATTTTTCAATTTTTCTCTTCACAAGAACCTCTTCGTACTTCAACCAATATTTGATAAAAAAAAATATAGGCAAATTAGTCCAGCCGCTCTCAAGCTTTGCGCTTAGCAACATATTCAGCCCGACGCAAAAGAGCTACATACCATCCTAATTTATAGCTTTTCCATTGGTGAAAACCGTTTTAAAACGCTTTACAAGTTTAGAAAATATAAGCCGTGAAATATATATACTTATAACAATATAAGTATAGTGTTAGTATACCCTATTTCAGGTACATTAATTAAACCACCTGTTGAATCTCAATACTTTTATTGACCGACCGATACATCAGAACTACAATTCCAACTATAAGGTATTCCAACTATAGGTCGTATGCGACGACGACCTCTCTTCGCGAAAGCGTTCTTTCAACTGACTGATACCCTTTCAATATCACACCACCGAATGAATCTGAACGAATGAACACCTCTTTTGAAACGTCACAAAGCACTTTTCAATCAACTTCAGTCTTTATAGCTAACAATAGTAAACACTAAATACCAATCCCAATTTTTACTCAGTATAAAGTTTCAAAGTAAGAAGCAACTTTGTCTTACCTACTCAACTTCCTCGCTCTGGATTTGTAGACACACGTACTGTCAGTGGATAGGTCTTCTACTGAATGTAGAATAGACGAAGACCGTGTAGGTCGCAAACGAAGCTTGGCTACTTCGCGAGGCAATCCTAAAAAAAACCGAAAATTATATTACACTAGCTGTTGCACGCGACTTCGTCCGCGTAACTTTATAAAATATAGCCTATGTTACTCGCTGATATGATAATGTAGCTTCCCAACGGTGAAAGAATTTTCCAAATCGGTCAAGTAGTTTCGGAGGCTATTCAATTCAAACAAACAAACAAACAATCAAATCTTTCCTCTTTATAACATTACTACTAGCTGTGCTCGCGACTTGGTCCGCGTGGAAAAGTTATTTTGGGAATCATTTGGGTATCTCGAAGGTTTTCGCAGCGCACGCAACGGAAGCCCCTGGAAGATGAATAATTTTCACCGTTTTTTCCACATTTTCGACTGTTTCTACGCTCCTATTAGACGCAACGTGATGTTATATAGCCTAAAGCCTTAAAGATAAATGATATATTCAACACAAAAAGAATTTTTCAATTCGAACTAGTACTTCCTGAGATTAGCGCGTTCAAACAAACAAACAAACAAACTCTTCAGCTTTATAATATTAGTATAGATATTAAGTATATATCGAGATTACTAGATAATCTAAAGGCATTAGATTATCTAGTAATCTCGGACTACCAACAACTAAGCTTACCGACAACACCTAGTACGTCCATGCCCTCAGAGTCTTCTGAATCTGACAACTGCAAGGGTGGTGGGTGGCGGGCGACCTGTCAAGAAAATAACACACAATATAATCCAAGTCGACAGACAGGCTGACCGTCCACTAGATGGTAGACGGCTATATACCGTCATATGAGGCCACACGTGGATTAACGATAAAGGCCTGGGCCCTGATTCTGTATGGCAAATTATGATTTCACGCTTTTGTGACCTTGCCAAAACACACCAATGTCTTATCATTGCATTTTATTTTATAAAAATAAAATAAAATAAATAAATAAAATATTTAAGTAAGAGAATAACTTTTTAGCAGAATCTAGTAAATATCGTAACAATTTACGAAGATTATCGATTAGTAATCATATCGGTTTCGAAGTAAGGAATCGCCAAGTGGTGTTAGAGAATTAGGGCCCTGTTCAAACCGCAGAGTTAGTTTTGGTCTAGTGGCTATTAGTAACCCTAGCTGTTAACCAAACGGTCGCGGGTTCGAATCCCGCTAGGGGCATTTGTTTATGTGTTTATCATTTTACCTTTGTACCTGAGTCGTGGATATTTTGTATTATGAAGCTCCTGTTACGTACGCGGCCGCACAATAGAATGTCGAGGGTTCATTTATAATTTTTACTAGCTGGTGCCCGCGACTTTGTCCGAGTTCTGGATTAAAGGTACCCTATGTCCTTTCTGGTGTCCCAGACAACGTGTACCTATGCAAAATTTTATAGTGATCGCGGTTCAGTAGTTTTTGCGTGAAAGAGTTACAAATAAACAAACAAATTAGTTTGTTTGTTTAAAAAACAAACAAACTCATTAAAATATTGTAATATTAGTACCTATAAGGATTTATAATGATCACTATTTCATTCACTATACCTCAATCAAACTCGGGTGCATTATTTCAGTGATGAGATTACTTCTTTTTGCTTCTTCAGACAGGAACACATTTTTCTGATTGAGAGCCATTTCTGAGTCCTGACGGAAGAGACTTTGCAGACGATTGTCTTTGCTCGGATCAATTTTACCTGAAAAATGTTTATCTTATCTTTCGAATACTACTGCAGCGATTTTAAAATATTTTTCACCCATAGAAAGCTACGAGTACGCGGTAAAATTTTCATAAATACTTAAGTATACTGACATGTAACAGTCAAAATCTTTATTTCTTTAAAGTTTTCTCTAAGGGAAGACTGCGGATCTAGTTGATAGATGGCTCTATTAGTGGCCCTTTTTTGTTAAATGAAAATAGTAGATAATAATTAATGTCCACAGCGCTACCCCAAAGAAGGTCGCTTTTATACTTTGCCGTAGCACGGCACGGCACGGCACGGCACGGCACGTTTTTACCGTCACGGTAAGATAGGAAAGCAAAATGTATGTACATAATTGTATGCGGACGCTTTTAATTTATCATCCACGGCAACGGCAACGGCATGCCGTAGTCTACCGTGCCGTCGCCGTAGCACACTGCGCTCCCCAGCAAATCGTCGCGGCAGAGTTGAGAATGTAGTGTGTACGTACAAGGATTTTGTAGCTGTGTGCGTGCGTAGTCGGGCGGCGCCAGTTTTGCGTAAATAGTACAAGGGCACCAGCCAAGAGCATACTAATGCAAACGTTTCGTTGCGTTCTAAAATAAAGCCCGGTGATTGGTCAAAAATTTATGTGGGCGTTACAACAACCAATCACCGGGCTTTATTTCGTTTCGATTCGTCAGAACGCAACGAAACGTTTGCATTGGTATGTTCTTGGCTACGGCCCCAAGTAAAATGACGCTACGGCGAATTATAAAAGCGACCTACGGCACGGCACGGCGTCGACGGCCACAAAAATACTTGAGACGCCCACGGTATATATTACCGTGCCGTGCCGTGCAACGGCAAATTATAAAAGAGACCGAAGAATCTCTTTTCCCTAGTTCTCTTTACCTTACCTTCTTGTATGTCATGTAAGAGAGTACTGTGTTCCGTAGTGGTCGTGGTTGCCGGCGTGGTGCTTCGTTCGAGTGTACAAGGCGGTTGTCTGTATAAGGTCGCCGCCACACAAACATGAAGCATTCCACCGCCTGTTACCGAATAGATTTGTTAATCGCGAATACTCATAATTAAAAAAAAATAGGTTTATTAACAGTTAGAAAAATCGTTTTTACAATAAATATGATTGAAGACTCCTTTTAAGCGGAAGCCTGTGCCAGGAGCCTTCGCTCTTCCATAAAAGCTAGTAATAATATATACATATATGTATTCCTAATAATACCTATAAATTTTTTTTTCAAACAAGAAAAATATATTTTTATTTGTAAATAGAACGATTGTGTGTTAATATGTGTGTGTGTGTGTGTGTGTGTGTGTGTGTGTGTGTGTGCGTGCGTGTGCGTGTGCGTGTGCGTGTGCGTGTGCGTGAGCGTGTGCGTGTACGTGAGTGCGAGTATTTGTGTGTATTTATTGGATTTGCATTAATAATAGGTCTTCCACTTCGCTGTAGTTTTTGGTTTTAAGCCAATCCGTGATAAGCCTTTTACATTTGAAGTAAGTATATGAAGTAAGTAAGTTATGTATGTCACTTTATTTTAAGCTAAATTATGTATATTTTTTGCAAATTATATGAAAAAAAAATATCATAATTTTTGAAGTTTTATCTTGGCGCCGAAACGCCCTGTGAGTGGTTGCAACTCTGATGACGTCATACGTTAGTAAACATATCAGCCATAGAGTAATAGATAGTCCCTTCTTCACTCAGTAACCAATGCCTTGCCACTACTTAATTAATGTTTATTTATATATTTATTATATAAAACTAGCTGCTGCCCGCGATTTTGCACGGGTAACTTTGTAAATTATATACTAAAACCTTCCTCGAGAACCGCTCTATCCATTAGTGAAAACAGCAGAAAAATCGGTGCAGTAGTTTTTGAGTTTATCGTGAACAAACAGACAGACGCGACGGAGGACATTGTTTTATAATATACTAGGTGATGCTCGCGACTTCGTCCGCGTGGTATAATTATTTTGGGAATCATTTGGGTATCTCGAACGGTTTTCGCAGCGCACGCAACGGAAGCCCTCAAAGATGAATAATTTTCCCCGTTCTTTCCACATTTTCGACTGTTTCTTCGCTCCTATTAGTCGCAACGTGATGTTATATAGCCTAAAGCCTTAAAGATAAATGATCTATCCAACACAAAAAGAATTTTTCAATTCGAACCAGTAGTTCCTGAGATTAGCGCGTTCAAACAAACAAACAAACTCTTCAGCTTTATAATATTAGTATAGATGTAGTGATTTAAGAAGACCGACTTACCTAAAAGCAGCACAGTACCGTGTAACCCGTAAACGTCAACGAGCTTCTCTATTAACATTGGAAAAACGAAGCTGCCCGCTGCAGTCCCGCTAACACAGATACCATTAGCTAGTGCTCTGAAAAGAGATTATAAAAAAGTTACATATTTCGATATTTATTTTAAACTAGCCGTTGGCAGCGACTTCGTCCGCGTTCAAAATTTTATATAGCCAAAAGCCTTTCTCGATAAATGGACTAAAAAAGAATTTTTCAATTCGAAATTCGAATCATAGTGTAGACTCAGTAGACTACACTACACTACACTACTCACTACACAGTACACTGTAGATATATGTAGATTGATACATTTTTTCTTGCCACCACATGAGACCTGATGATCAGTTGATCACTGACTGATTGACCCCACTGACTGAGTACTAGACTAGCGAGCTGAGTAGTGGTAGTGTAGTGAAGACAATGAAGAGAGTGAGTTGAGTAGTAGTGAAGTGAAGTGAGTCTGAGTACTGAGTCAGTCAGTACTCATACTCAGTCATGACCACTCTGACCAGCCACAACACAACATAATCCATTGGAAAAATAAATATAAAATATAAGTTTTTATTAGGCCTTCGCTTATTTTCATAAGGAAGTACCATGCAAAAAAATAACGCGTACGAAGTAACGCGGGCAAATAGCTAGTAAAACGTAATTGTAATGCATACTGTCTCTTATATTGCATAAACGAAATGATAGCGCGTTATAACCTGTCGAAACGGCGCCATCTGTCGTCTAGAAACCGAAATACTTCTTATTTTTTTTTTTAATTTATTTTATGGCCCGGTATCTAGACCTTTAAGCCAAAGAATAAAACATAGAGTAAATAGTACTTCTTATTATTAAACTAATTTGAAAAATGTGCTACATTATGATAACAAACATAGATTTAGTATTGCTACCGTTCTAGCAGCGCCATCTGTCCATGATAGTGTAAACTCCTGAACAATACCATCCAAAAGACGTTTTGCTAATGAGTCGGTTTTAAAATCTAGCTTATAAAGATGTGATATTTGAATATAACAGCTAATCCTTTTGCTACTAAGTTATTGTAAAATGAGGCTGTCTGCAGAGCTGGTCATATTGAGATTCAGTTTTCTGACTAGGTACTCCCGTGTATTTTTTGAAAAAAAAATCTTTTTTTTTTATTTTAATAAGTCACATAAATTTATTAAGTTGAATTGAGGCTAAATTAAAAAAATAAAGCTCATTTTTGTCAAATATTCAAATTAGTTGACCTTATTTTTGTCAATGTTAACCTTATTTTTGCCACTCACCTGTGTTTGTCAAAGTATTGTGAGACTATCACGATTCCTGGAGTAGTCGATAATCCACCGCCGATACCTGTTCGGCAGAAAGTTACTCTTTTATATAAACTTACAACTTTGGCTGGCTAATTGATTGGTCTCGCTGCGCTCGACTAGATAGAGCGCTATACAAAAGCAAAAGCTCCGAAAATGTGGCAACTTTTTATTGTAGTGTGTGTAAAAAATCGTCACTTTTTATCACTTTTTACCCAGTTTTATTATATTTTTACACAGTTTCACTACGCAAACTGGTATTTTATTATGCCTAAAATTTAATAAAACATTTTTTACGTACACATCATAGACAGCTTGCAGTGTGACTGGCTCGGGTACGCCGGATTCGGCGTATTTTACAAGTACGACGGCGATATCTAGTCGAGCGCAGCGAGACCAATCATTTATCTATGGTTGGGAAGTGTTAAGAATAATTCATACTAACTGTGGTATTAAATAGACAATGGTACTAATGAGAATAAAAAGCCCAGTAGTGCCGTCAATGGTACTACTCAGTGGTACTACTGGGAATGTGGGAAATCCTCTTGGATACCAGGCAGTGTAGGGGACACTGCGGGGTTATGCCGGATTCGTACCGGTTAAAACCCAACGACTCTAGCGTGGCCGTAGATGCGCCGTAGATGCGCCGTAGATTCCGTAGATGCGTGTAGATGCGTGGTCGCGGGGACGTTATGATATGATACGACATCGGTGCCCCGCCACGAAACTGGCCATTGGCCTAACGGTCGGACGACAAAAGTGTTGGGACTATATAAACATATAATGGCTTAGATTAATAATTGGTCTCTAGATAGATACCGCCGTCGTACTTGTGAAATGCGGCAACAAATACTACGCCGAATTCGGCGTACCCGAGCCAGTCACACTGCAAGCTGTCTGTGATGTGTACGTGCCGAATGTTTTATTAAATTTTGGGCATAATAAAATGCCAGTTTGCGTAATGAAACTGTGTAAAAATATAATGAATCTGTGTAAAAAGTGACGATGTTTTACACACATTACAATAAAAAGTTGACGCATTCACGGAGCTATTGTTGTTTTTAGATAGCGCGGTATCTAGTCGAGCGCAGCGAGACCTTATCATTAATCTAAGCATAGTGGTTTAATTAATGTACCCGACCCGAAGTAGAGGGTGCTAACACTAGATTTTTCCCTATGCACTCCATTCTCGCAAAGTTAAATTTGACTCACCAGTCATGACACCAAAACTTAGCAGTAGATGAAGCAAGTCGGTGCTGAAGAAGGACAACGCCAGTCCTGTGGCGCAGAACAATCCTCCGATAAACACGACCAGCCTACACGAGTACTTCTCGCACAGTGCTGATGAAAGTGGCGCTGAAATAATACAGAAAATAATGCTAAAATATTTAACTTAAGTAAGTAGGTAAAGCAGACAAGAAAAGTGCTTTATCAGTTTCGATTACAAATTCCATTCATTTCAAAATTCGCTAAGGCTTTAGATTTGAAATAGGTATTGATTACTGATTGACATATTTTGTCATCGCTAATAAAGATGGCAATGGAAATTGTCACTTTGAATTTTCAAAGGAAAACAGACCTTATCATTCTGCAACATACAAACAATGTTCAATCTTAGGGTGTAGGTGATAAAGCACTTTATTTGTCGAGTTTACATATTGCTGTAATAATCCACACAATAATGCAGGGGATAATTCACAAAGGAATTCTTAAATAACTATTTAACAAAATACCTAAAGCTTTTCATTTCAGCTTCTTCACAAAATATGGCTGGAATAATTAATAAAATAATAAAATAATTATTAAAAATAATGCTGAAGTATTTAATCAAATAATGTTGAAGTAGTCTACAAAACAATGCTGAAATAATTAACAAATAATGTTGAAATATTTTTTAATAATGAAGTTTTAATAATGAATTTTTAAAAATCAATTATATATATTTTGTTTTCAGGCTATAAAAAAACTATAAAATTAGGGCATTGACGATTCCTTTGAAAAATATTTTTAAAAGAATAGATTGTTCATAGATATCATGGAAAATAGAGATAAGGAGGACCAACTTGCTAAAAGCATTAAATAGTTGCTCATAAATTGATCAGAATGGCGCTAGTGTAGCATGGGTGTTTGATACGATTGGTTGGTTGCGTAGTTCATGAAATAACCGCAATTAAAATGCTACTACAGCGCCACGCCCCAATACTACTACAGCGCCGCCCAATTGAGCGTACTCAACGGAAACTTTCTCGTGTATAGAGTTGGGACCTCCTTAGACTTACCTCTTTTCTGCATGATAGAGATTTAACTAACCGAGAGCCAAGCATAGAGTTGACAACGCAGCCGGTATCCAAGAGGCGACAGACTCAGACGAATCCGGGAATGTCTCCATGATCTCAACATAGAGTACTCCGTACGACTTGAAAAGTCCGGCCACCCAGAACTGCACCATGAAAGCACCGAACACAACCACCCAGCCGTATCCGCCGTCTGGGGGACTTGTAGTGCTAAAAAGTATAAAAATGTCATATTTATATTCCATACTTTACTTATAATCCGTACTAATCCGTACTTACTAATATTATAAATGCGAAAGTTTGTATGGATGTATGTATGAATGTTTGTAACCCTTTCACGTAAAAACTACTGAACCGATCACCATGATACACGTTGTCTGAGACACTAGAAAGGACATTACTTAGGGTACCTTTCATCCAGAAAAAAAGTACTGCTCCCGAGGGATAATCTAAAATTAAGGAAACTAACTCCTGGCTAAGTGTAATAGCAATAACGATGTCAGGCGGTATATTGCTTTTTCAACGCGGACGAAGTCGCGGGCACCAGCTAGTGTTATAAATGCGAAAGTTTGTATGGATGTTTGTAACTCTTTCACGCAAAAACTACTGAACCGATCACCATGAAATTTTGCATACACGTTGTCTGGTACACCAGAAACGACATAGGATACCTTTCATCCAGAACGCGGACGAAGTCGCGGGCACCACCTAGTACTGTATAAAGTTTGTCTATAAGTAAGTATATGGTATTGTTTATTTATCATAACAGAAATGTAATGACTCAAAATGATGTCAAATTCAATTGACTAGCTCCTTCTAGGAGTAAGGTTTTAAGGGTACTAGCGTCTACTCACTCAGCATTCGAAGGTGGCGGTCTCAGCTTCCTGGAAGCGGCCAACAGAGGCCTAGCCGTCACCGAGGAGAGGGTCAACAGCGAATCCTCTTCCTGTTCCGTAGGCGACATCGCTGACAAATAAGCGCCCACTTGCTGTAATCATAATAAGTATAGTTATTATGAGATACTAGCTGTTGTAGCTGTTGCACGCAGAGTAGGTACGGGACTATCACAGGGACCATGGGCAACAAAGGACTTCGTCCTCGTAACTTTATAAAATATAGCTTACTTAGTTATACTGTTTACTTACAGTAGCTAACGGCAGTTCAAGTAGTAAGCTGGCCGGTCGCTCCCTTTGCTCCGGTGGAGCCGATTGGACCGACAACAACGAGCTGGCCTTATCAGGGGATAGGGTTGCCTGAAATCAAAAATAAGATACTTTTATGTTAAATAAGATTCTTTTATTTAATAATATAATCATATTTTCTTTATTCATAAATCTATATCTAAAAATATAAAAGGTTATACACATAATTCAATGTTTTTTTTTTTTTTTTTTTTTGCGTTCTCACCGATACAGTCAAAACTCGCTACTAGCATTGCAGCGCTTAATTAATGCTATCTTTGTAATGACAACACTGACGAAAATCACTCAACTGTCCACGGACCCCAGCTCCTGCGAGAATAGGAATACTAGGGTCCGGGAGTTACTTATTATTTATTAAATCGCTTAACCTAATATTAAACAAATTCTTAAACTAACTTTAATTCTAACGATACATATATCTAAATTTTTGAGCCATTTCCTCGGGCGACAAGTGTAACGATCTTATCTGCGAACCCGAGGAAACGACTCCGGGTGTCCTTATGGCCCATCAGTTTGGGGATTTGTGACCTGTCCAGCCGACAGCCCAGCTCTATCTCTAGGTCGGCCCTGGAAGCCGCATGTATCGGGCATTCGAGTAATGTATGTAAAACTGTTTGTTCCGACACATCATCGCAGGAACACGCTGGGCTGTCTGCTAGGCAGAACCTATGCAGATACGCTCTGAAACCCCCGTGACCTGTAAATAGTTGAGCTCTAAGGTTGGTGGCGGGCCGCAGGGCTCGAATGATTGGGTAAGCCGCTCTTAAATCCGGGAAGAAAACTCGCGTGACCTCACCAGTTGTGGCTGTAGCGTAGAGTTGTTGCCATTCAGTAATGGATGTGTCCCTGATGAGGCGCTTTGCCTTGGACAGCGGAAACCTGTCGTAGCGTATAACGGTTTTGCTACGAGTCGCCGCTTCCTTAGCCAGGGCATCAGCCCGCTCGTTTCCCCCGTGCCCCACGTGAGCCTTTATCCAGTACAATTCGCGTATCTTGTTTTCGCTTAGGGATGTGTTGATCAAGTTTCTAATATTGAGCACCAGAGGATTCAGAGATACCCCCGAGCAGATCGCATCCAGAGAAGATCTTGAGTCGGATATGATGTAGCATTTTCCATAGGTGGAAGTCTTAGCGAGGGCTTCCTCGATCGCCAGTAGTTCAGCTTGATACACCGAGCAATAATCGGCTAGTCTTAATTTGTGATAGCTGAGCTCGGTGTCGCCCCTCCATATAGTAACAGCCGCGCCCACTTTTCCCTCCATCTTGCTACCGTCGGTGAACGCCATGACAACCCCAGTTGCTTTGAGGTTACTCATATCTTCTTCAGTTGTAACGAAGCCGTACTCCATTTTAACAATTGTAGACGGATGGCCCAGCTCAGTCGGCCTGGCTCTGCCCTGAAGCTTCCCCAAAGGCAGTTCATTCAGAGCGTCCCCCCTCTTCACCATATACAAGCGCTGAACCTCTCTGGCTCTGAGGTCGAGCGGGAGAAGCCCCGCCAGCAGTATAGCCGAGTTGCCCGGGACGGTTTTGTGGGTCTTTGCAATCTTAATACAGAAGGTGCGGGTGAGACTGTTGAGCAACCTATTTGCATACCTTTTGCCAGATATGTCTGCCCACACGTTGGCTCCATACAATACCAGAGGCTCAACTGCCGCGACATAAATCGTACGCAAAATCTCAGAGTTTAGCCCCCACTGTGCACTGGCTGCTCTCGTCATCAGCTTACTTAATGCGATGGCTCTGGTTTTCTTTGATTCCAAGTGCGGTCTAAAGTTCATGTTTTTGTCGAAAGTTAGCCCCAGAACTTTAAGTGTGTTGTTGGGGGGGACCGACGCTCCGTTAAAATCGATATTGGGAATGTCGAATTTGCGCTTTTTAGTGACCACCAGAAATTTAGTTTTAGTTGCAGCAAATTTCAATTTGTTGGCATCTCCCCATCGTTTCACTCTTATGAGGCTATTATTGAGGGTTGCAGCCACCTGTTCTCCGGTGGTGCCGATGGCTATCAGTATGATGTCATCTGCGAACGCCTGTATGTGCAGAGCGGGGTCGGATCCCAGTTCCACCAGAATGGGATCAATCAGGAGGTTCCAGAATAAAGGCCCACAGACCGATCCCTGTATGCACCCTTTGTTGGTGGACCCCTCAAACGTTTCACCCGCATACTTAATTATATAGGGTCTTGGTGTTAGGTAATTAGAGACCAGTCTTGTAAGGCTCGGCTCCACACCTTTCGCGGCCAACTGTTGAAGGATGGCTGGCCACCAAGCATTATCGAACGCGCCTTCGATGTCAAGGGAGACCACCCCTGCTATCCTCTTGTTTCTAACCGCTTGTTTGACTCTGGTGTAAATTTCGTGCAGGGCGTCCTCTGTTCCTCGCTGCGGCATGAATCCAAACTGACGGTCGCTAATACCAGCCTCCTTCAGTAGGTGCCAAAGAATTCGGCGTGACAAAATTTTTTCGAAAGCTTTCCCCAAGATTGGAAGAAGTCCAATGGGCCTGTATGATTTAGGGGCTGTATAGTCGTCACGGCCAGGCTTGGGGAGAACTTTGATGTAAGCCGTTTTCCATATTTTGGGAAAGTAGGAATATCGCAAGCAAGCGTTGTAAATTGTAAGAAGTGGCGAAGGGGCTACATGGAAAGCCCTGCTGCAGATGTCCGAGGAGAGGCCGTCTACACCCGGGGCCTTCTTGGGGCTCATTGCTCTGAGGACCGTGTCGAGTTCGGAAAACGTTATACCTGTTAATTGTTTTTCGGTGTTTATGTCGGTGGTCAGGAGATTGACCTCTTCGCGTATTTCACGATGTACCTCCTCATCACTGGCAGCAGAGTCCTGCGGGAAGAAGGCTGTGGCCAGCAGCTTGGCCGATTCTAATGGCGATTGAGTTATTCCCATCTCGTTCTTCAAAAGGAGATCGGGAGGCCTTGGCTTAGCTTTGTTCAGGACTTTGTAGGCGCTGGTCCAGACGTCCTCCCTCCGCTGCTCATTGCAGAACCGCCTCCAGCTCTCTGTACATGCTGACTCGATTAAAGATTTGTATTTCTGTTTTTTGAGCCAGATAATCTGGAACCATAGCGAACCATAATTCAATGTTACAAACCATTACAAACATACCTACATCTCAATTATTTTGAGTAATTGAGCCAATGAGCGTATCCGACGGACACTTTCTCATGTAATGTTGGGCCTCCTTACCTCTATTTTCCATGTTTCTTACGAGTCCCTTAGTTAGAGACCACGTTTCAACGCGATATTTCTGTATATTTGCCAAAAACTTTTCTTTTGATACACTGCGGAATTTTGGACCACAGATGTCTCGGAGCTTCTCGAATGAACATCCGAGCTGGATTCGACTATTGACCTCCTTCTCGAAGGAAAGGACATAGTATAGGTGTGTCCTTTCCTTCGAGAAATGTCCTTTTCCCATGTAGAAATGTGTTAATTAATTAATAAGTAAATTAATTGTGTGTGACTAATTACTAATTTAATGTAAGTAAAAAAAAACTGATACTATACCTCCGCAATAGTATCAGTCGGCAAGTCGATGGAGCATGACAGCGGAGCCATTGTAGTGGGCGGTGCTGATGTGCCAAGGAGTTGGGTGTCCATCTTTGACAACTCCTGAAAATTTAATATCATCCATAGATAAATGATTGGTCTCGCTGCGCTCGACTAGATACCGCCGTCGTACTTGTAAAATGCGGCATAAAATAGTACGTCGATTTCGGCGTACCCGAGCCAGTCACACTGCAAACTGTCTGTGATGTGTACGTGCCGAATGTTTTATTAAATTTTAGGCTTAATAAAATACCAGTTTGCGTAGTGAAACTGTGTAAAAATATAATAAAACTTTGTAAAAAGTGATGATTTTTAGACACACTACAATAAAAAGTTGCCACATTTTCGGAGATATTGCTTTTGTATAGTCGTATCTAGTCGAGCGCAGCGAGACCTTTGAAGCACCTTTGAGAATCTTTGAATATCATCTATATTTTTCAATGAAAACATCTCGTCTGGTCTAGTGGCTAGTAACCCTAGCTGTTAACCAAACGGTCGCGGGTTCGAATCCCGCTAGGGGCAAATGTTTATGTGTTAACATTTATTTTTACCTTTGTACCTGAGTCATGGATGTTTTGTATTTATAATATGTATGTATTTAAAAAAAAAAGTAATTTGTGTAGTATATCAACTATCGGTATCCATAATACAAGTAAATGGTGCTGTCTGGAATGTGTGAAGATATTTATTTATTTATTTCTTGTTATTTATAACTACTATCTGTTATAATGTCAATAGAAATACAGACAGACAGACAATCAACAACAAATTGATATAATGTTGATATAATTATAATAGGTATATCCGTCCTATTATAATTATACCATACTAATACCTATTATAAATGCGAAAGTAACTCTGTCTGTCTGTCTATTGACATTAAAACAGATGGTAGCTATTGCATGGTTCATAAGTTATAAACTCGACAAATACTTAAAGTGCTTTATCACCTACACCCTAAGATTGAACATTGTTTGTATGTTGTAGAATGATAAGGTCTGTTTTCCTTTGAAAATTCAAAGTGACAATTTCTATTGCCATCTTTATTAGCGATGACAAATTATGTCAATCAGTAATCAATACCTATTTGAAATCTAAGCCTTAGCGAATTTTGAAATGAATGGAATTTGTAATCGAAACTGATAAAGCACTTTTCTTGTCTGCTTTACGCTTTACCTATAAGTCGACAGCTTATGTCGACTTTAAACTATTAAGATAATATCTCTGGAAAGCTTTTAATACAGTCTGCTCGTATTGATTTTGCTGCGGTGCCCCGCCGTGTCTGGCATTAAACTGAGAACATTTGCTAATCGATATGATGTACGGACGGACGGAAATGCATTTTATTTGTGTCTACATATTGCGCGAGTCTCGACAATGACGTTGTTTTGACGCATAGGTACACATTTTTATAAAATACTAGCTGGTGCTCGCGACTTCGTCCGCGTGGAATAGTTATTTTGGGAATCATTTGGGTATCTCGAACGGTTTTCGCAGCGCACGCAACGGAAGCCCTCAAAGATGAATAATTTTCCCCGTTTTTTCCACATTTTCGACTGTTTCTTCGCTCCTATTAGTCGCAACGTGATGTTATATAGCCTAAAGCCTTAAAGATAAATGATCTATCCAACACAAAAAGAATTTTTCAATTCGAACCACTTGTTCCTGAGATTAGCGCGTTCAAACAAACAAACAAACAAACTCTTCAGCTTTATAATGTTAGTATAGACTAGCTGACCCGACAAACATTATTTTGCCAAAAAATAAATTGGGGTGGACCACCCTTAACATTTAGGGTTATAAAAAATAGATGTTAGCCGATTCTCAGACCTACCCGATAAGCACACAAAATTTCATCAAAATCGGTCCAGCCGTTTCGGAGGAGTTTGGCAACAAACCCTGCGACACGAGAATTTTATATACGAGTATAGACTAGCTGGTGTCCGCGACTTCGTCCGCGTTCTGAATGAAAGGTACCCTATGTCCTTTTTGGTGTCCCAGACAACGTGTATGCAAAATTTCATGGTGATCGGTTTAGTAGTTTTTGCGTGAAAGAGTTACAAACATCCATACAAACTTTCGCATTTATAATATTAGTACGGATGAGTAAGGATTTCTAAAGCATAATCGCTACATTTATTAAAGCTTTTCAACATTTTAAAGAAATTCTTCTTTCTGTATTTCTTTCTTTTCTTTTTCAACATTTCTAAGTACTTTTGCCTTTTATTATAGGTTTCATTGCCATGGAATGGACTCCATTGATTTCTTCTAATCAATATTTCACGTGACACTGGTTTGTAGCGAGGACATTTATATTTAGTCAGACTTAATGTTACCTTTAATGTTACCTATATCACAGAATAATAATAAGTTACAATACATATGTTATATTTTGTAGCTGTAGAAATAAAATAACCGAAATGCGTTGCTCTGAAAGAGGAATTATATTTTTTTATTAAACTAAATAAGTAATTTTACATTTTTAGTTTTACATCAACGTCGTACTAAATGCAAATCTTACCTGACAGAGAAACAGCATTAAAAGCTATTATTTCGATGTTATTATTTACTTCTTTAAAAGTTTTAGATTATTTATTATTTATTCACACGTCTCGTTTTACAATCAGATAATATTATTATTGTTATTCCGTATTAAGGGATTCACAAAGGCGAATGACATTGACGATTTGACCTTCACCGATATGACCTTTAGAATGTTTATATATAGAATGACCTTAGAATGTTTTATACTAATTCCGCACGAAAAACACAAACGTAATCCACACCTCAACGCAGTCACTGAGACACTGTAGCTCCATATATCATCCATTTTCATTAAAACTACATTAAAAAAAAATAAAAAAATCAATACATTTTTTTTAAATGATATTGACTTATTATTCGGTGTAGGAATCATTTGCGCGCAATAAACCGTTTTCGCAACAAATTTCAATATAAGTCAAATTCTTCTTATGTTCTAACTTTTATTGTGAGGTTTCTACTACTTTGATGGAATTTATAAACAATACAATTTGTTCTTCACATGTTTAAGTATAACATATATTTTCTTCAAACCAATTGCATTGACAGTTTCTTCTAACATATTTTTTTAAAAATGCAAATTTTTAGGATTGGCGTGTGTTTACACCTTAATCCCGCGTTGTAGGTAGCCGCTTTTAAAATTATAAACAACTACCTACTAAGAAATTTACAACGCGGGAAATTCAAATTAAATGAAGGGAAACAAACTTCATTTACATACATATACCTATCCGTACTTAATATTACCTAAATGTGGAAGTAACTCTGTCTGTCTGTTACATTTGCATGCCTTATACTCAACCGATCATCATGAAATTGTGCATACACGTTGTTGTATGCAACGTGCTGTTACACCCTTCGTTCAGAAAAAGCACTGTTCCAGGGGGAAAAGTTCACAAATATGCACATTTTAGAAATTATTAGACATGAAGTTAATTTCAATTCTTTTATTTCCATTCAAACCCGAAGGTTTGAGAACGTTTGAGGTTGGTAATGTAATGTCTCAGAAATTTCATGCTCTTTTTGTGTTTTGTTACCGTCGATCAAAATCAAAATATTTATTTAAGTATCAATTAGGTTTATTTATTTATTCATCAATAAATAATACAGCTCTCAAAATTTACACACAAAAAAAAATGTGCTTAAATAAAAATAAGTAAAAATTATTTTATTTAGTCTTGAATTAAAATTTAGTCTTTAAGCAAGTATATCTTATTTTTATAAGAAACAAACAAAATTACTAATTTAGAATATTAGTAGGAATTGCAATGTTTGCTAAGTGATATTCGATTTGTAACTTCACACAAATGAAGCCAGTCAATCGATTGGATTATTATTTAAACCAACACCTTCATTCACAAAGACGTTAGTCAGTTACGTAACGGTAGGTACAAGCCTATACCTACTAATATTATAATTGCGAAGTGAGTTAGTTTGTTTGTCACCCTTTCAAGCCTTAATTGCTCATCCTTTTTTAGAATCGATTTGCATACATATATAAGCCCGTGGTATAAAAATTTATGGGAGTTAAAATATATGACATGTTATGCGTTATAGTTGCGTTCTATTTTTTTAATAATTTAGAATATCTGAAGTTTCAGAGATATTGCGCCATCTACACAATATTATTTAAAAAAGAACGACGTTGTTCTTTCGGCGTGTTCGAAGTGTGAAAATTTAAAATTTATAAAAAATAAAATTTTATAATATCATTATGACATGACACACATTTCTAGGTCATTAGGTCGAAAATGTGACCTGGTTAGTGTGCATTTATTTTACTAGGTCATTTGCAGTGCGATCCCTTTGTTTGCAATGCCGCATATTGAGTATAAAAGAATTAATATCTAATTTGAGCGCTGTGTTTTGCATAGGACCCCTGATTCTGTATCGCAACTACTCTTGTCTTATACTTTTTCAAGACACGTCAATGTCTTGCCTTGGCTTGTCATATTTGCAGACAAACAGATAAATAACTATGCAATACACTCATTTCACACACGATTCCGCGCGTATTTTTGACAGTTCAAACCGCGCCGTTCCACGTCCATTTCGTGCAACATGCCATAGAGCATAGAATTATAATCATAGAACGATAGTTTTATATCAAAAGACTGGCGAAAATGAAGCACAAATATAATTGATGTTTGCGTAAGCCACACGTACAATGACGCTCTGCGACACACACACAAGTATACAAAAAATGTTCGTTCGTTTACCAAGCTTTACAAAGCTGTTCGTTTACCAAGCAGGGCCCTGATTCTGTATGCTAAAATTCTTGTCTTGACAAGGGCCCTGATTCTGTATGCCCAAACCACATTATTTCCTTAAATTGTTACGACAGGCTAAAAACCTATTCTCTATCTATGACATGTTGTCAGTGGAATTTCTGTGAAATCATATCGTGCCATAGATAATTGTCTTGGGGCATAGTAGTTGTCATACAGAATCAGGACCCTGATAGTGCGTGTACTAGGCTTCTAGGTTAGGTTATAATTATATGCCATAGAGAATAGGTTTTTAGCAGATGTCGTAACAATTTAAGGAATTGATGGTAAGGAATCACAAAATGGCGATACAGAATCAGGCCCCTGCTTATGCTGCGCCGGGAACCTTTTTGCTGCCATGGCGCACTAATTCTGTACGAGTATTGACGCTCAGCGTGCTATGAAGCGAGCTATGGTCGGAGTCACAGATTATAAAGTTATATGTCTAAAGAGTCGGAGTTTATTTCGTATATAGGTTTAGAAATTCTGAAATTCGCGGAAGAACCAAGGAGGTCGACATAGTCGAGAGAATTGGCAAGTTAAAGCACAGATTAAATAATAGTTACTATGGTAATGACAATGAGCCGGTCACATCTGTCGCTGAGCGGATGTTTAAGAGCTACGTGGCCCCAGACTTTTACCTCATTTTGGAATGACTGGTAGGTATTTCAGATATGAATGCTGTATTATATGCTTATAACCGCATGGGTATTATTGGCTAATTTGGGCAGACGCCCAATACTCTGGTATCAGGTGGCAAAGATACAAAAAAAATCGTATCCTAGTATCTACCCTAAATTGGAATGGCCGATTTTTATATCCGTACTAATACTATAAATGCGAAAGTTTGTATGGATGTATGTATGTATGGATGTTTCTCTTTCATGTTTTCAACCGATCACCATGAAATTTTGCATACACGTTATATGGGACACCAGAAAGGACATAGGGTACCTTTCATTCAGAAAAAAAGTACTGCTCCCGAGGGATTATCTAAAATTAAGGAAACTAACTCCTGGCTAAGTATAATAGCAATAACGATGTCAGGCGATATATTGCTTTTTTAACGAGGACGAAGTCGCGGGCACCAGCTAGTACACCATAATAATTTGTTTACTTTACTTACCTTGTAATGTACCATAATAATAACCTAATGGGAGATACTATATATACTATACCCCAATCGCAGTTTAACTTTGATTAATTTTTTGAGCTTATTTTTGAATATATTAAAACCATATTTAGATAGTTACTTATTAGAAAGACAAACAGAATTTGATGTTATGGTTTTTTTAATTTCTTTTTTGTGCCAATATTTAAAGAAGTAGAACTATTTTAATTTCAAAATTTATCAAAGTAACCCGTTTTACAGTACAGGTCAAAGTTGCATTAGGCTCAAATCAATCGAACCTTTCGAAGTTAGCGAGATCTTTTCGTCAACTGTCTCTATAAATTATAGCTAAGAACAATCTCGATTAAATCAGCTTTCAAACAAAAATAGTCGAATCAAAATCGGTTCATCCGTTTGGAAGGTATGAAGACACATACAGACACACATATACTTACACAGGTCAAACTTGCATTACTGTCTTACCTGATTAAACTCGAACTGTCTTGGCAGAGACATCGCGTAATGTCTGGGGGCGCTGGTAATGATTCGTGATAATATTTGAAATAACTCACAGACTCCGTTGATACTAATTTAATTACACTTCTTTTCTCGGAAAGAACGGCGTTAGCCGCTAAATGCATTTGTTTAACTTTAAATATTTCCGGTGCCGTTTTTATGAGATTTTTACGACCTTTTTTTTATATACTTATAGAAAAATTGAAAAAAATATTCCGTTCTCACAAAACGCGTCACCACAAAAAGCGCTTTAAGAATTTTACGGAACCGCAGACATTTTTAAGTGTATATAGCTTTAATTTTTACCACTATTTTATACGGTTTTAACTTAATTTTCAATTTTAAACGCGGAGCCGTGCGAGCGCCTGATGAGACTTAATAGCAATGAAGGACATATTGACGTGAAGTTGTCGCATATGCGCAATAGGAGAAATCGATAAGGTGATTCACCCGAGCTTCACCTAATTCTGGAAGCGTGAAATGTCAATTTCCGTATTAATTTATTATTGTATTGTATATCATCCATACATACTATTATCCTTACTAATACGTACTAATATTATAAATGCGAAAGTTTGTATGGATGTTTGTAACTCTTTCACGCAAAAATTACCGAACTGATTACCATGAAAATTTGCATACACATTGTCTGGAACACCAGAAAAGACATAGGGTGCCTTTTATCCAGAACGCGGACGAAGTCGCGGGCACCAGCTAGTAATATTATAAACTAGCTGGTGTTCGCGACTTCGTCCGCGTTGAAAAAGCAATATATCGCCTGACATCATTATTGCTATTATACTTAGCCAGGAGTTAGTTTCCTTAATTTTAGATAATCCCTCGGGAGCAGTACTTTTTTTCTGGATGAAGGGTACCCTATGTCCTTTCTGGTGTCCCAGACAACGCATATGCAAAATTTCATGGTGATCGGTTCAGTAGTTTTTGCGTGAGAGTTATAAACATCCAATATATTATCGAAACGTTTGGTCGACATAACCGGCGATTCTAAATCTGGCTATTACCTCGGTCAACAGATAAGTATTGCTATACAACGAGGTAATGCAGCCAGCATGCTTGGGACCCTGCCAAAGGGACCGATGCTTTATAATATATAATGTGTAAATATATATACATAATTTAGAATTAGATTTTATTGTAAATAAGCTTATTTTTAGATTGTATTATAGAGTTAATTGATTAAACATCCATACATACATCCATACAAACTTTCGCATAATAGTACGGATGTGAAAGTAACTCTTTCAGTCTCATCATCATGAAATTTCGCATACACGTTGTCAGAGATACAAATAGGGACATAGGGTACCTTTTATCCAGAAAAAAGTACTGTTCCCAAAGGATAAAAGGGGATTTAAAGGGATCACCTGGTCAAGTGTTATAGCAACAAGAGAGCTTATTTAATTTTTAATTTTGAATACAGACAAAGTCACGGGTTTTGGATTAGTAGGTAACCTAAATTTGCAATAAATTTTAAATAAAAAAAGTTGGTTGTAAGTTCCTTAAGTTTCTAACAGATGGCGCTATAATGGTGTTTTAGTAGTGGTTGGGCTTACTGAGTTTCCCTTTTAGAATATCACGTATTATTTATTTATTGAAGTGAAACTTTTTATGGGACACTATTGTCATGAGAGTTAACTCGTCGAGCTAACAAAACTGTTAAACTCCTTGTCTCTTTCTTATTACCATTTACTCTAGCAACTCTCTCTCTCTCACTCGATTCGTGATTCGTTCGTTGTAGTTCGACACTAATGCGGCAGATGGCGCTTTTTGAGATATGTATTCAAAATTTAATTATTGATAATTTTCGATAATGTGCGCGCGATAAATATTTATTTTATAAATTTAAATATTTGTAGAAAATTAATATATGTATATGTGTATACATGTATATATTGTACACACACACACATATATATATATATACAGATGGAGCGAAAGAAGTTTCACTTCAGTCGTGTGGTCATAAGCACACTCGTTTCTTTTTTATTTTAAAAAAAACAACAGCGAAATAAAATAACATACAATATTACTACTTACATTGCCAATTATAAGGTTTCATTATGTAGGACTTTAATAGATTACCTCAGTTAAGTAATTAAGTACTAATTATTAATTCTAAACCATGGGGGAGAGAATGAGCTAAGCAATCATCATCATTGTGCTGATATAGATATATTTAATGTAAATTGAAATTAAGCTTAAATTAATTAGCTTTAATTAATTAAAGCGTTAATTCTGTTAAATACTGTTTAGCTGATCGGTTTTCTTTTCGTTTTGTTTTCTTTATGTTATTATTTTATTTATTTTAATCCGTACTAATATTATAAATGTGAAAATTTATATGGATGTTTGCAACACCTTCACGCAAAAACTACTAAATCGATCACCATGAAATTTTGCACACGTTGTCTGGGACACCAGAAAGGACATAGGGTACCTTTCATCCAGAAAAAAGTACTGCTCCCTAGGGATTATCTAAAATTAAGGAAACTAACTCCTGGCTAATTATAATAGCAATAACGATGTCAGGCGATATATTGCTTTTTCAACGCTTTTTAATAATTAGGTCCTCTTTCACCGTCTGTCAAGTAGGCTAACCGTCATTTAAAGTCACCTGTCACCGGGAATAATTTAGCTGATATACTTATCTTTGTTTGTACGTTAAAAGTCACAAACATTAAAAGAAAATTATAAAAAAAATCGCCTATCGAAGGATGCACTAAACCGAGTGCATACTTAATTTAGTAAAACATAAAATTATTTCTAAAAGTAACTAATCAACACTTTACTTGTAGTTAGTTAGCGAAAGAGGCCCTTATTGTTTTGTTGCTATGCGTATGTTATCGTTCTTTTCAATTTCTAGTTTGTAGTTACTTAAAAGAAAAAAGATCTGAGTTAATATGAAAATTGTAATAAAAACACAAATTAAAAAAAAACCACATTTATTTAAAATTTCATATTTTGTGTAGATATGAACATAACATAATATACATAAATTGTATCATTATTTTAGAAACTATTTTAGATCTTCTAGATTCTAGAAGCTACATTCACATATTTTAACATTATATTTTTTGAGGCTCTATGACTTTGTGTTCTAAACACTAGACTACATAGGGACAGACAGACAGACAGACTTTGTTTATATATTATTATAATATGTAAAGATGATAGATATTACTCTGACAATCAAATTTTGCATTAGCAATATCATCTAAGTATGATTTCAATTTAGTATCGCACTGATCAATATCTACTACAACTATTGCATTTGCGTGACAAATGCCAAAGCGGCACATGAAAAGTACGCCTAAAACGGAGGAATCATGGCGGAGTCAATGGTGATGAAAGGTAGTCTAACAAGCAACTTCTACTATTCATTTTAAACTCTAATGCGTTGACGTAAAGTCACATTTTCTTGGTTGGTTTCTAATGACAGATGACAGAGTTGATGCTCTACTCCTCAGAATAATAACTAAAGCATAGAAGTAAGGCTAAAATAAAAACCAATATTTATATTGTGTTGCTTCTTACACTAATGCATTCAAGCCATAAGTCAAAAAGAGATAAACATACAAACTTTGTTCTTATTTTTGATCAGCGTACCTAGTTAAAACGTCAAACTTGGTTCCTTTCGTACTTTGGTGCCGTTTTATGATGCCGATTTAAAGAGGCTGGCTAACGTTAACAAAATGATGGCGCAATGTGTCAACTTTACTTATCTGTCTGTACCTATGTTTTTGTTTTGTGTGTTTCTTGATTTCTGTTTCTGTATAAAAATATAATAAATCTAGCATCAAATCAATTATAACACTAATTAGATATCTGTGAATTCTTTGATTACCTATAACAATGTCTTGTTCAGTCCCAGGACGTAAATCTAATGCGTGCAGAAAACAAAACGTGGATATGTTTATAAGTTACCATCGGTAGATACATAAGTGATTTATTATGATTTCTAAATGTTTGTTTGTATAATCAGTCATGCAGTAAATATACTGAGCGCTTGTTTGTATAATAAATACCACTAATAAATTCTGTTTCTTGAATTTACGTAATATTTTAAGAAAAAGATAAAAACAGTATAGGTTATGTTAGTGTTGTGCCGAATATCATCTTATCAGGTCTTATCGATATTTGTATTGATAATCGTTAATGTATCTACGTTTGTATAATATTCTTTTATATGAGTTAACTAAAGGGCCATAAAACAAAAAAATCCAAAAAGGTTTTTATTGCAAAAATACAATCATAATTCTTCATATTGTATGTTGCAAAAATACTTATGGTTATTTTATTCAATATTTAGTATATTTTGATATATTTTTTTGAGACTGTTACATTATCTTCATGTATATACAATATACATACACTCACGTTCCCATTTTTTACTTTGCTTAATAAATGTTTCAGGAATTAGATATGCAGTCAGATGAAATTCCATATATATACAAGTGCAATCGTGGAGGATTAATTTATCCGTCGAAAGACGTAGTTGAAGTAATAAAAATAGCGTTCTTTATTAGAATATTTTCTAATAGAATTATTTAACAAAAACTATTTTGTTTAAAGGACAATGATGTTCATTCATAATTTTGTTTTTGTTCGTTATATTACTGTATACTTTTACATATTTGTTTACTGTACGTTTTTGAAATTAAAATTGTTAGTTTAGTTGATTACTGGCTGGATCGTTTTATTTATTATCCTTTTGATTAATCGTCGAACCTTTTGGTGACCTAACTAGCGCAAACAGCTTAACGAGATTTCTCGGCAAAAATAAGCAGCGCGACTGGTGAAGTACTATATATCTACTGCTGGCGCTGGCTTGTCGAGGTAGTCTGTTTTTCATGATTCGGTAAATAGGAATTGTCTCTATTTAGCTGAGAACATTTACTTTCACATTTATGAAGTATAAATATAACATACTATATTACATATCTGTAGTAGGTAAACAATCTTGGCACGCCTTCTTATATAAATTGTCTTGAAATAATAAAAATGCTTTATAATATGCACTATTAACCTATTTATATTTAAAGGACTGGTATATTTGTATTTTTAAATAGGTAATCTAAAAAAACTATAATGAAAAGACCTACTTACCTAGATTGTTTACAAAATAAAATATGTCCGATAAAAACATTAAATAAAAAATTTAATTTAATTAAATTAAAAGATTAAATATTATACAATTTTATCGATAATTAATAATTTAAAATGACGATTTGTTCCCTACACTAGTGAAATATATATATGAATAATTTGTATAGGTCACTCTGGTACGGAACAGCCAGACGACCATCTAGTGACAGTATATTTGTCTCTCTTTAGTTTATGGCTTCAGTGCATTAGTGTAAGAAGCAACACACTATAAGTATTGGTTTTTATTTTAGCCTTACTTCTATGCTTTAGTTATTATTCTGAGCTCTACTCATAATAATATGTCACTTTTGAATGTTTCATAAAGTTTCTAGTATTTTGTAAATGGAGTGCGAAATCCATAGTGTGGATTAAGACCTCTCGGCAAAAGTAGAGAGGGTATGCGCAGTATTCAATTTCTAGGTTTGTTTTACGGGCGGAGGAGCGGGAGGAACGGAGGAGCGAGAGGGGGTGGAGGAGCGGAGGAGCGAGGGGGCGGAGGAGCGAGGGGCGAGAGCGCTTCATCGCCGTCACGTTATTTGTAGATTCAGTCGCTCTTCCCCTCCCGCACTTCTACCGCGCGCCTCGTGTCTCTTGTGTACTGTTGCGTACAGAATTGTTTTATCGTATTATTCATAAAATATGTGCATAAAAAAAACCATCTTCTTCGACATCGCTCTATGATTTAATGGAAGGAATATCAACACTGCCTGTAATGTTGAGTTAGTGAGGTGCAAAAAAATAGGAAATAAGAAAAAAAATTGCATTTCCCTTAGCAATTTTGTGCGCAATTGTACACATGCGCCGATTGCCCCCAACTAGTTTAGTTTCGCCTGCTAACCTTAATATAACGCGCGACCCATAGATGGTCGACCAAATGATTGGTCTCGACTAGCTGCGCTCGACTAGATACCGCCGTCGTACTCGTAAAATGCGGCATAAAATAGTACGCCGAATTCGGCGTATCCGAGCCAGTCACACTGCAAACTGTCTGTGATGTGTATGTGCCGAAAGTTTTATTAAATTTTAGGCATAATAAAATACCAGTTTGCGTACATAGTGAAACTGTGTAAAAATATAATAAAACTGGGTAAAAAGTGATAAAAAGTGACGGTTTTTTACACACACTACAATAAAAAGTTGCCACGTTTTCGGAGCTATTGCTTTTGTATAGCGCTCTATCTAGTCGAGCGCACCGAGACCAATCAATTATCTTTGTGCCACTTATTAAAAATTCAAATCGCTGGCGTCCAGCGAACACCAGTATCACAAATTCACACCCTCATCTGACGTTTGAGTTTCGGCCGAACTGAAACTCAACAGAACGTCAGATTTGACGTTGACAGTTTGAGTTTCGGTTGACGTCAAACTCACACTTGACGGACTACCCGCGACACTGTCGTCGATTCTGGTGAAACTCATTTTTGGCGAGTCGTACAAGCAGAAACACGTCTGTGTCTCTTTTATACTCAAGTCTGGAGGTTGGGATTCGCTGGTCCAGGTTTCCTTATTGGACCTGCTCAGTCCAAATTCAACGGGAAAAGTTTGCGTCTGGATATCGTTCAAATAAACTGTCTCCGAATAGAGAGCCTCGTCTTCGCTGCTATTAGCGAAGACCGTTTGCGTCGATATTTCATCGGTCTTCGCTTGCCACGGTGGCAATGCCACATCATTTTTTATATTATCCTCCATTTTGTTAGTCTGCGTTGCGAACGAACGCTTCGGACTGTAACAGAAATCGTCCGTATCCTTCAACTTTTTCGGATCTGTGACCGTTTCGATTTTCTTCTTCTTTCTGTTCTTGTACTCCTCGTGCACTTCCGGATGCTTCCTTTTCGTGTGCACCAAGAGTCTTTCGTTATTTTTATATTGAACATTACACAATTGACACGTGAAAATCTTATTGCACACTTCGAAATGCCTGTTCAACTCCGTCAAGGTGGCACACGTGAAGCTACAGTCAAAACACGAGACCGTTTTTGGTTTGTGCACCTTGATGACGTGTTGATTTAAAAATTTCCTCTCCGTAAAACATTTGCCCGTTTCCGAGTCCACATTATAACCGCACGACGGATACGAACAAAAGTATTTGAGCTCTATGGAAAATTCACTGTCTTTGATCTCGTGCACTTTGGTCAGGTGTATCATCAGATAGCGTTTCTTGGTGAAATTATCTTCGCACTGACGAAATTTTTTGTAAGGACACGAGAAATATATTCTAGATTGAGTATCCGGCGCTAGAACTTTGATCAACAGCTTATTGTTATCCAAAACATATGATACTTTGTTCTCGTCGAATTCATTTTGCGACTCTTCTTGTGGCGATTCGTTTGTTTTTTTCTGCAAAGACAATAAAATTATAGACTTCATTAAAAAATATATCCATACTAATCTATGCTAATATTATAAAGCTGAAGAGTTTGTTTGTTTGTTTGAACGCACTAATCTCAGGAACTAGTGGTTCGAATTGAAAAATTCTTTTTGTGTTGGATAGATCATTTATCGAGGAAGGCTTTAGGCTATATTTTATAAAGTTACGCGGGCGAAGTCGCGTGCAGCAGCTATTTTATTTTTATTTTTTTATTTTATTTTATTTAGGAAAACAAACAATTACACAATATATAGTAAATATAAAGAAGGACATTCATATAAATAGAAGTAATCGTGCAATCAACAACATTTTCCACGAATTGGTACATAGATTTACAGAGAAAACAACAACAATACACATTCATACACAACAAGAAAAAAAAAAACACCAGAATACAAATACGAAGAAAAGAACAACACCATAAACTAAAACAATTTAACAATACTATTTTTATATTTTTGCGAGCCAGTGGAGAATGGGTCTAAACTTGTATATAAACAATTGTACTTGTGCATGATACGATTTAAGGGTGCACGTTCACCAGCGTTGGTTTTACAGTGCTTCGGCATAAATAGTTTATGCGTATAGGCATCTCTTATACGCTGTGAACCGCTTGGCAACCGATAAACAATACTATTCACCAGATAGTTACAGTCATAGCGATTATGACAGATGTTATACAAGAACATAGCATCCAGGAGCAATCGTCGCTGCTCTAAACTTGGTATGGAGTATTTTTTTAAAGCATCAACATACGGCAACCTTGAGTGGAAGCACTTGTAGTTAAGTGTTTTAAGGAATTTACGCTGCACTAATTCAATCTGTTGGCAATATCTATCATAGAAGGGATTCCAAACTACCGAGGCATATTCAAGTTGGGATCGAACCAGAGTCTTATACAGATATAAGTAAGTTTCTGAACATTTAAAACTTGAACAAGTTCTTATAACAAGACCATAGAACTGAAAAGCCTTATTACATATATGCTGAATATGTTGATTCAAAATTAGTTTAGAGTCAAGAAAAACCCCCAGATCCCTTATAACCGGTACCTTTTCCAATGTAGTATGACACAAATTATAGTGATAATTAATTATGTTTGTTTTCCTAGTAAAAGTAATTGCTTTACATTTGGATAAGCTTAAATGCAGTCTATTTTCAGTACAGTATCTACTCAAACGATCAAGATCCCTTTGTAACTTGGTGCAATCATCCCAAGCTGTTATCTGTTTATATACCTTCAAATCATCGGCGTATAGTAAAAAACGGCAGTGCTTAAAACAATTAGCTAGTATTATAAATGCGAAAGTTTGTATGGATCTATGTGTGGATGTTTGTAACTCTTTCACGCAAAAACTAGTGAACCGATCACCATGAAATTTAGTTTACACGTTGTCTAGGACACCAGAAAGGACATAGGGTACCTTTCATCCAGAAAAAAGTACTGCTCCCGAGGGATTATCTAAAATTAAGGAAACTAACTCCTGGCTAAGTAAGTATAATAGCAATAACGATGTCAGGCGATATATTGCTTTTTCAATGCGGACGAAGTCGCGGGCACCAGCTAATAGTATATACGAGTATAGTAATAGATTATTATCAACCAGAAAAATACAACATAATTTGTAATAGCCTTTTTTAAAATTAAAAAGGCAAAATTGAAATTAAAATCAAAAGTAGCAGATCCCCATACTAGTCAGTCAAGTAAAGTCCAGTCAAGACGTGATTTTTATTAGTTTTCCAAAACAGGTCCGTCAAGTCCAAAGCAGTCAACTCAAGTCACCTTGATAACATTAAAAAGGTAGAAAGCATTGAGTACCTTTTGACTTAGGGCGTCCTTAAGGTACGTGTCAACTTTTTGACACTGCTCTTGAAATGTTTTACACTTGATAAGGCTGTCCTCACATGCCGTGCAGATCAATTCAGATAAACCGTCTGATTTGTTTAACTGAAATGGAAAAACATAAAGAAAAATGAAGCATTTATCTAATACTAATATTATAAAGCTGAAGAGTTTGTTTGTTTGTTTGAACGCGCTAATCTCAGGAACTACTGGTTCGAAATGAAAAATTCTTTTTGTGTTTGAAAGATCATTTATCGAGGAAGGACAGAGATACACAAATGATTCCCAAAATAACTATTCCACGCGTACGAAGTCGCGAGCACCAGCTAGTTATAAATAAAGAGAAAAGATTTGTATTTTTGCATGTTATTATTTTGATTTGTAACTAGCTGTTACTCGCGAATTTGCCTGCGCATGTAACTTTATACAATATAGCCTATGTTACTCGCTGATAATATAGCTTTCTATAGGTGAAAGAATTGGCATTGTAATTTTTGAGTTTATTCATTAGAAACATACAAAAGTACAATGTTCTCTCTATATAATAATAACAAAAACTAGTGGACGAATCTTTCAGCTATAGAAAGCTATATTATCTATATAATATATATTTTTTATATTTAATAAAGTTACGCTGACGAAGTCATAGAGTAACTTATAATATGACGAAGTCGAGCGCAACAGCTAGGTACAACTAAAAATTCAATCTTCAATGAAAATTTATGCTACAATACTTTTTATAAATTTCTAACCATTATATTAGTGAATTTGATAAAGTCTTCAAATAATCCCCATTCGCACATATTCTTCATCTCTCCTGATTGTGCAAGACAGCCGCGACATACTACGGCTAGTTCGCTAACTGGATTTTTCAACTTCGTATATGGGGCAGACATTGTGTAAATAGTTTTAAAACTTAACTATGAAGCAAAACAAACAATAACATTTATACAGAAACAACAAAAAAACAAATAACAGTTGGTCTTGGTGGTAGTTGCTATCAGTTTATCTTATCTTATCTTATCACTGAGTAAAATCAAATCATATAACTATAATCTGTGATTCAAATCAATTTGTTGATCTCTTTTTTTTTTCAAATAGATAAACCACAGCACAATAAATCACAAACGTCAAACCCATTTCACAACTCAGAGTAAGTAATCTATAGACAGAGTTTCAAGGAGTTTCACAATGAAAACAGCAAATTGACAATACGACATTGACAATTTGACACCGACAGACAGTTTGTCACAGAACACTATAATTGAAAATAAAAAGTGAAAATAAAAAGTTTAATCAAAATCAAAATATTCAAGTCTACCCGTTAAAGACTGGCACAAGTACTTCTACTTTTACTTTTTAACATTCTTAAAAATTATTGCTTTAAAAATGAAATTTATTGAATGGACTTTCATTTTTCTTTGACTATATTAAAAAAAAAACAATAACAACTTTCAAATTAGGAATCAAAATGTCACTTTGGAAATTGTTTTGGCTTAGCTAAATTTACAAGAGTATGATTATCAACTAGAAAATTTGATTTTCTGATATAAATTCTCACACTTATAATTCCTACAATAAATCCACACAAATATTCAGAAATAGCCGGCATCTCACTGCAACGAAGTTAGTTTGTATCCAAGGGGTATCCAACTACGAAACGGTTTGATTTCTGAACGACCGAACTTCACTGTAGTCGCCATTTGCGCCACGAACGCTGAATGGTCTTCTTGTGTGTAAAATAGTGAAAATTGGAGGTTATAGTGCTAATTTACCTTATACGAGTGGATTAAAATAAACAAAACCACATAAATTTACATTAAATACTGATTGGAACCGCGAAAAATCACGAAGAGTGTATCTGTAAAGTAAGTACTATCAGATATTCTAATATTACCTACCAAGTAGTCAATATAACACGTGCTGAAATAGTTCAATTTTTTCCCAGTTAAAATGCAATTACACGTAATACGTATACGAATCCGTTTCGACTTTGTACCTGTATCTATAGAGAACGTAAACCGCAGTATCGTTTGCATGAAAAGTCGGTCATTTTGTGATTATTTTCGTTTCTAGGTGATCTATTTTAAGCTTGGCTAATATGTATGCATGCACTATATTGTTCCTGCTACGAAACTTTTTAAGTTAATTTAGGTTTTTTTTTATTACTATGCGTGCAGTGGCAAAGATACAGTTAATGTATACAGCCTACATACGTGGTCGGCGCGTATCGCGTTAAATAGAAAGTGATACATGTGTATTTTTTGAATAATTTTACGCCTTTCATTTGTTGAATGCAGTTTGATTACATTTCATAACATTTTCATATGTTTGCGTCGTCAATCGTCATAAGATACAATCATTGGGCGTGTACCACGTAGTATCTGATGATTGTTTTTCTAAATTTATCGCGTAACTACAACAATGTAATCAATCGCTCAAAGACAAAATTCTTGTTTACCAGTAACAGTAATGTTTATTGACTCTCCCTTTCAATAAGATGCATTGGTGCAAAGTTCACGTTTATTATCGTTATTTATTATACATCCAAATGAACCCTTGTATAAATATAGGTACTGTATGTTTGTATCTATAATACCTATGCAAGTACTTGTTTTCAAATGAATTCTCTTTTCTATATAGATTACTTTCAAATTAAGTAACAGTGTAATCAAATAATGTACCTACTTGCAGTTTCTTTTCTTTATAATTGTCTAGTTTTGTTAACAGTCTTATGGTTTATTATTAAGTATTATAATTATATTATATTTTACTATTACAACCTACAACACATTGGGTAGGTAAATGAGTGTTCACTGTTGAATAAAATAAATAAATAAATAATATTATTACTTTCTAAAATATATTAACAAATATTTTAAATAATAATTTCAGAAAAATATTCATAATATTTCAATGTCTATAGTTATAATTTTCAAAATCGGTTCAGTACCTAGTTTTTGTATTTATTCATTACAAACATACAAATCTTTTCTTTTTATAATATCAGTATAGATAACATAATGAAATATCTCTAGTTACCAATGGAATTTAGTTACTAAAGTTAATTTCAAAATTGTTTTCAATGGATATTGTAAAAAAAATAGTCTTAACTAATTTTATTAGTAATATTAGTAATTTATTAGTAATTAGTAACTAATATTAACTAATTTTATTTATCTTTAGTGTATGAACTCTTTATCCTTAAATTCTTTTTTGTCCTACAATATTATGATTAGATAATGACGAACATTAAATGCTATTAATTATTTAATTAGGTAGTAAATTGATGTAATATTTACTGAGAATTAATGTATTATGAATTAAATTATTATCGTCCAACCATTAATTTTAGTTTTAACATTTGTACACTTATTGAGTTAAAAATTTCTTGGCAGTAAAGTCCACATGAAAGAAAACATACAAATCTTTTCTCGTTATAATATACTAGCAGCTGCACGCGACTTCACCCGCTTAACTTTATAAAATATAGCCTAAAAAGTCTTTCTCGATAAATGGACTAGGTATCCAATAACAACAAAAAGAATTTTTCAATTCGAACCAGTAGTTCCTCAGATTAATGCGTTCAACCAAACAAACACAACTCTTCAGCTTTATAATATTAGTATAGATAACTATTTTAATAATAATTAAAATACTTTATAATTATTATAATATTAATTAAATACTGATTCTTCATTGAATCTTCAGTAATATTAATTCTTAATGTATAAATTAATATTGTTATTTAAATGCCTGTATGTATTGTTACGGTTATTGAAACAAAACAAAGTAATGACATGTTAAATTGATTCTTCGTAACTAAAGTCAATTGTTATAAGAAATTGTTTCTGTAATCCATGAGAATGTCACTTAACTTGAGCTGTCAAAAGTAAAATAAAATATGCTTGGACAAAGTAAGTATAAATGTTATTATAATAAACATACATTCAATTTGATACTTGATTTAAAAAAACGGAATATCAAATTTAGGTGCTTTATTTAATAATCCAAATCTATACTTCTGTACTAGTTAGTACTGTATTACTGTTTACTATATTAATATTATAAAGAGAAAGATTTGTATGTTTGTAATTCTTTTGAAAATTCTTTCAACTATAAAAAGCTACAATAATCACTGAGTAACATGAGAAATATTTTATAAAGTATAAATACACGGACGAATTCGCGTGCAACATCTAGTAGAGAATTTAATGAGCGTTTTTTTTATACTCATATAACAAAAGAAATAGTACCCGTAGTGTACTAGGGGCAAATTATGGTAAATGAATGCCAATTTAGGTGTCCCTTGTCACAAAACCACACTATAATAAAATTATGCTGATGGTTGTCTTCCTTCTGTAAAGGGATAGTTTCTGCTGCCAGACAGATGGGCAGCCCAAATGACTGCGAAACTTTCAATGTGCCAAATCGCCCTGCCATAACTTGCCTCTGACTTAGGTCAGAGCCAAAAATGAAAATTTCATTTAAAATGTGACAGAGCCAATTTGAACTGTTTCGTACTTTTTTGTACTGTCTTCCAATTTTCGGCGCCAGTGTAGCACTGTCGGGTAAAGTTGACAAAGATAAGTGGAAATAGACAGAAGACATGCCACACTAGCGCCATTGTGGTCACTTTTAGAACCATTATGTTATTGTTGGAGAGGATCATTTTTTCAGTTTAATTGATGCCACACTAGCGCCATTGTGGTCACTTTGCGAACCATTATGTTATTGTCGGAGAGGATCATTTTTTAGTTTTCATTGTCATGAGTCGGTACTCCTTACCTCACCTCTACCCTCCATATGTTGCGAGTATGGCTGTATAGAAATTGTCTATGTGTGTGACTAACTAGTTTTCTTTTTCTATTTTTTTCAGCTGTCGAGAAAACCAGAAATGAATATAGCCAGTGTTCCACACAACAAAAGTGGAATTCTTATGATAACAGTGCCTAAGCGTTGTATAAGTTTAGAGAATATATTATTATCTATTTAAAAGTAATAAAAATTGACAGTGTACCCACCCAAGTTTTATTCTATATAAGTGAAATTTATACAAAAGAGAATCTGTAAATTGTTTATATCAATTGGAAACGAAATTAGTTGTTAGTCTATTGCTAGATTGTCTATGGATAGTTTTGTTTTGTAAGTTAAAGTGATCTACAATAATGAAAATACCGGAAACATCGGCGAACGTTGGTGCGTACTATGGAAACGAAGAGAACGGGCAATGGCAGGTGAGATAATGGACAAATATTTTTTTTATTTATTAATTTTTAGGACACGAAACAAAAATATAGAAAAAATTACAAAAAAAAACACATATTCCACAAGCGTATCCAATCCACAGAAAGATAAGTAACTTACAATATAACTAGAACAGAAACCAAACATCAAAACAAAAAATAATCCGTATTTGTAAAGTCGGGGTATGAAAACTCTCATCGGTTTTCAAACCAAGTGGTTTGAAATTAAATTTTGACATGACCGATAAATAATTGTCCTGGTGCAAGCACTTTAAGGTGACGCCATCTATGTTGTCCAAAGTTGGACCGAAATACAGATAGTTATAAATTTGATCAAAATTGGTTCAGTAGTTTCATTTTATTTATGTTAGCTTTGTTCTCATTTGCCTTCCACTATGATTTTTATTTTTTTAACCATAATTTATTCAGTTTCTTTTTAAATGTTTCACTGTTAAAATAAATGTAATTGAACATTCCAGCCAAACGGAGTGATGATTGACAGCGGTGTCGGTGGCGGTGTGGTAGGTAGCGGTGACGCCGGAATTCACAGACCACCCGTATATCCCGTTCACATTCCTAGAGGACACATACCTGGTAAGGACATTTTGCAATCCCCCCCCTTTTTTTTACAAGAGGAATCCATCATGAATAATCCTCCTGCCCCGCGATGGTATTGGGGAAGACCCACCGACTAAACCTCTTGGCGTCCTCCGCGTCCGGCTATAAGGCGAAGTTGCGAGTTCAGACGAACAGTCTTCCGCAACTACGCCGCGGGGATCCGTAACTTCGGGACATTGCCCATTGGGACGGCGCCGCACCCGAACTGCCAAAGCGCGCCGTGCCCCTCAGGGTGAAGCGGGCGGTAGAGTCGCCATCTACCGCCTATTCTAGTCCTGTCTGAGATCCAGGTGGCGAGCGTACGCCAGCCACCTGCGTCCCATCCCGTCCGTCGGCGACGGACGGGATGGGACAGGACATCGTCCTTCGCCTGCGTCCAGTTCGTCGCCGACGGACGGGATGGGAGAGTACATCTTCCTTCCGCTCTATCTCCGCCGCCTCCTTTTGCGAGATGACACCTTCAAAGAAGGATTGAATTGCTCGCCAAGCGGCTCTGCTGCCGACCATAGCTTTCACTATGGCCGGATTTGCAATCTCCTGCTTTTTATTATGTTAAAGTCCACTTGATGGTAAGTGGCTACCGTCGCCATTAACATAAGCAACTAAGCACTAGGTGGTTTATGTACGCCACCGATCTTGGAAGGATTGGGGATGAGAAAGGCAATAAGAAGGGTTGGTTACTGCCACTAAGTGTACTTCTTAATCATTTATCCTTATTACTAAGCACCTTTAGTGTGTCAGCCTGTCTGTTGACCTTCACATTAGGAATAAAGATAATAATGTGTGTCTGTGTGTGTTTTTGTCTCAGGCTATGTAATGGCAGGGGCATATTATCCGCCACAGTACGGCCCCGTACCGCAGGCGATCCCACAGGATGAGTTCGCGGATTACATGTGGATGGAGAATGAGGAGGAATTTGATAAACAGGTAATTTACATACTTAAAACAAATATTCTACAAAATATTTTGACGTGAAAGCGAGACAGACAGACAGACAGAGTTACTTTCGCATTTATAATATTAAGTAAGGAAGGATTATAGTTATTATTATATGTTTGATGTTTGTGTGTCGAGGTGATGCAAGAGCTGGAGGAGGAGGCTCTGATGGAGCAGTGTATCGAAGCGATGCTCGAAGACGAGCAGAGAGAGAGGCACAACAACAGATCGAACAGTGCAACGGCCAACGGACATACACGCGGACACTATCCCACGTGAGTATATATATATTTAAATATACTTTCAGTAAAGCCAATTCTTGGCATAATTTTTTTTTTTTGACAAGCGGCAAGACCACCATTGACTTGAAACAGAAGCAGCACCAGGACATTTATATTGAACTAGCTGGTGCCAGCGACTTCGTCCGCGTTCTGGATGAAAGGTACCCTATGTCGTTTCTGGTGTGCCAGACGGACAATGTGTTTTAAAAATTTCATGGCGGTTCAGTAGTTTTTACGTGAAAACCTAACAAACAAACAAACTCACATTCACATTTATAATATTAGCACAGCATACTTATTTCATACAGTAGGCCGACGGAGACGTGTAGACAGGGCAATCGTGCGGGGCGTGAGGGGTGAGGCGCGAGTGGGACGTGCCCAAGCTGCATACTTCGTCGTTCTTAGTAGCTTGGGATAAATATTCCAGGGCTATCGCGTCTCAGATTTTAATTTATTGTATAAATCAAAATGGTGCATACGGCACGTGCTGTAAATGCGTGCAAATCTTTATCTCGCATAAATAAAGAACTAAGCTTTCATCAATTTCTGCATGATGAAGAAAGGTACTTAAGCACATTTTATATTACTTAATTTGTGTCAGCCCTTCCGTAATTCCGTATCGCCCAACATCAAAGGCGTCGGCCTACTGTAGGAAATAAGTATGCTGTTATATTAATAAGGAAGTAAGGATTATAATATTAGATATTAGTAAGGATAGTATAGTGTGTAATAAAAGACGAAATGTATATAATTTTTCAGAACAAGTAACGGCTCACTGTCACTAGAGGAGACCGTGTCAAGATCCACTTTGAATCCCTTAGCAGCCGAGTTTGTCCCGATCAGAGTACGATCTTCTACGACAGGTGAGTTTTAAATTAATTACTATTTAAGCACTCTCTACTTTGGGTACATTAATAAAAATCACTAAGGGCCTCTTTCACTGTCACTCAAGTAGGCTAATCGTCATCCAAAATCACCTGTCACCGGGAATAATTTAGCTGATATAATACCTTTGTTTTGTTTGTACGGTAAAAATCACAAACATTAAAAATAAAATAATGAAAAAAATCGCCTATCGAAAGATGCACAAAACCGAGTGCATAATTTAATAAAACATAAAATCATTTCTAAAAGTAACTAATCAACACTTTACTTGTAGTTGGTGAAAGAGGCCCTAATACTTTTATTGAACGACCAATACATCAGACAGAACTACAATTCCAAGTATAAGGTGCGCGGACTTACGACGACGACGACCTCTCTTCGCGAACGCTTTCGTTCAACTGACTGATAATATCAATATCATACCACTGAAAGACTGAATGAATGAGCAACGTTACAGAGCACTACTATACTCTCCGCCTCTCCGCGCTGGATACCGAAGCTGTCATAATGTCCCCGTGACCTCGTCCATGTCGTGTCACAACGTCCCCGCGATCTCGTCCATGTCGTGTCACAACGTAACCGCGACCTCGTCTAATTCCTGTCACAACGTCCCCGCGATCTCGTCCATGTCGTATCACAACATAACCACGACCTCGTCCATGTCGTGTCACAACGTAACCGCGACGTCGCCCATGTCATGTTACAACCTGCGAACTCGCCCATGTCGTGTCACAATCACAACGTCCCGCGACCTCGCCCATGTCGTGTCACAATCACAACGTCCCGCTACCTCGCCTATGTCGTGTCACAACGTAACAGCGACGTCGCCCATGTCATGTTACAACGTCCCTGCGACCTCGTCCATGTCGTGTCACAACATAACCACGACCTCGTCCATGTCGTGTCACAACGTAACCGCGACGTCGCCCATGTCATGTTACAACCTGCGAACTCGCCCATGTCGTGTCACAATCACAACGTCCCGCGACCTCGCCCATGTCGTGTCACAATCACAACGTCCCGCTACCTCGCCTATGTCGTGTCACAACGTAACAGCGACGTCGCCCATGTCATGTTACAACGTCCCTGCGACCTCGTCCATGTCGTGTCACAACATAACCACGACCTCGTCCATGTCGTGTCACAACGTAACCGCGACGTCGCCCATGTCATGTTACAACCTGCGAACTCGCCCATGTCGTGTCACAATCACAACGTCCCGCGACCTCGCCCATGTCGTGTCACAATCACAACGTCCCGCTACCTCGCCTATGTCGTGTCACAACATAACCACGACCTCGTCCATGTCATGTCACAACGTAACAGCGACGTCGCCCATGTCATGTTACAACGTCCCTGCGACCTAGTCCATGTCGTGTCACAACGTAACCGCGACCTCGCTCATGTGTCACAACGTCCCTGCGACCTCGTCCATGTCGAGTCACAACATAACCGCGACCTGGCCCATGTGTCACAACGTCCCCGCAATCTCGCCCATGTCGTTTCACAACGTAACCGCGACGCGACACATCGCCATGTCCGGTTTTTTATCAAAATATCTGGCAACCCTACTCACCGTACTATGTATACATTTCAGAATTGAAACAAGCAGTGAAAGAACCGCCCGCTGAAGATACGCAAAAGTCGAAAGAGGAAATTGAAATGCCGCCACAGCAGACTATGGAAACGGAAAAGAAAGAATCTACAACAGAAGAAATTACGACAGGACGTAAGTTATATATTATGTATATAACTTACGTCTGTTACCTATGATATTTTTTGAATATATTTTTTTAACATTTTTTTAAAAGTGAAAGCTTGTTTAGGCTTGAAGAAATGAAGAAAATCGCAATGGAGCGTTAAAAGAGAGAGGTTTATTGCACTAGCTGTTGCACGCGACTTCAAAATATTAATTGCAATATTGCTTCCCAACAGTGAAAGAATTTTTCAAATCGCTCCAGTAGTTTCGGAGCCTGTTCAATACAAACGAACAATCAAATCTTTCTTTATAATATTAGTATAGAATTGCAGAAAAAAAATTGCACCATATCACCAAATCCGATTGGTGTCGCGTGACTGACCTTCTCTATTGCTTTATTGGCGCTATCAAGTGTTTATTTTTCAACTAGCTAGTAGTTAAATAAATATGGTTTAATTACAGAAGATGTTACACCGCCCACGGAAACGCCAGAAGTGAGCGCAGCGGACGTCCAACCAATAGACAAGAGCGACAAGAGAAAAAAGGATGCAAAGAAGATTGAAACGAAGAAGCCAGCGGTTGTGAAACAGGAGGTGGTGGTGAAAGCGGTGAAGGCTAAGCCGCAAGCGGTGAAATCCGAGCCCAAGATAGTCCAAGCCAAGAGGAAGGAGGCGAAGGAGGTGAGACCGGTGAGAAGTGAAGTGAAAAGTGAAACAAAAGATGTTGACAGTGAACTGATTGTGCCACCAGTGGAAACGCCCAAGGTTAGTTCTAGACTTGTAAACGCACACATGACAACTACCACATCCTAAAATGAGCACGTGTTGTCGCGGAAAGAGGATCCCCCACCTCCCGCCCCCCGACCGGAGACCCGGGCGGTGGTCTTGGGGGCGAGACTGCCGCCCGTCGCAAGCTCTCCGAGGTGGCCGGCGTACCTCCTCTCTCGGGTACGCCGAGGTTGCGTAACCCTATCCGCGCTGGATAGGATTTACGCTCGTACCGCTAGTGTAGTAAACTGGTGTCACAGAGTAAATAGTGATTGCTTTGTTTTATTTTTACAGGTAACACCACCAGTGGCCGCAGTGGCGCCCTCTGTCGAGGAACCGGCGCCGACTGGACCGAAACCGATAAACTATGCGGCCGCCGCAAAAGCAAACAAACCCAAGAAACCGACCGAAGTTAAAACGCCAACACAAGCCGCCCCCAAAATTGAGAACAAAATTGAGAAGAAGGAAGTGAAAGTTAAAACAGAGAAGGTTGTCCAAAGGAAGAACTCTACGAAGTAAGTGGATTTTGGGTTTGGATTTTTTAATCAAAAATCGAAAAGTGTACAAAAAATTTTGAATCCGTTGCAGTGAGAAAATGGCGCGGTTATCGGTCACCGATATTGATTTGTAAATTTAGTTTATAAAATTTACAGTAATACTGTTTAATAAAAATAATAATATAAAAACAGATGAAATTGTATAGAAATAGTGTGTTGACTCAACAGTTGACTTAATGTGTTTGTAACCAGGGTTCACAAAGGATTATAAGATGAAAAAAAAATCATCTTTTGTTTAGTTTGGGGATTCCCCGCGTTAAGTATACAAAGAGGAATGTTTAAATTGATGCATTTAAAAAGTTAAATATTGAGTTTGTCAGGTTATTAGTTTTTTTTTTGTTTATTTATTGGCTAAAACATAAATTAGATTTTTTTTTTATATAAATCTATATTTTTAATAAATAAATAAACAAGATAGGACAATGTCTGTGAAATGTGTCGACCGTGAAAGTCGATTATTTCGTGACATTTTGTCCCGTAATAAATAATTTTTGTACAAAGTTGCGTAGATGGAACAAAAAAAGATACAATACATTCTCAGATTCTATTGGGTAATGGAAAAATGGGCTTGATATCTAAAATAAAAAGACTATATCTGTCTGTATTTTCTAAATTATCGCGTGTGTATGCAAGACTGTGTATTATTTAGCGACTAAATGATACTGAGTTCATCGGACTCAGTATCGGTAAGTCCATGCGCTGACATAGATCCACTAATCTTTCTTTTTTTTTTTTTTTTTTTGCTTCTATCTACGACTGAGTATTTCCAAATGAATATTCATTATAAAGTGAAATAAATACATGTATTTTGTTCTTGAAAAAATAAAATACTAGATTCACTCGTAACAAAGGTTACAAGTTGCATAACATTTTTTTTGTTTATATTTTAAATAAATTCAAAAAACTGCTCCTATTGAATGGTAATTTAATTAATAAATAAATTTGTATGGTTTAATTAAATTAATATTAAATGTTTGATTTTTGTGAACCCTGTTTATTAATAACTAATAAATATTGTTGCTAAGTAACATTTTTGGTTATTATATTTTTTGTTTACACTTGATATATATATATCAACATATTATATAAACTTGTACTGGTTTGGTTTAAAATTACATTTTCAGTATTTATAAAAAAATAAGGATTTTTTTTTTGAAAAAATTAGTTTTAGTTCAAAAGAAGGAATTATTTACAGAAAAATATAATTGATAATAATTTTCTCTTAAACTGACGACGTTCCGTCGCCTTGTGACACATGACATTTAGTGACACATTTAACGTGACAGTGACACGTGACATCTGACATTGACGTGTGACAAGGCCGTGTCATAATATATTATTGTGTTGTGTCATACAATATGTACATTATGAAAAAATTTATTATTATAATATGGATTTAATTCACTAATATAATATAAAAAATATGCCAGGAAAAGGTTTTTTTTTTTTCATAATATGTATTTTAGTTTTTGTTCTTTTTTTATTTTTTCCAAAAATTAATATATTTGAGTTGACTTCAAAAAAATTCTTTTTTCATTGATAACTAGTTTTAGAAACTATCAAAAAAAAAACATAATAAAATTTAAGGCATAATAAAATTGACTGAATTTTGGATTAAAATACTAACGAATTCTACACACTGACTTTTTGGGGGGGAAATATCAAAAAAATTGTAGCTAGGTTAAGGCTGGCTCACACAACATCTTCAGTTTACATTAAATATGTTCAAAAAATGTTATTTTGAATTTTGTGTTTGCCTTGGATTCAGTTTTTTTTTTTTTTAGTTTCAAATAGTCTAGCGAAATATACAAAATTGGTATTGATATTAAAAAAAAAAAATTGTTGGTTGGGTGTTTTTTTTTTGTATTTTTTTTAAAAAAATTTTTTTGTTTTTTTTTTTCACAAATTATGCTTTTCTTGTATAATAATAATCTTTGTATATTAAAATGAAATTTATTATTTAGACATAGAAAGGGGCATCATATTTGCTGATTTTTTTTTTCATTAATTTTTTTTTGTTCTTTTAAATATATTATTATTATTACTCTATGCATATAGTTAGTTAGATTAGTTGTGTAAATTTTGGGGTAAAAATTAAGACAGGTTATATTATATTACTATATACTAAATATAATTAATTATATTATATTAGTAATTGTGATACTTTAAATTAAATTTGCATTTTATTCTCTTTAATAATTTAAAAAAAAATTAAAAAAAATATATAGTGTATAGATATCCTAAATACTTTAGGTTATTGTTTGTGAATATTTTAGTGGGATATTCGTCGCCCTCTAAGACATATGTCATATGTCATGTATGACTTTTTAATGAATGTAACGGCTTGGAAGGAAATATATTGGCGCTAATTATTGTGTAGATTTTTTTTTTTTTTTTTTTTTTAACATTGTAATTCGACTGTAGGCTAGAAAAATAGATTGACAATTATTTTACTATCTGCTGGTGCTTTTTTTTTTTTTTTTTTTTTTTGCGGGAAAATTAAAAAGAAATTTTTTGAAAATTTAAAATTTTTGGCCTAGTAAAACGTACTTTAGAAACTCATACAATAAATATGGTGTTGTATGTCTTGTATTGATTACTAGAAAATGTAATTTTCTTTTTTATTTTAAAAATTAGTGATTTATTTTTTTAAAAAATAAATGAAAAAGTATAAAAATATTTTTTCAAAAAATATATTTTTCAGTCTACAGTTGAAACGTAACTCTCAAGGCTGTTGCTGAGTCTTGAAAAGTATTTAAATAATGACTGTAAAAGCATACTATATTAATTTTTATTATTTCTTAAAGGCGTACGAAAATGCCCTATAATTGTGCGCGTTTAATAATAAAATGTAGTTTAAAACGAAGGGGTAAAGTTACACTTTTAAAATTAATAACACAATAGAAAACTATTAATTTTGAAGTTTCAAAAAATATATATATTTTGATTTGTGTCCGTATTCTTCATGTTCATTTTCATTTATTTTCTTAAATTTCCTATGAAGTTGTAGGTTTATTTAAAAAGTTAATAGTTTGATAAAAAAAATTATTTAAATTATATATAAATGCATATTTAGGTTTTTTAAAAAATGGTGTATATTGACCGAAAAATGCGAATGAATGTTAATTTTTTTTTATTTTTTACTTTACTTTTTGAAAAAAAAAAAATTTTTAGTAAATGTCCAAAGGCCTAACGGTTTTATTAAATTTAAAAGTGTTGGTTAACTTTAAGTTATCTCTTAGTCGAAACTACATAGTATGCATGAATAATATGTAATAAAAATATTATATGTATGTAATGAAATCAAATATAAATATACATCATATGTGTAACGATAAAACATACTATGATTTGCGTACATGCATATTTTTCAAATGACATTGTTAAAAATTGAGGTTTTTCTCGTCCATCGACTATAATACTATACACTAGATCGGCTAAAAAAAAAATAGTCCTCAGCAAATGCTTTCGTATTTGTATTTGTATTTGTATAATTTTTATCCGTTCAAACCATCGATGTACTAATAATAGGGAATTTGCGTTAAAAATGCCAAAGCGGCACATGAAAAGTACGCCTAAAACGGAGGAATCATGGCGGAGTCAATGGTGAAAGGTGGTAACGTAACGACCAACTTCTACTGTTCATTTTAAACTCGAAATGTGTCGACGTAAAGTCACATTTTCTTTAAACGACAGACGTTTGGTTGATTTTTAAATGACAGATGACAGAGTTGATGCTCTACTCATAATAATATGTCACTTTTAAATTTAAATGTTCCATAAAGTTTCTAGTGTTTTGTATGACGTGCGAAGTCTATAGTTGTAATAGAATTGATGGTTAAGTTCATTTTGAAAAAAGTGTATAATTATAATAGTGTAAATTTTAAGATTTTTTTTTTCTTATTTATATAGTCCGTACTGCGAAAGTTTGTATGGATGTTTTTAACTCTTTCACGCAAAAACTACTGAACAGATCACCATGACATTTTGCATACACGTTGTCTGTGGGACACCAGAAAGGACATAGGGTACCTTTCATCCAGAATGCGGACGAAGTCGCGGGCACCGGCTAGTTTGTAATATATGTGAATGCATGATATTATATCTACATACACTTATTGGGTTTTGTTTTGTATGAGAATGTGTATCTCTAGTATTATAGTCGATTGAGTTGGTTTTTTTCTTTTTGAAAAAAAATTTCACCGAATCAAGCGAATGCAAAATTTGCTCTCATATTATAATTATAATAGTGTGTGACTGGCTCAAAATGCCCAAAAATTGATTACAAATGTAGGTATGCCACAAACGAGCTAGTATATAATAATAATGATATGATTATTATAATTATAAATGTAAAAAAAAAAAATTAAAAATATATTGTTAAGTTCTGCATACACAAATTGCGCGCCAAATGCTAATGTGACTTTGTTGAATGAAAATAAAAAAAAAAAATTTATTACATTCGTTTAATTAAAAGATTAAACAGAATATAACCAAAAGATGAATAAAATTATAAATAAAATAATAAAATATAATTACTTGAAAATGTTTTTTGTTTGCAATTATTGTCAAAACTTTTTTGGTCTGTTTTTTTTTTTTTTAAATTTCAAACTGTCTAATGGTTATGAAAGCCTCGCATTTACATGCGAGACTGTTTCCAATATATTGAAGGGTTGGCCACTCTATATATATGTATATATAAATGTTGTGTTGGTTTGTGTATAACTCGAAAACTAGCCGTCGGATTGACTTGAAATTTTTACACAATACGCAATCCGTTTTAAGGATTGATCTTTTCTACATTTTGCGTAATAATATAATCTGCCATCTGCCGAAAGCGAGGAGAACCAACTCGCCAACGAGAACCGCTGTCACATTTAATGTGGAAGTTAGCCGTTGTTATGGCAGCCGAGTTAAATATGAAACTGAGCCACGTTCACCTAGTACTTTATTATACTATGTCTCAATGGTCACTATAGCGTTTGGCGTGCAATTTGTCTATGGTTAGGTAGCGAGTTTGAAAAACTTAGTAAACAGGGAATAATTAAGATTCTCTATAATATTTTTTTTTATTGATGTATCTTTTTTTTTTAGTTGTGTCTGTACTACTCGTTTAGGTTAGCGGTATTGAGATTTTTTAAAATTTTTCTTCAAATACAGCTCTAAATGTAAAACTAAAACAAGGCAAACAGCCAACGTGAAGCGACTTTTTGGGGGTTGAAAAAAAATTTTTTTTTATTATCATGCGTATTTTATGTAGTAGCGCAACTATTTATGAAAAAAAAATGAAAAAGATTATTTAAAAAAATCATAAAAAATTGTTTCAAGATATTGTCAACATCATTCTGTATCATGAAACAGATCTCTCACATTCTCACGTGTGAGGGAAAAGGATAGAATATATAAAAAGAAAGATATAATAAGAAGAAAAACTGTTGTAAAACTCAGTCTATTGTTTGTATTGTGTCCATGGCTTTACTTTAGAGATGGAATTACTTATATGATTTTGACTTTTACATAATATTGAATTTTGATTTATATAAAAATCTGTGTTGTGTAAATCAGCCTTTAAAAGGTTTATTAAGTAAATTTTAGTTTTACTTATGTAAATATAGCCTTTGAGATTTTTTCATCAATTATTTCTGTTTTTAAGCTGATTGACTTGTATTGTATCATACAAAAAGTCATACAATCGTGTATTAAAATTGTATGTCTATGTATTCTATGCTCTATGCTTCTACGAGTAATTGAGTATTATATCTCTATGCCGCTTATTATTTTAGTGTTTTTGAAAATATACTATAGAAGTACAATATGATGAAGAATTTTTGCGTTTATACAATTTATGCATATGTGCACGAAAAAAACCGAATATTTTTTGTAAAGATCAATTAATTAATTTTTTTTTATGTCTAAATTTTTTTGCCTCGGGATTTTAGCAACGGCATGTAATTGTGTCATTGTTGTTCAAAAAATTTGTGTCAAATATGTGACGTTTTTCTTGTAACTTTTATTTGTTACTATATTTTGTGACAATCGCTTGTGACACTTTTTAAATATCAATTATCGGTGTCAATTTTAGAAATAAAAAAAAATTGGGGATCACACAGTTTACATAGGGTAGTATTTTATTTTTATTACTGACATAATAAAGCTGAAGTGTTTGTTTGTTTGTTTGACCGCGTTAAACTCCTGCATTTTACATTTAGCCTAATTCTTTTGAGGTAGGTGGGTTCTAGGCTACCGAGAATTACCGAAAAGAGCCGAAATAAAGTAATGTTTTTTTTATATTTTTTAAATACATGCGCGCATTTACAGAGTACGCGTGTCAGTATGAAAATGCTTTGGCGATCAAATACTAAAATGATGTCAAGAGAAAGATGTCAGGAAACGTTACAAGAAGCGTCACGTCACCGTTACACTGTAGCGTCACAAAATATTCGACTGAAATTTTGAACTGATAAAATAGTGCACATGCGTTTATATTGTATAGGGCTTTATATTATATTGTATGTTTACGCTCATTTAAAAAAAATAGTTGTTTTTTTTTTATTATTATTATATTATGCACGCGTTGAATTTGCGTTGTGTCGATGTTTGTACAAAAAAAAATTTTTTTGTCTTTTAAATATACATATTACGAAGATAATAGAGATAAAGTGTAACAAACAATTATTGAAATACCTTTAAATATAATTATTTAGTGTCTAGGCGAAATGGCAAGCTACAAATGAAAAAAAAAAATGTAGAAAATAATTCCAAACTGTATTCTGTTTAGAATTTAGAACCCAATGTGTATCGAAGATAGGGTTCAAAATTGTGTGTATTTGTGGTGTAAAAAATATTAATTTAAAAAAATATATTTCACATCCCACTTGTATAAAAATTAGTATAATTTTTGCTTTTTTTTTTCACGGCTGAGACAAATGAAATGTGTCTGGCCGTAAATATATTACTATAACGAAGTTAGGTTTAGGTTTTCTAGAGTGGTATTTGTCACTTACTATCTTTTGCCTTACGAGAGAGTAGGTTTATAATGTCACAACATAGTGTAAATATAAATAAATGAGATGGTAACTTTATATATGTTTTTTATTTGATTAAAGAAAAAATTGTCTATGGTCAAACAAAAAAGTTAGCGCGACGAGTTGGTAATTTTTTTTTTTTTTTTTAGAAATTAAGGGTAAGACGTGGAAGTGGCCTCTGGCTTCCCTTAAGCCTGTCACAAACGTAGATATAATATATATTAATATACCGTGCTGTAATATAAAGCCGAAAAGAGTGGTACTACCAGTAGTACTAGTGATATACTACATTGTAGCATGGGTGGGATTTGTACTACCAGTAGTACTTCTTGGTTGTACTACTGTAACAGAGCGGATCCGTAAGACGTACGAAAGTTACCGACATAAGCTGGCGGATCAGAAGTTGAATGGCCGCTGGACCGGCAGGTTCTCGAGGGCCTTGCGGAGGCCACGGACCAGCAAGCGCAGCGTAGGACGACCACTCACTAGGTGGACAGACGACCTAATAAAGGCCGCGGGTCAACGGTGGAGCCAGGCTGCTTCTGACCGGTCCTATTGGAAAATTATGGGGGAGGCCTATATGTCCAGCAGTTAAGACGTCCTGCCGCTGAGATGATTATGGTGATATATTATAGCTCGCTACTATGTTCCTTGTATTATAGCTACGTGTGTGTGTGACGGGCTTAGGGGTGGTTACTGTGTGCCACTGCCTTAAGGAACGGTAGTATCATAGATCTATGGCCACTGCCATACAGTGCCCAAGTGGTGCACAAATCTCTCGCTAGTGTATATCCTTGGCCCAAATGATTACGATTTACGAAACGCAGTCTGTGTTGTAAGTATGTAGTGTTCTGTGACCACTACTTAAATTAGTTATCAATATGTCACAATTAAAAATGGTTAACACGTGTGATAAATTATATTTATCTAACTTATTATCCTAGGTCCATGATCTAAAGAGCGACATAGACATACGTTAACCCAGGGGGGATAATCATTCCTTCACAAACTTAACACGCAAAATTTGTCTATGTGTTTTCCCGCTATATTTTTGTTGCCTTAGCTCCGCCACTACAGCCCCAGTTGTATGAACTTCGATCATTTTTTATTCGAACATTTCATTCTCTCGCTAGAGAGTATATAATGCAATATAATGTTCCTTGCGTTAACCATTTTAACTAATATACGACTATTTTGAGAATATAGCACATATATAGTATTCTGTGCAATGATTGTCTTTGGGACTTTGGTTGGCTTGTCTCTTGTCTCCTTGTGAGTATATAATATTCTGTGGTCCAATTCACTCCTTTCCATTCATTTGTTCTACATTTGCTCTTGTTCACAGTGCTGCCAATCGCGGAGATTTTTCCCGAATAGCAGGGAATCTGAGGTATCAATGGGAGAACAAACAATTAAATATTATTTGATTTTGTGCATAGTTTATTTTTATAACTTAATTCATTGTGTAAAAGAATGCGTTGTAATATGTTATTAGATAGTGTAAGTTGTGTAAACACTGTTTATTGATTTATTTCAGTTTTGTATTATAAATATTAATAATATTTTTTTTATTATACCCAATAACCTAACATAACAGTATAGAAAATTCGGGTTGTTATCGGAGTTAAATAAGCGACAGGTAATTTCAGAAATTTAACGTTTGCTGCGGGAATCTTAAAAAAATATGTTGGCAACACTGCTTGTTCATTATCATCATTTTCATTTTGCGCATTAAATTTTTCACCGGTTTATAAAAATTACAATTTCTATTAAAAGTTATTTACTTTTTTATTTTGAAAAGACAGTTTTAGAATGTAATGTGCATTAGAAATTCGTCGACCGGAATTAATCATCGTAAATCAGGTAATTTAACTGAAGGGTTATTGTTGATACAGCTAAAATTAAAGCGCTTTGCATGTGTGCGTGGCTAGGGGTCTCGTCTTTACGTCATTTCTGTTCATTTGTGTGCGTGAAATGTCAAATTTCTCGGAATTCTTTGCGGACATTATTTTACTCGTTCGATACAGGTAAAGAATTTTTTAAGCTCGCTCGCGTTTATTTAACAAAATATTTAGTAATGCGAGACTGTTGAGTGTTGTTAGATGAAACTACTGTTTGGTTGTGTCTTTACAATTGTATTATAAAATTTACGGTGAGTAAAAACTTTTCTCGTATTCAATTCTTAGCGTAAACTTGGAATATTTGCATATTTTGCATTTTTTTTACATCGTGGGAATGATTGTTTCTCGTTGAGTCTCGTTGAGACGACGGTTGTTCGTGATCTCGTGTTACGTTTACATTATTACATTACAACTACACGTAAATCTTTCTATCACAATAATTTAATTCGTTCGTTCTTTTTGAATATAACAAAAATTTAGTTTACACGAGACTACGTAAACATTGTTCTATTTTAGAACTCTTTGTAAACTAACAAATGTATCAACATGTCTTTATTTAACTTGTAACACGAGTTTGAAAGCTAAAGTTCTCTTACAATGAGTAATGTAGATGAGAACGTGGGTAGTTTTTTTAAATAAATAAATTATTGTATATGATAAAACCTTAGATGAATGATTGGTCTCGCTGCGCTCGACTAGATACCGCCGTCGTACTTGTAAATTGCGGCATAAAATAGTACGCCGATATCGGCGTACCCGAGCTAGTCACACTGCAAGCTGTCTGTGATGTGTACGTGCCGAATGTTTTATTAAATTTTAGGCATAATAAAATACCAGTTTGCGTACATAGTGAAACTGTGTAAAAATATAATAAAACTGTGTAAAAATTGATAAAAAGTGACGGCTTTTTACACACACTACAATAAAAAGTTGCCACGTTTTCCGAGCTATTGCTTTTGTATAGCGCTCTATCTAGTCGAGCGCAGCGAGACCAATCAATTATCTTTGATTAGGATAGATAAAAGATTGCAACATAAATTCTTTCCCATAATATATGTATACTCGAATCTAAATGATCCCTTTATAAGTGTTATTTTTTTTTATTAATTGTCCTTCCCGGTATTCCGCTTATATGCTGTGAACTTTGCAACCTGATATAAATTTCGTACGAATTGTAATTCGAGTAGAAAATTTTCCAACAATGCATTTCGCATTCATTTAAATTATTTGATATTTTTAATTATAAAATTTATTTATTTGTTTCAGGCACACACACAGAAGACTGACTTTCAAGAAGACCTAATAAATTTGGTGAGTCACTATTTTTTTTTATTAAGTTTACTCTTCGCCAGCGTCTAGCCGTGTAGCGAAGATGATGCCTACGGTGGAGCGAGCTCATTTGCCATTTTCAGAAATTGTCAATTTTGGAAAAGACGTTTTAGGAAGTTGTCTTTTTCAGAAAATGTCTATTTTGGAAAAGACGTTTTAGGAAGTTGTCTTTTTCAGAAAATGTCTATTTTGGAAAAGACGTTTTAGGAAGTTGTCTTTTTCAGAAAATGTCTATTTTGGAAAAGACGTTTTAGGAAGTTGTCGTTTTCGGAAATTGTCATTTTAGGAAGTTGTCGTCACCCCGATGGTCCCAGAAGTTATAATAATATGAGCTCGGAAACACATTAAAAATTTGAAGGTTTTCTTCTTAAATACTGTTTAAAATATAAAAAAAAAGAAATAATAGTAGGCTAATTAAAAAATAAATGTAACATAATTCCTGAAATATTTGGTTTTAATGCGATGGAAAATATTTTTTTGGGCAGTATTTTATTTTACTCAGAAAATAGAATTTTTTAAAATATAAGTACTCATTATAGTCTATTTTATCTTACTCTAAGTTTTTATTTTACTCTAAGAAGTCTATAATTAGACTACGAAAATAACTCCTTAACAAGTCCTTAACAAGTCTTAACTTAAATTAATATTAAGTAATTAATAAAATTAGTTTAATTAATCTTTACAGACGTCAAGATGTCTCTCTGGGCCAAAGCTCAGCAGTTACCGCAAGAAAGTCTCCAACAGGTAAATAAATTTTTTTTTGTTGTATTTTTATCCTGGGATCAGTCTGTAGACTATGAGTAGGTAAATAAATTATGTATCATACTTAATTTTTTTTTATATTATTTTTAAACAATTTTCAAATAAAAGCAAATATAAGTTACACCCGAAACAGCTCCACTGAATCAAAGGTAATAAAATCAAAATGGGAATGAATGGACTTTTTTTTAAAAATTTTTACTTTTCGTTCTGTTTTGGAACATGACAGAAAATCTTTAAAATTTCGCAAATATTTTACAAAAAAATTCAGAACCAATTTTAATAATTCCTTCACCTAAAGAAAGCTACATTATCAATAAGTAAGCATAGGCTGTATTGTATTGTTATTCGAGTTAAAAATAGGGATCCCTACGAAAAATCCAATAATATAATCCAATCCAAGGTGTAAAAAAAAATATTACAAATATTATAAAGAGAAATTGTATTTTTGTTTGTAAACAATAAACTCAAAAACTACTACTACCCATTTAAACAAAAATACGAATGTTCTCTCTTTAAATAATATTTGTGAAAAATTTACTATAGGTAGGAAAAAAATTACTACACCTTTTTTACTATACCTTTTTACCTTTATTTACTATACTTACCTTTTTTTCTTTTTTAAAAAAAAATCGACCTCAATATACTTGAGGTTGGTTTTTGTTTTGTAATCGCAAAATGGACTCAAAAAAGGTCCAACGATATTTGTATTGTATTGATATTGTACTATAGTAGTATTTCTTCTTATAATCTTAAATATTTTGCGTTTTTGTCTTGTTCTGGCTCTGATTTTGTTGTCACCATATGGTGCATTTTTTTGAAACAACCAGATAAAAATCGGAATGTATGAAATTGACAAGAAAATCTAGGAGCTAACCTAACTAGCTTCTAGAAAAATTTGTATTTTTGTATGTTTGTAATGAGTTTATTTATTCATAACAAAAATACATATTTTCTCTCCCTTTACAATATTACCAGCTGTTGCACTTGACTTTGAGCTCTCGTAACTTTAAAAAAATATAGCCTACCGAAGATATTTGATTTGTCTCGCTGCGCTCGACTAGATAGAGCGCTATACAAAATCGATAGCTCCATGAATGCGGCAACTTTTTATTGTAGTGTGTGTAAAATATCGTCACTTTTTACACAGTTTTATTATATTTTTACACAGTTTCACTACGCAAACTGGCATTTTATTATGCTCAAAATTTAATAAAACATTCGGCACGTACATATCACAAGACAGTCTGCAGTGTGACTGGCTCGGGTACGCCGAATTTGGCGTAGTATTTTTTGCCGCATTTTAAAAGTACAACGGCGGTATCTTGTCGAGCGCAGTGAGACCAATCATTCGTCTATGATAGCCTACGTTACTCGCTGATGAATGTAGCTTTCCATAAGTTAAATGAAAATAAAAAAAATCAAAAATCGCTCCACTAGCTTTTGAGTTTATTCACTACAAACATACAAAAATACAAATCTTTACTCTTTAAGTATATAATACTAGCTGGTTCCCGCGACTTTGTCCGCGTTGAAAAAGAAAATATATGAGTAATAAAGCAATTGTTTATATTTTTAGACGATCACTCAGAAACAGTACTTCATTTCTGTATCTCTGACGACGTGTATGCAAAATTTCATGATGATCGGTTAAGTAAAGGCGTGAAAAGGTTACAGACAGACATACAGACAGAGTTACTTTCACACAATATTAGCACAGCATGCTTATTTCATACAGTAGGCCGACGGAGACGTCTAGACATAGACAGGGCTGTTGGAATATAATGGAAACTAGTAAAAATAATTATTAAAAAGAAAAAATGATGTTACTTCTATCATGTTTTTTATTCAACTCATATTTCCTTGGTAACCATACAACTTACTCATATTTTTAATATTTAAAAAATATATATATAAAAAAGAGTATGTTTATAGAAAAGGTTGACTATACAATTATTATATATTTACAACACGCCCTCTTAATTGTGGTTAACCAAAAAAAAACGAAACACTAAAAAAAAATATTTACATTAAGCTATTTAACTAAACCCATACTAGCTATACATTTCTTATGTGTGATTGGCCCTAAAGGCTTAGTTAAAACATCTGCTGGCATATCAGTGCTTTTTAAATATTTTATTCTAATCAAATTATCAGCTACTTTTTCCCTAATAAAATGAAACCTAGTATCTATATGCTTCGTCCTATTGTGGTGCACAGGATTATTAACTAAATTGATGGCGCTCTGACTGTCTGATAATAATTCAACACAAGAAGGTTTACATACAGTTACTTCCGAAATAAATCTGCGTAAATAGCATGCTTCCTTAGCAGCAGACGTAAGTGCCATGTATTCAGCCTCTGTAGACGATAGCGCTACTGTAGGTTGCTTTTTCGATTCCCAAGATATTGGTGCCCCAGCTAAGTTGAAAATATAGCCGGTATAAGACTTCCTATCCAGAGAACAATTAGCCCAGTCAGCGTCCGAAAAACCTTTTAATGGTTGTCCGGTTTTCCTGTAACATAAGGTATATTCAAGTGTACCTTTCAGATATTGCAAAACTCTTTTTGCAGCACACCAATGTTCCTTTCCGTAACAGGTATTAAATTGACTCAGGTAGCTTGTTGCATATGCTATATCAGGACGTGAGTTCACTGCTAGATACATTAAACATCCTATTAAATTCTGATAAGGATATGAAGACGACTCACCATTCATATTGCGCTCTAATTTTTTCTGAGCTAAAGGAGAGCTGACGGTTTTACAATCTTGCATATTAAACCTTTTTAATAAGGACATAATATAATGCGATTGACTCACTCTGGTATAATTATCATTGCTTTCTATTTGCAAACCTAAATAATATTTTAATTTACCTAAATCTTTTAATCCAAAAAATTCAGATAATTCTTTTTTGACAATTTCAAAAGTTACGTCAGATCGATAGTAAACAATTATGTCATCAACGTAGATACCTAATATGACAGGTTCATCACCAAAAAGTTTTGTAAACACACAAGGTTCTGAAGGAACACCTTTAAAACCTATTTTCGACAAAATTTCATTAAGCTTTTTATTCCAAGCGCGAGGTGCCTGTTTTAAGCCATAAAGTGATTTATGTAGCAGACAAACTTTATCTTCTTGACCTTTTATCGCAAAGCCAAGCGGTTGCTCCATAAATACTTCCTCTTCTAAGTCTCCATGTAGAAAAGCTGTATCTATATCCATATGTCTCATTTTTAGATTCATCTCCGAAGCTAATGCGAATAACGTTCGCAATGATGAATGACGGATGACAGGTGCAAAAGTTTCATTGTAATCCACACCTTTTGTTTGATTAAACCCTTTCACAACGAGTCTAGCCTTATATTTAATGATATTGTCGTGAGCATCCCTTTTTATTTTATAAACCCACTTACATGGAATAACTTTTTTATTTCTTGGTCTATCGACCATCTCCCAAGTTTGAAGTTTCTTCAGCGATTTATACTCGTCAGCCATTGCTGACTGCCATTTATCAGCATCTTCCGCTTGAATAGCTTCAACATAAGTAGTTGGCTCACTCGACTCGATAACCTGATACGTTAGAAATTCTGGCTGTTTCCTATTTCGCAAAGGGTACCTTCTTTCAACGATTTCAGGTTCTCTTTCTTCTTCTACTGAACTTACGTCTATATTTACAGAACTTGTAGGTTCATTTTGTTCAACAGCAGGTATGGACTGTTCAACAGTACTATCAAGACAATCGTAATACTGAGGTCCATCGTTATCAATCTCATCATCAAATAATAAAGATTGTTTTGTCAAATTATGAGATTTATCATTATCAATCTCATCTTCAAATAATAAAGATTGCTCCGTTGAACTATGAGATGGTTTCTCTCGCTTTAAGTTCGTAAAAACATTTTCAAAGAAAGTCACGTCTCTTGAATATAAAATTCTCCTAGGTTTGACTGGATCTCGAAAAATGTAAGTGTTGGGGTTTTCGGAGTATCCAACAAATATTGCTTCCTCTGCTTTTAAATCCAATTTAGTTCTCTGACATGTAGGTATATGAACAAGAGCTCTACACCCAAATACTCTTAAATGACTTAAGTCACTTTTTCGACCAAACCACCTGTCATAAGGTATTTGACCATTTAAGGCTCTATGAGGTGACCTGTTCTTTAAATATACCGCTGCTTGAAAAGCATCTTCCCAATATACTTTGGGCAGAGAACTTTCAGCTATCATCGACCTAGCCTTTTCCGTTATTGACCGAATGGTACGTTCAGCTACTCCATTTTGTTGCGGACTATACGGTGTCGATGTTTGGTGCCGGATTCCTTTCGAAGACAAATAATCACTAAACTCCTTATTTACAAATTCCTTCCCACCATCGGTTCTAATTGCTTTTATTTCAGAACCTAATTGTTTTTCAACTAGTACTTGAAATAAGCGAAACTTCTTAAAAACATCGCTTTTAGAAGAAATAAAATAAATAAATATTTTTCGAGTATAGTCGTCTACAAATAATAAAGCATACCTGTTTCCTTGAAAAGATGTTGTGCTCATAGGACCACAAAGGTCACTGTGAACCAATTCTAAAGGTGAAGTAGCCTTATTATACGCTATCTTCTTAAAACGTTTTCTAGCCTGTTTTCCTTCTACACAAGCAATACAACTACTTTTATCAATATCTGTGTAATCTACACCTACTTCATGCCCTTTTAGTTTGTTCATCCCTATGCGACATAAGTGCCCTAACCGTTTATGCCATAGTTGACTATTAGTCAGACAGTCAGTGTGCACATCATACGCTGCATCATTATGCTTAGTCACATTCGTGGGGACGTTGGTGATACAATCTAAAGTATACAGTCCACCACAGGGAGAAGCATGTAGTACGGATTCACCTGTAACACAAAAATTATTGTTTTTATAAAAATTACAACCATTTTTATCAAAAACACATACAAAACCATTTTTTACAACTTTCTGTACAGATAATAAGTTAGCTTTTAAATCTGGTACAAGAACAACATCACTTATTGAATTGACTAATTTATTGGGTGTGTTAATGGATATATTTCCTAACCCACAGCATTCTAACTGCTCACCATTTGCTACAGTTACCTTTCCATTATCAATCGTGGTAATGTTTCGAAACCAATCTCTCCTAGAAGACATGTGTTTTGAAGCACCAGAATCTACATACCAAACATCCTTCGATGGACAGCCCGAAGTATTAAGCGCAACAGACGATGTGTTTTCTACATTTTTGCTTGTAGAAGATGTCAGCGCTTTATTTGCATACTTAACTTTGTTCTTCCTTAACCTCTCGGGGCAGTCTGGTCTTTTATGTCCAGGTACATTACAATCATAACACACGATTGCTTTCTTCTTATTAGATTTTGATTTTACTGCCTTTAAGACTGTATCAGTTGGTGTATCCGTTATGGCTTTTGACAGTTCATTCAATAATTTAGTTTTCACTAAATCGGATGTAACGGCAATGTTTGAATTTTCAAGTGCCATAATTAATGGTTCATAATGTTTAGTGAGACCTCCAAGTAAAATGGCTGCAATAGAGGAATCGTCGATAACCTTGTCAATGTCGGCTAAATCTTGAGCCGTTGACAATACAGCATTAATGTATTCCTCAATGTTATCGAAATTTGAAAGACTCATTCTATATAATTTTCTCTCTAATGCAAGTCTCCGTCCTAAACCCTTATCTTCAAAAGCTTTTTGCAATGACGTCCACGCTTCTGCAGCAGTTTTGGCACACCGTACATGGGTAATGGCTGCACCATCAAGCGTGAGACATATTTTTGCTAATGCTTTCCTATCATTTTTATCCGAAAGAACAGTGTATCTCCAGCTATTGTGGTGAGATCTGAACAGTTTCTTAAAAGACTGAATTAACATATCATTACTATTATTGTTTTCTTTTCTTTTTCTTTTTGTTTGTTGTTTTGTATTGGTATTTGTACTTGTATAGGATAGTATATGCAATCACATAAAAACTCTAATTTAAATCTTAAAATTTATTACCAGAATGTTAAAGGCCTCAGAACCAAGACAGAAGATTTATATATATCTGTTCTATCAAACCATTATGACATTTTAGTGTTTACCGAGTCGTGGCTTAATGACAGTGTTTACGATAGAGAATGCATTGATGATAGGTACGATGTTTTTAGACGAGACAGATACACCTCCAACAGTTTGAAGAGGGATGGTGGTGGCGTGGTTGTTGCTATTCTAAAAAAGTATAGAGCACTGAGAAGGGTCAAATGGGAGTCTCGAAATGAGGATGTATGGGTGTCACTTAAAATCGCTAATATCAATATTGCTATCTGTGCTTCCTATGTACCCCCTCCTCAGTCAGCATCTCGCTTGGAATCTCTGTTTAATAACGTTACTGAAGTTATTCAAAATAGGTTACCTAGGAATAGCTTTACATTATTGTTGGGTGATTTTAACCTTCCAGATATAGAATGGTACAGGAGTGACCCACTTGACTCATTTCTCTCCGCAGTACCTACTGCAGTTACTGTTAATAATATACTCATAGACGCAATTGCCTACAATTGTCTGTCTCAGTGTAATCCTGTCAAGAATTTCATGAATAGGGCCCTTGACCTAGTTCTAACTAACAGGCATGATAATGTTTTAGTGAGAGAGGCTGATGATCCTCTTGTTGGTATCGACCCTTTACACCCACCATTGTTGGTTGATTTGAGTGCATTCTCACATAAATCGGTAAAACCCAAACGAGCTTCTTATTTAAATTTTTTTAATTGTAATTTTGTAGCAGTTCGTACTGAACTTAACGCTATTAACTGGTCAGATATATTCGATGACCAAATGAGCGTTGATGAGATGGTCGCTCGATTTTATGGGGTGATTAATCAGATAATTGAGAGTTGTACTCCTTTGAGCTACACGGGTGACAGTAATTATCCAGTATGGTATTCTAGACCTTTAATAAAAGCGCTTAAGGAAAAAGCCAAATTTCACAAAAAATTCAAGAAGTATGGCAATCCTATGGACCAAGTGACTTTCAGAACTTTAAGGGATAGGTGTAATGTATTGATAAAACAGTGTTACACCAAGTTTAAAAATCATGCTAGAGATCATCTTAGACTAAATCCTAAATATTTCTGGAAGTTTTCTAAGAGTCGCAGGTCTAACAGTTCTACATTGCCCCATGAAATGCACTTCTGCAATAGAACTGCTAGGGGAGGACAGGAAATATGTAACCTTTTTTCGGCACACTTCCAATCCGTGTACGATTCAAATTGCAACAATCTAAGGCAAAACTATGGCAATAGGGTTGAAGCTTATAATAACAGTCTTCCACTGAGTGAATGTTCTGTCTCGGAAGAGGAGGTGCGTCGATGCTTGCTTTCACTCGATTGCGGAAAGGGGGCGGGTCCTGATTTGATACCACCATTGTTTCTCAAAAACTGTGTAGATGCTCTTTGCGGTCCGCTCTCCCAAATTTATAACAAGTCTTTACAGTGCGGCACTTTTCCCACACTCTGGAAATTAGCACATTTGACGCCTATTCACAAGTCTGATTGCCTACACAACGTGTCGAATTATAGGCCAATTTCAATTTTATCTGCTGCAGGTAAGATACTTGAATCAATAGTGCAAAAGAGAATTTATGCTCATATAAAGCATCTAATAAATCACAATCAGCACGGTTTCCTACCTCATAGATCTACGGCAACCAATCTGGTCGCTTATGTGTCGGATTTGGTTGAGGTGATCGACAGGGGTGGTGAGGTGCATTCAATCTATACCGATTTTAAAAAAGCTTTTGACCTAGTTAATCATGACATCCTCTTACAAAAGATGGAGCAGATGGGTATTCATGGGTCGCTCCTGCGGTGGTGCGAATCGTATTTGCGAAACAGGTCACAGTTGGTTTGTGTTCATGGATTCAAATCTAGGCGTTGTGAGGTCCCATGTGGAGTACCCCAGGGATCCCATTTGGGACCATTGTTTTTCCTCATGTTTATTAATGATTTAACATTTACCTTGCAATGTAATTTTAAACTGTATGCCGATGATCTAAAGATATATAGAAGTATTGCTACACGTGAGGATTGTCAATCTCTGCAGGAAGACTTAAACAGGGTACGTCATTGGTGTGTTCAAAACTGTATGTTTCTTAATGCTAACAAGTGTTATTTTATTAAATTCACTAGACGCCAAAAAACAGCTGATGTCGCTTATTCCATTGACGGTACAACCTTGTCCGAAGTTTCGTATATACGTGACCTTGGGGTTGTTTTGGACAGTAGCTTGAGCTTCCGCAATCATATTGACACTATTATTAAGAAGACCTCAAGGATCTCAGGCTTTGTATCGCGCCAGTTGAAAATTTTCAGGGATCCGACAATATCTATACTTATCCATAACAGTTTGGTACGTAGTACACTGGAATATTGTTCAGTTGTGTGGAACCCTGGCTATCAAGTTCACTCAGATCGCATCGAACGCATCCAAAAGCGCTTTTTGTATCATATTGCGTATCAGGGCAATAAGTGCAAACAATTGACATCGTATGAATCACGCCTCTCTCACTTTAATTTGGCCTCTTTGCGCAAACGTAGAAGGGTTCTGGACCTTATGTTCCTTTTCAAACTTATTAACGGTATTGTCGATGCTCCCGACATCCTTGAACATCTATACTTTTCTGTGCCTCGACGGGGTAGTCGATTGCAGAATCGTAAAACTTTTACTCTACTTCCATGCCGCACTAATCTCCTTCAACACAGTCCTATCTATCGCATGTGCTCTTCATATAACGGAATTCAAAATAAATTTGATCTATTCTATGGTTCTGCGGTCTCGGCAAGAAAATTAATTTTTAAATATGTTCAATCACTTTAATTTGTTTATCTTCTTATACTTAACTGTCTGGTGCGTTTTTTTCTTTTTTTGCATGCTGTGTTCACATCTAGTAGGGTACATTCCAAATCAATGTTTTGTATGATGTATGTTTTTCTTGTAGATGGAATTGTATTCCAGTTTTGTGAACCTTTAATAAAAAAAAAAAAAAAAAAAAAAAAAAAAATTTCGTACCTTAATAGATGCCGGGGTGGTGTCATCTTGTGGATAACCTTTTATCGCTCCCCATAAATCCTCATGTAAAAGATAATTATACATCTTAAATTTCCATGTGGAATATCCATCTCTGTTTCTAAGAGTAAAGGTAGGTATAGATGAAGAGTTCTTATACTTATTTACTTCACCACTTCCCTGTTCTAACATGATTTTCCGTTTTTCTACGACTTTTAATATTTCTCAGAAAAACGTAACAACACTTTTCTTTATTTTTTTTTTTTTTTTTACATTAAAACGTTATTTCCATCAGAGCTTCGTGCTGATAACGTGTTGGAATATAATGGAAACTAGTAAAAATAATTATTAAAAAGAAAAAATGATGTTACTTCTATCATGTTTTTTATTCAACTCATATTTCCTTGGTAACCATACAACTTACTCATATTTTTAATATTTAAAAAATATATATATAAAAAAGAGTATGTTTATAGAAAAGGTTGACTATACAATTATTATATATTTACAACAAGGGCAATCGAGCGGGGCGTGAGGGGTGAGGCGCGAGTGGGACGTGCCCAAGCTGCATACTTCGTCGTTCTTAGTAGCTTGGGATAAATATTCCAGGGCTATCGCGTCTTTCAGATTTTAATTTATTATATCAATCAAAATGGTGCATACGGCATGTGCTGTAAGTGCATGCAAATCTTTATCTCGCATAAATAAAGAACTAAGCTTTCATCAATTATTGCACGATGAAGAAAGGTACTTATATTAGTTAATTTGTGTCAACCCTTCCGTAATTTTTAAATAGCTACACAGGCGGCGGTATCGCCCAACATCAAAGGCGTCGGCCTACTGTAGGGAATAAGTATGCTGTGATATTAGTATGGATTAGATTATTTAACTGCGTTTCACTGAGGCTCAATGTGTTTCGCTAGTCATATCTGAGCACTGCTCAGATGCTCAGTGAGCAGTAACTATAGAAAATAAATAAATGTGTAAACTATGTAATAATATATGTGATTTTTCTTAATAATATAATTAATTTACAATTTTTTTTAGGTGCACGCCATCTACAGCGAATACTTTCCGATCGAAGTGAGGCACTGTTTGGCTCCATGGTTGGAAGAAAAGATTTGGTAAGTAAATATTATGTTAAGAGGAACCTTTTTATGTGACCGTATCTTTTAAAATATATTTATATATGTCAAAGTCTGAGTCTGACGGTCCACATGATGGTAAGTGGCGACCGTCGCCCATAAAACACGAACGGCTAAACACATTTGAATGCGCTTTATTTTCATCAAGAAGTGGACCATCAAGACAAACAAATACTGTTTACCAAGGGATCGTCCAAAATAAAAATCCAAATTTTTTTATTAAAGTGGCACAGGCGAAGTCGCGTGCACCAAGCTAGTGTGTCATAAATGTGTAGATATTTATACTTTTGGGGGCAACAGGGCCCAAGATTCAGACGAGACGTCGAGATTTTTCGTCGACCAACTGGTGCAAGAGATCGAAGCGAGCGCCGACCGAATGCACTCGGGCGATATGTTCGTCACCAAAATGAAATTGCTGGAGGCCGCCAAGAACTTCAGGGATCATTTCAGGTGAGCTCTAAACAAACAGACAGAAAAACCTTTTTTTTATAATTAGAGATGGGCCAAGATGTGTAGCGAAGATGAAGCCTGTTTATGTTCTGCTCGATATCAGTTGGCTGCACTGGACTCGATTGAAAGGCGAGCTAAGAAACTCATTGGCGACGACTCCCTTGTGGAGTCTCAACTTGAAAGCCTACAGCATCGCCGAAAAGTAGCATGCCTATCAATTTTCTATCGTCTGCACCATGGAGAGTGTGCGTCCATTCTCTTCGATTTGATCCAACCGGAACCGTTCCACTTGCGAAACACGAGGCGCGGGCGGGGGTTCATCCCTTCGTGGTTGAAGTTCCTCGGTCACGCACGAAGCGTTACAGTTCCACCTTCCTTGTCCGAACATGCTAAGGAGTGGAACTCACTGCCTGCGTCTGTGTTTCCCCAAAATTACAACATCGGGGTCTTCAAACGTAGGGTAAATGGGCATCTACTAGGTAAGCGTGGTCCACCTTCGGCCGCATCTGCACCTAACATCAAGTGAGATCGCGGCCAAGCGCTGCCTTGACTTATATAAAAAAAAAAAAAAAAAAAAGCCTCTTAAGACGGAGCTCACTCAGAGTCAGCTCGCTCCGTCTCAGAGGCTTCAATGATTAATGTACTAATTTACTTCCACAGCACTGATCCCCCGAAACTGTACAACTATGTGCGCGGCTTGATCGCTCGCGAGTTCGAAGTTGTACAGAAAGCTATGGGCACTCAGTACGCTCAGCCTCCCACCGAGAGGAAGTACAGTGAGGTAAGAGTACGCAGTACACGCACGCACTCACACGCACGCATCGACACACACGCACTGATACGCACCCGCTGATACAAACACGCACATGTACGCACACGCTGACATAAACACGCTCTCATTCACACCCACGCGCGTACACACACGCTCGCACATGCACGCACGCACCCGCACTGACACGCACACGCTGCTACAAACACGCTCATGTACGCACACGCTGACAAACACGCACGCACGCAACGCACCGACGCACACGCTGACATAAACATGCTCTCATTCACACGTACGCGCGTACACACACACGCACATGCACGCACGCACCCGCAGTGACACGCACACGCTGATACAAACACGCTCATGTACGCACACGCTGACATAAACACGCTCTCACTCACCCGCACGCGCGTACACACACGCTCACGCACTGACACGAACACGCTGACACAAATACGCTCTCACTCACACGCACGCGCGTACACACACGCACACGCACTGATACGAACACGCTGACACAAATACGCTCTCACTCACTCACACGCACGCGCATACATACACGCGCTCACACGCCCTCACAAGCACGAGTGTGTTTCTTTCGGGGTTACTTCTCAGGATCGTCACCGTCTGGGCTTTTTTTCGAAACCGATCCGAAACGATATCGGGCGTACTCATAAATATTTACTTTTTAAACGCGAACGAAGTCGCGGGCACCAGCTAGTTTACAATATTTATATAATATGTGTCTCTTGCAGCTAATCACCGGACTGCAGAGCGTCAGACAGAAGTGTAACATGGTGAGCGATGAGATCAGAGTACTTCAGGGAAATATGGAGTCGTTTTCTCTGCAGTACCACGAATGCTTGAAGAATAAGAGTAAGCATTTTAATTTGTTCTTATCGCGAAGCAGTGATAACTCGCCGACACTCACTAATGGTAGGAAGGGTTGCACCACCGGTCGGTTTTTTTTTTTAATTTAAACAAAAAAATATATATTATAATTATAGTGGTATTATGCACAGTTTTTAATTTTTTTGTTTTATTTTTTTTATTTAATTTCAATTTTATTTTTAAATTATATTTCTTGTATATTAAAACAAGCACAAATAAAAATGAACATTGGTGGGTAGGTACAACTTTTTATTTCTTTGACCATCATGCTACGTTTTAGTTTCTTCAAAAGTGATAACTTCTTTGCGTTGGGTGCGTTGGGCACATATTTTTTTATATGAGGGATAAAACACTGAACTGATGGCGGTACAATTAGCATTTAATAAAATTACCTCAAAATATTTAATATTTTGTTGAAATGCTACAATTGTTCGACGCTAGATGGCGCTACGGGTCGATTGATAAAAAAAATAATTTCTATTAAAAAAATACCTCTTAAAAATACATTTCCAAACAACCCAAAAATGTATATTTTTTGTGTGTTTTCAAAATTTAAAATGAAAAATTTCAGGTCATTTGAATTATTTACAACAAGCCGGTCAATTGCCGAACGATCGTCCCGACGTTCGTTTGGAGGCTTGCCTCAGAGTACAAATCGAGGAAATGGAGAGGAAACTCAACAGCCTCGTGAGTATCAATATACAACTGGTATCAATATACAAGTTTACTTCAAGGATTGATCTTTATCTATTTTAATCGGCGCCATCTGTCGAAAGCTAACAGAACTAACTCGCCAAAGAACACCGCTGTCACATGGACAGGACATGGACACCACATGGCTAACATGGAGGTTAGCCGTTGTCATGGCAGCCGAGTTTTTAAAACACTGAGCCATAGACAGCAAGGCGTGCTAGCTTATTATAACTTCTTCCAAAGATAATTGATTGGTCTCGCTGTGCTCGACTAGATAGAGCGCTATACAAAAGCAATAGCTCCGTGAATGCGGCAACTTTTTATTGTATTGTGTGTAAAACATCGTCACTTTTTACACGGTTTTATTATATTTTTACACAGTTTCACTTTTACACACTTCTTATTGTAGTGTGTGTAAAAAATTGTCACTTTTTATCACTTTTTACCCAGTTTTATTATATTTTTACACAGTTTCACTACGCAAACTGGTATTTTATTATGCTCAAAATTTAATAAAACATTCGGCACGTACACATCACACACAGTTTGCAGCGTGACTGCCTCGTGTACGCCGAAATCGGCGTAGTATTTTTTGCCGCATTTCACAAGTACAACGGCGGCGGTATCTATTCGAGCTCAACAAGAGAGCAATTATTCATCTATGACTTCTTCATTAAATAATGATTTCATTTTTTTAGTACATATTAAGCCGTTTATGTTTATACATATTCATCTTGTTTGAAAATGAAATAAAATGAAATGAAATAAAATAAATATGGCGCTCGATTTGACAGGTGGCCCAAATAAATCAGTCGCAAATGGAACTCGTGGACAACATCAAAGACAACATCAACAATCTCAGCATTCTCCAGAAGCAAGTGTTGGACGAGGAGCTCATCAAGTGAGTGCTTTTGATGACTTTTTTTTAATGTCAAGGTCGATAGACAGGCCGACAGGTCCAATTGGCTATTTGACAACATTTAAAATGTACTACGAATTGTGGTTCAAATTATATTTGAAAATAGCGTAAAGAAAAAGCATTTTATGTCACTTATTTTAGGCTAAATTGTGTTTATTTTTTGCAAATTATATACTTATGAAAAAAATATCATAATTTTTAAAATTTAATCTTGGCGTCGAAACTTAGTATTTGACATCGCTGTATTTAACATCTAGGTAAAGTGTGCAAGCCAATTAGGGCGTATTCAATTTAGTACATAAATTGAAAAAAATAAAAAATAAACGAATAGGAATTTTGTACAGTGATCATTTTTCTTTATCTTGACGTATACGCATAGTTTTTCTTTATCTTGACGTATACGCATCGTTTTTCTTTATCTTGACGTACATTTTACTTAAAAGTACACAACAATTTCCAGATGGAAACGCGAGCAGCAGTTGCACGGCAACGGAGTCCCGATGCAGATGAACCTGAACACGATACAGGAGTGGTGCGAGTTCCTCGCCGACCTCATCTGGACGTCGAGGCAGCAGGTCAACAATGTTGCCAGAATAAACAGCAAAGCGGTCATCGAGTTGCGCCAACCGCATCTCATCGAGCTGCTGGACGACATGAGCAAGCAGGTGAGCACTCTCACTCATCCTCATTCTTTATCCTATGTTACATAACCAGCGAGTAACGTAGGCTAGGTTATCCTACTATCCTACTAATATTATAAATGCGAAAGTTTGTTTGGATGTATGGATTTTTGTAACTCGTTCACGCAAAAACTGCCAAATGCATTTCAATGAAATTTTGCATACACATTGTCAGGCACACCAGAAATGACATAGGGTACCTTTCATCCAGAAAAAAGTACTGCTCCTGAGAGATTATCTAAAATTAAGGAAACTAACTCCTGGCTAAGTATAATAGCAATAACGATGTCAGGCGATATATTGCTTTTTCAACGCGGACGAAGTCGCGGACACCAGCTAGTATTATATGAAGTCACAGGCGGACGAAATTGAGCGCGAAAGCTAGTTGGAATATAAAAATTAAAATCCCATTTAGTTTTGAATGGAAAATTCAATTTGACAACCCTACCATTTGGCCGCGCCAGGTGATATAAAAATTAACGTGTAGTATCAGTAGTACGGTTGTTTGTTCGGTTGACCGAACTAATGAAACTTTTTAGTAGCAGTAGTACGGTTGATAAAAATCACCGAACAAATGACACTTTTAAAGTTACAGTAGTTCGCATAAAAATTTAATTAAAATTAAAGGATACTATAGGTAAGTAAGTAACTTATCTTTTTTATATTTAACTAACAACTAAAAACATGTACGAGTTTTGTTTAAATATTAATTATTACCTACAATAAGTTTGTTCTAGGTAGGTACCTAACTGGCCTTTTTGATCCCTTCGATATAAACTCAAAAACTACTGCACCGATTTTCATGCTGTTTTAACTAATGGATAGAGTGGTTCTCGAGGAAGGTTTTAGTATATAATTTACAAAGTTACGCGGGCGGAGTCGCGGTCAGCAGCTAGTTAATAATAAAAAGTATAGATAAAAAATCGAAAAACCTGAAGGTTTCTTTTTACATTAGAATTTGTAAACTTGTTTTTTTTTTCGTTATTCACCTAAAACATTTTTTAACGTAGTTGGGTAAAATATAAGTAAAAACTAATGAAATTTCTACTCCGGAAAGGTCGCAATCGGGTGAGAAAGTGCGACTTTGTTTACTTAAAAATAAAAAATCACCTGTATTATACTCGTATGTATTAAAAAGGTGGTAACATATGTAGGTAATAATTAATATTTAAACAAAACTCGTACATGTTTTTAGTTGTTAGTTAAATATAAAAAAGATAAGTTACTTACTTACCTATAGTATCCTTTAATTTTAATTAAATTTTTATGCGAACTACTGCAACTTTAAAAGTGTCATTTGTTCGGTGATTTTTATCAACCGTACTACTGCTACTAAAAAGTTTCATTAGTTCGGTCAACCGAACAAACAACCGTACTACTGATACTACACCAAAATTAAAATCCCATTAAGTTTTTAATGCGAAATTCCATTTGACAACCCTACTGTTTGGCCGTCAGGTGACAGCCCTACTGTCCACGCTGGTAACGTCCACGTTCGTCATAGAGAAGCAGCCACCGCAAGTTATGAAGACAAACACGCGGTAAGTGTTCTATAACTATTAGTAATTCTTTTAAATAATTTTAATCCGACTCTGGGGGCTTTGTTTGGATTTTTTTTTCTATTTTTATTTAATTTTTTGTAATAATGTGTTCAGCTTATTTAATTGAGTGGTATATTATTTGCTGTTATATAAATAACTGCACATGTGCTTTTGTGTTCCGATGAGTGAGTAAGGGAAGCCAGAGCCCTTTGCCATTCCCTTACTTTAGTACTTAGGTAATTCTTCTTCTTTCAATAATTCTTTTGAAGTATTTTTATTGAAAACTTGTTTAGGCAGAGTTGGGCAGGTGTTTGTATGGAGAATTTACGCTCAGTGAGCGAGCGTCTCGCTCAAATCTTGTATGAAAAGTGTAAGGTGTTAGTGTAAGTGTGAGGAACGAAACGATAGCGCGTCATGATCTGTTGCTGGCGCAGCGGCATCTATCGTCGAAAAAGTAAACTATGCGAAAATAGAAATATATTTGAGTACAGGCAACATCCCTATTAATTATTATGTTCTTTTTACAGATTCACAGCCACTGTACGTCTTTTAGTCGGAGGCCAATTGAACGTGCATATGACTCCACCTCGTGTCAGCGTAAGTATCTATTTATCTTGTATTTTTGTCTGTGCTTTAACTTTGGGAAATCCCCTTGGATACCCGACACTGTAGGGGACACTGCGGGGTTATATCGGATTAGTACCGGCTATACCCAAAGACTTTGTAGCGCGGCCTTGACTTTATGGGCGGGGTTGCGGGCACGACCCAGCGCGGCGGAAGGTTACGCGGCCTGTTCGAACCTCGGCGTACCCGAAAGTGGAGGTACGCCGGCCATGTCAGGCGACCCTGCGACGGGCGGCACTCTCCCCCAAGACCACCGCCCGGAACCCGGTCGGGGAAAGGGGACAGCTTCCCTAACCACTAATCGAATGTATGGTTATTAAAGAATGTTACAAATAATAAATTCCAGGTGGTGATAATATCTGAGCAACAAGCTCAACAGTTGCTCAAGAGCGATTCGTCATCGGGCCGAGGCAAGCAGCCAGTCGAGTGCGGTGACATACTCAACAATACCGGTGTGATGGAGTACCAGCCGACCAGCAGGCAGTTGAGCGTCAGTTTCAGGTGTGCTTTTTCTTTCTTGAAGTAGAGTGATCATGTATAGAGCCTATAAACACGATATATCTGAAATCAAAGTAACTTACCCTTACAGATTTATTATTAGTATTGATGATCCTTCGGGAAGAGTACTTTTTTTGGATGACAGGTACCCTATGTCCTTTCCTGTATCCAAAATTACGTGATGATTGGTTGAGTGAAAAGGTAACACAGAGACAGATACATTTATAATATTATAATATAGTATGGATAGATATTTTGAACTATTTTATTTTATCCAAGTGTTGAATAAATGTGTTTATATTACAGAAATATGCAATTGAGAAAGATAAAGCGAGCCGAGAAGAAAGGGACAGAGAGTGTAATGGATGAAAAATTGACTCTCTTCTTTCAATCAGAGTTCAACGTTGGCGGTGGGGAATTGGTGTTTCAGGTCAGTTTCATGTCTACAGTAATTGTAACTTCACCTATAATATGGGGTTATTTTTTGTATTTATAATATGTATGTATATACGAAAAAAAAAGTAATCTATGGTAATCCTAATACAAGTATTAGTTGCTCACTGTGGAAATTAGATGGTGCTGTGTGGAATGTGTGAAGATTATTTATAGTCAATAGACGATGTTTGTTATGTACACAGTCATAACAAACATCGTCTGTACATGTAACACAAACATGTACACACAATACACCATGTAGGTATTTTGTTTCAGGTGTGGACCCTGTCGCTTCCCGTGGTCGTGATAGTCCACGGCAACCAAGAGCCCCACGGTTGGGCCACAGTCACGTGGGACAACGCGTTCAGTTCACCTGGACGAGTGCCGTTCGCCGTACCGGACAAGGTGGGGATAAAGCCGTAATAACTCATTTTGAGTATGCTTCTAAGGGGGCGTTCAAGTATTGCATAAGCACTGTCGGGGGACGGACGGGGGGGTCTTTGCATTGCTTATTTTTGATGACATGGGGGGTGTGGGGGGGTCTAGATGGTGATGACGTCAGTAGTAGTTATTTACTTTTTACACATATTAAATTTTCATACCACGAGTAAACTCGAATAAAATTTAATTTCAGGTCACTTGGGTGCATCTCGCGGAGACTTTGCGGATTAAGTTCTTCTCGGCCACTGGTGGAGATTTGAGTGAAGATAATTTGCGGTTTTTGGCTGAAAAAATATTTAGGTGAGTTTAGAGAATATTTACTTCATTATGGTGACTATTTGACGACAGGCCTAATTTGGCCTAAAGTCCTAAGGAAGAGATCTATTATGCAAAATCTAAACTCTGTTATGCAAAATCTAAACTTTTTTACGCAAAATCTTTTTTTATTAGAGATGGGTTTGCTCTTGGCTAAACTCTGTTATGGAAAATCTAAACTGTTGTGCAAAATCTAAACTCTTTTATGCAAAATCTAAACTCTGTTATGCAAAATCTAAACTTTGTAAAATCTAAACTCTTTTATGCAAAATCTAAACTCATATAAAATCTACTCTTTTATGCAAAATCTAAACCCTTATGTAAAATCTAAACTCTTTTATGCAAAATCTAAACCCTTATGTAAAATCTAAACTTTTTTATGCAAAATCTAAACTCTGTTATGCAAAATCTAAACTTTGTAAAATCTAAACTCATGCAAAATCTAAACCCTTATGCAAAATCTAAACTCTTTTATGCAAAATCTAAACTCTTTTATGCAAAATCTAAACTCTTCTATGCAAAATCTAATCTCTTTTATGCAGATCTAGCGTGCCCCTAAACGCTATGGAGCTAAACTCGATGGCCGTCAGTTGGACCCAGTTCTGTAAGGACGCGTTGCCCGAACGCAACTTCACATTCTGGGAATGGTTCTACATGGTCGTCAAGGTCACCAGAGACTATCTGCGAACACTATGGTGTGACAAGTGAGTCTGTGTTTGTCCGTCTGTCTGTCTCCTTATATATAAAAATGTTATGCAGGTTTGTGTGTGCTTGAAAAACTTGAAAACTACTAGCCGACAGATTGACTTGAATTATTTACACAACATTACATTCAAACACGGGAACAATCTTATAAATTCTTTTTTTTTTCCCTCAAAATTCCAACTGAACTTTATATATTAACATAGTGATTTATTATTATACTTATTGTTGTATTTTCTTCTTTTCCAGCTTAATTATGGGTTTTATACAAAAGAAGCAAGCCGAAATAATGCTCTCGAAATGTACGACCGGAACGTTTTTGTTGCGTTTTTCTGATTCTGAATTGGGCGGTATCACAATAGCGTGCGTTGGAGGTTTGTATTATTTTGGCTTAATTAACATTTAAAATCTTACTTAGTCAGTTTTTTTATGTACCTAAAGTTCGTCAGACAGACTGACAGTGCCCGGCCAGAGCCAATTTTGAATAGTTTTCCAAATTTGACCCCCGAGACCATTGAGTACCCTTTTTTGCGTGGTTAACATTGCTGGGAATCTAACCCTGGCACCTGAGACAGACCCCTTTTTTTTAACGTTGGAAAATCCCCTTATGGCCGGATTCGTACCGGGTAAAACCCAACGACTTTGTAGCGCAGTCGTAGATGCGCCGTAGATGCCATAGATGCGTGTAGATGCGTGGTCGCGGGGACGTTGGACACGCCATCGGCGCCCCGCCGCGGCTATCCAGCGCGGGGGAGAGGGTTACGCTCCCCGTCAGAAGTTTGGCGTACCCGGAAGTGGAGGTACGCCGGCCATCTCTGAACGCAAGCGCCCTAACAAGTTTCACGTGTGGTTCCAGAAAACAAGGAAGTGTTCAGCCTCCAGCCGTTCACGTCTCGCGATCTGATGCTGCGCTCGCTCGCCGACCGCGTCCTCGATTTGCCTCAGCTGCAGTACCTCTATCCGGACGTCGCCAAGGACGCAGTGTTCTCCAAGTACTACACGAAGCCCGGTGAGTCGATGACGATGCACCCGATGATTTGCAATGACTCACTGTTCTGCCCAGTCGCGCGAGTGTACTGCCCAGAGTGCCCAGACTCGCGAATGTTCTGCCCAGACTCGCGTATGTTCTGCCCGGACTCGCAATACGAGCCGACGTTTTGCATGAACCCGTTGTGCGAATGCAACAGGACGCGGACTCACTCTTGCCTTTACACAGATCGCATGCTCGCCAATCACGCTTACTTTTCTTAGCGGTTGTAATTCGTGCGAGACTCTAGAGATCTCAAGAGTAAGAGGGCTCTTGTGTATTCTAGCCAGCAAAATCATGAGTTACTCTTTTGAGGGAGGCACTTGAGGCCGTAAGAGAAGTTATGAGTTACTTTTCTGAGCTAATTGCTTGAGGCTTCAAGAGTAGCCTGAATAAATCTTTTCAACAATTTTGATTAAAAAAAAATTAAAATTTGATAGAGATTTTGCTCTGAAATAAGCTTTTAGTTTTTTTATACAAGTAATTCTTAAAATTTAAGTCATATTCAGAATATAATACGCTATAATTTTAGATTATCAATACTTCTTAAGGACTTTATTTTCCTCATAATATGAGTCATTCGATGTGTTGGCTTATTTGAGTAACTCATTTTTTATTATATATTCGTTTGAGGTAACAATTACAATAGAATTACAACAATAAAGATCTCATTATGCTATCACGCTTTATACGTAAAGTTTTGTGATTTTTTTTTTTTTCATTATAATAATGATTTTGAAAATGTAAATGTGTATGTAAATAATGTGACTGCCCATTTATTATATTTCTATTTGAAGCTTTTAAATCATTTTTGTTGCCTGGTCCGTAAAGAGTAGTAACATTTTTTACTATTACTATTACTAGTGCTCTTTATTTAATTGAAAAATGTTGTAATCTTTGTTCTCGACATTGACTCAACCTCATCTTTGAGGTGACTCATTACATTTCAACTCACTCTAAATTGATTACATCAGTTGACATGATTTTTTTAACAGTAATTTATCTATTTTATCATACAAATTACATAGTATAGAAATGCGATTGAATATTTATTTATTAAGTAAGATTTCACCACAGATCAGTGTCGAGATGTGACTCATCGAGGATTTAAGTCGATTAATGATTCATGATTGATTCAAGTGATGAGTCGCCTCAAAGAGCATAGGGGTCTATTCTGAAATTGTTTGCCAAATCTAAATGAAATCTCTGTTTTAAGAATACAAATTGTGTATCTTTACTCATTACTTCTCTATGTATATTCTGCTTGGGCATATTATTCAAAAATAATAATATATTATATGCCTAAATTTCATATTTTCCTATGTAATGAAAATATATATATAAAAAATTAGAATGATTATACTTTATGATTTTTTAAGATTTTTTAAAGTAACTCAATTTTGAAATTTAAAAAGTATTTTTCAATCATACTGATAAATCTGAAATGATTGATTTGTTTTAATATGTGTTAACATTCTTTTATAATGTGCAAAAAGATGCAATTTTTGAGTTGCCTCAGTATTGAGAGTTGTCACATCACTAGTAGCATATTAGAATGAATTTTATAATGCCAAATGTATCTGAAATTTAAATGACTGATGAATATATTATTATAGTTAATATTTTAAGTATTTTTAATTCATAAATAATTTCCTGCCATCGTGCGACTTTTATAAAAAAATAAGTTTTTGTGTCAAAGTAATAAAAAAAATTAAGCAAAAACTACATCTGTTTTGAAGCCTATTAATGATAAGCTTAAAAACCTAATAATTCGTTGCTTTTATTTCTTTTTTCATATTAGAAAAAATTCCATTTAAAAACATCCAATTTAAAAACAAATTATCCAAAAAAAAAATTAAACAAATTTTTGTAAATAGAAGTTCTGATGATACCTATAACCTATAACCTGTTGTCAATATACCTTGCTGCGGTTGGCTAACCTATAACTATAACCTATTGCCAATATACCTATAACCTATTGCCAATATACCTATAACCTATTGCCAATATACCTATAACCTATTGCCAATATACTATAACCTGTTGCCAATATACCTATAACATATAACCTTGCTGCGGTGGGTTAACTTAACCTATAACCTATTACCAATATACCTATAACCTATTGTCAATATACCTATAACATATAACCTTGCTGCGGTGGACTAACTTAACCTATAACCTGTTGTCAATATACCTATAACCTATTGCGAATACACCTATAACCTATAACCTTGCTGCAGTTGGTCTCGCTTTACTTAATTCGAAATGGTAAATTGGGTTTACATGGAATTAAACTTGCACAATTAGAATGTCTTTTGGTGGCTTTTACAAGTGCTTATAAATTGGGTTTTTCGCTTTCAATCACATAATGCATATCGCTTTTTCATTTTTGCTAGCTTTTTTTTTTACTTAAAGGTCTACAGAAATGCTGACGTCCCCTATGAGTAAAAATGACCAGTTAATCAAACTTAGGAACGCATTGGGTTTTGCAATGGATTGCAATGGCTTCTAAGTTAATTGAGTCAGAAATTAATCTAAAATCTCTGGGATTCTGTGTAAACACAGACTGCATAAGCAAAAAGCAGCTTCCAAAAGGTCTTTTTGCCACCACATTAGATTTGGTCCAGGGATGTGCGAAATGCCCAAATGCTAGGACGATTCAGATTCATTGAAAGTTTGAAGATAGGTAGAAAAGGTAGGTAGTTTTTAAATATAGTCTATAAACTCAAACAACGCCACTTCTGCCAGGCCGGGATGAAAAATCTGCCAAAGCCGAAGGTTTCACTGAAGGTGTTTTTTTTTTGGACGGAAGGTGACCTAAGCCGAAGCCTAAGCTTCGGTAGGACACTAATCTATATAACCTTCCGTGAATATTTGACGGTGAAAACGGAACGGATTTACAGATAGAAAAACAACTTCAATTTATGCTATACTAGCTGGTGCCCGCGACTTCGTCCGCGTTCTGGATGAAAGGTACCCTATGTCCTTTCTGGTGTCCCAGACAATGTGTATGCAAAATTTCATCGTGATCGGTTAAGTAGTTTTTGCGTGAAAGAGTTACAAACATCTATACAAACTTTCGCATTCATAATACTAGCTGGTGCTCGCGACTTCGTCCGCGTTCTAAATGAAAGGTACCCCATGTCCTTTCTGGTGTCCCAGACAATGTGTATGAAAAATTTCACGGTGATCGGTTCACTAGTTTTTGTGTGAAAGAGTTACAAACATCCATACAAACTTCATACAAATTTTCTCATTTATTACATCCATACAAACTTTCGCATGTATTACATCCATACAAACTTTCGCATGTATTACATCCATACAAACTTTCGCATTTATAATATTAGTACGGATAAAGGATAAATAAAAATAATTGTGAATATTTAAAACAGAGAACGAAATGCTCAAGAACGGTTACGTGAAACCAGTTTTGGTGACAACCCTGCCACCGTACATGTCCTCATCTCCGGCGTACGCGCACTCTCCGGACTCCCAAAGGAACACGCCCAGTGTAAACACAAGGTAATGTATAACTAAGCGTGTGTCCTCAGTGACGGCGTATACCGGAAGCGGATTCGTAATACGCCGTCACTCAGGACACAGTACCAAAAAGGCTTACGGTCCATTACAACCGAATCCCAAATTGTATAATGCATAACTAAGCGTGTGTCCTCAGTGACGGCGTATAGCGGAAGCGGATCCGTCATACGCCGTCAGTCAGGACACAATACTATAAAAAGGTCCATTACAACCGAATCCCAAATTACTTTTTCCAATACATAATTAAAAATATTAAAATGTCTTAGTCCCAAAATTTGAAGATTGAAAAATATGATTGGTTATTTTTAAAATTTTGTATTATTTTTCTACAATTATTTTTTGAAATTTTTTGTTGTTATTTTAATTTTTTTTTATTTTCATTTTAGGTTCATGATTGACTTCTAAATAATACAATGATAAGAAAATCTACGTTTTTTTTAATTAAGTTTTTTTATTAAGTTTTTTTTTTAATAATATTATTAGACGTATCAATAGTCACATCCATTTTTTTTTTTACTCAAATTTTCGTCCATGACAATGTGCTTTTAAAATTAAGTAACTTAAGTAAGGTTCGTTTTAAGTTTTGCCTGTATTTTTATTATATTTTGTGATATGCAATTTTTTTATGGATTTTTATATACTTACATTATTTTTTTTATTATATTATTATATTCATTGTAATATTGGGCAGAAGGAGATATTTAGTGATTTGGTTTCGAATAGCACAGCTGCTTATTTTCATTTATGACCCGTTTTTAAAGTATAAATATCTGTCGTCAAGCCAAAATTTGCAAAAAATCAAAAAATCACTTTTAAGTCTGCGCACGATCATGAAGCTTCTAACAATATTCCAGTTGTCAACTTTTGCTATGGCGACAGTACTAACTGTTGTATTGCAGAGCATTTAAATGCTATATATATATAATTTCGGCTTTATATTTGTTAATTTATAGTTTATTAATATGCAATTTTTTTGATAAATTTCAACATTTTCCCAAGCATTTTCAACATTTTCCCAGGCTATTTCAACAATTTCCTAAGCATTTTCAACAATTTCCTAAGCATTTTCAACATTTTGATTTGGAATTTGCTTAGGAAAATGTTGAAATTTCTTAGGAAAATGTTGAAATTGTATAGGAAAATGTTGAAATAGCTTAGGAAAATGTTGAAGATGGTTAGGAAAAGTTGAATATTATTAGGAAAATGTTGAAAAGATTAGGAATATTTTGAAATTTCTTAGGAAAAAGGTTGAAATAGCTTAGAAAAAGTTGAGAATGCTTAGGAAAATTTTGAAATAACATGGGAAAATCTTGGAAATGCTTGGGAAAATGTTGGAAATGCTTGGGAAAATGTGAAAATGCTTAGGAAAAATTTGAAATAGCTTAGGAAAATGTTGAAAATGCTTGGGAAAATGTTGTAATTGACAGGAAAATTGTATATTATTTTAATATACGCTCTAGAATCTAGACTTTGAGGTCTATTGAAAAATTGAAATGTGTACTAATACTAATTTTCCCAAATAAATGCGCTATATTTATTCTTTTCTAGCTGCGGCCCTACGATTCTTCAATTGTAAGCTACCCGCTAACTTTATATTGAAAGTATTTTATAGATAAACAAAATTAAATTAAATTGGTATTAAGTGTTCTTAAGGGTAGATAGATTTCCAATGAACATATCTTTTGATTAATGTATTATATTTATATTATATTGACGTACAACTATATACATTGTTGTTGTTTGCTCCGACCCTTTGCCCGTTTTCACCAGAAGTCACCTAGTTAGGGAGGGTATTATTATTATTATTATTATTTAATAATAATAATAATAGGGAGGGAACACAACGTCGACAATTCGCTGAAGTCACATTGGCAATCCTATGAATTAAGGGTTAGACAAAATTGACGAAATTTCAAATAGTCAATTGACATAAATAATGGACAGAAATTGACAAAATGTCAAATTCACAAAATAGTCAAATTGACAAAATGTCAATTTCGCAAAATAGTCAAACTGACAAAATGTCAAATTCACAAAACTGTCAAATTGCCAAAATGTCAAATTAACAAAATAGTCATCAAATTGACAAAATTGTCAAATCGTCAACAATTTGATCTACATTGAAATTAAATACATTATAAACTTCCATAACTCTAGGTGTTCTTTTGGCAAAAACGGGCATTTATGGTCTATAAAATAATAAGTGTTTTTTTTTTATAAATGGACTTAAATTTTTAAAATTAATATAATATGTAAACGTGATCGGTGTTAATGTGTTGCGTTTGTATTTTTTGGCACATTAAAAATATATTGAAAAAAAATAATAATATATCAATACAAGTTTTTAGAAGAAATTTAGGCAACATCTCTCCATGTATATATTTAATTCAAGTAATTCTATTGGCTCTGGTTTCAAATAATTCAAATTATGGTTCTAATATTATATCTCAAGCCTAGACTTGTCTCGATACTATGTCCCGAACCATTTATTTTACTTTTCCAATAAAAATCATTTAAATAAGTGTTGCCAAAAAATACAATAATCGAAACAAGTCGTTATATCGGCCTTTTTAGAAAAGATCAAAAAATATACAGCCTAGGTATATGTAGCTATTGTAAAAAAAATCCATTAAAATATTGTCTATGTTAGGAGTGTTCACACTTTTAGATGTCGTCACGTTATAAAAAATATTACGCTAGACCCTAATTTTTTGTGCAAACGACTGTATTTCTTGTTGTATAAAAAAAAGACTGTAACAAATCAGTATTATTATAAAATTTTGTGGTTGAGAATGTGATGTTAATTTTGAGAGCAGAAAACACTTAAATTCGTTCCATTTTCAAATAAAATAACCAAGTAAACTCTGTGCAAGAAAAAATACATAATACATACATATATACATACTACATGCATACATACATAATACACACACACACACACAGAGAGAGAGAGGGACACACAGCCATACATACCACACACGCACACACACACACACACACACACATATATGCATGCATACATACATACACACAGTTATTTGTGTTAACGAGACTATTTTTGTAGTGATTGTAGGCGTCTGCTCTCTATAATCCCAGCATGATTCCCAGCCAGCCAGTATTATTGGGTTATGTGGTCTCCCATAAATGTGTCACATTATTACGTGTCACATGTTTATGCGCGATGAACTCTTAAACTACTGAACCGATTTTGATAAAACTTGAATAGAACATTGTCTAGGCCCTAGGCCCTAGACTCTAGGCATTCATTTATTACGTAAGACCATGTCTTATTTTTTCTTACAATGAGTCTTGATAGTTCTTACGTAAGATCACAAAAATGCAAAACAAAGTTAAGAAAAACTTTAAAATAAAACCAAAGTTGATTATTACCAAAAAAAATTACTAGTACCTTTGTACTAGTAAGTACTACCTTGATTTATTCTAAACTGACTGGCTGGGGATTGCTGTGTAATGAAATTTGTTTTTTTTTTAAATTTTTTTTTATTTAAAATTCTCGAGATCTCTTTTAATGTTACGATTCATTAGGATAGCTGAAAAATTACATACTTAAGGGGTCCATGTCTATGCATTTCATGTTTTATACGATTTAGATAGATAGGAGATTCAAATATTTCAATAAGTCTAAGTAACTATATATATAATTAAAATAATTAATATGTGGTTGAAATGGAAATTTTCGATTAGGAGTTATTTAGGAAGGAGAGTCGATGAAAGTGTTAAAAGATATTCAGATGAACGATCGTTGCTAAGCAATAAGTTGCTTGTCACGAATCTTTGGTCACAATTATTATGTGACGAATGAATAAATCTAGTAGGTACGTTGTCAAGTTCTTTGTCAAACATGTGACGAGTAGTAGTGGTTCGTTGTCAATTATGTGACAGTCATGTAAAAGTGGCTTGTTGACACAAATGTCACTTGTTGACAAAAATGTGACGAAAGAAAAAGATTCTTTGTGGGAACATTTTGTGACCAATATTTTTGATATTTTGGATTCAATTCAAATGAAAAAAAAAAATCTTTCTTGCTTTCAAGTTCACAATGGTCAAGATTTAAGACACGAATTGTTTGTAATCACATATCAGATAAATAATAAATATATATATATATATATATTGTTTCGTACAGTTTTTTATTCATATATAAATATTTTTTTAAAGAAATAAATTTCTATTATTATTATATAAATGGAAATTTTTGTATACTTACTATAAAAAAATTTTTGGTGCTCATTTTTCATGTAGATATCTCTCCACACGTTATTTTATTATAGTAAAATTTAGAAAGTTAAGGAATTGAAGGTGATAAAAAAAGGAATAATCTTATCAAATGCAAAAAAACTTTCTGTTGGGCATAATATTTGTCTTATGCGCTATTAGACAAAATAAGTGTTACATAAAATAAAAATATATATACAATATACATAAATACATATATATACAAAATACACATACATAAAAATTGTATGTGTGTCAGCTCCGACGCACGACTGGAGTTTACTACAAACATACCTAATTCTGAATTTGAATTCTTAATTTGAATTTTGGATTTTAATTTTTTCAAAGTAAAAGGTGCGCAAAGGTACGTTGCGCAGACTAACAAAACGCCTTATATGAAAAAATAGATTTTTAAGGAGTAAACTCCAAAAAAATATTATTAATAATTTAATTTATTATTTTATTTTCAAAACAAAACAACATACGAAAGATACAATATTACTAATTTTAACTTAATCAAATTTTAAAAAACTAACTAACTATAATTTAAAAAAACATCTCGTAATCTTTTTCGAATCACCTTCGGTTCTTTAATTTAATTTTTAGTTAGTCACTTAAGTATTATAGGTGCTGTAAACATATTAAATGCCGCTTCCAAAAAATGTCTACACGACATGTGACATTTTGTGTTCTATCGGCACGATAAAGGCTGGTTTACATGATGTAAAAATGCTTTAATTATTTTTTGAAGAAATTTTCAAAAATTCATCAAAAAAAAACTAAAAGAGTGAAATGGGAATAGGCGACAAACAAAGCGAATTTTTTTTTACTTTGTTTGATTGAAATTGGGGGAAATCACATACATTTATTTTTTACTGAATATACATGAAACCTTTTGCGCTGCAACTGGGGTTAAATTTGTACGAGATTCGCGCATTCTGCATTCAATGATTCGACTATTTCGGTCATTTATGTAAGTTCAGCATTTCGGCTTTCCAATTAACGTGTTAAATAAAATAAATTATAATTAACTCTCGCCATCCCTATCTGTCACATGAAGTGACGCACGCAACGTTTCTCTGTCAGCCTCCGCTCTAGTAATTACGAGTTAGGCAAAGTTAGGACTTTGTGCTGTAAAAAAAACTAGTTTTATTAACAAAATAGTTACACCTAAGCATCTTTTAAATAAAATAAGGAAAAAAAAATTGGGCAACACTGTGAACAAAAGAAAATACAACCCGAAAACTATGGAAAAGTGACTCTTTTCTGAAAAAACTTTAAATGTTAAATATCTCGAAAACGATTAATTTTTGGACAGAATATTACATAATGAAAATTGTTAGTTTTGATCAATACTAACACGTTTCAGTTTATGTATGTACGTCTACTTACAAGTAACCCCGTATATGTCTAATGCCGTATCTCGTACTATATCGTGTGAACCAACCTTTATCGTGAGTTTCGTCACATACATTACGGGAACTGGCAATTGTATTGGGAGAATGGAAACGTATAGTATTTTGAGAAGGCTATTTGGATATTTTGCTGAGATATATTTGTAAAAAAAAAAATTAGTTACTTAAATGAATCAACGAATTTAAATATGTGAAATTAATTGAAATTGGATGTGACTAATTTAGTGTAAAGAGTACTTTAAACCGGTTATGCGTAAAGCCTGGAGTAGTGGTATTAGTATTGAGACTTTATTTCGTCTCTCAAAACTGGTATGATTTCTGCGCATAGCTGGTTTTCAAGTTGATGTATTAATTTGAAAAAGTTGCATAATATACATAAATATAAAATAAATAAAAATATATAAATTGATGCTCAAAGGCTAAAATAAAATAGCTTTGTACTTAAATTTCCTCGTCTGTTGATTTTTTCAACATATTTTTGGTTTTAAAATTGTATTATTGAGGAAATTGTTTGATAAGGCTTACTGTACGCGCGGCGACTTTTTCACTCTTTTTAAAACGGACAATTTTGTGAATAATAACGAATAAAAATTGTGTAAATATGCGTAGCCATGAGAGCCTTGATGGTTGCCAAAATTCGTACATTTATTATTAAATTAATTAAAACAGCTAATTATTTCATCAAACTCTATAAAGCACACATAAAACCTAAAATTTAAATTCATACTTCAACAAAAAAAAAATTAATAAATTAATAACTAATCTATATTGAAGTAGCGACCCTCTCCCGGCTACGCCCGCGTCCGATCGCTACCAAACTTCACAGAATACTAGCTGGCCTAGTACTTTCAGACAATTTGAAGATTGTCTGAAAGTTTTATCAAAATCGGTTCAGCGGTTTTGGAGTCCACAGCGAACATACACACACACATCGCCTTTTATATATATATCTATTATATTATTGAATTAACATTTATGTTAATTATTTATTATAATATAATTAATAAAATTAATTAACAGTTAATTAATATTAATTTAAAAAAAATGTCACTGGTTTACATCTATGTTAAAAAAGCGAAATTTGGCTAAATTCAATAAGTAAATTTGACAGCTCAGCGTGAAAAAGTCGTAGCGTGTGTAGACGCCCTTATAAAGAGGATTGAATGAAATTATAAATAATATTTATATTAGTTATATTAAGCTTATATATTATACGAGGTTTTGTCGGTAAAATTCTATGAAATTATTGATAAATAATGTTTATTATACAAAATGAAAAAAAAATGTTAACAAATAAATTATGTATGTTTTGATGTATTTCAAATGCAATATATAAATATATATATATGTGACATTATATGTATTTTTTTATTATTAGGAAAAAACATTGTCTGATGGTTTTTTAGCAGTGTGGATATCAGTAAACACTGTAATTACCACAAATTTTGATATTTTTAGGACATTACGATATTCTGTAACTTTTAGTTATATGGTTCCCGCGACTTCACTCGCTTTGAAAAAAGAACAGAAAACAAACCAAAAAAAACAAGCAATACAACGCTTGAAAACTTATTGCTATAACACTTTGGTCAGGCGTTACTTTTTAGTTTATTCTAGACGATCCCTTGGGAACGATAGTTTATCCTATGTCCTTTCTTGTATCCCTGATAACGTGTATGCAAAATTTCATGGTGATCGGTTCAGTAGTTTTTGCGTGAAAGCGTAACAAACAAACACAAAACTCACATTCACATTTGTAATATTACATTTAACCGCACACCAGCTCGGTTTTTCTCGCAATGATGCAATGAATAGACAATGATACAATGAATATACAATAATACAATGAATATACAATTATGCAATGAATATACAATGATACAATGAATATACAATAATACAATGAATATACAATTATGCAATGAATATACAATGATACAATGAATATACAATAATACAATGAATATACAATTATGCAATGAATAGACAATGAATGAATACAAAAAAATCCCAGTTTTCACATCAGACAATGTTTTTTCTTGTTATTTCCTCGCGAAAATGCAACACAGACGGTCCGTTTTTTTTTTAAATATTAATAATAATATAAACACAATTTTAATATTAATAATAATAATAATAATGATTGGTTGATTTTTTTTTTAAAAGCCTGGGCACACGTTTTTTATGCCATATTTTATGTTATGTCTGTGCTGCCTTTTTGGCGTCGAGTCTTTATTATAATTTTTTTATAATAAAATTTTGCGGGATTTTGCGCATTTGCCTTTTGCCTCCTTAAGTTTTCATTATCGAAGACCGTTTTTATTAATGTGTTGCATTTTCTCTTCTTTTCCCGATTCAACGATGCGATCAACGTTGGAATGAACCGTCGAAACTATAAAATAATAATTTATAAACAAAAAAAAATACTTATTCTAAATAATTACAAAAAATGATACCTAATACCTACACATGAATTTTTTTGGAAAAAAATATTCATATTTTTATTTTTATTATTTTGTTTTCATCGCACATAATTTCATAAAAAATAATTTTGATACATAATTGTTTTAAAAAATTCAATATTTTCAATACTTACACAAATTTGTATTGTGACATATTTCATAAAATAAATTAAAAAATTAATAATATAAAAAAATAAACAAATATGCTTATTTATGGCAACATATTTTTTTTATTTTGCGATAACATATTTCAAAAAATAAATTAAAAAATTAATAATACAAAAAAACAAACGATTAAATATGCTTATTTATGACAACATTATTAATTATTTTGCGATGACATATTTCAAAAAATAAATTAAAAAATTAATAATACAAAAAAACCAAACGCTAAAACGATTAAATATGCTCATTTATGTCATTATTTTTTTATTTTGCGATTAAATATGCTTATTTATGACAACATTACTATTTATTATGCGATGACATATTTCAAAAAATTTATTAAAAAATTAATAATACAAAAAAACAAACGCTGAAACGATTAAATATGCTTATTTATATCATTATTTGCTATTAAATCAACATTATTATTTATTATGCGATGACATATTTCAAAAAATAAATTAAAAAAATAATAATACAAAAAAAAACAAACGCTAAAACGACAGTTATTATATGGGAGCCTCGACACCTGCGTTCACCGACAGCAGTTTCATGGATAACGACCTGTTCGAGCAGATCAGGGAGTTCCAGCCAGATGGAATTGATCAGTTCGACTTTTACGATACTAGCAACTCTAGTATGAAATGAGGTGAGTGTTGAAAAAAGCTTAAAAAATTAACTTAAATATACATTTGGCAGTTGGTTTTTTTAATGTTCAGGGGCCGTTCTAGTATTACGTAAGCACTATAACGCAAGTAGTGATACATTGATACAAGTATTGATACACAACTAGTGCCGAGAGTAGCAAGCGTGTAATACGAAGTGTATTGTAACCCTGTAAGTGCGAGCGAGCGCGCAATACGCTCCGTCTCGCTCACACGTTTCAAAGCGGCATTTGTAGCGAGTGTTTGCACGCACTATACAACTATATGTTGAAAATAACATAAATAAATGTTGTTAATAGTTGAATTAACTTCAATATACATTTGGCAGTTGTTTTTTTTAATGTTAAAGGGGCCGTTCTAGTATTACGTAAGCACTGTAGGGGGACGGGGGGTCTTTGCTTTGCTTATTTTTGATGACATGGTGGGTGTGGGGGGGGGGCTAGATGGTTATTTCTTTTGCAGTAGTTATTTACTCTCTCACACATATGTGTATAATTCTATTTCTAGAATTATAACTGCTGCTCACGAATCAATAAAAAAATCAGAATACATTAAAAGAAAAATGCATAAGTATATCAATGTTTACGTAAGCATGTGAGGGGGGGGGGGGTTAAGAGCTTTGCCTACTTTTGCTGACAATGGGGAAGGGGGGTGGGGGTTTAATAATTGAACGGCCCCTAAGCTCGACAGACAGACTGACGGTCCATTTTATAGTGGGTCTTTGACTTTTACTATAGGGATAGCAACTCTAGTATGAAATGAGGTGAGTGTTAAAAAGCCTTAAAAATTAACTCAAATAAACATTTGGGGGTTAGTTTTTTTAAGGTTAAGCTCGACAGACAGACTGACGGTCCATTTGATAGTGGGTCTTTTATTAATGATAAAAGGTCGCCAGACAGAAATATTATAAAGAGAAGAGTTATATTTTTGTATTGAATAAACTCAAATACTTAGTAGTCCGATTTTAAAAATTCTTTCATCTATAGAAAGCTACATTATCAGCGAGTTAGACTATGTCTATATTTTATAATGTTACGTGGACGAAGTCGCGCGCAACAGCTAGTTAATAATGAGTTAGTGTATGTGGACATTTTATTTTATATTCGATAAATTTTTTCAGGTGTCCCGTATCCCAGCGCAATCGAATTTTACCTTAATAGCAATAAGTTGTTTTAAAAGAGTCAATTACAAATTTATCTTTTTTTTTAATAATTATAACTATATAAATGGGTTTTTTTATATATTATATTATTATTGTGCCATGCGTAAATAAATATGTATAATCATGTCACTTAAGACTTGAGGGAAAAATAAATTTAGCTTTTTTTTTTAAAGCGACGTTGACTTGTCTTTTACATATGTAAATGCACGTGTCAAGATTAAATTAAAACGTTTGACATTATTATAATATTATAAAGAATCACAATGTTAGCACAGTTGTCACACAACTAGTGCCGAGAGTAGCAAGCGTGTAATACGAAGTGTATTGCAAGCCTGTAAGTGCGAGCGAGCGCGCAATACGCTCCGTCTCGCTCACACGTTTCAAAGCGGCATTTGTAGCGAGTGTTTGCACGCACTATACAACTATATGTTGAAAATAACATAAATAAATGTTGTTAATAGTTGAATTAACTTCAATATACATTTGGCAGTTGTTTTTTTAATGTTAAAGGGGCCGTTCTAGTATTACGTAAGCACTGTAGGGGGACGGGGGGTCTTTGCTTTGCTTATTTTTGATGACATGGTGGGTGTGGGGGGGGGGCTAGATGGTTATTTCTTTTGCAGTAGTTATTTACTCTCTCACACATATGTGTATAATTCTATTTCTAGAATTATAACTGCTGCTCACGAATCAATAAAAAAATCAGAATACATTAAAAGAAAAATGCATAAGTATATCAATGTTTACGTAAGCATGTGAGGGGGGGGGGGGGGTTAAGAGCTTTGCCTACTTTTGCTGACAATGGGGAAGGGGGGTGGGGGTTTAATAATTGAACGGCCCCTAAGCTCGACAGACAGACTGACGGTCCATTTTATAGTGGGTCTTTGACTTTTACTATAGGGATAGCAACTCTAGTATGAAATGAGGTGAGTGTTAAAAAGCCTTAAAAATTAACTCAAATAAACATTTGGGGGTTAGTTTTTTTAAGGTTAAGCTCGACAGACAGACTGACGGTCCATTTGATAGTGGGTCTTTTATTAATGATAAAAGGTCGCCAGACAGAAATATTATAAAGAGAAGAGTTATATTTTTGTATTGAATAAACTCAAATACTTAGTAGTCCGATTTTAAAAATTCTTTCATCTATAGAAAGCTACATTATCAGCGAGTTAGACTATGTCTATATTTTATAATGTTACGTGGACGAAGTCGCGCGCAACAGTTAGTTAATAATGAGTTAGTGTATGTGGACATTTTATTTTATATTCGATAATTTTTTTCAGGTGTCCCGTATCCCAGCGCAATCGAATTTTACCTTAATAGCAATAAGTTGTTTTAAAAGAGTCAATTACAAATTTATCTTTTTTTTTAATAATTATAACTATATAAATGGGTTTTTTTATATTATACTAGCTGGTGCCCGCGACTTCGTCCGCGTTCTGGATGAAAGGTACCCTATGTCCTTTTTGGAGTCCCAGACAACGTGTATGCAAAATTTACAACGCCATCTAGGGAATTCTGTTTGAAGCAATGTAGTACTCTAATTCATCTAATCTCACTTCGAATAATGGAAAAAGTCTGTTAACAGATGGCACTACATGTTAGTTATAGTTTATAAAATTACGTGTTAATAAAATTAAAGCTGCTGCCCGCGACTTCGCCCGGGTAACTTAGTAAATTATGTACTTAAACCTTCCTCGAGAACCACTCTACCCATTAGTGAAAACCGCATTAAAATCCGTTGCGTAGTTTTAAAGATCTAAGCATACAAAGGGACATAGGGACAGAAAAAGCGACTTTGTTTTATACTATGTAGTGATGATGATGATGATGATGATAGTGATAAGTGCGATTTAAAAATATAATACAATTATTTATCGTAACTTACTTATAATTACTGATACCTACGTTGTCGCGCTGAAAAGCACGTTTTTTATTACCTAAGTATTGCTATTTTCCTCGCTGGAGAGCTCCGATATAATAAACGCGTCCGATCACTTCTAAATTCAAAGTGCTATAGGGAAAACCGCGGCCTCAGACGCGCTATTTATAGGCACGCTCTTGCCGCACCAGGCGGCCGGCCGGTACCGCCGCAAATGCTACGTCCCGCAATTTTTAAATCTGTAATATCTTCGAAAATATTCACTTAAATCATACGGTGTAAAAGGCCATATAGATCTATATTAAATGAACAATGTATTCAAGGTATTTAATTGGTTAAGGATTAATGCTGTATTGGTTAAAATCGCTTCGAAAATTAGCCATTATTTGTCGTAAAAAGTAAATGACAAAAAAATGTTATTGTGGGTTATCCATAAGAGATAGACATATACCACCACGGACTTTTCTGTAGACCTTTTCAATGTGTACAATACATAATACATTATTTTGATAAAACTCGTAGGGTTCAGCCTGCGTTTGCAATGTAAGCGGAAAAAATGTAATTATTTACGACATCACATTAGAAACCTCAAAAATAACAGTATTTCTCCACTATTTAATGGATGTTATTATACATATAAACCTTCCTCTTGAATCACTCTATATATTAAAAAAAACTGCATCAAAATCCGTTGCGTAGTTTCAAAGATTTAAGCATACAAAGGGACATAGGGACAGAAAAAGCGACTTTGTTTTATACTATGTAAAGATTATTATTGTGCCATGCGTAAATAAATATGTATAATCATGTCACTTGAAGACTTGAGGGAAAAATAAATTTAGCTTTTTTTTTTTAAAGCGACGTTGACTTGTCTTTTACATATGTAAATGCACGTGTCAAGATTAAATTAAAACGTTTGACATTATTATAATATTATAAAGAATCACAATGTTAGCACAGTTGTCACACAACTAGTGCCGAGAGTAGCAAGCGTGTAATACGAAGTGTATTGCAAGCCTGTAAGTGCGAGCGAGCGCGCAATACGCTCCGTCTCGCTCACACGTTTCAAAGCGGCATTTGTAGCGAGTGTTTGCACGCACTATACAACTATATGTTGAAAATAACATAAATAAATGTTGTTAATAGTTGAAAATTAACTAGTTTTATGGAGGTCATAGCTGCTTTGGTTCTAAAATAATTATACAGGGTGGAAAAATAAGTCGGGGGGCCACTTCCTCCAGGAGGGAAACTACCTTAAATCCTTAAGATGGCTCATTTTACATAAAGGAGACATTCCTTTATTTTTAAAAAGAAACAAAACTGCATCCAAATATTTTCTAAAACTCGCTTGACTCGCCCGGGACTCGAACCAAGTAAAATTAAAAAAAAAACAAACACTCGCTATTTTATTATACTAATCGATAGGATTATTATTCCGAAAAAAAATTCTCTAACATGTAAAATTAGCCATCTTAAGGATTTAAGGTAGTTTCCCTCCAGGGCCCGACTTATTTTTCCACCCTGTATATACTTATATGCCATTGAATTGAATATTTACATTTGGATTTTTTTTATACTTAGCTAAATTATTCTCTATTATAAACTTATTTGGTATTCGCACATTAAGGCCTGGTCCGTTAATAAATTGACTTTAGTCGGACTTATCCGACAATTATTTTCGTGTCCAATTCGCCAGAGTCGTATATATACGACAATTACTTATTTAAGTATACTATAAAAATACGATTTTACTACAAATACAAAAAGAGGAATTTGTCATATATTTTATAAATCATTGCGTTGCTTTAAGTTTGTTTAACAAACAAACTCTTCAGCTTTTTTTATATTAGATACTTACGTATTACTAAGTATAGATAAATAATATCTAAGTGATTGCAAGCTATGACAAATAGAGATTTATATTTTGAACTAATTTCATTTCATTACAGCCGTATCTTTTTTTTTAACTGTAGCTAGTTTATTTATAGAAATTATTTTTTTCTATTTGTTTCTTTATAATATTTTAAAATATATTTTAATTCTTTTGTAGTGCCATTAATAAAAAAAAATTAAGTAAATGAATTTTACTTAGTCGCTTATAAACTTATCACAGTTTAAATTAAAATAAATGAATTAATTATATTGTTAATTTTTATTATATGTATTTTTCCTTAACCATTCAACTGCCAGAGTCGGATTTATCCGACAATTATTTTCGTGTCCATTAAGGCTGGGTTGCACCATCTTACTTTAACTATAACCAACGTCGCAACTTCAGTTAATTCGCACTCATTTTCGGCCGAAAATGAGTTTTAGGCCGAAAATGAGTTGCACCAGTTAACCAGCTATGATTATTTGTTAACTGGTGCAACTCATTTTCGGCCTAACCGTTATTTTAACTCAAGTTGCGGCGTTGGTTATAGTTAAAGTTAGATGGTGCAACCCAGCCTAAAGGTTTACGTAGTTAAGGTTAAGGTAAAACTAAGCAGTCAAAGGGTTAGTTTATTAAAATTAACCTAACCTAAGTATTTAACTTATTTAAATACGCTTAAAGTAAAAAAAAAACAACCCAGGTTTTCCTAAATAAATATAAATATGGCTTTCGTTAAAAAAAAAATTCAGTAATTCAGTAATTTTCAAAAATTATATATTTATTTTTTTTAAATAAATTTTTTGTTTGTATAAACATAAATGGCGTCCATTTTTAGATTGTGATAGACATTAAAAAAGAAAACCAGTGGCCTTCCCAGTAGAAAAATCACGATTTTAAAGAATTACTTAGTGTAAGGTGCAATGTTATATTATATTTATTATATTATTTACATATATAAAATGAAAAACTATAAACTTACATAATACTAAATGTAATTTTTTTTTAAACTATATCAAAATGCAAATGCATTTTTTAGTTTTTAGTGTTAGTTAGTTATTTAAGATATTTTTTTTATTTAGTAGTGTATAAGTGTATAAGTACTTAGCGATATGTTAAAAGAAAAAAATCGGTGTTTTAATTTTTAAAAAGGAATATTAAAATTCCTCTGGTCCATGTGCTAAATAGTCCGTTTCAAAAGTAGTCCATTTCCCAACTAGTCCGTTTCCAAAGTTGTCCATTTCCTAACTAGTCCGTTTCAAAAGTAGTCCATTTCCAACTAGTCCGTTTCCAAAGTTGTCCATTTCCCAACTACTTAGTCAGTTTCAAAATTTGTCCATTTCCTAACTTGTCCATTATCCCAACTAGTCCGTTTCAAAAGTTGTTTATTTCCCAACTAGTCCGTTTCCAAAGTTGTCCACTTCCTAACTTGTCCGTTACAAAAGTTGTCCACTACCCAACTAGTCCGTTTCAAAAGTTGTCCACTTCCTAACTACTTAGTCAGTTTCAAAAGTTGTCCATTGCCTAACTTGTCCGTTTCAAAAGTTGTCCACTTCCTAACTAGTCCGTTTCAAAAGTTGTCCACTTCCTAACTGGTCCGTTACAAAAGTTGTCCACTATCCAACTAGTCCGTTTCAAAAGTTGTCCATTGCCTAACTTGTCCGTTTCAAAAGTTGTCCATTGCCTAACTTGTCCGTTTCAAAAGTTGTCCACTTCCTAACTAGTCCGTTTCAAAAGTAGTCCATTTCCAACTAGTCCGTTTCCAAAGTTGTCCATTTCCCAACTACTTAGTCAGTTTCAAAATTTGTCCATTTCCTAACTTGTCCATTATCCCAACTAGTCCGTTTCAAAAGTTGTTTATTTCCCAACTAGTCCGTTTCCAAAGTTGTCCACTTCCTAACTTGTCCGTTACAAAAGTTGTCCACTACCCAACTAGTCCGTTTCAAAAGTTGTCCACTTCCTAACTACTTAGTCAGTTTCAAAAGTTGTCCATTGCCTAAATTGTCCGTTTCAAAAGTTGTCCACTTCCTAACTACTTAGTCAGTTTCAAAAGTTGTCCATTGCCTAACTTGTCCGTTTCAAAAGTTGTCCACTTCCTAACTAGTCCGTTTCAAAAGTTGTCCACTTCCTAACTTGTCCGTTTCAAAAGTTGTCCATTTCCCAACTTGTCCTTTACTTTTATAGGTTCATAAATTTTGCTAAAATTTGCTTAATAAGTATACCATAATAATTTTAAGCCGTGCATTGTATAAAGAGTAGGTTAGAAAATATCGATGTAATGTATAATAAATTATAACTGTTGAATGTTTGTTTCATTTCAAATTACAAAAACTTCTTTAGGTGCTAAGGAATAAACTTAAGTGAACCGTCACGCTCAGTTTCGGTGACGCTGAATCGTGTATATTCAATTCAGCTCCAATCATCAGCCACGTTATCACATACTAGCTGGTGCTCGCGACTTCGTCCGCGTGGAATAGTTATTTTGGGAATCATTTGGGTATCGAACGGTTTTCGCAGCGCACGCAACGGAAGCCCTCAAAGATGAATAATTTTCCCCGTATTTTTCCACATTTTCGACTGTTTCTTCGCTCCTATTAGTCGCAACGTGATGTTGTATAGCCTAAGCCCTTCCTCGATAAATGATCTATCCAACACAAAAAGAATTTTTCAATTCGAACACTAGTTCCCGAGATTAGCGCGTTCAAACAAACAAACTCTTCAGCTTTATAATATTAGTATAGAAGTATAGATTATATACTGTATCTTTCCAATGCTGGATGTAGTCCTCTCACAAGGCTCACCACTAACCTTCTATTGATATTATTTGCGACACGTTTGGTCTAGTGGCTAGTAACCCTAGCTGTTAACCAAATGGTTGCGGGTTCGAATCCCGCTAAGGGCAAATGTGTTAACATTCTAAAGAGTGTCACTTGTACTACCAGTAGTACTAGTGATAAAACGTTGTAGCATTTGTACTACCAGTAGTACTTCTTGGTTGGACTACTGTAACAGCGGGATTTAAAATGGCAAGACAAACAAACATATAAGTAAATAAAACAAAATTTAATTCATATATTTCTTTACTAAAACTTTCAAAATACATCTTACAAATAAAATTACCTAATAATAAATTACATTACATACATAAAATTTCTATTATTAAAAAATAAGTTGTGATGAGAATTTGAGTTTTAATTATGACATGCAAGTTGCATGATGCAACTATATCATATATATATTTACATTTTACCTACCTATTTACAAAAATAACTAAAGAACCGTTGAAAGTAGAGTGAAGCCGGTAAAACTACTTAGCCGTGTACAGTCGAGGCAAGAAAAGGTTCTCGTCACCTTAAAGTCCATATTTGCTTGCACCAGATCAATTATAATGAGTGGTGCCAAAATTTAATCCTGGGGCCATATTCTGTATCGCAACTACTCTTGTCTTACTTTTTCAAGACACGTCAAGTCAATGTCTTGCCTTGTCTTGTCATGTTTGCACACAAACAGATAAATAACTATGCAAGCAATGCACTCATTTCACACACGATTCCGCGAAGTTTTAGCGCCGTTTCCAAAGTTGTCCATTGCCCAACTAGTCGGTTTCAAAAGTTGTCCACTTCCTAACCAGTCCGTTTCCAAAGTTGTCCATTTCCCAACTAGTCCGTTTCAAAAGTTGTCCACTTCTTAGGAAGGTTGAAAGTTGCCTTGTCTTGTCATGTTTGCAGACAAACAGATAAATAATTATGCAAGCAATGCACTCAATTCACACACGATTCCGCGAAGTTTTAGCGCCGTTTCCAAAGTTGTCCATTGCTCAACTAGTCCGTTTCAAAAGTTGTCCACTTCCTAACCAGTCCGTTTCCAAAGTTGTCCATTTCCCAACTAGTCCGTTTCAAAAGTTGTCCACTTCTTAGGAAGGTTGAAAGTTGCCTTGTCTTGTCATGTTTGCAGACAAACAGATAAATAACTATGCAAGCAATGCACTCATTTCACACACGATTCCGCGAAGTTTTAGCGCTAGTTCAGACATGCGGGAACCGCGCGGTTTACGAATCGTGCGGTTTGAAATCGCAAAATTGTGACGCTATTCAGACGCCGGCGATTATTATGCGATTTTCGTGCGGGGATAACGCGGGAAATTCGAATTAAATTAAGTGAAACAAACTTCATTTACATATACGTAAATACTAGAGCTTCATAATAATAAAATAAATATAATAATAATTCTGCCAGTTCATTTTTTGTGAATAAACCTACTTACCTAAAATATTCTTTTTGTCCAACGTGTCTTCACTATTTCCAAATATGTCTACTAACTCTTGCCAAACTCGGTTCTTGGCATTTTTACTTGAGTAATCCTCACACTGAAGGTCCCATATTGCAGTTCTCTTCTCTACTTCATCAATAAATAGTTCAGTGTCGAAACGGTCCATGGCGGAATTCATGAGCTGTGACATGCTAACCGCGCGGTACCCGCAACGCAACTGAACGCGAAGGAAGGACTCCATAGTAACCGCGCGATTCTATTTTCTGGGCCCTGATTCTGTATGCTAAAACTCTTGTCTTGACAATGCAAGATACGTTAATTGTCGTTAATGTCAATCCTTGTCTTGTCATGAAATTCTTATGTCTTATGCCCCCAGCTGAGATAACATAATATTATCTGTGTTTTCAGTGGAATAGTCAAATAAATACAATAGTATACTGGGCCCTGATTCTGTATGACAACTACTCTTGACAAGACAAGGCACGATACGTTATTGTCTTGCCTTGTCTTGTCACGAAATTCTTATGTCTATGCCCCACGACAATTATCTATGGCACGATATGATTTCACCCATAGATTTAGTATTGCTACCGTTCCGTTAGTAGCTCGGCAATGCAAAAGAGAAAGAGCATAGTATACGTGTATGTTAGAGTGAGACAGATAGGCAAGACCATTCACGTACACGCTAGTGTCTAATAGTGTCTTAGGGTCAGTTGTGAACGAAACAAATTCGTATATTTCTCGCAAAATCTCGTGTTTTAAAGTGCAAATTAGTGTTTAGCAGACGAGATTCATTATGGTTAAGTGTTCAGTACCTGGATGTAACTCATCTAAGCAAGAAAACCCACAAAATTGTACATTTCACAGGTAAGTACGATTGAAATATTTTGCTCTCTAGTTGCTATGTTTTAGAACTGTTACAAAAGTTTTGTACACAAATGGATGTACAACATTATCACACTTTATTTCACTATTGCTGTAAATGCATAGAAATTTGATTTAAAAAGATAACAAATACGTGAATTCTTGTTATTATTTACCAAATTTTTGTAGAGATTGACACTATCGATATTGCCATAGAGTAGTAGTATATACTGAATATATTATAAATATCTCCCTAACCGGCAAAGGTATGACTTGTATGCAGCCTTATTCAACTTCGTAATATTAAATCTAAATTTGTTTTTTTTTTGAGTTCCGTAGCCAAATTAAACTGTTGTAAATATTCTTCTAGAATAATTTAAACTCTAATGTTTCAGATTGCCTCAAAATATTGAAGTCCGACAAAAATGGCTAAAAATGATAAATAGAGAAGAATGGGTTCCCAAAAAATATTCGAGTATATGCAGTAAGCACTTTGAACCAAAATGTTTTTCTCCTACAGGCGTACAAAGAGTAAAGTTACGTTCTGGTTCGATACCCACATTATTCATGCCGGTATGTTATTTCTTAATCATAATATATTTTAGTGTAAATACGTAAATTTACGCATGCCTTTGAACTATGTACTAATCAATTACTTCATGTCATTTACTGCATTTTTATCTGCATAAATTAAAATATATATATTAAAGATTAATTTAAGATTTAAGATGTACAAATAGGCCTAAAGAATCATAAAAATTATATATTTAAATTTATCTATTTAATTCAAAAAAAGATTATATCAAAGATTATATGAAAAAACCCACTACTGTATCTTTGCTTGTTTATATTGTACATATTATAATTATTGTTTTGATTTTTTTTTGTAATTAAGGTAGATAGTATTTAATTTAATTTTACATAATTGTTTACTTCCCCTATAGGACAGGCAAAGCCTAGTGTGGGGGACAGAAATATGATAAAACTAAAGTTGTTATGTTATTCTGAAATAGTTGTTTGTTTGTTTTGTTTGTTATTAACCTTTAACTGTTGAAGTAATAATTACAAGTTAATTACTCCTCTCCTGCACGCGACGCGTACGCTGCTACTTGAAGATCTAAGATCCAAAACAATGTCTGAAGTTTCAGGGGCTTCAAAGGAAAACATATTTCCTTTGAATTTTTTATATATTTATGTAAAAAACATAATTTGTCTTCAATATGCTTAGAAAGTTTGCCTAGATTGTGCGTAAATTGTGAGAATTGGTGCCTTAGGTTGATTATTATAAGGTTTATTAGACATTATTAAGTTTTATAAATTTTAATAAGACACGTAAGGTAATTTCTGCCAAAAAAGTGTTAACTGTAATTTAATTTTTAAAAGTAAGTCTGATTTAAATATAAAATTGTTATGTGTTATTGTTTGTTTTCTCAAATAAATTAAAAAATTTAAAAATATTTTTATTGCTTTCTAATTTTTTTTTTATTTATTTATTAATTTATTAATTAATATTAAGTTATTCTATATAATACATCTGCGTCAAATCACAAGAGACGAAAAAAGACATTGCAATCTGTACTTATCGATAAATCGAAGTAAAGGCAGCAAGGCGAAGCACTATTTGTCTCGCACACATGTATATCACATGCACACTAATGTATTTCGTTTTTGGTCTCGCTCAAATAATTGCATCGCCGATCTATATACTTTATATCTATGATTTCACCGGATTTCATAGAAACCACAGTATACTATTGTATTTATTTGACAATTCCACTGACAACATTTCATAGATAGAGAATAGGTTTTTAGCCTGTCGTAACAATTTAAGGAAATAATGTGGTTTGGGCATACAGAATCAGAGCCCTGTAGTTTTTGTGAAATCATATCGTGCCATAGATAATTGTCTGGGGGCATAAGATATAAGAATTTCATGACAAGCCAAGGAATGACATTAACGTATCTTGCCTTGTCAAGACAAGAGTATTTGCCATACAGAATCAGGGCCCTGGCGGTTGAGTTGCGGTACCCGCGCGGTTGATCAAGAGGCGCGGTTATGTCTGAACGATTACATTGTGGCTCACATAAATAAGACCCGCGCGATTTTGAAATCGCGCGGTTCCCGCCGTGTCTGAACAAGCGCTTAAGCGTGGTATTTTTGACAGTTCAAACCGCGCCGTTCCACGTCCATTTCGTGCAACATGCCATAGAGATAGAGAATAGGTTTTAGCAGATGTCTTAACAATTTAACAAGGAATCGATTATAAGGAATCGCAAAATGACGATACAGAATCGAGCCACTGCTTTGAATAAGACATAGCTTGTCTTGACGCGCATATTACGTGTCGGGCGACAATGTCGCGGGGATAAATGTTCCTTACTAAAAACACTTTTTTTTTTTATACCCACAGATCACTAAACATTTGATGAAATGTACATTGAAACCACTCATTTTTTTCCTTTCATGACTACCCACATTTTTAAAGCGTTTACAAATTGATTCTCTACAAAAGTTTTAAAAACTTAACATTCGGTTCATTGGCATCCATCAAATGTATTAAAACCACTTATTTTTTTCCTTTCATGACTACCCACCCACATTATTAAAGCGTTTACAACATATTGTCGACAAAACTTTTCCACTACCCTCAATCCACCAAACATTCTCCTCTTCGGGATCCATTAAATGAATTGAAACCACTTATTTTTTTCCTTTCATGACTACCCACATTTTTAAATTTGAATTTGAAAACTTTTCCATCTACCCCACCCACGCATTCACCAAACATTCTCCTCTTCGGGATCCATTAAATGAATTGAAACCACTCATTTTTTTCCTTTCACGACTACCCACATTTTTAAATTTGATTTTGAAAACTTTTCCATCTACCCTCAATTCACCAAACATTCTCCTCTTCTGGATCCATGAAAACACAAATCTCCTCCGACTCGACATCCTCTATCGCGTGCTCCATCTCATCATCGCCTGCACTCGTCCGTTTTTCGGTTTCACTCGTCCCGTTTCGGCTCTGTGTGGATTCCGTTGCGGCGGGCAATTCTATTTCGACCACCTCCAACGCCATAGATTCCAACTTCACCCTCTCCTCGTCTGTCATGTTCGGCTCCAACTCCTTCGCGACTATGCCCATCAGCTGAATGTAGTTCGCCCTTTGCTCTTCGTCCATCGCCGTCGACATGGACGGATTGTGACCCTTCAGGTGATAGTTCAGGTGGCTCCGCTGCTTGAATCTCTTCCGACAGAGGGCGCACTGGAACGGCGCTACGTTAGTGTGCGTTCTCATGTGCTGCTTCAGGTGTATCGATTGACAGAACGCCTTGCCACAGACCACGCACTTGTATGGCTTCACTTTCGTGTGAATCCTCAAGTGCTGTTCGAGACCGGACTTTTGAGTGAACGCCTTGAGGCAGTGAGTGCACGCGAACGGCTTGTCGCCGGTGTGCATGCGCATGTGCTGCTGCACGCCCGCCTGCTGGGTGAATCTCTTTTGACATATGTCACATTTGAACGGCTTGTGTTTCACGTGAGCCGTGTTCGCGTGCTCGGCCAGATCTAGACTAGACGCGAATCCCGCGTTGCAAACCTGCAACGGATATTGTATATTAATATTTTGACCTTAGAGACCTTAGATTAATTGACCTACTTAAAATAACTATTAAGTATTATTTTATGTTAGTGTCAGGCAGACAGGCTGACGGTCCACTTGATGGTATGTGGTTACCGTCGCCAGAACTACAACACAAACTAACGCCACAGACTGATGATGATGATGATGGATAGGTAAAACCCTTAGATTAATGATTGGTCTCGCTGCGCTCGTCTAGATACCGCGCCGTCGTACTTGTAAAATGCGGCATAAAATAGTACGCCGAATGCGGCGTACTCGAGCCAGTCACACTGCAAACTGTCAGTGACGTGTACGTGCCGAATGTTTTATTAAATTTTGGGCATAATAAAATACCAGTTTGCGTATGTAGTGAAACTGTGTAAAAATATAATAAAACTTGGTAAAAAGTGATAAAAAGTGACGACTTTTTACACACACTACAATAAAAAGTTGCCGCATTTTTGGAGCTTTTGTATAGCGCTCTATCTAGTCGAGCGTAGCGAGACCAATCATTAATCTAAGAATTTGTGACTTTTATAATTAAGCTCTGCTTACTTACTTTATAATATGGATATATTTTATTATATGACCATGTTTGTGTCAGGCTCAATACTAACCGGACAGGTCTCCGGCAGATCACTGTCTGCCACTTGAGGACTTAGAGGCTGTTCGCAGACCTGACACCGGATCCCCTTCCTCCTCCGGGTGTGCTCGTCCCGATGGTGGACCGAGTACTCGCAGCACGAGAAGAACATCTGATGGCAGACGCCGTCCGCCACCAGGTTCGAGGGTTCCAAGCACTCGAAGGGACCCCTGGAGTGAGGATAGAGCACACTGATCATAGTTTTTTGATCACGCTCACTAGCAAAATGTGCATCACACTCAAAATGTAAAGCAGACAAGAAGAGTGCTTTATCAGTTTCGATCACAAATTCCATTCATTTCAAAATTAGCTAAGGCTTAGATTTGAAATAGGTATTGATCACTGATTGACATAATTTGTCATCGCTAATAAAGATGGCAATAGAAATTGTCACTTTGAATTTTCAAAGGAAAACGGACCTTATCATTCTGCAACATACAAACAATGTTCAATCTTAGGGTGTAGGTGATAAAGCACTTTATTTGTCGAGTTTACAAGAAGCAAAATGCACATCACACTCGAAATGTACAAAACGCAAAATGTGCGATCTGTAAAGTCTCTGGCACCAGCTAATAAAAAATATGTGTGATCAGTGATCTCACCAAAGCTATAAAAATGTGTCACGTGTGTTCTGTTAACACGCGTGATTATCTTAGCTGAAAAAATGTGTGATCTGTGATTTGTGATCTGAGCACTCACGTGTGAGCTTAAAAAATGTGTGATTTGTGATCTGAGAACTCACGTGATAAGCTGAAATAATGTTTAATTTGTGATTTGTGAACTCACGGGATGAGCTGAAAAATGTGTGACCTGCGTGATTTGTGATCTGAGCACTCACGTGTGAGCTTAAAAGAATGTTTTAATCTGTGATTTGTGCCCTCACATGATGAGCTGAAATAATGTTTAATTTGTGATTTGAGAACTCACGCCATAAGCTGAAAAATGTGTGACCTGTGTGATTTGTGAGCACTCACGTGTGAGCTTAAAAGAATGTTTTAATCTGTGATTTGTAAGTTCTCACGTGATGAGCTGAATTTTTTTAATCTGTGATTTGTGCACTCACATGATGAGCTGAAAAAATGCTGTAATCTGTGATTTGAGCACTCACGTGATGAGCTGAATTTTTTTATCTGTGATTTGTGATCTGAGTACTCACGTGTAAGTTTAAAAAAATGTGTGACCTGTGTGTTTTGTTATCTGAGCACTCACGTGATGAGCTGAAAAAATGTAATCTGTGATCTGAGAACTCGCGTGATGAGCTGAAACACTGCTGTATTCTGTAACCTGAGCACTCAAGTGATGAGCTGCAAAAACTGTGTGACCTGTGTGATTTGTGATCTGAGCACTCACGTGTGAGCTTAAAAAATCTGTGATTTGTGAATTGACGTGATAAGCTGAAATAATGTTTAATTTGTGGTTTGTGATCTGAGCACTCAAGTGATGAGCTGCAAAAACTGTGTGACCTGTGTGATCTGAGCACTCACGTGACAAGCTGCACCTCCTTGTTCCTCTTCGCCTCGTTATTGTCCTTGGTGACGACCTTCCGCCTCTTGAGACCTTCGTCGGCGTGGGCGTCCTTCTGCTGATTATCATCACCTTTGATTATGATGTAGGAGACGTCCTCCGAGGCGAGGGTGGCCAGGCTAGTCGGCTTCATCGAGGACACCAACTCTTTGGTTTTCTTCTTCATCAGTGACTTGTGAAGCTCCTTCGCTTCTTTCAATTGAGACACAGTTTTCTGGGACAAGTTTTTCATTTTATTTTTTATTTTGGCTATAGTAAATTTTTGAAGACGCAATTTCCTACAAATATTATAAATGCGAAAGTTTGTTTGGATGTATGGATGTAGGTATGTATGGATGTTTGTAACCTTTTCACGCAAAAACTACTAAATGGATTTCAATGAAATTTTGCATACTCGTCAGTACCAATATTATAAATGCGAAAGTTTGTATGGATGGATGTATGTATGAATGTTTGTAACTCTTTCACACAAAAACTACTGAACCGATCACGATGAAATTTTGCATACACGTTGTCTGCGACACCAGAAAGGACATAGGGTACCTTTCATTCAGAAAAAAAGTACTGCTTCCGAGGGATCATCTAAAATCCGAGCAAACTAACTTACTGAAGGAACTTAGTGAAAAAAAATTACACTAGTGCAAAGCCAAGATGGTAAGCTTTAGGATTAAAAAAAAATTATACACTTACAAATTTACTTGGCTCGAAGCCACTATGCAAAAATTTGCAGAATTTTTTTTACACTATTGCAAAAAAAAAATTATACACTTACAAATATTCTCTTTATCCATTTAGTCTTGTCTCCCTTCAAGTAGACGTCCAAATGTTCCATGCGAACATGATTCTCCAGTGCAGCATCGGCCACGAAGCCCTTGTCACATATCTTACATAGGACCGTATCTATGTCGTCCACTAGTTCTACCTATAACCGAAAAGATTACCTATTTATTATACCACTTTATGTCTTAAACAATAGGAAAAAATGAAAAAAAAAAATTTTTTTTTTGAGAAGATAATTTTGCCACATGGAGAGAAAGTACCTTGAATATTGTAGACGGAACATTTTACTGAAAGAAGACATTACATATTTTAATTTAAAAAACAATTTAAACTACATTCATACATTTTTAAATAATTACACGGTTGAACCGGGAATCGAACCCGCTACACGAGATACAAAATTATCCTGTAGCTTCATCATACCGATCGAAAGGCTTCTTTTATGGAGTTGGGCCGGCGTCCGTGAAGCCAACGATGAGGCCTCCAGTGGTAAATCAGCACTGTGTGCAAATTTGCTGTGCAGCACACAGCACGCACAGCAAATTCTTAACCAATATCTGTTTTAATTTATTGGTTTAATCTTTCAATGAGAATCGAGATCCTTTTTGTAATACTCGACTTAATTCAATGAGAACCTAATCTTTTCAAGGTTCGAGTGAATAGGCATCTTCTGGGTGAGCTCGCTCCATCTTAGGCCTCATCTTTGCCACATGGCTGGTTGTTGGTCAAGAGCTAACCCATCTCTTATAAAAAAAAAAAAAAACCCTGGTGACCCGTGAAATGCTTCTAAACTAGGACAAATGAATAAAATTCCGTACGCATTGCATGGCCAACAACTAAGGAGTAACAACATATTAAATGAAATAAATATCAGATTAAACAAACTTATTATTATTATCATAGATGAATGATTGGTCTCGATGCGCTCGACTAGAAACCCTAGTCGTACTTGTAAAATGCGGCATAAAATAGTACGCCGAATTCGGCGTACCCGAGCCGGTCACACTGCAAACTGTCCATGATGTGTACGTGCCGAATGTTTTATTAAATTTTAGGCATAATAAAATACCAGTTTGCGTAGTGAAACTGTGTAAAAATATAATAAAACTGGGTAAAAATTGATAAAAAGTGACGATTTCTTACACACACTACAATAAAAAGTTGCCACGTTTTCGGAGCTATTGCTTTTGTATAGCGCTCTATCTAGTCGAGCGCAGCGAGACCAATCAATTATCTTTGATTATTTATTATTAATAATAAACAAACTTACCTTTTTCTTTCGTGATGGCACTATATTTACGAATCTAAAATTCTTCTCTGCCATCTTCCTACATTAACAGGCTGAAAATGAATAAAATAAAAAAATTTTTACCTATACATTTATAAACCAGCAACCTGCTTCGGGCTTCTCACTGAGTTGAAATTTTGATAAATTCTTTCTTAGCGAATGGTTATGTTATAAAATAAAGCCTATGTTCCAAATTTCAGCTTTCTACACTTAGTAGTTTTAGGTTGTATATTGAGTCAAGACAAACAATTTTATAATAAACTAGCCGTGGCACTCGACTTCGTCCGAGTAACTTTATAAAATATAGACTAAGTTACTAGCTGATATGATAATATAGCTTCCTAACAGTGAAAGAATTTTTCAAATCGGTCGTTAGATCGTTAAAAAGTACTGCTCCCGAGGGATTATCTAAAATTAAGGAAACTAACTCCTGGCTAAGTATAATAGCAATAACGATGTCAGGCAATATATTGATTTTTCAACGCGGACGAAGTCGTGGGCACCAGCTAGTTATACAATAAATCTACACTTGTATACTTAATATTATAAAGAGAGAAGAAGACTTGTATGTTTATAATGAATGAACTTTCCATTTCAACACTTTTCCATTAGACACATTACTTAGTATAGATACCTAGAGATAAATGAAAACTTATGAATAAACAATAACTAAAATAAATAAACGTAAGTAAATAATTTACTGCCACTTATGAAGAAACTATTATGTAGTCGAGGTGTTAAATTTAATTGAAACATTTACAAATGTGGAATATTTATCATAGAATGAACTTGCGTATATCTTTGCTAGGAAGGGAATTAAAAAAAACTAATAAGTAAAAATAAGTGCAAATGAATAACAAAGCCGTGACAAATTCATTGGCTAAAACGATAAAATACAATAATTATCAACTTGTTACACAATTACAAATTAAAGTTAAATATAAAAAGCGCGTCTTTACTTACCTATTTATTACAAATTTTCCCTCGCGTTGCAAAGTTTAGCGAAGACAGCACATTGCTTTTTTTTTAAAGAATGAATCCGAAAAGAAAAATAGACAATTTAAAAATGAAAAATGTCACATTTGAAACGTCAAACACACTAAATAGATGGATAGATCGTTAAACCAATTGTGGTTTGTTTAACTTGATGAACGAATAAGAATCAAATAAGTAAGAATAATATATTGAAGAAATTTTGATTTATTACAAGAAACTTCTTTTCATTTCTAGTATTTCAACAATGATAAGTTCACGTTCACACCAAAAATTCCTTGCGCCAAAAAAATCATCGCCTCGCCACGAATGACGCCCACAGATTATAAAGTTATATGTAAAGATGACGCCGTTCCATATTTGGCACCGCAAAGACTATATCAGACATATAACTTTATAATCTGTGACTATATCGAATCGAATTTGGAATTAACCATAGACACGAATTACCGAAGACATAGATATCCTTCATATCATTTCCAATGTGAAAACAACATCAACTGCTTAGACTAGTGCCACCCTTTTTAACGATTCCTCGGATTACGCACAGTGTGACCATATGTGGCATGATCCTACCATTTTGGCAAGATTGAGCCCATATTTTAACCTCTATCTCTTGACGTTTAGTAAAGTTTGGCAGTATTTGGCAGGATTTCACTTATGAGAATAGTTTTCCCTTTTAGCAAAGGATAAAAAACAATAAAAAAGAGTAATAGCGTAACAGATGAATATCTATATAAAGATAAAGAAATAAAAAGTAAAGTAAAAATAAAGAATGCTAATATTAATTTTGTTTTTTTATTAAATCTCACGGACCAGCAAGCGCAGCGTAGGACGTTCACCACAAGGTGGACAGACAGACGACCTAATAAAGGCCGCGGGTCAGCGGTGGATCCGGGCTGCTTCTGACCGGTCCTATTGGATTTTATGGGGGAGGCCTATGTCCAGCAGTGGTCGTCCGACGGCTGAGATGATATTGATGATGATGATTAATTCTCAGATTTGTTTTAGTAGACATCAAACCGTGTAATTGATAAAAATAAGACAGTTTTGTGATTAATTTTAATTATATTAGTAAAAATAATACTAAATAATATATTTAATATATATATATATATATATATAATAATATGTCCTTATATTTGATTTAATATAATACATATGTCCTTATATTTGATTTAATTTTAAATAAGTGGCAAGAATTTAGCATTTTTTCGTTTGGGTTTTGGCAGCATTTGGCAGTTTTCCAGCCCAAAATGGGCAGCATTTTCAATTTCTAGATGGTCACACTGATTACGCATGGAGTAACTTTTCATATATTATTTTCAGTTTTTCATATTTAGAAACACGTTACAGGAGCGAGATGAGAGAGATGTGGCAGAAAATTTAAGACAAAGTTCCAGTTAAAGTACCACAATTACTTCTGCCGCGTCCTTTAGAAGAAAAAACATCGATGAAGAAAAAATAGAAAATGTTATTAAACCAATAGATAGGTGCACAAATACTACAATGACCAATACAATGACTCACGCCAAAATTTCATTTCAAACGTCTGTCCGTTGTCTTCTTTAGTGCTTTAGTTTCAAAAGGTACTAAGAGCCTACGATTTCGATAACGGAATGAATATGAAAACTGACAAAGGTTTTCGTACCCCGACTATACCTTAAATCTTATGGGATCCACAGTAATAAAGTAATTATCTTTGAATCCTATTGAATGACAATGGGATTGAAAGTAAAACGATAATCTATACTAATATTATAAAGCTGAAGAGTTTGTTTGTTTGTTTGAACGCGCTAATCTCAGGAACTACTGGTTCGAATTGAAAAATTCTTTTTGTGTTGGATAGATCCTTTATCGAGGAAGGCTTTAGGCTATATAACATCACATTGTGACTAATAGGACTATAGGAGCGACGAAACAGTCGCAAATGTGGAAAGAAACGGGGAAAATGATTCATCTTTGAGGGCTTCCGTTGCGTGCGCTGCGAAAACCGTTCGAGATACCCAAACGATTCCCAAAATAACTATTCCACGCGGACGAAGTCGCGAGCACCAGCTAGTGAATAATAAAAGTGGATCCTATGAGGATAGCCTAGGATAATATCCTAGGATCCCATGGGATCCTAGACGGGGGAGCCAAGTGGAGGGATGGCTTAAAACTACTTTAATATATACCTAGATACTATTAAAAGCACTTTTCTTAGGTATGTACGTAGGCACCTACTTACGTACCTACATTTTTGATGTTAGGTTGGTAGGGTAGGCATACTGTTATATCAATAATTTCGTTACCAACTGAATCAAATGCGTTGTGTAAGCAAATATCTACTAAAATGGCCGTTAAGGCAACTACTATAAAAGAGGCAATAAAAAAATGGGAGGAAAAATCCGGGCAACAAGCTGCTACTGCCACAGAAGTAAGTCTTATATTTCAATGGCCACCAATTGAAAAAATGGACAACACATTAGCTGCCTTAACTAACTGCGAGTAAGTATCCAGCCAGCTGTTTATTTATTATTTCTTATGTATGTCGTCGGCACATCGTAGAGTTGGGCATATCATGATATTCCTGGGCAGATCATATTTCTGTTAAAATTGAGGGTCGCCTCACTCCGCTCCGCTTCGCTCCCCAAATTTATTTCCATGTAAACCTAACACGCTCCTCCTCGCTTTGCTGCGCTCAGCTCCTCGTCGCACCTATTTTTGACTTTTGCTGAAAGATTTTTGATTTCATACCCTACGATCTGCCCACGACATGGGCAGATCGTAGGGTTAGAGTTTACTCCTTAAAGAATTAATTTTCATACTTATATAAGAGCGGCGTATTAAAATTTTTGTGAGTAAAATCAATATATGTAGTCACATGGTATGCGTTATGTTCTATTTTCGTACAAGTATTTTAGAATATCTATGAAGTTTCAAAGATATCGCACCATCTACACAATATCATTGAAACTAGTATAATATGTTACGTAATAATACATCCTTGCGAACAGAGATGGCGCTGATACTTTTAAGCTATTCGTTCGTATTTATTAAATTACTAGCTGGTGCCCGCGACTTCGTCCGCGTTCTGGATGAAAGGTCCCTATCCCCTATGTCCTTTCTGGTGTCCCAGACAACGGTATGCAAAATTTCATTGAATTCAATACTATCAATACCTACTTTAGGAACTACAGGCCCGAAGTAAGTATAAGTTTTAATAGTATCTACATAATCTACATTACTTAAGTTATTGTTACAGAAAATTAAGTTTATCAACGAATATGATAGAAAAAGTGTCCGGAATTAACAGTCTGAAGAAACTTCGTGTATTGTCTCTGGGCAGAAATTATATCAAATCTTTTGCGGGCATGGTTAGTATCACTAATAATTTTTGTACTAAAGTTAATTAACATGACGGTCCACTTCATAACACAAACAATAAGGCCTATACGGCCTTATAATAAGGAATAAAGGATAATAACACTTTAATAAGGGACTAATACTAATCTACACTAATTTATTTAATACTAGCTGACGCCCGCGACTTCGTCCGCGTGAAAAATGTAGCCTATCCTGTGTCCCGTGTACGTCTAAATGTTTTCCAATCTACTTATTTACCAATTTTCATGAAAATCAGTTAATTCGCGTAAGAGTTTTGGAGGAACACACATACATACATACATATATTTATATATTTACACATTATAGGTATAATATAAAGCATCGGTCCCTTTGGCAGGGTTTAACTAAGCAATTAATTAATTAATTATAAGTATTTAATTTTTGTAGGAATCTTTAAGCGATACGCTGGAGGAGTTATGGATATCTTATAATTTAATTGAAAAATTGAAAGGCATCAACGTGTTGAAGAATTTGAAGGTGTTATACATGAGCAATAATTTAGTGAAAGAATGGAGCGAATTCAACAAACTTCAGGTGTGTATTTAGTTAGATAACACTTTTAGTAGCCAGAGTCGGATTTATCCGACAATTATTTTTTCACTAATGGTAATTGGAAAGAACGATCGACGAGGAAGATTTATGTACCTATCTATATTAAATTTGCAGAAAAAAAATTACATCCGTACGAAGCCGGGGGCAGGCCGCTTGTTTTAAATGAAAGATACCTATATTAATTTTTTTAAATGTATTTTGTTAAATCCATTTTAGTAATAGGTAATTAATTTCAAATGATAAAAGATTATACCTCAGTGGAATCCGTACTAATATTATAAATGCGAAAGTTTGTATGGATGTTTGTAACTCTTTCACGCAAAAACTAGTGAACCGATCACCATGAAATTTTGCATACACGTTGTCTGGGACACCAGAAAGAACATAGGAACTTTTCATCTAGAACGCGGACGGGCACCAGCTAGTAATTTAATAAATACGAACGAACGAATAGCATAAAAATATCAGCGCCATCTCTGTTCCCAAGGATGTATTATTACGTAACATATTCTAGTTTAAGTGATATTAATGTGTAGATGGTGCGATATCTTTGAAACTTCAAATATTCTAAAATTATATCAGCTAGTATTTTATAAAGTTACGCGGACGAAAAATAATTTATTACGCGTTTTTTTATAGTAGGTATCTTTGGCACTAGGTATACTAGCTGGTGCTCGCGACTTCGTCCGTTCGGAATAGTTATTTTGGGAATCGTTTGGGTATCTCGAACGGTTTTCGCAGCGCACGCAACGGAAGCCCTCAAAGATGAATAATTTTCCCCGTTTTTTCCACATTTTCGACTGTTTCTTCGCTCCTATTAGTCGCAACGTGATGTTATATAGCCTAAAGCCTTCCTCGATAAATGATCTATCCAACAAAGAATTTTTCAATTCGAACCACTAGTTCCTGAGGTTAGCGCGTTCAAACAAACAAACAAACTCTTCAGCTTTAAAATATTAGTAGGTATAGATATGCCTTTTTGTATGTCTTTAGGAGTTAGCGCATCTGGAAGACTTATTGTTCGTAGGAAACCCCCTGTACGACGCATGCGAGCTGGAAGCCTGGCGGGCAGAAGCAGCCCGAAGATTACCAGGCCTGAAGAAGTTGGATGGAGAGACGGTTTTGCGGGAAGACGTTCCATTAACTGTAGCCGATATGCAGGTAGAGCACGTACCTACCATGTTACCACAGCATACTTATTCCCTACAGTAGGCCGACGCCTTTGATGTTGGGCGATACCGCCGCCTGTGTAGCTATTTAAAAATTACGGAAGGGTTGACACAGATTAAGTAATATAAAATGTGCTTAAGTACCTTTCTTCATCGTGCGGAAATTGATAAAAGCTTAGTTCTTTATTTATGTGAGATAAATATTTGCACGCACTTACAGCACATGCCGTATGCACCATTTTGATTTATATAATAAATTAAAATGTGAAAGACGCGACAGCCCTGGAATATTTATCCCAAGCTACTAAGAAGGACGAAGTATGCAGCTTGGGCACCACCCACTCGCGCCTCACCCCTCACGCCCCGCACGATTGCCCTGTCTACACGTCTCCATCGGCCTACTGTATGAAATAAGTATGCTGTGCTAATATTATATATGTGAATGTGAGTTTGTTTGTTACGCTTTGGGGGCCTGTCAGCTTTTCTGCGGACTCTACCATAGATAGAATAATTAATTAAGTAATTATTAAGTAATTACTTACATAATTTCTAAACTTTATTTCAGCCGGACGGCGGGGACACAGTAGAAACTTTGGTCAGTGCAGAGGGCAATGAATAATCTACTTAATTACTGGTTAAGTACTATTTACTTTATGCCTCTATTCTCCATGATTTGAAGATGGTCACAAAATTAGTATTATTATCATCAAAACTCAATTTTTTGTCTGACTGTTTGTTCTGGCCAATCTCCTAAGATTGTAATATCTAAAAATTTTTAGGAAAGAAGATTGGCTTTTTTTAATATGTAGTTATTTAAAAAAAGCCAATCTTCTTTCCTGTTGTGCTAAGTAAACATTTTAATAAAAAAAAAATACAAAAAAATCAATAAAAAATATTTTATTATTTACAATCTTACTTAACCTAAACTTATCATTTACTTATTTTTTTTTTACTAATAATAAATTTCACAGAAGGCGTTTTAATGTATGTATTTTCATTCATTTCTTATTACTAAGACACATACATTATTATAATTAAATTATAATCTAATTATAATAATAATAATAATTATAATAAAGTCATCATATTTATAGTCATTCATTTTTTTTACTACTAGCAACACTTTTGAGATACAACTAGATACTACAAGTAAAGAAAGAAAGAAAGAAAGAAATTATATGGGGGAGGGGGGGGGGGGGATTTAGATGGTTGAGGGGTCAGCTCTAGTTATTAATTTTTTACACATATATAAAAATTCTATACTTAATTTTATTTCTAGAATTTTAACTGCTGCTCACGAATCATTAAAAAAAAAAAAAATTCGAATACATTAAAAGTAAAATGCAAAATACATAATATAACCACATGGTATATCCTGTAATGATGTACCATGTGTAAATAAAAAAAAAAATAAAAAAAAAAAAAAAAAAAAAAAACAATGTTTACGTAAGCATGGGAGTTGGGTGAGTGGGTGGGGGGGGGGGAAGAGCTTTGCCTACTTTTGCTGATAAGGGGGGAGAAGGAGGAGGAGGAGGAGGAGGAGGGGGGGGGGGGTTAAATAATTGTGATAAATCTGCTTACGTAACACTTGAACGTAACCCCCCAAGTCATCTGAATATAATTTTTGTAAGTAGACTATATAATATATAGTTTGTAATATTTTAAATTTAAGGTGTAAACACACGCCAATCCTAAAAATTTGCATTTTTTAAAAAATATGTTAGAAGAAACTGTCAATGCAATTGGTTTGAAAAAAAAATATATGTTATACCTAAACATGTGAAGAACAAATTGTATTGTTTATAAATTCCATCAAAGTAGTAGAAACCTCACAATAAAAGTTAGAACATAAGAAGAATTTGACTTATATTGAAATTTGTTGCGAAAACGGTTTATTGCGCGCAAATGATTCCTACACCGAATAATAAGTCAATATCATTTAAAAAAAATGTATTGATTTTTTTATTTTTTTTTAATGTAGTTTTAATGAAAAGTACAAAAAAACCACATTTATCAGGCCTGTTGAATTGTTTCCGCCGCCTCGGAACTCTAAATATATGGAGCTTCAGTGTCTCAGTGACTGCGTTGAGGTGTGGATTACGTTTGTGTTTTTCGTGTGGAATTAGTATGATTGATATATATAAACATTCTAAAGGTCATATCGGTGAAGGTCAAATCGTCAATGTCATTCGCCTTTGTGAATCCCTTAAGGGAAAACACTCGAGACTACCTCAAATACCCTAAATAAGGCTTGTGTTTAAACGCCTTCATAGAATAGAAGCGAATGAATCTGAACTGAACGAATGAACACCTCTTTTTTGAAACGTCACACACAGAGAACTTTTCACTATACTTTCTATAGATAGGTGTAAACAAACAAATGTTTGAGTGTTAACAAACAAATGTTAGTATAAAGAAAGAAATGTTTGAGTGTAAGCATAGAAACATTTAGGTGTAGACAAAGAAATGTTTAGGGCTAAACAAACAAATGTTTGAGTATAAACAAAGAAATGTTTACGGCTAAACAAACAAATGTTTGAATGTGAGCATAGAAACATTTAGGTGTAGACAAAGAAATGTTTGAGTGTTAACAAACAAATGTTTGAGTATAAACAAAGAAATGTTTACGGCTAAACAAACAAATGTTTGAATGTGAGCATAGAAACATTTAGGTGTAGACAAAGAAATGTTTGAGTGTTAACAAACAAATGTTTGAGTATAAACAAAGAAACGTTTAGGGCTAAACAAACAAATATTTGAATGTGAGCATAGAAACATTTAGGTGTAGACAAAGAAATGTTTGAGTGTTAACAAACAAATGTTTGAGTATAAACAAAGAAAGGTTTAGGGCTAAACAAACAAATATTTGAGTGTAAGCATAGAAACATTTAGGTGTAGACAAAGAAATGTTTGAGTGTTAACAAACAAATGTTTGAGTATAAACAAAGAAACGTTTAGGGCTAAACAAACAAATATTTGAATGTGAGCATAGAAACATTTAGGTGTAGACAAAGAAATGTTTGAGTGTTAACAAACAAATGTTTGAGTATAAACAAAGAAACGTTTAGGGCTAAACAAACAAATATTTGAGTGTAAGCATAGAAACATTTAGGTGTAGACAAAGAAATGTTTGAGTGTTAACAAACAAATGTTTGAGTATAAACAAAGAAACGTTTAGGGCTAAACAAACAAATATTTGAATGTGAGCATAGAAACATTTAGGTGTAGACAAAGAAATGTTTGAGTGTTAACAAACAAATGTTTGAGTATAAACAAAGAAACGTTTAGGGCTAAACAAACAAATATTTGAATGTGAGCATAGAAACATTTAGGTGTAGACAAAGAAATGTTTGAGTGTTAACAAACAAACGTTTAGGTGTAAACAAATAAATGATGTTTAGGGCTATACAAACAAAGGACGAGGATAATAAAAAAATGTTGAGAGATTTACATGTAGATCCTTCGCAGGTGTTGAGTTGTTGTTATAGCGTTACATTGGGGGCATATTTTCTTCAATTTCAACGATTGCAGCCAACACACCTGGATGGAGAATTTTTTTTTAGTTTTACATCATGTATGTACATTTAAGAAATTTACATCCACCTGGTGGATAGAAGTGGATAAAGAAGTATCCATGGATCCACACCTGGATTTAGGAGGAGATAAAGGTATCAGCGGATCCACATGTGGATTTAAGAGGAGATACCTAAAGGTATCCGGGGATCCACGTGTGGATTTAAGAGGACATGTGAATACCTAAAGGAATCCGTGGATACACATGTGGAGCCAAGCTGTGGATCCAAGTGGAAGGATGGCCTCCTTCCACTTGGATCCACTTTTACTGCCCAAAAGAGAAAGAAAGAAAGAAAGAAAGAAAGAAAAAGTTTTATTCACGATTACAAAGACACAACAATAAAAATAAAATAAAAATAAATAAGTGCCATGGCTTCTCGATGGCACAGTAGACATGAATATGTCTCATATCATAAATGAAAAGAAAGATTTAAATGGTCCCTATCCCTATCCCTATCCCTATCCCCATCCCTATCCTTATCCTTATTCTTTCCCCTTATCCTTAATCCTTCTATGGTCAACAGGGATAATATATATATAAACAAACGAACAAACTATCCCCATCCCCATCCCCATCCCTATCCCTATCCCTATCCCTATCCTTATCCTTATCCTTATTCTTTCCCCTTATCCTTAATCCTTCTATGGTCAACAGGGATAATATATATATAAACAAACGAACAAACTATCCCCATCCCCATCCCTATCCCTATCCCCATCCCTATCCCTATCCTTATCCTTATCCTTATTCTTTCCCCTTATCCTTAATCCTTCTATGGTCAACAGGGATAAAATATATATATAAACAAACGAACAAATTATAATTAATTCATTTACGTCATGGTAACGATTTTCGTGACACACATTCTTTCGAATTAATTCATTTACGTCATGGTAACGATTTTCGTGACACACATTCTTTCGAATAGACCCCAGAGAAAAGACATATTCATGTCAATAAAAACAACAAAACAGAAATGTGTGTCCTCGCAACAGTGAAACGGTCACTGGCTCAGCATTGTGCTGAGATGCAAGCACCTGCAGCGCTCATTTTCAGCCAGCACCGTTTCGGACTTACACAACATCGACGCTACACAAACGTAATTACAGCACAATTGTTCTAAATAAGAGAAAACTAAATAAGAAAAAGAAAGAAAGATTACTTATTGATTAAACGATTTAGTATTACATAGCAATATTTTACCTCGCAATAGACATGCCAGCATTGTATTGAGACGGTAGCCGACGTGTGCGGTCCTAGACATATCAAACACTTCGCCTGAAAATGGAATAGGATATCGTGTTTTATAATTATTAATAAGTTACAAAATGAGTAAATTGGGATCTAAAGTCAGTCACAAAGGTTACAAAACGAGTCGAGCTCCAAAATTAGACGACTGGGCTACAAATCAGTCTGTTGGAACGTTTCGCGTGTTGGTCACTAGATGTCACTGCAAGGAGAAACGAACGAAGTGTTAGCTACAAAAAAGTGTTACAATTGGGCTACAAAATCAGTTAATTCGGGTAAAACAGTCGATTGGGGTACAAAATAAGTCAATTAGGTTACAAAATGAGTAAATTATGCTACAAAATCATTCAATTGGGCTACAAAATCATTCAATTGGGCTACAAAATCAGTTAATTCGGGTACAACAACAGTCGATTGGGGTACAAAATAAGTCAATTAGGTTACAAAATGAGTAAATTATGCTACAAAATCATTCAATTGGGCTACAAAAACAGTTAATTAGGCTACAAAATCAGTCAATAATATGTATAAAAATCTCACCTCGGAAGCGGCGTTCTGTTTTTTTTCCAGATCTTTTATTCTTTCTTTCAACGCTTGTATTCTCGTCTGAAAAGAAAAGACAATAAAACGCTTTTGAACAACATGTCACACGACGGGAACATTACGAATAGAGCACACTAGCTAAATAAATATAGCCTATGTTATAGGTCGCGCGGCGGATTAAGAATACTCGGCAAAAGTAGAGAGGGCATGCGTAGGTGCGGAGGAGCGAGGGGGCGGAGGAGTGAAGAAGCGGAGGAGCGAGGAGGCGGAGGAGCGAGGAGGCGGAGGAGTGAGGAGGCGGAGGAGCGGAGGACCACCGACACGTTATTGGTAGATTCAGTCGCTCTTCCCCTCCCGCACTTGTACCGCGCGTCTCGTGTCTCTTGGGTACTGTTGCGTACAGAATTGTTTTATCGTATTAGTAATAAAATATGTGGATACAAAAAAACCTTCTTCGACAACGCACGAAGGAATAACAACACTGCCTGTAATGCTAAGTTAGTAAGGTGCAAAAAATACGAAATAATTTTCCCTTGGCAATTTTGTGCGCAATAGTACACATGCGCCGATTGACCCCACTAGTTTTCAAAATCGGTACAGTAGTTTCGGAGCCTATTCGATGCAAACAAACAAACAATCAAATCTTTCCTCTTTATAATATTAGTAAGTATATATATATTAGACTACCTATCGCGAATACTAGCGACCCGCTACCGGTTTCGTACAGTTATATTTAAAAAAAAAAAATAACATGTCAATCGTTGGACTATACTATTTTTTTAAGTGAACAAAGATTTAAAAATAAACATTATACAAGTGGAGGAATTTGTCGTATATATCCGACTCTGGCGTAGTGGACACGAAAATGATTAGTCGGATAAATCCGACTACAGGACGGCTACAGGGTTAAAATATATACTAGAAAAAACCAATTCACCTCGGCACTGGCTTCGACTAGATTGATCCCTTTATTGCCAACTGTGTGTTTGTTTGTTTCTTCGTTGTTTTCCTGTGTGCTGTTTGCTTGTTCGTCTGTCTGTTCGTTTGTTTCATCCTCCTGTAAATATCAAGCAAAACATGTTTACTCCAAAACACCGCAATAAGAAAATCCTCGGGATACTTATTTCAGGATTAACAAAATTGGTCTCGCTGCGCTCGACTAGATACCGCCGTCGTACTTGTCGAATGCGGCAACAAATACTACGCCGAATTCGGCGTACCCGAGCCAGTCACACTGCAAGCTGTCTGTGATGTGTACGTGCCGAATGTTTTATTAAATTTTAGGCATAATAAAATGCCAGTTTTCGCAGTGAAACTGTGTACAAATTATAATGAAACTGTGTAAAAAGTGATAAAAATTGACGATTTTTTACACACACACTACAATAAAAAGTTGCCACATTTTCGGAGCTATTGCTTTTGTATAGCGCTCTATCTAGTCGAGCGAAGCGAGACCAATTAATTATCTTTGGAAACTTTGTAAAAATATAATGAAACTGTGTAAAAAGTGATAAAAAGAACTAAAATTTCGAACCGGCGACCGTTTGGTTAACAGCTAGGGGTTACTAGCCACTGGACCAAACGTGTCGTCAAACAATGACTTTACGAAGTTTGATACATTTAAAAAAATACTTACATCCGGAGCTATGCGTGACGGTGAGTACTGCGGTGGTCCATACAATTCTGTGTCTTCGTCCGCGTCCACGACCTGAAAGTATATTATCCTTACTAATATTATAAACTAGCTGGTGCCCGCGACTTCGTTTCGCATTCTGGATGAACGGTACCCTGTGTCCTTTCCGGTGTCCCAGACAACGTGTATGCAAAATTTCATGGTGCGATCACCATGAAATTTGCGTTTTGCGTTTTGAAAACCAGTTTTGCGTGAATGCGTAACAAACAAACAAACTCACAGTCACATCCGTACTAACTAATATTATAAATGCGATAGTTTGTATGGATGTATGGATGTTTGTAACTCTTTCACGCAAAAACTAGTGAATAGATCAACATGAAATTTTGCATACACGTTGTCTGGCACACCAGAAAGGACATAGGGTACCTTTCATCTAGAAAAAAAGTACTGCTCCCGAGGGATCATTATCAAAATTAACTTTTCAACATATTCACTCACCAGAGCCTGATCGCTCGACACCCTCCGAACGCTGGTGGCCGGTCTACCTTCCCTCTCCTGAAGAGCTGTGGCCCGGACCCTCCACTCTCCGCACCATTGGTACTCAGCACCGAAACCACTCTCCGCAGGCTCATCGTTCTGGAATTTTTTTTAATTTCTATATTAACCCTTAGTGTGTATTGTCTGGCTTGTGCTCGCAATGCGACTAGTCATTACAATTATTCACAAAGTTACGCGGGCGAAGTCGCGGGCAGCACCTAGTGAAATATAAATAAAGTGAAAATCATAGATAAATGATTGGTCTCCCTGCGCTCGACTAGATACCGCCGTCGTACTTGTAAAATGCGGCATAAAATAGTACGCCGAATTCGGCGTACCCGAGCCAGTCACACTGCAAACTGTCTGCGATGTGTACGTGCCAAATGTTTTATTAAATTTTAGGCATAATATAATACCAATTTGCGTAGTGAAACTGTGTAAAAATATAATAAAACTGTGTAAAAAGTGACGATGTTTTACACACACTACAATAAAAAGTTGCCGCATTCACGGAGCTATCACTTTTGTATAGCGCTCTATCTAGTCGAGCGCAGCAAGACCAATAAATTATCTTTGGTCATTACAATAATTTACAAAGTTACGCGGGCGAAGTCGCGGGCCCCACCTATAGTGAAATATGAATGAAAAAAGTATTTTCCAAATGAATGACGTAGTTAAAAAGGCAAAAGTGAAATAAGAAAATAATAGTTGAGGGAATATTACCTCGACATCGATGCTCCCATCTTCCGAGGTGGTATCGGAGAGTATTTCGTCCACCGTAGCCCCGGATCTTTTGAGACATCTCAACGCGTGCTTCTGCAGTTTGGACATTGGAAGGGTCGCGTTGCACAGGGGACACTCGCCTTGCGTCGGTGGCGGAGTGCTGCGTCTCCTTGTTCTCAGACGTCTAAGACGATTCGAGTGCACACGCTGGAGAATTAGAAAAATATATATATTCTCAATGGTAGACCACCATATATTTATAAGTAATATCCGTACTAATATTATAAATGCGAAAGTTTGTATGTATGGATGTTTGTAACTCTTTCACGCCATAAATAGATAAATGATTGGTCTCGCTGCGCTCGACTAGATACCGCCGTCGTACTTGTAAAATGCGGCATAAAATAGTACGCCGAATTCGGCGTACCCGAGCCAGTCACACTGCAAACTGTCTGCGATGTGTACGTGCCGAATGTTTTATTAAATTTTAGGCATAATAAAATACCAGTTTGCGTAGTTAAACTGTGTAAAAATATAATAAAACTGGGTAAAAAGTGTCAATTTTTTACACACACTACAATAAAAAGTTGCCACGTTTTCGGAGCTATTGCTTTTGTATAGCGCTCTATCTAGTCGAGCGCAGCGAGAGCAATCCATTATCTTTGATTGGTCCAGTAAAGTAAGTATCCAGTAAAGTCCAGTCCAGTAACATACAAAGATACAAATCTTCTCTCTATAATAACTTAGATAACATCTTAACTTAACTAATATCTATTATCTAATATCTATCTAGATATCAGATTATTATAGATTTAACTTCTTCAAATTAATTTCAAAAAGTTGCCCAAGTTTTACCTGATACACATCGCTTCCTGGACATCCGGTGACATCGATTTCCTGGTCATCCTGATTATCAGTACTGGAACTGGTCCCTGGCACAACCATATTACTGCTGTTCCCACTTAATTTCCTCTTAGTACCACAATTGGACAGTTTTTGTAACCTATACAGCTCCAAAGACAGATGAGACTCTAGCTCGCCCTGTCTTATAGTACAGCTGCATACGGGGCAACTCGGCAATTCGGTCACTTTCTTTCTATTCCTAACAGAATTTATTATAATACTATCGTCAAAAATGTTATTCAAACTTGAATTGTTTAAACTGTTTGAACTTCCATCCATGTTATTATTGTACATTAATATAGGCAACATTTCAAATTTGTTGATGTTACGAAGTGTTATGAATCTGACCGCATCAGAATTTTAGCAATATTAAACTCTATTTTTAAAGGTCAGACATACTTTTGAGAGTTTAAAAAAGTTAAAAACACTATTCTTACAGTCATTATTTAATTAGTTACATAATTAATTGGCGAAAAGCGATCATTGTTTACAATCACAAATAAAATCACATCAAAATATTAAAATAGGAAACGTTTATTTTTTTAAGAAATTACACAGAACAATTTAATTTGATTTTTATTACATAGTATAATAATTGTATAATACGAGTAATAAGATTAATTAAATGAAATTGGCATTACATTAAAGCCCACAGACAATAAAAGTATTTAATTAAAATGATTTGATAGTGAATACATGACTATGAGTGTATCTTCCTTTCTAATAATCAACTTGCAGCCAGCACCTGTGACGTTACTTGTGTTATTGGTGAAATGGTGACGGTAACCATCTATCGGTCGACCTTACGCAACAACCAAAAAATATAACTACTCTCTAGCGAGACAAAAAAGACAATCATAATAAGGTATAATTTAAGTTTTAATTGACTATTCTGTTTTTAATTAATATAGATTAGACAAAACAATTATATTTAAATACTATTGTTGATGTTGCCGACTGTAGCGTGTATTGTAGCATTCTTTCGAATCCTCACGATATATTCGTCGAGGTGTGTTAATGTGTACTCAGAAAATCCTTATATTATTATACAGATATGGTATTCTGTGTTCACTAATCAATCTATTCTGTGATGTTATGACATCTGAAGGTCATCCATGACATCCATCAACCATCAATTAATATCAATCAAGGCTCGAGCAAGAAGACAACTTTTTAAAAATACAAAAATGTAAATTATGGTATGAATGTGTATTTAATTTATACAATTTAAATTTATTGTGCGCAAATATGTCATAATCGGTATGTACTTTTAAAAATATGTGACAAACTGCCTCAATGCATTCCTAGTTTTCTTCGCAATAGTAAATAACTTCTAAATCACATTATAATGCCGAAAGAAGAGAAACTTATCAACCTGCTTTCTTTGCCTACCGAAATTCTATTGGACATATTCACTTTGTTATCAGCAAAGGAACTAATAGCAAGCCGCCAGATATGTTTAAAATGGAAAAGCATAGTGGATGGATTAGTTTTCAGCGAAGTTCTGTGGCGGAAACATTGTAGACGCGATTATAGTCAATGTTATTTGGAAGCAGGCCATAAAACTCGTAAACGTCTCTCTTGGTACCAAATTTACCGATCCCTCTCGCTGTGGTGTAAAATTGAACACGCCAACGAAATAATAGACGAATTTTCCAATGCCTCTAACGTTGACGAGAAGATTCGTGACTGCAAAATCTTGGCAGACGGTCTTATCGTTGTTATAAAGGCAAATGGAATCTATTTTTATGATATAATAAATTTCAAACCTTCCTCACGTCAACCTTTACCTGTCAACTGTATGGCATACTCGGAAAACAATGACGCTATTGCTATATTGGACCCCCAAAAGTTGTCTATCACAAGAAAATTACTGCCACGCAACGACCCTAACTTAACTTGTAACCAAGTCATCGCATTCATACTTATCGACAAGGAGGTCTACTATGCAACAATCAACAATGAGATCTATGTGTGTAAATTGGAAGAATATATTTTGAAGAGTAATTTCATTGGCTGCACAGTGGAGCCAGTTATGGCATTTAGCCACAAAAAAACTATAATAATACTGACATATGGCAAAAAAATATATTCTATACAGAACAACAAATTAGTTCTCCTGACCTCCTTGGATTGTGTTCCGAATTTGAATTTAATGGACTGTTTGAATGGGTATAAATTGTTGGACTGTATGGATTGGAGTGTTTATTATGAATGGGCATTAACACTTAGACAGCCATTGCCTCAGGGTCCGCTAAGAGAAATATTAGTTGTAAAAACGTATGGAGACATGTATTTTCTTGGTTGTAACTTGGGCGTTTTACTTATTTACTATTTTCCCTATAGAAATGGAGTTTTAGATTTATTAAACAGCACACCGATTAAACAGTACAATTTTGCTATAACTTCTCATTATTGTCCAGTAGTAACGGAATGTCCAATACAACAAATAGACGTACTAGAGTTAGAAGATGGACATGTAATAGCGGTGGCGATGCCCAAAAAAATAGGAATTATATATTTTAATCATAATCCAAAATATAATGCTGCAGTAATACCATATAGCAATATTAGAATTTATTAAAAAATTTTTTTTAAAAATTGCTTGTAACAAGCTTCAAGCTTAAGGTATTATATCTCATTACTTTACTAAAAAAAAACTATAAAGTGGGAACCGGAAATATCTCTGATACCTCTTACTCCTAATGTTTTTCCCAATGTGCCCAGCAGAGAGGCAGAGAATTTTTTTCTAAGCGTTTTCCATCAGGGACATTAGCAATAGACTTCTCTTACTCATGCCTTGAAATATAAAAGCATAAATGCTACGGCTTTCTTCAAGGCTAGATAGTTAGTTAACTAAAAACTCGATAGTTTTTGTCAACCAGTTACCAAACTCATCAAAAACCTAATTTCAGCTTTTCTTTGAAACCATTAACTCACAGGTTGTTGAAGACTAGTCAGATAAAAGGATCTAACATTAACAAATACATGTTTATATTTGTATACTAACTATACTTGTGTATTAGAATATGTATTAGAATAAAATATAAAATAGCGCCATCTAGTCCATTGTGAACAAACCAAATTTGTCTTATTTTAAGTAAAGCAAGGCTAACGAGACAACGCAAAAATTGTAAATAAACTTTACAATCTTTGAGTTGTCAAGTTGGCTTTACTATAAGTACATTTTTGAATATCTACACTATTTTGTAATTACAAATTATATTTTAATTTTAATATAATTTTCGGTTAACTGAAAACTTAAGTAATATAATTATTATTTGTCCAAAAAAGTTCGAAAAATATAAAAAAGACACCTTTTTACCAGGTTTTTATTAAAGATCTGCTGGATTGACTAAATTTATGATGACTAATTCCTTGATTAAAAAAAAAAAAAAAATCTGGGGCAATTAAAATACCACTAACGTAATCTATGGTTTTAAAAAATCTGTAAAAAAAAAAAAAAAAAAAAAAAACACATTTTTTTTATTTGGAATTTAATAATCAAATTGTCTCGAAGTGTAACCTCGAGCATAGCTCTCTCCAAAGCTGATCTGATTGAGGGATGTTGAGCTTTCACGAGGCCCATACTAAAAAAATCATATTTCAGCGCCATCTGTCGTCACTGGCAATGCACATTTGTTTCAATGTCCTGTGGAATTTTTTGGACAAAAACTAATTTTATATGTAACGGTTTCTTTGCTTAATAATGCGTGCTTACATGTGATGTGCAGTACAAAATAAATTTACCAACTTTCAAAGATTGAGAATCGGCGAAGTTGAGAGTAATGTCAAACTGTGATACACATAAAATGCTTAAATATAATATTTAATATAATTAAATATAAGTAAGTTATATATAAATGCTAAGCTTTGAGCTGATTGTACTTAAAACAAAACACGCGTCGCAAATCTTTAGACATATAACTTTATAATCTGTGGTCGCAAACACTCGCTGCAGACCCAACGGAGAATATTTCTCGCTCACTGACTGGTTGTATAGTATTTTTTTTTTAAATTTTATGGCCTGGTAACTAGACATTTAAACCAAGTCTTAATTTTATTGCAGTAGTAATTATAATTACGCTAGTATTACCACAGAAATAAGTAATAGTAGGTATACTATAAGTAGTATTACTACTACGAAGAGTATTATTTATTCGTAGTACAATTACGTATTACTATATTATTACATTCTGAGCTGCAGCCAGTGATTGCACGCACTATTTATCTATATCTAATAGATCTATCTATAGATAATATCTATACTTATGTATAAAAAAAAGTCGCTGTTCGCTTCTGTCTGTTTCTTCCACCTCCATTAACTTTTTCTAAAGGCCTGTTCAAACCGCAGAGTTATCCGCTACCGCCGACGGTAGCGAAATCCCGACGGGTGATACCGCGCTGTTGAAATAGCTGCGGAAATATCCCATACTAAATAAATACCGCGCGGGATATCGGTTGGGTATACCGCTACCCACGGCGGTAGCGGATAACTCTGCGGTTTGAACAGGCCTTAAACCACGAAACGGAAACGGATTTCTCTAAGGGAAAGAAAGAGCGCTAAACGAAGTATGTATACTTATTTCATTTGCATGCGGATATGGAGCTAGTCCCGAATCTGGCACATTAATTTTTGACTTATTAACATAAGTATCTTTTTTTTTTAAATATATTCAATGCGTGCTCAGCCACACTGTTGTTATAATTATGTACCTATAGATTCAAAAATTAAAGTAAACACAATTTTTGTAACTGGTTTCATACATGTGACTTCACATTTAATAAATAAAATTAATATTAAAATAGATTGAAGTTTTTTTTAGACTACATGTTCTAACACATTGATTAAAATATTATTATATATTATTCTACTATAACAATAGTACCTAGACGTTATAACCGTCTATTCAATTGATTGAACTAGTGGGAATTTTTATTCCCAGTAGTTCAATTACATTAACCAATCACAATACACACCAATTAGGTATGCAAAAGCTTACTATTCCTACTGCGATTAATTTTCCTGATTACGGTCACCATAGGTGCTGCAAATGCAGGTGCGCTGCCGACTATAGAAGGATTACCTAATAGGGGATTGGTTGGGGATATAAAAATGGGCTCTGGCATTCCTTACTCACTCACCGAAACAATAGCACACATGCTATTATTTCATTTTGTAAGGGAGTTGTTATTGTCGCCAGACGGACTTCCAAGTGACTACGAAACGCAATGTGCCCTACCACTACTTTCTAAATCCAGTCCAGAGCCTAATTGGAATAGTTCATTTCCAAAAATTATCCTGCCGGGAATCGAACCCTGCAACAGAGCCTTAAGGCAAGAACCACAACCACTCATCCAACGGGTGCAATGTAAAATCTTAGAGTAAAAAAGAAATAGTAATGTTAGCAAAACATTTTTTATTCATCATCCCCAGTGAAGTGCTTAAAATAATTGATTCCATGTTTGCAAACCTAAAGAAAAAAAATCAATGACTTGGTATCAAATCGTCGAATTCATTGTACACTTCAAGAGAATGATTTGATTCTTCGTCAAAACCGACGAGCCCTTTTTGATTTCCAAAATCACTCGCCTCAGAGTCCGTCGCTGTTAAAGGTTGCTTGGTTATTTTGAAAGATTTATTCTTTGGTTTGCACTTTTTGATTGATTTCTTATCGAGCGCGAGAACTTTCCTACTCTTGTACATGCATGGCGTATCGCCACGTCTTTGAAATCTTGGCATTTCATCGGAATAACTTATATTTCTAGTTTTCTTATTACGCGCCATAACCTTTAGTGCTTGAAACAAATTTTGTGGTTCCTCAAAAGTATCATAGTCCATTGTCAATTCTCTTTTAAACATGTTGATTAAACTTTTCTTTTTATTATTATTTTTATATGCAGATCTTTTTTGTTTTATAACTTGGCTCGGATTTTTCTGCATAAGGTTCCTTCTGACGGATCTACTCTGTGGCATTTTTTTCTGTTTTCTCACTGGATCTCTAATAAACTTGGACTGTGGCAAAATCTCATAGTTGTCCTTCTGTTTCTCGCTAACGGTTGAGCTGTTTTCAAAATCACTCATTACATTTGATTCTATTCGACTTTCCGCCTTTATATTAAGCTTCGTAGCCACAGATTCATTTATTTGCAAGTTATTCTTTGTTTCATTCTTGCTAAACATATCATCTGATTCGTACATTTTAAAATTATTCACACTCATTGTAGTTTTAAAGAGATCAACAAAGAATCTATGAAGTTCTTTCTCATCTTTCTTCTCTTCGACTTCAATTTGTGTTTTTGGAACTACCTGCAGGTCTTTCGTCATTCTTTTAGTTTTACCCTCAATAATTTCTTTCAATAAATCTTCTGTATTCCTCTCGGTATTTTCTTTTTTGTCTTCAATATACATTTCTGACCACCTGACACTGTTGAAATAATCTCTACTCCTTCCCGAGCCAATAGATGGCGTTTGCATGAAATCCTTCTTGGTCGACAGAACCGTTACAACGTCCTCTTTAAATTCGCAATTGTCACACAACTTTTCATTCAACACTCTGGATTTGTATTGCTTCTTAGTTTTCGAATTTAAGTTCACTTCAGCGTCGGGTGAACGTTTGCCCTTAATTTTGTTTGTGCTGGAATTTAAAAAAAAAAAGTTTAAACGGTGACAGAGTACACTGCAATACACTTACAAAGAGGTCACATCACGTTATAATCCGTACTATACTAATCAAAGATAATTGATTGGTCTCGCTGCGCTCGACTAGATAGAGCGCTATACAAAAGCATTGCTCTGAAAATGTGGCAATTTTTTATTGTAGTGTGTGTAAAAAATCGTCACTTTTTATCACTTTTTACACAGTTTCACTACGCAAACTGGTATTTTATTATGCCTAAAATTTAATAACACATTCGGCACGTACAAATCACAGACAGTTTGCAGTGTGACCGGCTTGGGTACGCCGAATTCGGCGTACTATTTTATGCCGCATTTTACAAGTACGACGGCGGTATGTAGTCGAGCGCAGCGAGACCAATCATTCATCTATGATACTAATATTATAAATGCGAAAGTTTGTATGGATGTATGAATGTTTGTAACTTCTTCACGCAAAAACTACTGAACCGATCACCATGAAAATTTGCATACATGTTGTCTGGGACACCAGAAAGGACATAGGGTACCTTTCATCCAGAACGCGGACGAAGTTGCGGGCTAGTAAATAAATAATATCTTCACACATTCCACACAATACCATCTAGCTCCAAACTAAGCTACTTATGGAAACCACACAGTTGATATATTTACTACTTTACTTACATACATTACTTTTAAATACATACACAAATTATAAATACAAACAACCATGACTCAGATACAAAGATAAAATTGTTAACACAAACATTTGCCCCTAACGGGATTCGAACCCGCGACCGTTTGGTTGACAGCTAGGGTTGCTAGCCACTAGACCAGACGTTTCGTCAAACATCATCTTAAGGGTCAGTTCAGACCACTATATGCTTAAAGTTAAGAGAATCGTATGTTCACATACTTAAGGCCCACGGTATGGAAATTTTATGAGGAGTAAAATTAATACAAGCGTTATGTTTTTAATAACTACAGCGTTACTTTGAAAAAAATCAGAGATTCAAAGTCAAAATTCAAATTTTTGAAGTGAAACTTTTTATGGGACACTATTGTCATGAGAGTTAACTCGTCGAGCTAACAAAACTGTTAAACTCCTAGCTAACAAAACTGTTAAACTCCTTGTCTCTTTCTTATTACCATTTACTCTAGCAACTCTCTCTCTCTCACTCGATTCGTGATTCGTTCGTTGTAGTTCGACACTAATGCGGCAGATGGCGCTTTTTGAGATATGTATTCAAAATTTAATTATTGAAGTGAAACTTTTTATGGGACACTAGCGTTTTGTCATGAGAGTTAACTCGTCGAGCTAACAAAACTGTTAAACTCCTTGTCTCTTTCTTATTACCATTTACTCTAGCAACTCCCTCTCTCTCACTCGTTAGACAGAATATTTGATTGTTTGTTTACAAATTGATAAATTTAAAAATTTCATCCCCGTACAAAGCATGAATAATTGCATGAATTGCATGAATTTTTCAATGAATTGCATCGTTATCTTGTCTCACAATACATAACTGCAGAATACATACACATTGCATCCGACCTTTACTTAACTTGATCTTTGACAGGATTTGTTCTAGTTCAATTCCAATACGGCAGAGGGCGCTTTAAAAATAAATAAATAAATAATCGATAACCTTTGACACGATTAGTTGTAGTTCGACACTAATGCGGCAGATGGCGCTTTTTGAGATATGTATTCAAAATTTAATTATTTTTTTTGTCAAATGTTGATGCTTATACTTCTTATATATGTACTCAACTAATTAATATTCCATTTTATCTTTTTTAAAGTGAAACTTTTTATGGGACACTAGCGTTTTGTCATGAGATATTTGAATCTGTGATTCATTAACATAAGTCATATTAATTGAAGTGAAACTTTTTATGGGACACTATTGTCATGAGAGTTAACTCGTCGAGCTAACAAAACTGTTAAACTCCTTGTCTCTTTCTTATTACCATTTACTCTAGCAGAGTGAGAGAGGCGGAAAAAATGTGTTCCAGTCGGTTCCAGTCCATGTTCCAAGTTTGAAGTTCCAAACAAAGAAAATTGTTGATGTTGACTGACAGTGACACTGTTGACATTGACAGTCTGTGTCGGATAAATTGGATAAATACAGAACAACTAATTAATATTATGGAATAAAATGAGTACTACACAGACATAGTTCATTCTCTATATGCTACGGCTACCCTGTAGCTTTATTAATATTGTTTTTATTCTCAGTTATTGTCAATGAAGATACAAAAAATGTATGCGTCAGTCCAAAACTAACAGCGTCAAAAGTGAAACTTTTTATGTAATTCAAAAACTGTCAATGAGTGTACAAAAAAATACATTGCAGCAAAGAAAAATTGACTGGAAATTATAATAAAAATGATTTATAATAAAAATCAAGAAAAATCTACAGACTATCCCGAATTAATTACTACGGAAGTTTCACTCGTACGTACTATTATTTACATATACATAAAACTATATACATATACGTACAAGTGAAACTTCCGTAGTAATTAATTCGGGATAGTCTGTAGATTTTTCTTGATTTTTATTATAAATCATTTTTATTATAATTTCCAGTCAATTTTTCTTTGCTGCAATGTATTTTTTTGTACACTCATTGACAGTTTTTGAATTACATAAAAAGTTTCACTTTTGACGCTGTTAGTTTTGGACTGACGCATACATTTTTTTTATTAATCTGTAACCGAGGTGATTTCGTGATACGTTATTATCTACTCATAGATGAATGATTGGTCTCGCTGCGCTCGACTACATACCGCCGTCGTACTTGTAAAATGCGGCATAAAATAGTACGCCGAATTCGGCATACCCGAGCCAGTCACACTGCAAGCTGTCTGTGATGTGTACACACGTGCCGAATGTATTATTAAATTTTGGGCATAATAAAATGCCAGTTTGCGTAGTGAAACTGTGTAAAAATATAATGAAACTGTGTAAAAAGTGATAAAAAGTGACCATGTTTTACACACACTACAATAAAAAGTTTCCGCATTCACGGAGCTATCGCTTTTGTATAGCACTCCATCTAGTCGAGCGCAGCGAGACCAAACAATTATTTTTGGTTTCTACTATTTAGTTTGTGATTTCGTGTTTAATTTGAATTTCCAGTGGTCACAGACCACAGACCACAGACCATAGATATGGTCAATAATCAATATGGTCATACCTGCACCGTCTAACAACTTCTTGTAATCTGTTCTGACGTTCTACAGCTTGGTTTATTTTCTTACTAATCTCATTATCAATTCTCTCAGTAGAACAAACGGTCTGATCGTCTTCCGTGTTCAATCGGCATTGTGTAGCTGCCGAGGACTTGGAGAGTATCTTCAGAACAGAGTTGAGGAATATTTTCTTTCCGGGAGGTGGTCGCGGAGGTGCTTCAGCTGTTTTTCTTTTTTTAGGGTTCCCTGAAAATCAGTACATTAGTATAAAGTAAATAGGAGTAATAGAAAATCAGTAGTCCTAATTTTACTTAGTCTGTATCTGTATGTGTGCGCCATAGATAAATGATTGGTCTCGCTGCGCTCGACTAGATACCGCAGTCGTACTTGTAAATGCAGCATAAAGTAGTACGCCGAATTCGGCGTACTCGAGCCAGTCACACTGCAAACTGTCTGTGATGTGTACGTGCCGAATGATTTATTAAATTTTTGCCATAATAAAATACCAGTTTGCGTAGTGAAACTGTGTAAAAATATAATAAAACTGGGTAAAAAGTGATAAAAAGTGACGATTTTTTATTCACACTACAGTAAAAAGTTGCCACGTTTTCGGAGCTATTGCTTTTGTATAGCGCTCTATCTAGTCGAGCGCAGCGAGACCAATCAAATATCTTTGGTGTGCGCTAATCTCGGAAAGTTGTAAATGGATTTTGTCTCTAATTGTATCAATAGAAAAAAGGGAATTTCTGAGGAGCACTCGTGCTTTTATTTCACCCGTAAGGGGATGCTTACTGCCGGCAAAGGAGTGGACAAAATGACTGCGTGAGTCCTGCCAATGCTTTGGTAGGAAGTCTTGTAGGTGAATAGTTAGTTTTCTAGAACCTTGAGACGAGACATGTTAAATTTGTACAGAAAACTTCAAGTTCTTAGTACCTAGGTAAGGGTTGCTATACATAATCGCTGCTTATAAACTAAAGGGCCATAAACCAAAAAAATCCAAAAATGTTTTTATTGCAAAAATATAATCACAATCCTTCATATTATATGTTGCAAAAGACTTATAGTTTTTTTATTCCATATTTAGTATATTTTGATCATTTTTTATATATTCAAAAGTAACTTATATGCTTATATAAATGATACTTAAAAAGACGCTTCTAACGATGTATAATATGCATATATTTCATATATATTTAATAAGAAAAAAAATTGACAAAAATAATTTAATTTTTTTCGATTACTTAGCTCTCCTGTAAAAAGTGTAATTTTGATTTGTGGCCCTTTAGTTTATAAGCATTATGTATTGTATAGCCTCCCTAAGTATGTAAAAATAAACTTTAAATACCACGCAGAGGACTGAGATTCGAAGAAGTCTTCTCAACGTAAACGCCGCGTTTCTTCGACACTGGTGCATTAAATTCCCCACTGCTTCTACTCTTTTTGCCGCCAGCCTTCTTATTGACTTTCGGTATAGCGGCGTTAGACGATTTCGATCTCAAAACTTTGGTGTTTTGATCCATTTTTGCATTTCTAACAAGCTGTGTGAGTTACGAAATAATTATTTTTTGTAATTTAAGAGCATTTTACATTTTTTTCGTTTGTATTTTTTTAAATTTTATTCAGATTTTTATGTGACATTTAGTGACAACAGTTTTCTTGTCGATGTGTGTAGTTTTTTTTTATTTTCTTTATTGCATAGGTATGTTGTAAATCTATATTCTGACAGCCATTACAAAATGCAAAAGATATTGTAGAGTATACTTGAGTTTTTTTTTAATTTATGTGAAGGTCGGGAGGCAGGCAACAGGTATATTTAATGTAGGTCATTTATGGCGTTGTAAACTATGAGTATACCACTCAGAAGCGTCTCTAGCCCATGTAGCACATCAATATCCTAGCGCCCCCATAATGGAATGTCAGGGGTTAGTTTATAATTTATATGCAGTTATGTAGGTCTGATATGCACATCTCAAAAGGCACCTTAAAATAATGGGTCTCGTATTGGCAACACCGGTCGCGCCATGGAGTGTGCGCAGGCGGAAGGAGTTGGTTGCCGGGAGTTACGAATAACGAAAAGAAGAAAATGGAAGCACTTTATATATAACTTATAATTATGTTTGGAATAACTTGTAAAGTAGTGATTGGCAGTAATGTTCATGAATAAATAACTATTCATTGTATTTCAGTACACGACCTGTTTGACTCTACACTCGCTAGTACGGGAGAGTGTCGCTTCTACCATGAGGCAGAAGAAACACCAATGCATATCCTGTGCGAGTGTGGCCCTTTGATGCACAAGCGTAGTCACATCTTAGGAAGCCACACAATGGCTTGTGAAGATGTGAGGAATGCCTCTATCAATAATAATGTCAGGAGGTTCCTCACTCTGCAGCCCTAACCACCGGTAGCTTGGGCCTTGCCCCGCTACCTGCGGACTACTAGTTTAAAGTTTTTTTATGATATTTATTGTTTTTATTAATATATATTGTAAAAAAATTTAAGATTAAGAAAAGAAATAAATATGTGTAAATAATAATAATAGTTTATAATTTTAAATTATAGCTTGTCTTGTGATGTTATGAAATAATCAACTTTCCTTACCTGTTACCAAAGTCTCTTTCGAATGAATGCTAAATCCCATGTATGCTGTTAATGCACACGAAGTTATGGTCTGATCTAATCACATGGAAACGCGTTGCCACGCGACGACCGCTTTGCTTTACTGACCTACTAGATTAGTAATCCTAATAGACAACATATAAAAAAACAAATCGGTCCAAAACACATGAAGTTAAGCCATTAAAAACTTAGTATGTCTTAATTAAAATTAAAATTGTCAACAGCAATGACAATAGGATTGAACAGGATAGCGATTTCATGGCTCTATAGAATTTGTAAATTTTAAGTGAAAATTAAAAATTTCGGCAATGTTATGATGGAACAAATTAGAGAGCAAACAGAAAAGAAATTAGACAATCGTGGAATAAAAGATCGCGGTGATAGTTTAAAGAAACACAAAGCTCAAAATAAACCTGAATCCAAAGACGATTTGAATAGAATTCTAGTTGACAGAGGAGACATTAGAAGTAAAAAGGAAACAGCGAAGACACACAAATCAATAGTCGATAAATCAAAAACAGATAATAAGGCAGTGGAAACTATCATGAAAATAGAAGAAAATGATGAATCGAAAGGTGGCCACGACAAGAGAAATTTATTGTTAAACAATACAAATCAAATTAACGTGAATAATATGCAAACGAAAGAAAAGTTGGAATTAGATCGGAGAAGACGAATACGAGAGAAGTATACGATAAAGTATAATAATGTGAATAACTTAAAAAGAGAGGAAAATGATAAAAGTAAGACTGTGGACGCAGCGGAATTTAAAATGGGTATGAATTTAATCTATACTAATATTATAAAGCTGAAGTTTGTTTGTTTGAACGCGCTAATCTCAGGAACTACTGGTTCGAATTGAAAAATTCTTTTTGTGTCGGATAGATCATTTATCGAGGAAGGCTTTAGGCTATATAACATCACGTTGCGACTAATAGGAGCGAAGAAACAGTCGAAAATGTGGAAAAAAGGGGGAAAATTATTCATCTTTGAGGGCTTCCGTTGCGTGCGCTGCGAAAACCGTTCGAGATACCCAAATGATTCCCAAAATAACTATTCCACGCGGACGAAGTCGCGAGCACCAGCTAGTTTTTATATAAATTTGTTTATTTATTCTTTTATTTTCAGATGAATTCGCTAAAACTCCTGTAAATATTAATAGAAAGCAAATAAACGAAGAAAAACAACCACAAGAACTGACTTCTACGAAAACGGACAGAGACAGAGAACTAGACGCAATCAGGGTTGCCAGAAAGAAACCCCACATAGAAACCAGTGTTGCCAGAAGCGATCACGTTAAGACATACAAAACGATAACTTTCGTTGAACCGAAACCCAATAAAACAACGTCCCTACAAATTGACATATTAAGGGAATACGCTAAACCGAAATTGTCCAAGGCTGCCAATACAATAAAGGCTAATACAAAACCAATAAAACTAGATATTGAAGAGAAACCGCCTAAAAGGAGAAAGCCTTCGCATAAAACCAAAAGAATTAGGAAGTTTCGCAAGGCAATGTCTCCGGACTCTCGAAGGGTACCCTCACCCATAACAGAAGTTGCAAAATGGGCTCCGAATAGTCTGAATCATCTGACGAAACCGTACTACGAGGCGTGGGTAGATACTACATTAGCAGCAATCAATAAGGGATCAAAAATGCAAGAATTCACGAAAAAGCAAATGCAGAAATTGGTTACAGGTTCGATCATATCTATACCCGGAGATTTAACAAACGAAATGTTTACGGGTAGAATTAAAATTCGACACAAAGCCAATTGACGTTGATTGTTTTTTTTTTTAAATGTGGGTATACTCAGAAATTGAAATTAATTCAAAAATGTGGGTATACCTACTCAGAGAGGCATCATGGCGTTTTTGTTTAATGTGGGTATACTCAGCATATTCCATCCCTTGCAGACGTAGTGTCTGCACACACACGTAGTGCACAAAGAGTGAAGCTACTATAGCTGTTTCAAGCGACACCGTCCGCATAATTTTATAAAACATAAGTAGCCTGATTATGTAGTTTTCTATGTGAGATTTTTTAAAATCTAGTCCAGTTTTTGAGTTTATTCATGACAAACATATAAATCTTTTTCCTTTATATGTTCCAATCGCAAAGCTACTTCATTTTGCTCCACTTGTTAGGACTGTGTTACTGTGCCGTCTTGTAGTCACTAATAATATAAGGTAAAAAAAATGTCCTGAATACTTGTAAGAAATCTAGACAAAATATAAAAACAAATACATAAAATACTCGTTTAATTTTAAGTTTTGACATGCCCGTTGGATAAGTTGTAAGAGTGCTTGGCTACCGGGTTCGACTCCCGGTAGGGTCAACTTTGGAAATGAACCTTTAAAAGTTGACTGGTCTGCATTTGGAAAGTAGTGGAAGGGCACATTGCGTTTCCCAGTCATCAATCGCAGTTATATCGAGGTGAAATTTTCGCTCTGTTACAGTAGTACAACGAAGAAGTACTACTGGTATTACAAATGCTACAACGTTGTATCACTAGTACTTACTACTGGTAGTACAAGTGACACTTAGAGATGGTAGTACTGCTGCTTAGCAGAATGATTTTCTCAGCAGTCTGGCCGCATTATTGTCCTGTTTGTTTTAGTGAAATGAGGGATTTTTTGCTCTGTTACAGTAGTACAACCAAGAAGTAGGTACTACTGGGTAGCGCTTAATAAACTGTTGCGTTACTTACATCTCTAGAACTAGGTATATGGTACAATCTAATGGTACTAGAGCAACTATGTCGTACTGTTAATATCAAAATATCACACTAAGTAGTACCATTAGTGGTACTGGCGATATCAAGTAGTATGGTTTTAATACCATTTTGACACATCCCAAATTGACACTATCCTCTCTTATTAATTGAACTAAGATTGTGTCAAAATGGGCCTCCCTCCACTTGGCTCCCACGTCTAGAATCCCATGGGATCCTAGGATTTTTTTTTTGCATTTTGGCTCCCATTGTCATTCGATAGGATTCAAAGATAATTATTTTATTACCGTTGCTCCCATAAGATTTTTGGTACTAAACCTACCATCCAAAATGTGGTCACAGTCCAACTAAAACATCGCTTACTATGGAAATCGACCGTTTTTGATCAGCGTGACAGTCGCGTTGCTTCGATGTGAAGAGGCCCTTAGCTAGCTAGGACGTTGATAGCCCTCAGGGTGACAAGGACAGCTTCCTAAAATGACAAATTCCTAAAACGACAACTTTTTAGAATGTCGAAGTCCTAAAACGACAATTTCCTAAAACGACAACTTAGAATGTCAAAATCCTTAAACGACAACTTCCTAAAACAACATGAAACTTAACATAACCTAATTATTTTGTGCGATATTTTTAGTGTACGATTCCTTTTCTTTTCTCTCGAATTGCTAATTCCTCATTGACTCATTGATACAGTAGTCCAAAGTTTTGTTTTATTTGCAGTTTTTTTTTTCATTTGTTATAGTTTTAGTATTACTTAGTTTTAAGTTGTTTTACTTATAATTAAAATATGTTCAATAACAGAGCAAGGCATATATTTTTACGCATAAAACCCTACCCCTACTACGTAAATTTGACATTTTCGACATTTCACGCCCCTTAGCTTAGTAAGTTGTCATTTTCGGAAATTGTCGTTTTCGGAATTTGTCATTTTAGGAAATTGTCTATTTTGGAAAAGACGTTTGAGGAAGTTGTCGTTGTCACCGTGAGGGGTTGATAGCTATTGCCTTTCGCCACTATGGAAGCAAATTTAAACTTTACTATACTTATTTAAATGCAGTAACAAAAAATAAAACCATTTTATACAAATCAATAGCATTTTATTAACATTTCTTAAGACTAACATCATTTACAAGTGTTTACAAAACACAATCAATACTTAGAATTACTTCAGAAGTATAAAGCACGTTCACAAATTTTAACCGCTTGGTTTTTGTCCTAGCGCCTTACTCGTAATTTTTATCAATTTTTTTTTAAAGAAAGCAACTTAACTTTAACTCAAAAATAAACATTAAACAAGTAGAGGAATTTGTCGTAAATATATACAGCTCTGGCGTAATGGACACAAAAATAAACGTCGGATAAATCCGACTCTGGCGGCTAAGGGTAGACTTCAACACGCACAATTTGGTAAATACTGACAATTATCACTTAAATCATCTCGTATTCTATTACGCAGAAAAGTATATCGACAGTTAAAGACTTGGAAACATTTATAGATATACTAGAAGTACCCAAGTGTGATGAATGTACCCAAGTGGTAAATTAGTCCTTAAGAAATAAGTAGAAAGCTACACAATTTGAATGGCCAGTTTTTTCAAGAGAAGGAAAATTAAACCATAATTTCTTCGAGATATTTTGCGTTCACACATTTTGCGAAAAATGTGTTAGCACCCTCTACTTCGGGCACGTTAATTAAACCACTTTATCTTACTTTATTACGTATTATTATTTATTTTATTTTTTTACTTTTGTCGTCCGACCGATATATCAGAAAAATACAATTCCATCTATAACATGTGCGGACATACTACGACGACCTCTCTTCGCGAACGTGCTCGTTCAACTGTCCGTTACCTTTCCAATAGCATGTCGCTGAATGAATCTGAATGAATGAATGAATGAACACTTTCAATGAATGTCACCGAATGAATGAATGAACACCTTCAATGAATGAATGAACGAGCACTTTTTAATCAACTTAAGTCGACATAAATGATAAAATTAGAAGGAAAAAGAATTTTAAAATATCACCTCCGTCACCTCCGTGACGTTGAAATAATCTTATTTTGTTATAATTATAACGACCCAAATACTATGCGAACAACCCGAGTTCGGAGCATTGGAGTAACCCTTTCTTTCTACACTTTATTAAAAAAAACCCAAACGTGATAGATTTTTTTTTAATTTTTGGTTCAAATTGGAAACTTTCATCGCTTTGAAAAGGGCCAATGGCTAAAATATAGGCCTACATATTAAAACAATAAGGCCTATGTCAGTATATTTCCGCCTTGCACTTGCCGGAATAACATTTTCGTGGCCTGTAATCACAAGTCCACAGTTTCATACTGAGCCGGAGAACCGTATCTGTATATCGGAAGCAAACAACTATTTTTTGGTTCCGATTTTATTATTAACCCCGTATATATCCGACTCTGGCGAAATGGACAGAAAACAATTGTCAGATAAATCCGACTCTGGCGGATAAAGAAAGGGTTAAAGCAAACATTTCTATTATTAGATATGGGTTTGCTCCTGGCCAGCTAGCTTCTAGACGTGTAGTTTTGACGGAGCCTATGATTGAGCGAACACACGCATAAGACGCCTATTCACTCCAACTTTGAAAAGATTCGGGATTCAGGATTCAGGAGATTCAGGAGCTCCAAAACTTTGGCAGTGTGCTAAATAAAGGATGAAGGAAAAAGACAAAACGAAGGTTCAAGTAAAAAAGAAATTAGGTACCTAAACGCACATTTTGCAACTTTTTGCGACTCTAAGTGTGATTTCTTTTATGCACGAAACGTCCATTCTCAATACTACATAGAACTGAGAGAACTCTGACATGCGGTAGCCATCAGGTAGCCACTGTACTCAATCAGGCAACCGAAGGTAGCCAGCCACACTTATCGCCGGCGACGTGGCCATGGCGTCCCGGTGAGTCATAAAAAGAGGGATTTCGACAAGATGAGGATGTCACGCATAAGATTTTAACATCGAGCAGTTGAAATAAAATACTAATACGAAAAGAATGAATGAATGAATGAAATGAAAAGAAGATACGTTTTAGAATAGTGTTCTGATGCATTTTAAATTGTAATTTTGACTTTTATGATTCAATGTAATAATAAATAATTAATGTAAGAATTTTATGTAATAATTTGTCTCTTGTAATGTTAGATTTTGCACACCAAATGTGGTAATACTTATATGGTGGTACGTTGATTTACCTATGCATGACATCTGGTTTTACACCCATGCAAATTATAATTTGATTTGAAAAACACATTTCAGTTGGAAATATTTGTGAAAAGGATATCCGCTTTTCGGCCATTTTTTGCTATCCGGTCGGATACCGGAAAGTAACGCATTGTCCGGCTGATACCGGATGTTTAAAAACTACAATTTTTTTTTATGAAACTTGGGACTTGGAAATCCCACTCCCTTTTACTTCCCGAGCAGACGCAAACTAGGATCTTCGTGGTATTGAAGACAAGTGGTATTTTTGTCTAGCACCAGTCATTTATAACAAGATTCCGAACAAAATTAAGCAACTCAGTATTAATTTATTTAAGAAGAAAATGAAAGAATTAGTGGTTGATAAATGTTACTATAATTTAAAAGATTATATGTCTGATAACTGAGTGTGATTAATTGCTTATGTTGTTATGTATGTAGTGTTAAAAAAAAATTTTTTTTTGCACACCCCAAAGTGTAGAATGTAGCGAGCCTAATTCATTATAAAACCATTGTAATTACCTATATTCAGCAAATAAATTATTATTATTATTGTGCATACAACATAAAAACAATGTTTGTTTTATCAAGTGGAAAGATTAAAGGAACGTTTTAATTTTAATGATTTCGAGTAAATATAATGGGGACTTATCTATTATCTACTACAAATCGTAGAGGCGAAATCAAAATAAAATCCGAAATGATTATAAAATATAACCAAAATACGACTAAATCGCTCATTCGGTGCAACAATGACGTAAATACACTTACGTCATTGTTATGCAAGTTAATTTTACATCGGGAGAAACATCGACAGAATTGAATTTTATGATGATAGTCGCTAAATAGTGCGATTGTCATTGTAGGTAGAATTGAGTAAAATGGCGCCATTCCGACAGTCCTTTGACTTTAAACGAGGAAAAGAAAAAGGACTTGTTGAGTATTCTCCATTTAATTGACAGTGATTGTCACAATTTTTATAAAAAGAAAACACAAGTTATTATGCCAAAACATGCGGAAAGACTATTTTTACATAGGGAGAAACATCGACATAATTGAATTTTATGATGATAGTCGCGAGATGGCGCGAATGTCATTGTAGAATTGAGTAAAATGGCGCCATTCAGACAGTCCTTTGACTGTAAACGAGGAAAAGAAGGGTTGCCTTTAGAATGGTGAGTCCACGAAATTTGAAAGTTTTGTTAGAGTATTTGAGTATTGAGGAAAAGAAAAAAGACTCGTTGAGTATTCTCCATTTAATTGACAGTGATTGTCACAATTTTTATAAAAAAAAAACAAGTTAATTATGCCAAAACATGCGGAAAGACTATTTACATCGGGAGAAACATCGACATAATTGAATTTTATGATGACAGTCGCGAGATAGCGCGATTGTTTTGAACAAAACAGAAAGTTTTGTTAGAGTATTTGAGTATTGAGGAAAAGAAAAAGGACTTGAGTATTCTCCATTTAATTGATAGAGATTGTCAAATTTTTATAAAAAATTTAAAAAAAAAAAAAACTAGTTCAGACACCCTTGACATAGATGAATTCAATGATAACGAGATGTCATTGAAATGCTTTTTTCGCATTTTCTGCATCATAAAGTAAAACGAGTAAGTCAATTATTTCATATGTAACAGTTTAATTATTATTGTTATAATTATGTATCAAAATAGTCTATGTGTTATAATTGTCTATGCATACCTATTAAATAAAGTTAGTCTGTCAGCGATACTCACTCGTTTTATTACAGGTTATGGGCCCAGCACGCTTCCACTGCGCAGTTAGCTTCTAGATTTAAAATGTCAGATTGTAAAATGTATAAAACTCCAATTGAATGTAAATTAAATGTTAAGATGGCTGATGAATGTGTATCTGATCTTCCATATCAAAAGTTAATTGGATCGTTGATGTATTTGGCAGTACTAACTAGGCCAGACATTTCATATTCTGTTAGTTATCTGAGCCAATTTAATAGTTGTTACAATCATACACATTGGCATTATGCAAAACGCATTTTAAAATATTTGTTATGTACAAAAAATTATTGTTTAAGATTTTGTAAGGATGATAGCAAGTTACAGGGTTTTGTAGATAGTGACTGGGCTAGTGACGTCTTAGACAGGAAGTCGTATACAGGCTTTTGCTTCACGATGTCTGGATCTGTTATCTCATGGCAAAGTAGAAAGCAAAGGACGTTATCTCTTTCCAGTACAGAGGCAGAATATACTGCTTTGTCTGAGGCAGCTCGGGAAGCAGTGTATCTTAGAAACCTTCTTCATGAAATTATAGGTAGTTTTTATATGATTGAGGTTTATTGTGACAATCAAAGTGCATTAAAATTGTCAGTAAGCAATCAAAGTCACAATAGATCGAAACATATTGATGTAAAATATCATTATGTAAGAGATGTTATTGTGACAATCAAAGTGCATTAAAATTGTCAGTAAGCAATCAAAGTCACAATAGATCGAAACATATTGATGTAAAATATCATTATGTAAGAGATGTTATTAAGTATAAATATATAAAAATTCTATATTTATGTACTGAAGAAATGACAGCTGATATTTTCACTAAGGTTTATGTCCTGTTAAACATTATCGGTCTTACTACAAAAGATTCAGTAAGCACTGTTCAAACACATGCTTAGTTAGAGAAGCATTAAGCATTTAAGCATTGGTCAGCGAGCGTTTAAAATGTCCCTACCACAAAACCTTATTTAGCGCTTGTTTCGGTAGACAGTGTTAAAGTACGTGAATGTTATTGAATTATGGCAACCTTGGCAAACATTCATTCGGTCACTCGCCCTGCATTCATGTCGTTTTCATTTTACGCAGATCTGATAGGCGTATAATGATGAATTTTGGTTTTCACAAGCTATTATTACGGACTATATTAATAAGATCAGCAAATTATAACATTGGAATAAGTAATAAATTACAACAAATACGTTAGATTATTTATAAAATTTCGTAATACCAAAAAATATTGAGCATAATGGAACGTAACTAACACTGACGTAATTGTCAAATGTGGTCAAATGTAAAGTTTGATTTGTTAAAATTGTTAAATAAAATTTTTATTTGAGGATCCACCTCTAGCATCACATGGTAGTTCATCCTTTATTAAATAAATAATCTTGTTACCAAAGTTATATATTCGAATGGATTAATTCTCTCACGATGTATTCTATCTCAAAAATTATCCATGTAATCCATATCCTCCATGTCAATTAAATTTAAAATATCCATACTCATTTATAAAATCAAAAGAAATCTTTAATATTAACTATTAAGTATACGCAAAAGAAATTTGACACAATACGTCAGAGGAAGAGAGGCCGTTAACTGGATAGACTCTCGTTAAACTAGCATATGGCGGTGGTTAAATTTAAATAATGCTCAAGCATTGTTAAACCCTAAACAATGCCTAGACACTCTTTTGTAGTAAAGTTTTTTTTTAACACGTGTTTTAAGCCTGATTAAAGTGTGTTTAATGTTTTTGTAGTAAGACCGTATAAGTTTATGCATAAATTGGGACATGCATAAAAAATAACTTTATTTGTTTATTTTGATAAGTGGGGGTGTTATAATTATGTATCAAAATAGTCTATGTGTTATAATTGTCTATGCATACCTATTAAATAAAGTTAGTCTGTCAGCGATACTCACTCGTTTTATTACAATTATTATTATTTTTAAAGAAATTAAACCCTTGTCACTTTAATTTGTTAATCTCAACATTAAATTGTGTCTATGTTTTTTTTGTTAATAAAATAAATAACCGATTTCTAATAAAAAAAAAAAACAAATGAGTGACTTCATTCTTTTGTTTCTACTGTAAAGTTTGATTTAGTAGTGACTCATCTCCCTTTTCCTTGTCACTACAGATACACCTAATCCTCGGGGCTGCCATAACAATGGCTAACTTCCACTTTAAATGGGACAGCGGTTCTCGTTGGGTTAGTTCTCCTCGCTTTCGGCATATGGCAGATTATTATTATTACGCGAAAAATAGATATGATCAATCCTTTAAGCGGATTGAAATTATTGTGTGAAAATTTCAAGTCAATCTGTCGAGTTACGAGTTTTGGCGTTATACACAAACCAACACAACATTTATATATACACTCTGGTGCAATGAAATCGCACATGTAAACATTTTTTTGAAAAATATGGTGTTATTTTTTTTTTATTTAAAAAGTCACATATTTTTTACAATAGGATGAAAGGTTATTTCAATACCTATTCAATGATACCATATAAGCGGTGATAAGTTTACTTTACTGTTGAAAAGGAAAGCAAAAACAACAAACCCCAAAATTGCTTACTTAGCGCACTGCAGTTTGCGATAGCAATTGCAGGTATAAAAAGGCCTGTTTTGAGTAAAACGTCATCATTTGCATTTCAACGCTCTACGTGAAAGGACGCCTAGTGACTACAGTTGCAACATTCTGAAGAAAATGGATACTACTCCGGAAAAAGCCGCTCAAGTCGTTGCTCTAATTGAAGCAGGCCAGAACCAGAGTGCAGTAGCTAGACAGCTGAATATCAGCCGATATTCAGTTCGTCGTGTATACCAGCGCTATCGGGAGACTGGTGGCTATGAACGGCGACGAGGATCTGGTCGCGCCAGAGCTACAACTCAACGGGACAACCGATTTCTCGTAACGACGTCATTGCGAAATCGACGACTGACTGCCGTTGATCTTGCACAACACCTTCAAGAGGTACGTGAAGTGGAAGTCAGCCGGTGGACAGTTAGAAGAAGACTTGCCGAAGGTGGCCTGACTGCGCGTAGGTCAGTAAATGCTCCTAATCTAACACCAGCTCACCGCCGCGACCGTCTTCAATTTGCACAAGAACATGTGCACTGGACACTCGACCAATGGAGAGCAGTCCTGTTCTCAGATGAGTCCAGGATGTGTCTTCACGGCAATGATGGTCGAGGAAGGGTCTATAGAAGGCCTACAGAGAGATTCTCCCAGTGTTGCATCACAGAACGTGTGGCATACGGCGGTGGTTCGTGTATGTTCTGGGGAGGCATTTCACTCGAAGCGAAAACGGAGCTTGTCTTCATCACGGGGGCCAATATCAGGCGACAAACAAGAGGTATGACATCTCAGCGGTACATTGAGGAAGTTCTCCAGGAACATGTCGTACCATTTAGCGGTTTTGTTGGAGAGAACTTTCTCTTTATGCATGACAATGCAAGACCCCATACAGCTGCTATAGTACAACAATACTTGCAAGAGGTAAATATCCCCGTGATGGAGTGGCCAGCTCGAAGCCCGGACCTTAATCCGATCGAGCACTTATGGGACGAGTTAAAAAGAAAAATAAGAGGCAGAAATATTGCTCCAGCCAATCTTCTGGAGCTACAAAATGCGCTAAAGGAGGAATGGGAAGCCATAGCACAAGACTTTGTCAAACACTTAATAGAGTCTATGGAAAACCGGTGTCAAGCGGTTATTCGGGCAAGAGGGGGTAACACTTCTTATTAATAAATGTTTTTTCACTACATTTTGTGATTTTTTTTAATAATCCCCAATTTTCGAACTTTTTAGTTAAGCAAAAATCCGCTGATAAAAATGTATTTGTTGTTTTTGCTTCTCTTTTCGGCAGTAAGGTAAACTTATTACCGCTTATATGGTATCATTGAATAGGTATTGAAATAGCCTTTCATCCCACTTAAAATATATATATATGTCTTTTCAAATAAAAAAAATAAACAATACTTTTCAAAAAATCTTTACATGTGCGATTTCATTGCACCAGAGTGTATATGGGTGAATATTCAAAAATTGGGTAACTCGATGTCATCAGCCAATAGATACGAAGTATTATTATATGTACCTAATTGTTATTACATTTTATTTTAAAATAATTAAAAGTCCCTTATTTGGTCACCCAATTTCAGCTCTTTATTTTAAATACAAGTTAGTAAAAAAACACAATAAATGTTTAAAAAGTCAGTCCTTTGGCATGTCACAATCCCGAAAACCAGCAGTCAAGTGACTGTCTGTTAAACATTATCATCGATTTAAGAAAACTTATTAATACACTACAATCTGTGAAGTACATAGTAATGTATACTACAACTTTTTGAATTTGCTAAAAAAATTTTGAATTTTTGAATTTTGAATACACGTGCTGATCCAGTTCATCCAGTCAAAATATCAGTCTCTTGGTGAGTCGTTATTTTCTTGTTAACCTGAGGTTTATTTTGATTTATACATAGTTAACTATGTTTTGTCAAAATGTAGCTTGTTGATACTCGAAATTACCAAAAGAAACATTAGTTCTAATTATAACATCAAATTTATGTATTTTTGTGAGTCCGTTGGCGTCAGTCCGTTGTCAGTTATACTGATGTTTTATTTGTTTTAGAGCACTTTTATGTTAATTGCTACCGTGTATAAGCATTTCTATTTCATATTTCAGTTTAAAACATCATGCGGCATGCTAAAAAAATTGACCAGGATTATATTAAAAAAAAAGAGCCGAAAAGTGACTGGCCCGATTTGGAACAATATATTCATTAGATCAGCTATCCTAAACACCCGAATTTGTAGAAATTTGATTCAATAACTACAGTAAACAAAATATGGTCAAAAGTTACCCAACTATCTTATTATATATATATATCTATCTATCTATCATCTATACTTATCTATATATATATATATATATATATATATATATATATATATATATATATATAGATAAAGATTCTGTTATTAAACAGAATATTTTCGAGACGCGAAATAACTCGTCACCGTGACATTAACCTACGTCGTCTTATGTAAATAATTGTATTTAACATAAACTTTTTAAATTTTAAGTTAAAGTCATTTTAACTTAAAATTAAACCGCACATGTAGTTTTACAAAGGTGCCACGTGTCCGTACCGTATATAAACTGGACAAATAAAGTGCTCTATCACCTACACCCTAAGATTGAACATTGTTTGTATGTTGCAGAATGATAAGGTCTCTCTTCCTTTGAGAATTCAAAGTGACAATTTCTATTGCCATCTTTATTAGCGATGACAAATTATGTCAATCAGTAATCAATACCTATTTCAAATCTAAACCTTAGCGAATTTTGAAATGAATGGAATTTGTAATCGAAACTGATAAAGCACTTTTCTTGTCTGCTTTACATAGTACTTTTTTTTAAACCTACCCACTAATCAACTTAAAACTTTTTAAACAAACGCGGTGAACATTTAATCTTATCTTATCAACTATATTATAAATCTTATTATCTAAACAAAAATTTAAAAAAACAAATATCTCCAGACATATTCTAGAGACAAAAAAAGGCATGAAATTTTTTCCAAGAAATCACAATATTTCAACTCGCAACAGTCAACACTTAAAGGCGTGATGTAAACTCAAATGTACAGACTACAGAGGGCCTAGTGCGAGTTTTACTCGCATCAAACGCGTCGAACGCGTAAATGTCATGGGAATTTGTATGGGAATGAAGCAGCGCCACCTGTCTACTAATGTCAAAAAGGTCAAAGTATAAAAATGACGACTTCTAATATCGTACACTAAAAATATAGGCGCAAAATAATTTTGTCAAGTTAGATGTGAATGTCTAACAGCGGGTTCCTATAATCCACCATTCGTCACTGTTTACAAGTAACTACTCGTTTTCATTTTCCGACAACGGATTGTAACAAAGCGTTCCACAAGTTTTCTACAAGTAGATGAATATAGGAACGCGTCACCCTTACGACTCGTGGCTATAAGTACCGTTTGTAGGCAAAAACGATTCGTTGTTGGGATATAGGAACCGGCCCTAAGTGTAAAAGTGACTACTAGTGTTACCCGGCGGGGCGTACCGGGCAATTAATTTAAGAATTGTCGATTTATAAAAGTTGTAATTTTAGGACATTGACATCCTAAAATTTGTCGCTTTAAAAAGTTGTCGTTTTAGGAAATTGTCAGTTTAGGAAGTTATCGTTATCACCCTGAGGGCCTCTGCGTAAGTAAATCCCTAAGCCTAGCCATACACCAGACGGGTACTGTTGTGACAGCCCTAGGCTATAGGGCTGTAAGTAAATCTTAAAATTATACAAAGCTTCCTTAAAAACTAATAAGTCACTAGTCGAGGTAAAATACTTAAGAATGTATTGTACTCCTACTTATATTATTTGTTTTGTAAAAGAATTGGCGAAATATATACAATCCATTTTTCGCCTCGTTATCAAATCAAAATCTGTGCAAAATGAGCACACTTATAATTGACAAAAAAGTTTTAGACAAAAATAAAAGAAAAGTTTTTCATTTATATATACGTTGTTATACGTAAACTTATTTGTATTAACGTAAAAAAACATAGTTATTTTTTATAAAAAATAAATTTTATATTACATACAAATGTCAAATTGACAATTTACCACGCAAATGTCATATTGACAATTTTCTACACAAATATCCTTCTTCTTCTTCTTCTTAGGTTTAAAATGGCAATGCGGCTCATTTTAAAATGGCCATTATCTGCCAGTGTCAAGTTAATGATACACAAATATCAAACTGACAACTTTCTATACGAATGTCAAATTGTGATATTTCCGTACAACTGTCAAATTGACATTTTTCCATACGTATGTCAACTAGTCAATTTTCCATACAAATATCAAATTGACAATTTTCCATGTAACTGTCAAATTGACAATGTGCCATACAAATGTGAAAAATTGACATTTTCCACACGAATTAATGTCAAATTGTCAACTTTTCATAAAAATGTAAATTTGACAATTTTCCACAAAAATGTCAAATTGACAATTTTTCACAAAAATGTCAAATTGACAATTCTCCATACCGATGTCAAATTGACATTTTTTTATACAAATATTTTACGCTCTCGCTCTTAAAATAATAATAATAATAATAAACTCTAACTAGAGCCACATCCCGTCATACTTTTCCCTCTTGTTGTTCGATCCACTTTCTTTTTACATTGTGTTTAATATTAATAATATCAATGTATTAGCTTCCATTCGTATTGCTTTTTAAAATGTCATTCGGCATAGTGTACACTACACGACGTCCACTCATTTATATATATAAAAGATAAAAGTCTTTGGTTTCTACGGTTCTAAGAGAGAAAAGGCTCAAGCGTTGTTGATGGCGTCCAACAGCGACGGAGCCTCGACACTGTAAAAACAGGACTCCTTCATTTTGCAAGCCGTGATGTGCAATTTTCCTACGCCCGCCTCGTTTATGCCCATGTGGGTGATCGCGGCCTTCAGTTGGGCAGCAGTGAGATTCTGGGGGAAATCTGAAATAGAAAAAAAAAATCACCAATTATATTACTTTTGCACTTTTTTATAATGTTATCTATATAACATGTTATGTTATATAGTATATATAACATAATAACGGATGTAACATTTTTATATATATACATATATTATACCTATGTTATGTTATGCTGTTTATATGTTTTTTATCTGTTTATATTTTTTTTAGACATTTTTTTTAGAACGCGCTATCGTTTCGTTCCTCAACGCGAACATACAAATTTTCATACAAATTTCTATTTTCGCAGTTTATCTTTTCGACGACTATATATCGTTTAGTTCCTTAACGCGAACTTAATACAAGGTTTCTATGCATGCAAGATCTTTATAGCTGAGAACAATCCCTTATCAAAAACGGTCCATCCGTTTGTGTGAGCTCAGACACACGCGCGCACACACGCACAAATGGACACGGCGTTACCTTTGATCTCGACATGCACAGCCACCGCCGGCGCCGCCTTCGCAATGGACGGAGGCATTTTCCTGAGAGCCGATATCGGCACGTCCTCCACGTTGCCGTAGTCCAAGTAGGCGACCGTCACCGTCGGACTGCCGGCCGCCTCCATGTGGCACAGCGCGGCGCGATACCACTGCCCGTCTGTAACATTGTAACATTTTTATTTTTTTAATACCATGCCAATGACCCAATGATTATTGTGTAGGTATTATATTTAACTTGAATATTGACTTGTGACTTTTGACTGAATTGATTTTGAATATGCATGCTGTGGTAGCCTGTAATTGTGATTTGTGCAAGCTTAGCTGTGTTATGCAATTTGTTTTGAATTTTTATATGTTACACTATTACATTGGCTATCCATAATAATATAAATAAAAATAAAAAAACAGTTTTGTAAGACACAGACAGACAGACACAGGCACACAGAGAGACACATACAGACAGACGCAGACACACACAGACAGATACGGGCACACGCAGAGACACAGACAGACACAGGCACACAGAGAAACACAGACAGACAGACGCAGACACACACAGACAGACACGGGCACACACAGAGAGACAGAGAGACAGCCACAGGCACACAGAGACACAGGCACACACAGAGATACAGAGAGACACAGTCAGACAGACAGGCCACAGAGACACAGAGGACAGAGAGATACAGGGAGACAGAAACAGGCACACATAGAGACACAGGCACACATAGAGATACAGACAGACAGAGTTACTTTCACATTTATAATGCTAGTATGAACACTAGAGCCACAGTTTGTTAACTCACCGGCCGGCGACTGCACGACGCACAGTTCCTCCAGACAGGGCAGGTACTGTTGGCTGCCGAGTTCACTCTTACTGTACTCCAACAACTGAAAACGGAAACACAGTTTGGTAACAATCGGACGTGAGCGAAGCCGGGAGCGGGTCGCTAGTATTAAATAAAGAACTAAAATAAACGCGCTCCTGTTTGTCTGTGTGTGTGTGTGTGAGAGAGAGAGAGAGAGAGAGAGTGTGTGCGTATGCTTGTGAAAGAGTGCTTGCGTGTTGTGTGTGTGCGTGACATGCGAGAGTGCATGTTTGTGTGCGTGTATATGGTTGTGAAATTTAGAAAGTGAGAGTGCGAGAGAGTGCGTGTGTGTGTTTGCGTGTGCGTGCGTGCATATTGTTGTGAAATTTTGAGTGTGTGTGTGTTGCGTTGTGCATATTGTTGTGAAATTTTGAGTGTGTGTGTGTATGTGCGTTGTGCATATTGTTGTGAAAATTTGAGTGCGTGTGTGTGTGTGTGTGTGTGCGTGTGTGTGAGAGAGAGTGTGTGTGTGTATGCTTGTGAAAGAGTGCTTGCGTGTTGTGTGTGTGCGTGACGTGCGCATGCATGCGAGAGTGCATGTTTGTGTGCGTGTATATGGTTGTGAAATTTAGAAAGTGAGAGTGCGAGAGTGCGTGTGTGTGTTTGCGTGTGCGTGCGTGCATATTGTTGTGAAATTTTGAGTGTGTGTGTGTTGCGTTGTGCATATTGTTGTGAAATTTTGAGTGTGTGTGTGTATGTGCGTTGTGCGTGCGTGCATATGGTTGTGAAATTTAGAAAATGAGAGTGCGAGTGTGGTGTGTGCGTGCGTGCGTGTTCGCGCGTGTGTGTGCGTGCGTGCATATTGTTGTGAAATTTAGAAAGGGAGAGTACGAGAGAGTGCGCGTGTGCGTCTGCGTGCGCGTGTTTGTACAAAAAAGCTTCATCGACACTACAATCACTAGCGCATTCCTCTCGGTCACACTCGGGTCGCTCGCGTACAATAGTCGCTCCTATGCACTATGGTCTGAATCGGATATAATATATTATTGAATCTATATAATGTATGGTATGACAGATATATTACCACTGCAGAGAGTTCCTTGTGCGCGTATTCGACCATCGGATGGTCAGCCCGCGCCATCGCAACAGAGCCAAAGGTCAGACCACTTATGTCCAGAATGATCACATCACTCTCGCGGTCGTCCAAAGCGAGGAACTTCACGTTACTGTACATCGCTTTCTCTGCGGGACACACAGAAAGGACACATTTTTATTATTATTTTTTATAATTTTAAAGCTAATAATATAATATATACAAAATTTACATGTTTGACGAGACCGTTGGACGAGTGGTAACGTCTCGGGGGCCCCGGATTCGACTCCCGGAGGGGTCAACTTGAGAAATTAACTTTTCAAGGTTGGTTCTGGTCTGGTTTTGTAAAATAGTGGCAGGACACACTGCGGTTCGCAGTCATTCATTTTTTATTTATTAATTACTATCAGACCTGGCGAACTTCTTACCACCTCTGAACAAAAACCAAAAGAAATCTATGAAAAGTAAATTTTATTCACACTTTCTTTTCGTGAATATTTCCAATAAAAAAATAAAAAAATAAATATCTTCACAAATTCCACAGCACCATCTAGTTCTAAAGTAAGGAACTTAATGCTTGTATTATGTATACCAGACAGTTGACATATGTACTACATACATTACTTTTTTTTTGTAAATACATACATATTATAAATACAAACATTGTTTTAAGAATTTTAAAGTATAAAGCGAGCAATCATTGAGCACACCCAAAGGGTTAGAAAAGTTAGAACACTTACCAATCTGGTCATCTGTTCCAATCTTGTCCCAATCAGATTGAGACATGAGTTCAATCTTATCGTTCACCGACTGATCGTTTCCCTCAACGGTGAGAGTCACCTCACAACCGCTCGGCAACGAACTCTCTCCGGACGGTATGGTCTGTGAATTTATATTTTTTAACCTTAAGAGATTTTTTATTGTAATATTGGATATTTTTGCCCAATGAGGTGACATGTCTCTAAGGGATAAGCCTTAAATAAAGATTTAAAAAATAAATCTATACTAATATTATAAAGCTGAAGAGTTTGTTTGTTTGTTTGAACGCGCGCTAATCTCAGGAACTACTGGTTCGAATTGAAAAATTCTTTTTGTGTTGGATAGATCATTTATCAAGGAAGGCTTTAGGCTATATAACATCACGTTGCGACTAATAGGAGCGAAGAAACAGTCGAAAATGTGGAAAGAAACGGGGAAAATTATTCATCTTTGAGGGCTTCCGTTGCGTGCGCTGCGAAAACCGTTCGAGATACCCAAATTATTCCCAAAATAACTATTCCACGCGGACGAAGTCGCGAGCACCAGCTAGTGTTATATATTACAATTAAAGATTTCGCACACCACATAAAAACACTACAAACTTTATGGAAATCCCTAACACTTTTTTATACAACATTAATTTGTGAACACTCACCAGTATCAAATCTTGTTCCTTCAACTCGTTTACATACTTGACAACTTGCTCATTGAACACGAGTCCCTTGTTCATCTTGAGTGTGACCTGGGACGTCAGGACGGGATAAGCATTCAAGTCCAGGTGGGGTGGACACGGATATATCTCTTCCAATTTAGCGACGTGGATGTTCCCTGAAAACGAAATCCCTTTAGACTTTTGAACAACTGACCGAAGGTGACATGGGCGACGGTAGCCACCTTTCATCATGTGGACAGTCTGTCTGTCTGTCTTCACTACATAGTATAAAACAAAGTCGCTTCCCGCTGATCTGTCTGTCTGTCTGTTCCTATGTATGCAACGGATTTTAATGCGGTTTTCACTACTAATGGATAGAGTGGTTCTCGAGGAAAGTTTTTTAGTATATAGTTTACAAAGTTAAGGGGGCAGCAGCTTTAATTTCATTAACTAATCATGTAACGCCATCTGTCAAAACACTGTACAATTATGACAATTTTTGTCCACTATTCGAAGTGGAGTGCTACATTGTTTCAAACAGAACTCCCTAGATGGCGCTGCGTGCTACATCAGTACTAATATTATAACCATGAAATGAAATTTTGCATACACGTTGTCTGGGACACCAGAAAGAACATAGGGTACCTTTCAACCAGAAAAAAAGTACTGCTCCCGAGGGATTATCTAAAATTAAGGAAACTAACTCCTGGCTAAGTGTAATAGCAATAACGATGTCAGGCGATATATTGCTTTTTCAACGCGGACGAAGTCGCGGGCACCAGCTAGTAGATTATAATCATAAAAGAAATATCATAGATATAATATTGGTCGACGAGTCGACGATCCAGAAAAATTCTGGATGAAAGGTATTCATCCAGAAAGCGGACAAATTCGCGGGCACCAGCTAGTACCATTAAATACATAATATAAAAACAAAGACTCACCAGATTCAATAAATTCCAGTTTATATTTGTTCATTCTGACGTTAGTCCTGAGACACATCGCCCTGTGATAGACGCCGTCGGTGAACTTCGTCAAGACGATCTGTCCCTTTTTGAGCGGTTTCGTCACGGGCTTTGCTGGAATTGTACACGGAAGAGCACAAGAGTCAGGCGGTTTATCGTACGGACATCAAAGGGCCGGCAAAGCGAGAGCGAGTGTTTACACGCAAGGACCTTCAACCCGCGGCCCGCGGGCCGCACGGTTAATTTCTTGCGGCCCTCAGAGGCCCCCTCAAAGAAAATATTGTATCGCGCGCTGAAGGTTGAAGGCCCTTTGTTTACATTACATTAGATGCTGCTCTCTCGCTCACTAAATATTGCCTTTTAATAAATAATAATTAAATAAATAGCAACTCACCTTGTTTCACATAAAGGACCACTCCATAGACGATATCTTCGAGGGTGCTCATTGTTTTCTGGTCGGCGTTACAAACAAACACACGGCTCGTCTCTGTCGCGTCCATAATGTTGACTCGCGAATTCGTCTTGACGGATGGTCGCGGCACACAGACACCTGTACCAATAATATTTTTATTATAATATACTATCCTTACTAATATTATAAATGTGAATGTGAGTTTGTTTGTTTGTTACGCTTTCACGCAAAAACTACTGAACCGATCACGATTAAATTTTGCATACACGTTTTGTCTGCGATACCAGAAGGACCGGTACCTTTCATCCAGAACGCGGACGAAGTCGCGGGTACCAGCTAGTATACTATATATTATTATTTATACTAATATTATAACAGTGTAAGTAACTGTCTGTCTGTTACATTGAATTGAGCAAAGCACTCACCGCCTTCGGCTGAGTGTGCTGCAACAGCTGGACTTTCAACCTTCGTCTCCGCGGGCAAATCCAAAGTCGGTATCCAACGGGACACCACGCCCTCACCCAGCTTGGTGTCGGTATCCACAACAGCAAGCGTCACTTTGATACTTCTGGGCGACTTGGACTTTATGGTCGCTTGTAGACTTTGCTCGATCTGATGAATCAAACAATCAAATTTATTTATCAATCAGGTTTACAGGAAACGCGCGTTACATGGGGGGAGGTGGGGCCAAAATACTTCAAAAATTGCGTTACGTAATACAGTAACCCCCCTCTATACGTTACGTTTGACCAAGTTTCCCAAGTGGGGAGTTTTACCAACGAAAAGGGCGAAAAGGATTTTACGTAAAAAGTCTATGTAAAAAGTAAATAACTACCGCTGACGTAATCACCATCTAGACCACTCCCACCCCCCATGTCATCAAAAATAAGCAAAGCAAAGACCCCCCGGTCCCCCTATAGTGCTTACGTAATACTCGAAAGGCCCCCAATCAGCGAATGCACTCACCTTGACGTCGGCACCGAGCGGTTCCAGTACGCAGTAAAACTCGGGAATGTCCGCGTACCTGTCCGCCAAACGGACACACTTGGCGCCATCTATCGGTTCAATGGAGCCGCTGTCCAACAGAGCGCAGTGAGTTGGGGACACGCAGCGCGCGCGATACCAGGCGCCTTCGTTCTTGTTGTGAATCGAGAACGTATCTCCGACGGAGGGCCTGTTTTCAAATGGTTGGTGTACATTACAGATTTAGATACTTGACAAACAATATAAAAAAATTTAGACTTTGTAAAACATTTACAAGTACATACACATTTGATAAAATATAACAAACTATTATAACTGAGCCCAACCACGTTTCGCTATGGTTGCCATATCAACGGCTAACTTCCACTTTAAATTAAATATGGTAGCGGTTCTCGTTAGCGAGTTCTACGCAAGTCGAGATAGACTGAACGAGAAAACTGCAAAGAAATTTGTTACACACACGCACCCACCTACAAAACCCCACGCGCAAGCACGCACACCCACCAAACACACACGCACGGACACCCACACAAACATACACGCATTCACGAACGCACACCCAACCAAATACACACGCGTGCACCCAAACACACGCACACCCACGCAAACATACACGCATTCACGCACACACATTTTGATTTTATTTTATTAAGGAAAACAAACACCATAAATTACATCACGTATTTTGAACTCACTTGAATGACTCCTCCTTTTTGCAATCTTCGAAATACGCGGAGCAGAGCGACTCGTAGTTCAACTCTTGCGTGGCGTGCATGGACAGACAGACGAATCCGGGACCGTTCACTCTGCATTCGCTCGTCGTTTTGTCCACGGACAGCAAAAAAGTATCACCCACGGACAATGTCTCAACCAAGTATCTGAAAAACGAGTCAATTATAAGTCAGAATACTTTTGTAGTGACAGAGCAAATTGCACAAAGTTGTAAGAAGTTGCGGGCACAAAAATATATATGTGTGTGTTTGTGTATGTGTGTATTATAATCTATTTAAGTGTAAGTTTTACATTAGTCTTATTTTTTCCATTTAATAAAAAATGACATTTTAGTACATTCAGATTAAAAATCACTAACTTGCTAGGCACCAACTTCTGTGAGCATGATGTTGGCATTACATCCAACAACTTCGCTGGCTGCGCCGCTGCTGGGGTCACTTGAGCTGCCGGAGTCACTTGAGCTGCCGGGGCCCCTTGAGCTGCCGAGGTCAGTCGAGCGGCCGGGGTCAGTCGAGCTAGCGGAGTCACTTGAACTGCCGGCTCCGCTGCAACTTCAGGGGTGGCAACGGGAGCTTTCTCTTCTGTTTTCTGAGTGTAGGGCTGTCTCAGTTTTGGCAACGTGTCCCTTTGCGATGTACTATTAATAGCTATGGAAAAATTTTATATTATAGTTTTTTTTTACACGCTAACGTTTCGTTCCTCAACGCGAACTACGCTTTAACTCAGAGCCAATGGGCTCTGGCATCCCTTACTCGGGATAAGAAAGGGATGGGGTAATGGGTTCTGGCATCCCTTACTCACTCACAACAGCACATATTCCCGATTATTCCGTATCATTCACTTTATGGATGACGCAACTGTTTGCTTTGCTGTATAACTTTAAATGTCTATAACGGTTGCGTTATGCATAAAGTGAATGATACGGGGATTATGTGCTGTTGTGTTTCGGTGAGTGAGTAAGGGATGCCAGAGACCATTACCCCATCCCTTCCTTATCCCTTACCCTCAATCCTTGTATGGTTGTATATTAACATTTAAATTCAAAGCGATATGTCATTTTAAAGATTATAAATGTCTATAACGGTTGCGTTATCCATAAAGTGAATGATACGGAATAAGGGTGATTATTTGCTGTTGTGTTTGGATGAGTGAGTAAGTAAGGGAGCCCATTACCCTATCCTTTCCTTATCCCTTACCCTCAATCCTTGTATGGTTGTATATTAACCATTAAATTCAAAGTGATATGTCATTTTAAAGATTATAAATGTCTATAAAGGTTGCGTTATCCGTAAAGTGAATGATACGGAATAAGGGTGATTATGTGCTGTTGTGTTTTTATGAGTAAATAAGGGATGCCAGAGCCCATTACCCCATCCCTTACTTATCCCTTAGCCTCAATCCTCGTATGGTTGGAGCACGAATACGCTTGCAGCACCTATGGCGTTGCTTGTGTTATAGGCGACGGTGACCACTCACCATCGAGTGGACCTTTTGAGCCTGTGTGACATAGTAAAAAAAATGAGCACAACTTACCATCATCCCAACTGTCTCTATCGTTTGCCGATTTCGGGTCTTGAGATTTCGTGTAATTTTGGTTGTAAGGTTTTTTGTTGTGTTGCCCTGGTTTGTTGTTGTAGTTGTTGTTGTTGTAATTCGGCTTATTGTTGTAGTTGTTATTGGGATACGGCTTATTGTTGTTCGGATAGGTTTTCTGGAAAGAGAATATCAGGGCTCAGCATTCAGCATAAATAACTGTTCCGTTAAAAAGAAACTACCTAAAACGAATTTTCTCAAAGATAAGACCCTGACAGATTGATTTCTAGACCTAAAAAAACCCCTAACCCTAGATTTTCGTCAAAATCGTTAAGAGCCGTTTGCGAGATCGTCATGGCATACAAGAATTCCTTTAGTATTATGACATATTTTATAAAAATATTTTTTTTTATTTAAAATATACCATAAAGTGATTAATTTATACCTTTCCCTTATTAAAGCCTTCGTTGTTCTTGTACTTGGTCTGCTTCATTGGCGATGTGGGCGGCTTCATTTGAACAGATGGAGATGGTAAGCTGTAAAAAAAACACATACTCTTCTGTGTATAAGGTTTATAAACTAGCGATACGAGACCGGCTTCGCACGGATGAAATATTAAGCACAAAACTTAGTGAAAACTATATCAAAACAAGCTGACCCGGCGAACTTTGTTCCGCTTTAGAGGCAATAAATGAGCAGACTTTTGATTTTATCATAATCAATTTTTTATTTGGATAATTAATGTAAATTAAAAAAGCAAGTATTTAATTTACGGGAACGTGACGTGGGACGTGACATAAAACGTGGTATAACAAAACGCAACTGAAAGCAATTTATCAGTAAAAAAGCAGTCTACCCGTTCATTTGTTAAAAATGATATAACAAAACAAAACGCAACTGTCAGCTAAACGTTATGTAAATATTAAAAAAAAAAAAAAAAAAAAAAAAAAAAAAAAAAAGCTAAATAAAAAGTATCCTATGTCCTTCTCCTGGTTCTAAGGCGGTATAACAAAACGCAATTGTCAGCTAAACGTTATGTAAATAAAAAATAAAATAAAAAATAAAAATAAAAAATAAATAAATAAAAAGTATCCTATGTCCTTCTCCTGGTTCTAAGCTATCTCCTCACCAATTTTCAGCCAAATCAGTTCAGCCGTTCTCGAGTTATACGTGGTGTAACTAACACGACTTTCTTTTATATATATAGATAAATCCGAGTTGTCTCCCGAGAATACCCGAGTGCATTTTTTATTGCTCGTGGTCCACCCAGGTGAACAAAGTAAGTGGACCACGAGCAATACCCGAGTGCATTTTTTGTTGCCTGTGATCCACCCAGGTGAACAAAGTAGGTGGACCACGGGCAATACCCGAGTGCATTTTTTATTGCCTGTGATCCACCCAGGTGAACAAAGTAAGTGGACCACGGGCAATACCCGAGTGCATTTTTTGTTGCCTGTGATCCACCCAGGTGAACAAAGTAAGTGGACCACGGGCAATACCCGAGTGCATTTTTTATTGCCTGTGATCCACCCAGGTGAACAAAGTAAGTGGACCACGAGCAATACCCGAGTGCATTTTTTGTTGCCTGTGATCCACCCAGGTGAACAAAGTAAGTGGACCACGGGCAATACCCGAGTGCATTTTTTATTGCCTGTGATCCACCCAGGTGAACAAAGTAAGTGGACCACGGGCAATACCCGAGTGCATTTTTTGTTGCCTGTGATCCACCCAGGTGAACAAAGTAAGTGGACCACGGGCAATACCCGAGTGCATTTTTTGTTGCCTGTGATCCACCCAGGTGAACAAAGTAAGTGGACCACGGGCAATACCCGAGTGCATTTTTTGTTGCCTGTGATCCACCCAGGTGAACAAAGTAAGTGGACCACGGGCAATACCCGAGTGCATTTTTTATTGCCTGTGATCCACCCAGGTGAACAAAGTAAGTGGACCACGAGCAATACCCGAGTGCATTTTTTGTTGCCTGTGATCCACCCAGGTGAACAAAGTAAGTGGACCACGGGCAATACCCGAGTGCATTTTTTATTGCCTGTGATCCACCCAGGTGAACAAAGTAAGTGGACCACGAACAATACCCGAGTGCATTTTTTGTTGCCCGTGGTCCACCCAGGCGAACAACAAGGGCGCTCCGTTCCAAGCTACAGACTCTGTAGACTCTACAGAGTACAGTCTACAGAGAAATGTTCTTACCATGGCGACGGTATACATGTGAGACTGTGTTTCGCTAGCCAGTCCTTACGCTGACACTCGACTCCGCAATAAGGCATAACTCCGCAACGTCCGCAAAACAAGTCCGCATTGCGTCCGCACGCCATGCAAGCGCGCGACGACTCCGAACTCAGTGCGGGCAAAGAGTGATCAACCTGTGAATAAAATGAACAATTTACAAATAAAAGATGACATTTTTCAATCGAGACTAATCCTGAATGAATAATATCGCGAGTAATCGAGTAATAATGTATTAATAAGGTGCCGAACCTTTTCTTACCCCAACTTTATAATACAATTTTTTTTTATTAATCAACTTACCAGAAAACCTTTTGATCAAATCACCAACATAACATGGAAGTTAATCTCCTTCGAAGCATTTGAACACAAATGTACTTTCGAGTTTTATCCAGCCATAATCAATATCGGCTTCCAAGAAGCATTTGCAACTTTAGGTGACTTCGATTTAATAGAAGACCATTTGTTGTTATGCAAACAGATTTTAATGTACGGACGGTGGTTGATGATGGAATCTACCATCTTAAGGCACGATTTCACTATACTGTTAGTATTTCACATCGCTGTCAAGTCATTTAACAGACGTTTACATTACAGTATGCGAGTGACAGCGCTAAATGACTTAATAGCGATGTTGAATACTAACATAGTATGATGAAATCGCGCCTAAGCCTATAATAGTCCGGTCATCTTAGTCAAAATTAGGTAAGTATCTCGGAATTTGTGATACCCAGCTATAAAATCGTATAAACTTGTATTTTGACATCCTAAAAGTTGTCTCAAAACCTACATATTATGGTAGGGTATACGCGACTATTAAATCTAAGGTCAAAGGTCACAAAAATCGATTTTATTTATTTTTGCAAATTCTCGTTTCCTTTGGGTTTTTCGCTTTTGTATTTATTATCAATATTGTAGAGTATTAAATTCCCTACAACTATTGTTTCAAATTTTTTTTTATACGTTGAATCGTTTTCGAGATAGAGGGCGGAGAGCGCGAGGTTAGAGCATCACTTAAGGTCAACCGGTAGTCTCGGTCAAAAACACACCATATATAAAGTTTATTAATTATATTCATAAATACATAGATAGCTTTTGAGACAACTTTTAGGATATCAAAATACAAGTTTAGACGAATTTATAGCTGGGTATCTCAAATTCCGAGATACTTACCCAATTTTGACTAAGATGACTGCACTATAATGAGTTTAAACATTTGAGGGGACGATTTGTGGTGTTAAAGAATAATAATAAAAAAACATATTTTTTTTTAAAGTATCAATTAATCAATTTATTAAATTAATAATCCTTTACTACAGCGTCAACAGTAACTAACTCTACTTGTACTGTGTAGGTACAAATCTGAGCGCATGTACAAAAAATCTCGATCGTTGTTAGAAATAATTTAAGTGGAAAAGTCACAGCCGACGCAGTTGACTCATAAACATATAAGACAATTAAAACTAGTTAACCATGAAAATAAATAACAATAATAATATACGTAGAAAATAATATTATAACAAGAAAAATACTTAATCAAATAAAACAATTAATAATAATAACAGTATCAATTAAATTTCATTTAGCATTTGTAGTAACTACATATTTTTTTTGGTACTTTGTAGAAACTTTATCATTTATATAATTTTTTTACTATAAGACTTTATCATTTATAGTCTCTGCTTAAATGCTATAAAAAAGACTTGGTCTAAGCTGAATTTTTAATGCAGAATTGCAGATCTCATCTCAGATTTCTAGTTTGTCAATAGATTTAATTTTTAATGTTGTAGTACATAATTTAAATTAAGTATTTTTGTAAATTATTTATCAAGTAATCAAACTTTCAATAGAATTAAAGTTTCACAATTCATTCTGGGATAAATCTGCCAGATTTAGGACTAACTCAATATCATCCGCATCCGCAAAAGATTCGCATTGATTTATTGGGGATTCCAAATCGATGCAAAAGATGTTGTGGATGCGAATATCCGCAAAACAACCCAACGCCCAAAACCGCAAAACCAAAACGTAGGGTTGTTTTGCGGATATTCGCATATATCCGCAAAACAAGCCTAGTCTTAAACTAAACAAACACGATGCCAACTCGCTTGCAAGCTATCATTGACCGGTTACATAGGATCATAATATCATATCATAGATTAAATAGCTCTTGTAATAACGATTCAGAATGCTGTTGTGCCTCTAATATTTGCTGAATCGCAAATTAAAACTGCTTTCATGCAATCGTTAGAAAGAAACAAGCATCGTTGCTAAAAATTACACGAGCCAGAACTAATAGCATCTTGGAAAACTGCTGCAGAGAGAAAAAACTCTCTTTTTTTAAAAATTTCACTGATATGCTAGTAAGGTAAAGAAATCAGCATTGTATATAATTGTATACAAAATAAATAATATTCATAATGGATCGTATGTTATCTAAAGAAATTTCTTAAAAATAAAACTTCAAAGTTTCCCCTGCAATCATACCGTTGAAGGATTTGCTTTTAATCAACATCGCAGACTGGTTGTCCACTAAAAGCGTAAATTTACCCTTGTTAGGGTATTCGTCTTTGATAAATTGCCACAATTTAGTATCTATACCGGGATTTCTATCTTCAAACAGCTCAAATATTATCTTCAAGTCATCCTTATCATCAATTAGGAGTGACTGTGGAACTTTCAATATCATTTTCGTGTAATCTTCAATCCTGTCATTTCTTTCTTCAACTTCAATGACTTCCTCGTCTGTAAGTTCTTCTTTTTTGCTAGAAATTACATCTTCTACTAAATTATCTTCAACATGTTCAGTTAAGCAGACCTTTAAATTTCTCTTAAACTCAGCAGTTTCGCCAATTTCATCTCGTGACAATTTTTCATTTTTATATGTTTTTAGTACACATTCCTTAAGATGCGTCTGAGGCTCTATAAGAGACTGTAGATGTCCCAACTTAAACTCCACAAAATTGTCCCCAATCATATTGTTAAACTGTTCACCGCTTATAACTTGAGCGGATAACTTGTCTATTTGCAGGTTGACGTTAATTTCATTGTCACCCTCCTCTATGGAAATTTTCCTCCAAAATTTCGTACGCAATCTTGGATTTTGTTTTTGCAATGTCTCCATCACTTCATCCAATTCTCTATCGACTCGAATCGTCATTGTAACAATGCCCACGGCTCCTCGAAATTCGGTCGATTTCAACGAAATTTGCATAGGATTATTAGAGTTGTATATGGACAACGCATTTTCTATCCAACTTTTGGACTCCGTGTTATGACAGATGATAAAAATGACACCGTCGAATAAGTACATATCGTGAAATTTAGGTATAGTGGCTTCGGTGTAATCTCCATTTTGAAACCCCATGCACACGACATTTTCAAATGCCCTTTTTATGGAGTGGAAAAGAGCTTCTTCGACTCTAATTTCAGGATAATTAGTAGGTCCTACATATACTTTAAGATCGTCTGCAATCAAATCCGAATAATGACTTGTTCTCAATTTGTTCAATTGCGCCTTATTAACTCCTTCGATATGAGTGTACATAATTTTCGATATGACTTCTCTAATTTCTTTCATATCGTCACTGTCATCGCTCTCACGTTTGACATTCGGAAATTTCACTTCACGCTTTTGTCTATCGATGATTCTAAACACCAACTTGTCTCCTTCGTAAATTGGATCAAAGTCAGACGATTTGATTACTTCCAAAGAGTTTGGATCTACGCCAAATTGTCTCTTCTGTTTGCCAGTAACATCTGAATAATATTTCCAACATTCAGGTTTCAAACTTGGATACGTTTGCTTTAGAGCCATTAAAATTACGTTAGATTCAATTTGACACTTGTCTTTCGGCACACGCATCACGACTCTTGTATATCTGACCAAATCTTTAACATCTCTAAAAGTTAATTTTAAACCAGTGGAATTAATAAATTTTGGAAGTAATTCACCGATATAATCCTTAGTTTCTAAACTATCACAAATGTAAATCACAGCACCATTCGACAAGTAAACATCTTGAAATTTCGGTACAATCATTTCTTGAAACCGCAAGTTTTTCATATCTTTATGCAAATAATCCTTAAACAGATGCTTTAGTCGTCTAATGTGGGTTCCTTCTAACTTGTCAAGGGGATATCCCTCCAGTGTTATAGCTACTTTTAACTCATCATCAACATCTAAATAATTCGTTCGTCTATGGTAAGCGATTCCTCTATTACTGTCTATTGCCATAGCACTTTCATTCAGTATAGTATCATTGCTGGTCATTACGGATTCATTCTCAGAGATTATTAATGAAGTGGCAGTCGCATTTTTTTCCCGAATCAATACATTTTTTTGAAAAATTTCTTCACAGTTACACATTTCGTTACTTCGCCCTTCGTTCCATATTACATGAACATCCTCGTTATCTTTAAATGTGGTTTCCGTATACATTCTTGACTCATCATCATCTTTCATTCCATGATCAGTTCTATCATCTTTCCTGGATGACGTATTGTTTTGACCTTGTTCCATTAAATCAATTTCAGTCTCTTTTTTCGTGTATCCTTTCGAATCGTTTCTTGGGGTAGCTTCTTCAGACCTCAACTCTTCCAAAAGCTCAACCCTAGACGTCACATTGCATACACAATCAGCGTCAGACATCAAACAATCATAGTATATCTCCGTGTAACCGGTCAACTCAAACTGCATAGCGTTGTAGTCTATTACATTTTTAAACAGGTGACCGCGTAAAATCTCACCCGATACACGATCTATGAAAAACGATGTGATCTCAACATTATCGCTAATCTTTTGCGAATAGATAATCCATAGATGTGTTTTTAGATTGGGATTAAAATACTGCAACAGTCTAAACACTTCTTGAGCGGACGAAGGCCAAGAGTATTGAGACAATTTCAACAAACCCATGCAGTATCTTTTCACTTTAGTCTTAAGTAACACGAGATTTTTTAACATTCCATCTTCGAGTCCTAGTGAGACGTGCACTATCCAATCTCGAGTGGCGACATCTTTACATATACACACTATCGCGCCTCTGTTCAAGTAGCAGTCCAAAAATTTAGGCTCCCTCTTCAAGACTCCAGCCTTTAGATGCACATGTATAACGTCGTTTAGACTATTTTGAAATCTCTCCATTTGGCAAAGACGCATTCTAGATTTAGGATAACCGACCAATGCTACAACTACTTTGAGAGAATCTTCAACAATGCCTAAATAATCTGTGTTTCTCAATCTTATGAGCCTTGCTGTTTCATCTTCGTCCGTTTCACAATTCATGTCACCATAGGAGACTTCATTTATTTTATGGCCAACTTTTTTAACCCGACATTTTCCTGCAAAACTTTTATGTGTCGAGCTATTTTCGTTCGTATATTTGGTCGAGTGTTCTGAAACTTTGCTTGTACGCTCAGACTTGAGTTCGGAATGTTGTCTACTAGCTACGGACTTATCTTTTTCGTCTCTGGTTGTCGTGCAGCTTTGTTCTTCTTGATCCGAGCATAGAACGCATGTGGACGCCGTTGAGCTACCGTCAGTACTGTGCGTTCTCGTCCAACAATACTTCGTCTTGCATATGCGCGGGTTACTTTTCATGCTCTGCACAAAAATTTATCTATTTGGTTTCTAGAGCATTTTTAAAGGTCACCTTTTGGTAAAGCGTCTACGTTCAATATTTTCACTAAACATGCAAATTTTCATTCTCTCCTACCAAGACGTCATGCAGATATTATATTGTTTGCCAAATGATCATGCCAAAATAAAATAATGTACAATACTTAACTCTCTGTTGAATTTTGAAGTTAAAATAAATGGTGTTATCGAACAATAATAACCAATGTACCAAAAACGCGATTAAACAAAATGTGACTCAAACATGTGTCATTTAAAGAAAATGCGACTTTACATCAACAGATTGGAGTTTAAAATGAATAGTACAAGTTGGTCGTTACTACCTTTTACCATTGACTCCGCCATGATTCCGTTTTAGGCGTATTTGATGCTTTAATTGAAAAATAGTTGGAAAACGGCTTATTGCGCGAGCATATAAATTCTGCACCGATTTTTTGTATCGTAAAATAAAAAAAAACACAATTGTCAGGACTTTTGACGGCATCGCCAACGCTTGTATGAAACATTTAACTGCGGCTGTACAACAGTCAGTACTCAGTACACTCTCTGTGAGGCACCGCGAGGTACGACTAGGGCGAGAGTTTACATGCTACACTCGCCTCGCCTCGCGTGCTCGCTTCCTCGCGTGCTCGCTTTCCTCGTGAGGCGAGGCGAGTGCGTCACTGTACACTCTCGCGCTACGTTCACTTTAGCGCGAGCTTTCTCGCCGCCCAGACTCGTCACTCGTCACTCGGGCTTCTCGCGCGAGTACTTTCGGCGAGACATGGCGAGGCGAGTGCAGCCTGGGCCATTACAATACATAATCGCTGAATAAAAATGTAAATTCAACTTACAGAATCACCGGCTGCGGCAGTCAAATCACCTTCCGATCCGTGGCCAGTGTCTACGACACTTCTGTAGACAGTATGAAAAAATATATACATAAATATCACTGTTCCGACATCTATGAGTGGAGGGTAGTGGTAAGGAGGACTGACTCCATGTATTAAAAAGGTGATCCCAGAATAACACTACATTAAGATGGCGCTAGTGCAGCATGGAGTCGAATAGTAAACTCGACAAAGACAGGAGAAATAGAAAGACAAAGATAGATAGATGGAAGACACGCTACACTGGCGCCATTGTGGCCACTTTTGGAACCTTTATTTGATTGTTGGAGAGGACCATTTTTTTAGTTTAATTATCATATGAGTCGGTACATATTCGACGACCCTTTGTCTGTCAAACTTTGATGAGCCCGTTGGATGAGTGGTTAGCGCTGTGTTCCAGGGTTCACGGGTTCGATTCCCGGAAGAGTAAACTTTGGAAATGAAGTAGTGACAGGGCCCAATGCCTTTCGCAGTCATTTGGGCAGCCTGTCTGTCTGTCGGTAGTAACCATAGAAGAAGCCATATCCCTTCCTATAGTCATATACATACTATCAAGTGGACCACCTACCTATAAACCAATCTTTATATTAAAAAATGTATAAAAGAAAACTGCAATAAATGAAAATTCTGGTAAATAAAACATAACACACCTGAGGGACAGTGCTATTGGACCAGGATGGCCTTGTACAAAAAAATATATTAAAAAACTTGCCTAGAAGCTCCGTCCGAGTTCGGAATCACCACTTTCATGGCCAAGTTCTTCCTGGATCCGTTCAAGAACTGCTGAAAACAAGACACACAATAATGTTATTTAAAATTCAAAACTTTGTACTTGTAAAGCAGACAAGAAAAGTGCTTTATCAGTTTCGATTACAAATTCCATTCATTTCAAAATTCGCTAAGGCTTTCAAAATTCGAAATAGGTATTGATTACTGATTGACATAATTTGTCATCGCTAATAAAGATGGCAATAGAAATTGTCACTTTCAATTTTCAAAGGAAAACAGACCTTATCTTTCTTGCAACATACAAACTATGTTTGTATGTTGTATCTTAGGGTGTAGGTGATAAAGCACATTATTTGTCGAGTTTACCTTCAAATTAAGTACTAACAACCGATAAACTTAAAACATACAATATATTTCTAGCTATATTTAATAAATAAATAAATAACTATCGGCCACGTCGGCTATCAAACAAAAAAAAGAACTGGTTCATCCTTTTGGGAGCGCTTAGGTATCATATCGTACCTTTCCAGTGTTCCGTTTCAAAATCATCCGAGTCTTGCAGACGACCTGGGCCTCCTGCAGCCGAAGGTACTCCAGCTGAAGTTGCTCCAACTCCGCAGACATCTCCGGGTCCAGATTGTCCGTTAGCGACTGAAACGGACAAACTTTACTGCTAGCAACTTACTTACTAACTTACTTACTTACTAACTTAACCCCTGCGATTCATAATTACATTGACATTACTTTTCAAAATACTTCGAAAATTGCATTACGTAATACTTGAACGAACCCCCTTCCAACCTCAGTAGGATAAATGACAAGGGGTAAGAAGGAAATGAAGGGATAATGGGCTCTATCTAACATCCCTTACTCACTTCTACTTTTTGTCAAAATCCCTCTATTTCGGACCAAGCGTTTTAAAACATCCTTTATTTAGTGCACTGCCAAGATTTGGAAATTCCTGTCTGTGTTTCTGAACCCAATTTCTGTTTCAGAGCTCATAATAATATAATCTTTTCAAAGTGCGAGTGAATAAGCATCTTTCGGAGCGAACACGCTCCATCATAGGCCTTGTATTCGCTACACGGCTTGATACTCACCAAATCTAACAAAGTCTCCGTAGTGAATGAATCGTTCATTTGTTTGTCAGAGTTTCCGGCTTCCTCCTTTCTGCAAACAAAGACCACGGTGCACATTAAAAATTTATACATCTACTCTTTAAGACAAGGATTAAACCTCGGGTCGAACACAATTTTTTTATCAAAATCAGTGTAAACAATTATAATAAATAACCTTAGATGAGTCAAGGTGAAAAATTTCACAACAAATTTTCACACAACTTCTCCGAGAAATTGAACCGAAGGTTTTACTTAAATTTTGTGTAAAATATGAAAAAAAGAAAGTAGCAGATTAAAACTTCAATACAGTCACTGAAATATTATATTATTGTAACAATAACAGTCCCCGCAGACTTTCTATCGGCCGATAGTTTTGTCATTTACAGCTTTTAAATCAGTATGAAGAGGTATGGAAATGCACACATTCAGTGTTTCAGTATCTGTACGCATTTGCAATTTTGCATACATCTTTATATCTACTGATTTAAAAAGCTGACCAAACTATCGGGTGATAGAAAATCTATAGTCTGCGGAAACTCTTAATGATTTTTAAGCAGTAATTTACTATATATTTTTTCTCAGAACATAAATTTATTTATTTTATAATGAAGCCGAGTGACTTTGTGTTATAATCAAAACTAACAACCCGCATTCGGCTTTGCATAAATGCAATTTTTTCTGAAAATTGTGTACCTATTCATGTAGCTCTTTCCAATATTGAAAACTATATCAATTTTTTTTCGATGGTTTAGAAGTTAGAGAAGAAGAAACAGACAGATGTGGACAGCAAAATTAAGGTTTTAATAAAAGAAATAGTTACCGTCTGTCAAAAGTAACATATAGAAGTTTTCTTTAGGACTAAAAATTAAATATTCTTTAGGATTTTAGAAGAACTACAATTCTCTGGTACATAATCTTTTAAATTTACTTTACGGTGACTTGGTTGCAAAAGAATGTTTGTTTTTTTTTTCCTACATTGGAGTCCCTAGCCCTAGACCAAGGAATATAGTACTCTCTAAGCGAGAGCCCTAGACGGTGACTCAAACACAAAATTTCTTCACAAGCAATTAGGTGCTTGACAAGCACGCTTGAGACGAGGCTTGTAGCATACCTACTTGTCAATCAAGCATCCGCATTAATTTTAATCTCAAGTGCGATATAATATAAATAAAATCGGTTATTTACACAGTCAAACTCATTCGTAAGTAGCGTAACCGGCACATTTGTAGTAACAATAACAATGACAATGACTCAATGACTTGACTGGCCATTTTTAAAACGAAACTTTTTCAATTTAAATTAAGAAACTTACCGAGAAGTATACAGGTATTAATAAATGGAAAACAATTGGACACTAACAAATTAAACAAGATTGCACGAACTATGTACGCACTTATAATAACTTTTCCAACTTATAATACAATTTATAACAAAGAAAGAGGTTTTCACCGGTAACGAACGAATGAACGCGAAAATCAAGTGTCTTTCTTATTCTATTCTATGTAGTTTGTGGAGAAAATCGCGAAATGAACAAAGACAAAGTAGAAATTCATTCGTAATTTCGTACCACAGAGTAGTAAGGGTTAATCATTCGACTTAAACTTAAACACCTTCCACACGCTTAGTTTATTAAAAAAAAAAACAATAAGAACAATAAAGCAGCTATTACACTTTTCAATTTGTAGGAAACCAATTTAGGAACCAAAGTAGTGAACTAGTGATCACACTACACTAAAATTGATTTCTAAATCGAAGACATAGAATTGAAAATATATATGTAATTTAAAATCTAAATTGGATACAATCTGTTCTTACTGCGATTACACCTTCCGATTTTCTAAATTAGCTTCCTACAAATTGAATAGTGTAATAACCGCTTTAGAACTGTTCGCGCCACTTCCACGCTTATTGTTCTGATTGGTCATAATATAGGACCAATCAGAGAACTCCCTTGTTTGAAAGTTTGAAAGCGGGCCGCCTGGTGCTTGCTTTGCTAGTATAGTCTATCAACCTCTATCTGTTACTCTGCAACTTTTAAACCACCAGACATATTTGGATATGGTTTTCACTAGTAGAATGGGGCATAAACGACATTTTGTGTAAATAATTTGCAGAAAAAATACATCTGTGCAAAGAGGAATGTGCATCTGTGCAAACATCTATGCATGCTATGAGGGGTGGGGTGGGGCATTAGAAAAATCCTGGAAAACCAGACTATATAAGTATAATTGGGAGTATAGACACGGCCACAAAAAATGGTAGTAGTAAAATTCGTCCACTCGAAGTGGACGAATTCGCACATAGTCGTTCGCTAGTCGTAAGCTAATCAATATCGTTGTGCAGTATACATTGATGCGTTAGTACAGAAGACTTTTAACTAGTTTCTTTTTACAAAAGCAATATTCATTTGGAATTGCGTGTCAATCTCTCAGTAAGTTCGTAAGTATGATTTTAATACTACCACAGATTTCAGGGCTTTTTGCTTGCTACGCCGCATCTATAGTTTAGATCAATGAGAAAAACCATATTTTTGGGGTATTCTTTTATATTTTTCAAAATAATCTCCTTCTAGTTCGATATACACTTTACCGGACGTCCCTCTAGTTACTTTTAAGCCTTTATAAAAGTATGATTGTGGTATTTTCTCAAAATACGCGATTTTTTGTGCAATGTAACCTTCTCTCGTTTGACGTGAACCGTTGTCTGTTGAGTAATTTTTTGAAATTTGGAAAATTATGTTCTAAATAGAGCTGATTTTCTATTAATCCCAACTTCAATTACTCAATTTTAGCATGCATTGTCTCTTTCTTCTATTCTCAACTGTTCTAACTCGGTTAGCTTTTATGGAAGAGCGAGGACTCCCTGGCACAGGCTTTCGCTTAAAAGGAGTCTTCAATCTTGGTCTTTGTAAAAACGATTTTTATAACTGTTAAACATTTTTTATTTTATTTTCTTATATTTTTGGGTTGGCAGACAGGTTTGCAGTCCATGTTATGGCAGGTGGCAACCGGTCGCCTATAACACAACCAACGCCATAGGTGTTGCAAGTCATAAGGGGAAAGAGGATAAGGAAGGGACGGGAAGGGGAACACACCAGCACACATGCTGTTTTATTTCACGGTAGTCTACTACTGTATAGGGGATGGTCACTGTCGCCATACGGGCTGCTCAAACGACTGCGAAACGCCTGTCATTACTTTTGAAATGCAGACCAGAGCAAACTTTCAAAAAGTTCATTTCCAAAGTTAACCCGACCGGGTAACGAACCCCTGCTGAGACGTTAGGCAAGCACCGTTACCACTCATCCAACGGGTGTCGTTTGATCGAATTGCTTGAATAGGTATCCTTACATATTATAAAACAAAGTCCTCCACCGCGTCTGTCTTTCTGTTCACGATAAGCTCAAAAACTACTGCACCGATTTTCATGCTGTTTTCACTAATGGATGGAGTAGTTCTCGAGGAAGGTTTTAGATATTATAACATTTTGAACGCGGACAAAGTCGCAGGCAACAGCTAGTATACATATATATATATATATAAAGTTTTTTTTTTTTTTTTTTTTTTTTTTTTTTTCCAATTTGCATCATGCGATCAGTCTCAAGACTATAAGCAGATCTGTTAAAAGGTGTCTAGGGCTTGAAAAGCCGATTCCCCATTAGGAACGACTCTCAATGTAGCCGGCTCCTCAGTCTACTATGGAGTCCAGGTCTTGAATATTTCGTCTCTTGAGACGCTTTATTGTGACAGGCACAGTGAGCTGCACGGCAAGTTGGTTTGGATGTCTCTGGAGACGGCATTTATAATTTCTGAAAAAGTGTCCTATCTCCTCCCTCACAGTAGCCACATTCAGGTGGTGATGGACCTCTGTGTTTCGTATGAACCAGGGAGCATTGCTTATATTTTTCAGGATAGCGTCCTCAGCCCTCTGAACAATTTTAATGTTCGAGTCGCATGCGGAGCCCCAAAGTTGCAAGCCGTACGTCCAGATCGGCTTCAGAACAGTCTTATATATCAAGAGCTTGTTTTCCACAGATAATATGCTGTTTCTTCCAAGTAGCCAATACAATCCACGGAATCTGATGTTTAATTCATCTCTCTTAGTTTGGATGTGATTTCTCCAAGTCAGCCTCCGGTCAAGGTACATCCCCAAATACCTTACAGAATCCTTGTGAGGAAGTTCTCGATCACCTAGTTTGACCGGGGCACAATCTCCTTTCCTCAAGGTAAATGTGATATGCACCGATTTGGCTGGGCTAACCTGAATTCGCCATTTCCGTAGCCATTCCTGAATGCTGTCTAACCCAGACTGTAAGATCTTAGACGACTCTTCAGCATTTTTGCTCGATGCTAATACCGCTGTGTCGTCAGCAAAGGTGGCCACTGATACCCCAGGCATTTCTGGCAGATCTTGGGTGAATATTGTATATAGTAGTGGACCTAATACAGATCCTTGTGGTACTCCAGCAAGTACACTGTAAAAAGGGGACGCACCCTCTCCTTCTATGACCTGAAAGATTCTTTCCGACAGATAAGACTCCAGAACTCTGTAGAATCTATGGGGTAACAAGGTTTTTATTTTACAGAGTAGTCCCCTGTGCCAAACCCTATCGAACGCCTGCTGGACATCCAGGAAAGCCGCCGAGCAATACTCTTTCTTCTCAAGGGCTGTTCTGATGACTTGGTACACTCTATGGATTTGTTCGACCGTTGCATGTTCTTGTCTGAAGCCAAACTGGTGATCAGGTATTATTAATCTTTCTGAGACTTCCACTAAAAGTCTTTTCAGCAGAATCTTTTCGAACAGCTTGGAGACAATAGGTAAAAGACTGATGGGTCTATATGAAGTAACATCCTGTGTCGGCTTTCCCGGTTTTTGCACCATTATCACCTGTGACACCTTCCACAGAGACGGGAAGCATCCAGTTCTCATTATGCCATTAAAGAGCGAACTCAAGAACACAAAAGCCTTTCGTGGTAATTCAGTGAGTACTTTCTTATCTATGAGGTCGAAACCCGGAGCTTTATTGTTTGCTAAGCACCCATTGACAGCAGCAAATATTTCTCGAGGGGAAGTTGGTTTGATTGGATTGTCCAGTTCTAGGTCTTTGTTCATAATCTCATCTATGTCCAATTCACTGCTCCCAGGGAAAGCGTCATTAGGAACAAACACTTTCGACAAGTGAAGCGCAAACGCGTTGGCTTTCTCATTTGAGGTTCTAGCCCAATAACCTGCTGCAGTTTTCAAAGGTGGTTTGGGAATAACAGGTCTGTTAGTACACTTGCAAGCTTTCCACAGGGAGTAATTTGTAACTCTAGTTGCGGTAAGCGACTCAATATGAGCTGCAACTGTTGCATTTGCGTTTGCCTTTATAATTTCTTTCAGCTCTTTAGTTGCTTTATTCAAGGCTTTCTTATCGTCTGGGTGTTGACTGGTATGCCATTTTCTACGCAACCTTCGTTTGTCCATAATTTTTGCCTTGATATCCTCAGGGACAACACCGTGACGCGGCTGAGTATTACCCAATTCTGGGGTACAAGTCCAACAGCTCTTCTGTACCACAATGCTAAAATTTTTGGCAGCGTTTTCAATATCTTCTGTGGTCTTGAGAGCTATTTTCAGTTCCAGACCTTTTTCGACCAGTTCTCTAAACGACGGCCAGTCCGTTCTCCTGTTATACAACATGGTTCGCTTCTCGAAGCTTAATATTGTTGAGCTAATAGTCAATATGATAGGCGTGTGATCGGAAGTACCATCCAAACATGGCTTCACCGAATAGAACAATCTAGACAATCCCTTTGTGATGAAAAAATCAATAACATCTGGAAGTCTACTAGCATCGGCAGGCCAATATGTTGGTTCGGCCGTTGAATATGTCGTAAGATTTAATCTATCCAAGCTTCTTTTGAGCTCCCTTCCACGTGTCGTATTTAGCCTGGAACCCCAATGCACATGTTTAGCATTCCAGTCCCCTCCGGCGATAAATCTCCCTCCCAGTTTTTCCAGGTACTGATTAAACAGATATTCGTTTATTGTGTGTCTAGGGGGACAATAGACCGCGGAGACGGTAATGTGTCCAAATTTGTCCTCCACCAAAACAGTTGTGGCCTGAATATGATTAGTTTTAAAACCTGGGAGCTCATTATGCTTAACATGAGTTCTTATTATTACAGCAGATCCCCCATGAGCAGATCCATCTGGATGATTTGTATTGTATACATTATAATTACGGATTTTTAATGATTTGTTGTCTGTAAGATGAGACTCTGACACTAATAGGATATCAAGTTTATGTAGATTTAACAAGTGTTCAACTTCCTTTACATTAGGTGCCAAACCATTAACGTTCCAAGCTGCTATCTTTAGCGCAGTCATTTTAGTTTGCCGAGCAGTGCGGTAATAAGGTTCATTAATGTACCCATTTGTTGAAGGAGGAGATCGAACTTTTCAGATTGCCTAACCATGTAATCTTCCAGCGATTGGATATTTATTGAAGAGTCTGAAGAAAGGTGCTTATTACTTTTAGCAGTCACGTTGGCTGATTTTACAGCATCAGCGTAAGTTTTTAGGTCTGTCTCGTTGCTTTTTTCGCTTTGAATTTGAGAGGTTTTTTTTTGGGTATTTAGTTTAATGCCCATTATAGGTGTCTTCCTTTTAAGAATTTCTTTATACACTTCGCATCCCTTATAATTAGCGGGATGGGCACCAAAGCACAATGCACATGTTGCTGGAGAATTACGATCGGTTTTCGGGCATTCCGAGGTTTTGTGCGATTGCGCGCATTTAACGCACCTATAAGGCCTAAGGCAGTAATTTTTAGAATGCCCATATTGCTGGCAACGTTGACACTGTACAATTGTGTTCCTCTTCCTCGGGTCTTCTATTATCACTGATTGATGATATATTGTTTTTATTTCTTTGACTGTTTTATTGTTAGAACCAGGTGATATATTGACAAAGAATGTCGAGGTAGGTTTTTTTTCCGGTCCATACTTAGCATTTATGATTTCGCCTATTACAGAATTACCAGTTCTTTCTATTGCTTCTATGATAGACGAGTGAGGTGTTGTGAAGTGTAAATTCCTTATGACAATTCTGGATGGTCTTTGACTTTTTATATTAAATGTATGACCAATTAGACCATTTTCTCTAACAAGGGACATGACTCTTTTGTAGATTTCGACTGTACTACAGTTTATTCTCAATTGGTTTCTATTGATATTTTTAAATATAAACTGAGTTTTGTCAGCACTAGTTTCCAATAACTCTGAGAGTTTGATAACGTCTTTTATACCATATAATATTATAGGTGGAGGCTTACTTGGCCTTTCTACTTGTGGTTCCAAATTGGTATCTTCTGTCAAGTCGATTGGTAAGCCACTAAAACTATTACTGGTTATAATACCTTCGATAGTTGGGGACTTTGACAACTTTCTTTTCCTAATTTTTCGGGGTTTAACTTCTCTTTGCCATAAGGGGGGAACGGTTACATCTTTAGAATTATTAGAAGCTTCGTTGTGATGTTGTTGCTTTCTATTTTGTTCTGTCTGGGGTGTATTGTCGTTGGAGTTAATTATGTTGCCAACAGATGCAGACCGTGGTCTGACAGCAAACAGGCTTGGGTGGAATACCTGTTGGATGTAATTTTTCTGTGGATCGGGATCCGCATTACGACCAGTAACATTAATTGAAGGAAAGGCCTGGTCATCCGCCTTTCTGCCATTTTTAGCGTCCTGGTTAAGCAAAAGTGTGCCCCCCCCAGAATACACGGGGCAGCCCGAGCTAGGCTCGGGGAGGGATTCTCCGGCGGTGCCGGTACCCTCCTGGGGTAATTTCTCTTTTAGTGTTGCCTCCATTGCTTGATTACCATTTTTCTTTCAGGGTTGGTTTCCCCTAGCTAGGTTTTCGGTTATGGCGCCGAAGACTCGCCTGTGCCCTTCATACTTGGCTGCTATAGTCACGAGGTTGGTGTTATGTGTGGGGCTCGTTTTATTGACTATAACATTGCCCAGGGGGTACGACTCACGGGATTTGTGAGTCCATCATTAGACCGCGGCGGCAGTCTAATGATGGCGGGGACGTTGTATGATAGGACTGTCAGTGCGCGCCTAATAGTCTAGCTCCACACACCTGGACGTGCGCAATCGGCATTCTTAGCATTTTATAGGTATATGTTCCCTAGCAAAAAAAACATACACCACCAAGACCTACACTGACTTACCCCCCCAAATGTGTGTTTTATATATATAAAGTAAAACACACATCTGACAAATTCATTCTATGCTTACTAATCCGTACTAATATTATTAATGCGAAAGTTTGTATGGATGTTTGTAACTCTTTCACGCAAAATCTAGTGAACCGATCACCATGAAATTTTGCATAGACGTTGTCTGGGACACCAGAAAGGACATAGGGTGTACCTTTCATCCAGAAAATAATAAAAAGTGCCATGGCTACTCGATGGCACAGTAGACATGAATATGTCTCATATCATAAATGAAAAGAAAGATTTAAATGGTCCCTATCCCTATCCCTATCCCTATCCCCATCCCTATCCTTATCCTTATCCTTATTCTTTCCCCTTATCCTTAATCCTTCTATGGTCAACAGGGATAATATATATATAAACAAACGAACAAACTATCCCTATCCCTATCCCCATCCCTATCCCTATCCATATCCCTATCCCCATCCCCATCCCTATCCCTATCCCTATCCCTATCCTTATCCTTATTCTTTCCCCTTATCCTTAATCCTTCTATGGTCAACAGGGATAAAATATATATATAAACAAACGAACAAATTATAATTAATTCATTTACGTCATGGTAACGATTTTCGTGACACACATTCTTTCCAATAGACCCCAGAGAAAAGACATATTCATGTCAAAAGGTACTGCCCCCGAGGGATCATATAAAATTAAGGAAACTAACTCCGGGCTAAGTGTAATAGCAATAACGATGTCAGTCGATATATTGCTTTTTCAACGCGGACGAAGTCGCGGGCACCAGCTAGTATATTATAAATGCGAAAGTTTGTATGAATGTATGAATGGATGGATGTATGGATGTTTGTAACTCTTTCATGCAAAAACTACTCAACCGATCACCGTGAAATTTTGCATACACTTTGTCTGCGACACCGGAAAGGACATAGGGTACCTTTCATCCAGAACGCGGACCAAGTCGCTTGCACCAGCTATTATATTATATATTAATATATTAGTATGGATGGATAGTACGGCTATCCATCCATACTAATATCCTACTATCCTATCCTAATAATATTATAAATGCGAAAGTTTGTATGTATGGATGTTTGTATCTCTTTCACGTAAAAACTACTGAACCGATCACCATGAAATTTTGCATACACGTTGTTTGGGACACCAGAAAGGACATAGGATACCTTTCATCCAGAACGCGGACGAAGTCGCGAGCACCAGCTAGTATATTACAAAGTTGAATTAAAACTCACCTAATATTAGTATCATCTTTTGCGCTGCTGCAAACACTAGTAGTGTCCGCGTGGCTTCGTCTCTCTTTCGGCGCTTGTCTGTCTTGTTGCTTGGGCCTTTTGTTGTTCGTTTGGTACGATCGTTTCTAAACAAATATAAAATAGATAAGGCTGTTTATTATTATTATTATGTGTCAATGTTTGGACATACATACATTTCATTTTTACTGTCTTTTAATTTTTTTTTTTATTTTTTTTATTTTGAGGCTTTTCCCTTAAGGTCTCCTCCTTGGACAAGTTCGTATATATATATATATATATGACTAAACTAAAATATATGTAATACCATTTACCAATGATTATTGCATTGGTCTCGCTACGCTCGACTAGATAGAGTATAGAGTACTATACAAAAACGATAGCTCCGTGAATGCGGCAACTTTTTATTGTAGTGTGTGTAAAACATGGTCACTTTTTATCACTTTTTTACACAGTTTTATTATATTTTTACACAGTTTCACTACACAATCTGGCATGTTATTATGCTTAAAATTTAATAAAACATTCGGCACGTACACATCACAGACAGTTTGCAGTGTGAATGGCTCGCTATTTTTTGTCGCATTTTACAAGTACAACGGCGGTATATAGTCGAGCGCAGCGAGACCAATCATTCATCTATGAACATTTACTAATGCAATAATGTACAGCACCCTGGCATCATCAGATAACAGCGTTACTGTGTTCTTTCATTATTATAACACTAGCGACCCGCTCCCGGCTTCGTACGGATGCAATTTTCCTCTCTTTATCTAAGAGAGATTCGTGCAAACCGAATTAAAATCAATCCAGCATTTGACTAATTTTAGAAAATCGTTTTAAATTATTAAAATAAAAATATATATATATAAGTAATTAATACATTTGCAAATAAAATATCGTATCTGAAATGACCGTGAATAAATTGTTTTCACATACTAACCTTGTGAGCGATATTTATCAACAACTTCAACGGTTCCACTTTGTTCAACTTCATCATCGCCAACCTTGCCTCTCTAAAATAAAAAAAAAACAGGCAATATTTTAAATAGTTGGAAAAAAATCCGAAATTATTTTCTCGTGTGCATGTCGTCAGTCAGCCTGACGCTTAATTTGAGGCCTATTTATAAATTTTTTTTACCCATTTTAAACCCCATTTTTAATTAAAAAAAAATTTTTTTGCTACAGATATTCTTTTTCAATTTAAAAAACGGCGCCACTGACTAAGCCAATATATTGATATGGTGGATTTTCCTATTCTCATGAATGATAAGTCATTCCTCACATCTGCCTACAGTCGGAAGGACTGTTGGCATGATATCTACTTATATTTTTAAAAAAAAGTCAAAAAAACCATAACACTTTCTCCAGAGTACAACCATATTCTAGACTACCTAGCCTAGTTGTCACAAACTACAATAACGGCTAATATAAATTATAGCAAGTCTTAAAGGCCTACTTTATATACCGTACTAACCGTAGTAATATAATATTATAAATACGAAAGTTTGTATGGATGTACTATTAGCTGGTGCCCGCGACTTACGTCCGCGTTCTGGATGAAAGGTATCCCATGATGTCCTTTCTGGTGTCCCAGACAACGTGTGTGCAAAATTTCATGGTGAACGGTTCAGCAGTTTTTGCGTGAAAGAGTTACAAACATCCATACATCCAAACAAACTTTCGCATTTATAATATTATTAGGATAGGATAGTAGGATATTAGTATGGATGGATAGCCGTACTATCCATCCATACTAATATATTAATATATAATATAATAGCTGGTGCTCGCGACTTGGTCCGCGTTCTGGATGAAAGGTAGCCTGTGTCCTTTCCGGTGTCGCAGAATTTCACGGTGATCGGTTGAGTAGTTTTTGCATGAAAGAGTTACAAACATCCATACATCCATCCATTCATACATTCATACAAACTTTCGCATTTATAATATACTAGCTGGTGCCCGCGACTTCGTCCGCGTTGAAAAAGCAATATATCACCTGACATCGTTATTGCTATTACACTTAGCCAGGAGTTAGTTTCCTTAATTTTATATGATCCCTCGGGAGCAGTACCTTTTTTCTGGATGAAAGGTACACCCTATGTCCTTTCTGGTGTCCCAGACAACGACTATGCAAAATTTCATGGTGATCGGTTCACTAGATTTTGCGTGAAAGAGTTACAAACATCCATACATCGAAACAAACTTTCGCATTTATAATATTAGTAGGATTATAGCTATGTGTGTGACGGGCTCAAGCAAGTGTTTCAAAAGAACTTACCCGGGCGCTTCATAAGAGATCAGTGCATATCTTTTGACGGGATCACCGCTTAAAAACATCTCATGTAACGTGCCATATTTTGAAAATATACTCCTCAAACCCTCTTCGTTTACATTCATCGGTATGTTTCTTATGTACAAGCGGCATTGGTCCAGTTCCACGTCACCCACGCTGTAAAGAAAAGCATCGGTTTATTGCATTACTAGCTATTACTAGCACTTTACTAGCTTTTAAAATTTTACTAGCATTTTAAAATATAGCCTAAAGCCTTCCTCGATAAACGATCTATCCAACACAAGAAGAATTTTTCAATTCGAACCAGTAGTTCCTGAGGTTAGCGCGTTCAAACAAACAAACTCTTCAGCTTTATAATATTAGTATAGATATAGAGATATCATCAACCATCAGACACCCTGGTACTCGTAAAGTATACGATTTGTGGCTTAGAACTCACTTAGATTCCTCATCAGCATATTGAGGATCAAATGTTGTGTTGTCAAAATCTTCCCTCATGGGATCCCAGCCACGATTCTGATTGTAGTTGCGGGATTTCGCCATTATTCTGAAAGAAAAATATGTTTGAATTGTTATTTTTCTTTTATTTAAAATGTATATAGCCCATTTGGCATATTTCATCATCTCAGCCGTAGGACGTCCACTGCTGGAGATAGGCCTCCCCCATAATTTTTCAATAGGACCAGTCAGAAGCAGCCTGGATCCACCGCTGACCCGCGGCCTTTATTAGGTCGTCTGTCCACCTTGTGGGTGGACGTCCTACGCTGCGCTTGCTAGTCTGTGGCCTCCACTCGAAAACCTTGCGGCCCCAGTGGGAATTTAAAGGTGTCTAAATATAAATAAACATACTAGGTGACTCGTTCCCAGGTTTGCTTTACCACCCGCATCAAGCTATATAAGTTCAATTGGAATACTTGCAATTGCAAGTAAATAAAACCCCAATGTGTTCAAAGCCTGTATAAAATTACAAATGAACAAAGAGTCGCCCTATACTCTATAGTCTATTGGTTTTGTAGTTATCGTGCCCCTTAGCGCCTGACTCGTAATTTTTTATTTTCTCTACTTGTATAATAAACATTTTTTTTTTATAAGAGATGGGTTAGCTCTTGGCCAACAACCAGCCATGTGGCAAGGATGAGGCCTAAGATGGAGCGAGCTCACCCAGAAGATGCCTATTCACTCGAAACTTGAAAAGATTATACAAGTAGAGAAATTTGTCATATTATATCTATCCTTTGGCAAAATGGACATGAAAATAATTGTCGGATAAATCTGACTCTGGTGGTAAAGGGTTAAAACATTTAAAACTATGTACTGATGATTTCATTTTTTTTTTATTGAAAATTTTGTTTATTTATTGATGCTTATTTTTGTTATTATCAGATGCGGTAAGAAACTCGCCAGGTCAATTAGTTTTAGAAATAGAATAAAACAAAAAAAAAGGAAAACAGATTTTTTTTCAGAAAATAGATGTTTACATACAGTATGTACCCTCAGACAAAAAAAAAACTAATTTGTTTTTGTTGTGCAAACAGAAAAGCACGTGCTATTCAAAATTTTCGACAATTCGACAAAGGGTGAGCTTGAGATGAGCATCTTTCTATCTATAGCATACTTTGCCCATGTGCTAAACTAAACACTGGCTGTGGTACCGAGCCAACCTATTTTTAGACTAAGTTTATTTAATTCTACAACATTATGCAGGTAGACAATTATAGGCATTTAATTTTAATACAATTTAATGTGCGAAAATATTCAAAAACCGGTTTTAGTAAACAAAGAAAGAAACAATTTGGTTGCCATGGAAAAAAAAGCGAAGAATACTTTTAAATACTATTTAGCTCGTTAAAAGTACAATACAAATTTTGAACTAAACTAATCTATATAGTAAATGAAAGATTTTTAAATTTGTACGTTATAAATTTAAAATATAATTATAATAAAATAATACTTCGAAGACTGATTGCCGGATAATAAATTCAGCAAAACTGCATTATAATAAAAGTTTGGCGATTGCGCTCATAATCACATTACAAACACAGCTTATATATTTAATAAAAATTCAAAAACTTACCACAAATTATTTGAATTATACGTACAAACAATTGAAAATTAGTAAAACAAAAAGTAATCAAATCAAATCCCTCGTGCAGTCAAGTCAACGACAGACATAGAGTAACTTATACGACAGACGACAGGTCCAATAACTTTATAATCTGTGGACAGGTCATAGAGTAACTTATTTTTATATATGCGACAGGTCGACCGACCACAAATTATTATTTATAATTATAGACGATTAAGAAAATATAGATAAAGTACTCTTCCCAGAGATCTGTGTGAGGGTCATATACATAGTATACTGGTGAGGGTCATAGACATAGTTGGTGAGGGTGTATTCAAGGACGTTTTAATCTAACAGCATTGATAACTTCAAAAAATTGCTTTAAAAAAATGTTCTGTATTACGAATAGTTATTTTTCATTTTTCATTGCGCCTTATACAGGGACTAATCCGAGATGAGAGATAGCTAAACTGAGGCCTTGTGTCCTTTTCTTTCATCTTGCCAGACTAAAAAATGTATTTCATTAAAAACTTAGATTCAAAAATCTTAGATCAAACACTATGTAAATTAATTGTACTTCAATTATTTTAATAATTTTAAAAGAAACTTATTATAATCACATAAATTTCGTGATATATTCCTAATTGAGGTTTTAGTCTATGGAACATTTTACAAAATAACAAATGACACCATTATGACACAATGACATCATTGGCTATTTGACAGTTCTGTAATCGCTCACATACACAATTACACATACACAACCCAACATTTTAACCTACAGTTTTCGTGATAAGATTTCCAGAATAATATTCAAAGTAACACCCGTAAAAAACAAGTTTTCAAATATGAAGAATGGATGATATTGCGAAAAACGCATCATCTTACCAATTGGACCAAGAAATATTAGATGGTAAGTCGTGCATTTTTCTTAAACGTAACTCGAGTCAAGTTACACAGTCAGTTCTAAGAATGCTAAGCAACAGGTAATACATTGTGACGCATATTAAAACCTATTTTCACATAATAAGATTTAGTTATACACTTTGGAACCGTTAAATTTTCTTATTAAATTAACTTTCTAAACTCGTACACCGTAATTCATATCTACATAGGTTGTTCAAAGTTTCATATTTCCAAAAAGTGCTATAGAGATTACAGTACAGTGTTGAATTACTGTACTCAGTACCCTGACTTGGATCAGGGTTTCCGTTGACTTGATATTTTTAACTGTGTATATGAATTGTTAAAATAACTGTATTCTCGGTCCGTGGGGCCCTGTAGCAATAGGCCTCTTTAAAGAAATTTTGAAGAGGCTTGTTAATGCGACAGAAGACCGGAGAGCTGGCGCTTTCCTCAGCCAACGTATTAGTTTGATCATTCAACTAGGAAATACTGCCAGCGTCCTTGGTACAATACCGTGGGGTCCATTTTTGTATTGAATTTTGGTTTTAGGTATAATTTATTTAGTTATTAGTTTGTAAATATTGTAAAATTATGGTTTCGCAACAATTATAATATAGTCTATTGCATATTTCATTAAAACTGTATACCAATTAATTGTAAAAATACAAATATGAAACCAAAACATTGGAAATTTAATAGTTAAAAAAATATTTTTACTTACTTAATTAAATAATTGCTGTATTTTTCTACCCTAGACAGTTATTTTGTCAAGGGTTGAATTATTATATTACATAATATATTACAAATTAAATATTATCATACAAATGGTATTTAAAATTTGCTTTGCCTAGTTATTTTGGACCTTATTAGCAATATGAAGTTGAAGGTTCATAGTTTCATGTTCTGTCTATTATGGTTGCTATAACTCTCACTGATTATATTTTAAACATAATTAAATAAATATATTCACACATTCCACACAGCACCATCTAGTTCCAAAGTAAGCAACTTAATCCTTGTATTATGGATACCAGACAGTTGATATACTACATACAATGCTTTTTTTTGTAAATACATATTATAAATACAAAACATCCATGACTCAGGTACAAAGGTAAATATGTTTACACATAAACATTTGCCCCTAGGGGATTCGAAAAAAACCGGCTTGTCTTAATTCTCGGAAAACTGTACTTGAGCAACCGAGCTGCGCTTGGTGGACTTAAGATCCATCATGGATTTCAAGCAATGACCTGTTCCAAGCAAAGGCTGTCACCCTTACTTTGTCAGAGCCTATTACCCCATTCATTCCTTATCCCTTATCCTTAATCCTTCTACCGTTGGGTGCACACTTGATGCACCTAGGCGATGGTGGCCACCTGCCATCAAGTGGACGGTCAGCCTCTTTGTCTACCTTAATTTTTTTTTAAACTATAAATTTTACAATGCTGTTTGTATTCATTTTGCTATAACTACTTGATTGTATATTTAGTTTTTTCAAAGTTATCTTGTAAGTTTATTTCGTGGCATTTCTTGCTCATTCTTTCTGACATACATTAACAATATCATTCATGGATGATTGCACCCCCTTCCATCCTGGGGATGGATTTTCTATCCCCTACTTATGCCTGCTGTTACAAGAGCATATATGCTCTTTTTTCATGGTGATCTTATCAGAAGGTGGTTGCCTTGTTTGTAACTATTATCAATATTTTCAACAGCTAAATATTTATAACTGCTTCTTGGTTAAAAATGACTCAAATGTTAGTAGTTACACATGGGAACATAATCTAATGGAAAACTTCATTGAAAATGGTTCTCATATATTATTAAAAAAAAAAAGCATAAAATAAATCTGCCAATGGTTCGAGGAGACGTTCACATAATAATTGCAGTCTTCTTTTACATCTTCAGCTCGAGGTATACCTATGACAGTGGAGGAGGTGGCCGGATTGTCGACAGTCAAATATGGCGAACGGGTCCAATCTTTGAGACTCAACGAGAATGACATGGCTTTTTTGAAAGGACTAAGAAGAAGAATCAAAAATAGAGTAAGAATTTATATCTAAGACGTCTTTTGGAGTTTATTCTTTAAGAATCGATTTTCATATATAAGTCCGGGCATAGATTAATGATTGGTCGAGCTCGACTAGATACCGCCGTTGTACTTGTAAAATGCGGCAAAAAATACTACGCCGAATTCGGCGTACCCGTGCCAGTCACACTGCAAACTGTCTGTGATGTGTACGTGCCGAATGTTTTATTAAATTTTAAGCATAATAAAATACCAGTTTGCGTAGTGAAGTGAAACTGTGTAAAAATATAATAAAACTTTATAAAAAGTGATAAAAAGTGACGATGTTTTACACACACTACAATAAAAAATTGCCGCATTTACGGAGCTATAGTTATTGTATAGTACTCTTATCTAGTCGAGCTGAGCGAGACCAATGCAATAATCATTGAGTCCGGGGTATGAAAATTTATGGGAGTAAAATCCAAATATCATTTATCTTTCCACGCAGAAAGATAGATAGTCATAGACACCAACTAGTACTTTAAGGTGACGCTCCCAAAACGCTCTCTGTTGGAGCACAGCGCGGTACTGAGGAACACTCGCATGCATTCCCTTTCAAACACAAATACGGTTCGAATAAGGTTGAATATCGAATGATCCATTTCTCTGTATTCTTGCATAGAACTAAAGGACGTAAGTCTCAAATCAAATTTAATTTATTATGAGAATATTAATCGTTCTAGGTAAATTTTGTCTTGATAATAACTAATAAACCTCATTTTCTTTCTATGAGTATTTATTTTGCATATGTAACTAAAGTTGCTTCTGAGATAAAAGAAAAAATATCGAAAAAATGACTCAATTTTTAAAAATAGAAGTATCGAGTCAATTTCCACTAATTGTGTTTCTGTCTTGACATTGACTAGAAAAAGGTGTAAAATATAATATTATTTAAGTTTTAGATTGATGTGATATTTGGTTTACTTACAGTTTTACGGCAAACAATCATAATGTTTAGGGAGCCAGGCCTTAAGGAGGTTTTAAATGATTATTTAATACCACTGGCCAAACATAATTAAAAAGTGCCATGGCTTCTCGATGGCACAGTAGACATGAATATGTCTCATATCCCTATCCCTATCCCTATCCCTATCCCTATCCCCATCCCTATCCTTATCCTTATCCTTATTCTTTCCCCTTATCCTTAATCCTTCTATGGTCAACAGGGATAATATATATATATATAAACAAACGAACAAACTATCCCTATCCCTATCCCCATCCCTATCCCTATCCCCATCCCCATCCCTATCCTTATCCTTATCCTTATTCTTTCCCCTTATCCTTAATCCTTCTATGGTCAACAGGGATAAAATATATATATAAACAAACGAACAAATTATAATTAATTCATTTACGTCATGGTAACGATTTTCGTGACACACATTCTTTCGAATTAATTCATTTACGTCATGGTAACGATTTTCGTGACACACATTCTTTCGAATAGACCCCAGAGAAAAGACATATTCATGTCAATATCAAATGACTTAGCTCCACAGGTTCTCAGTATACAGGGTTTTGGTTGTTATCATAAGAAGTGTCCATGTAGAGTTGAGCTCTATTGCTCTCGTATTAAAGTTGTAAATGATGGAAAAAATATTATTACAAGGAAGGTATAATGTTTCACAATGACTCTTTATGCATATTAATTGCATATGGAACCACCTGAAGCGTGTAGAAGAATTTGCCTCCAATGTATAAAAACTAGTAACCTGCTCCCGACTTTGGGTGTAATTTTCTTCTGCAAATTATACATACAAACTTTTAAACAAAAAATAAATTAATGCGGTTTTCACTAATGAAATAAGAGTTCCACACGAGGAAGGTTTTTACAGAAAAACTGTTTACATATTATAATACAATTTACAAATTTAAAATATTTTACCAGTGTGAAGCCGGGATCGGATAATTAGTTTTCAAATATAATACATATATAAAATTATCGTGTCGCAGTGTTTGTTGCCATACTCCTCCGTAAGGGCTGGACCGATTTTGATGAAATTTTGTGTGCTTATCGGGTAGGTCTGAGAATCGGCCAACATCTATTTTTCATATCCCTAAATGTTAAGGGTGGTCCACCCCAATTTTATTTTTATTTTTTGGCAAAACAATGTTTATTTTTTCTTTTGTTTTTTTATTCTTTTATAAAAACTCTATTTATTTTTTCTTATTATATTTTTCCTAAAGCTGGCTTAGCCTAGCTTAGCCTATCAAGTAAACTCACTCACACCTATCTATTATTTTTTTATTATCTATTAAAGAAAAAGGCTGATTTTTATTTTTGTTTGTAATGAAAAAACTCAAAAAGTTTTTGCATGTCTGTGATTGAGGGGCGAAACATGATGTTCCTTAACTTATTTATAACACCTTGACTACCATGTTTTAGGCAATTAAACTATTTGAATTTGAAAAAACTACTAGCCCGATTTTAAAAATTCTTTCACCCATATAGAAAGCTACGTAATACGTTATCAGCTAGTGAAATAGGCTATATCTTATAAGGTTACGTGACTACATCGCGTGCAAAACAGCTAGTCCCCAAGCAAAATTGTGCCCAAAGTGCCCAAAGGAAGTATTCACTGGTCCCCTGGCTTCCAGCTGGCATCTCAGAACAGTCGTCGCCGAAGTATGGAGCAGTTGAGACGGCTCACCAGAGAGTTGAGAGCGGTGAGAGCATGCAGAGACGACACTCTAACGGAGCGGAGAGTTTTGCTCACACAACGAGACGCCATTAGGGACAGCTGTCAGAGGCTAAGAACCTTTATTGTACAGGTATTTCTTTACTTTATTATATATGTCAGCCCTAAACACCTTTTAACAAATCTGGTTATAGTCTTGAGACTGATCGCATGATGCAAATTGGAAAAAAAAAAAAAAAAAAAAAAAAAAAAACTATATATTTTGTCGTGGGCAGATCGTAAAGAATGAAATCAAAAATGTTTCACCAAAAGTCAAAAATAGGTGCGACGAGGAGCGGAGCGAAGCGAAGCAAAGCGAGGAGGAGCGTGTTAGGTTTACATGGAAATAAATTTTAGGAGCTGAGCGAAGCGGAACGGAGTGAGGCGACCCTCTCAGTTTTAACAGAAATATGATCTGCCCAGGGATATCACGATATGCCCAATTCTATGATGTGCCGACGACATATTATAATGTATTATCTAAAAATAATTATTAGTGTTTTAGCGTTTGCTGAATGTAGACTGAAATTGATTGATTAAGGTGGAAAGTAAAGTAATGTTATAGTAAAGAGTACTCTGTGTCGTAAAATCCAACTACATTAGAGTGTAGTTTTAAAAATTTAGCCAAATGACTTTGAAATTTAAATAAAATTTGCATTAAAAATTCAATTTATAGATTAATCTAAGACCACTAACACCCCACACAAATGTCAGACATATATTTATAACCATCCGAATCTCAATTATCCAGCTCGAAGGATCGAAATCCGCAAATATTCGAGTGTGGCCTTGAAAAATACGCCAAATGACTTCTAAAATGACTACTCCTTTCCATAAAGTTTCCATTTTCAGAGCCTCGAAGACCGCTCAGACCCAAAACAATTGTCAGACATATATTTAAAACCATCCGAATCTCAATTATCCAGCTCGAAGGATCGAAATCCGCAAATATTCGAGTGTGGCCTTGAAAAATACGCCAAATGACTTCTAAAATGACTACTCCTTTCCATAAAGTTTCCATTTTCAGAGCCTCGAAGACCGCTCAGACCCAAAACAAATGTCAGACATATATTTAGAACCATCCGAATCTCAATTATCCAGCTCGAAGGATCGTAATCCGCAAATATTCGAAAGTAGCCTTGAAAAATACGCCAAATGACTTCCTAAATTGAGTGTTTCGCTATTGGGAAGCTATGAAAGATTGAATTAACAGTAAATGATACTGGATAACAGTTTACATATTCTTAACTTATTTGTTAGCACGTAGAAAAAGTGTAGACGTGCTCTCTTTTAAATAGAATTTCCTTATTTATCAAGTAAAAATAAGAGAAACACTCCTACGTGTCTTTATATTACTTCCTAGTGGAATGGTTCCATCTTCTTAGTAAACTGTTTTTCTTAACATACATTTCATCCTGGTTTTTCTTGTTAATAAAATGTAAGAAAGCTCGTACAGATATCATTTAATTAGTCACTTTTAGATTAGCAGAAAGGTGTGTTCGTATTTACGACTTAAGGGGCGCAGTTAGAACGGAACTGACTCTAAAGCACAAAGTCAAACCTATAAGATACTTGTATGGATTGTAACAAAGAGTATGTGTGAAGGAGATTTACAGTCAGTTGCACAAAGCTTCTTTAAAATTGGCATTAACTAACAAGTCCTTATCCCTAATGGGTACATTAACTTTAAAGACGTTTCACAAAACGATTGACGGTCCCTTTAAAGGCGCTAATGTCGCTTTGTGCAACGCTTTTTCTCTTAAAGATTAAAGATAAGGTCTTGTTTGACACTTCTTTAGTTAAATTTTAATGGAGCATTAAAGTTGACTTTAATGTAGCTTTGTGCAACACTTTAATGATTCCTTAGGTTTTAAGGCGACTTTATAATTTAAAGAACGTTTCTGCAACTGGCTGTAAGTGAGACAGATTTATTTTGATATATTCCAATAGTTATTCCCTGCGACTAATTCCATTTAAATATCCATATTTCCAGAGCCTCGAAGACCGCTCGGACCCAACACAAGTGCCAGACATATACTTGGAGCCATCCGAATCTCAATTATCCGGCTCGAAGGATCGAAATCGCAATATATTCGAGTGTCGCCTAGAGAAACTCGTCCAACAGAGCGTCAATCACATATACAGGGAGAGGGATACAAAGGATAGAGAGTCAATAGGTATAGACAATAGGAACGGGGGGGACGTTGAGGTGCCGAGGAAGATTAGTGCCAAGACTGTGTTTATCGACAAGTGTTTGTCTAGTGTTAAAAGTAAAAGTCTAGTGTTGGGAGGTGATGACGAAGTGAAGGCGGTTTGTGGGGAAGTGTTAAATTTGTCTATGAAGGAGCGTCGCAGTCACGGAAGAAAACAGGCTGTGCCTCGAAGGATAACCTATATGTATTCGGATGATGGTGAGTATTTCTTATTTTTTTTTTGTGAAGTGAAATGTTCTCTCTGCCTAAACAAATAAATGCCTCAGCCCGCCTGGGTCTGTTTTTTTTTATTAGAACTGCATGAGCTCATACGGTCTTCCCGCAGACATAGATAAGTATCTATCATAGATACTTATCTATGTCTGTGGGTCTCCCCCTTTCTTCCATCGGACATACAGACGTACAAATGGTTACCATCCTCATCTTGTCTTGTCCTCTATTTCGGATCAAGCGCTTTAAAAAATCCTTTATAATGCGCACTGCCAACGTTTGGAACTCTCGAGCTCGTATCACCCGACATCCCTTATTCAGTCATCGAAACCCAACAGCACACAATGTGCACAGTAGTCTTCAGTGAAGGAGTGGTTACCGCCGCCAGACGGGCTTCCGCCAATTAATGATAATTGTTAAAAAATTAAATTTTCTATTTTCAGATTACGTCCTAGATTTGAAAATCAAAAAGGAGAATCAGTGATGAAAAGGTGACACTGAATATTGTTGCATGTTATAAAAAGAAAATCAGATGGAAAATCTTCTATATATAATATAGTAGCTGGTGCTCGCGACTTGGTCCGCGTGGAATAGTTATTTTGGGAATGATTTGGGTATCTCGAACGGTTTTCGCAGCGCACGCAACGGAAGCCCTCAAAGATGAATAATTTTCCCCGTTTCTTTCCACATTTTCGACTGTTTCTTCGCTCCTATTAGTCGCAACGTGATGTTATATAGCCTAAAGCCTTAAAGATAAATGATCTATCCAACACAAAAAGAATTTTTCAATTCAAACCAGTACTTCCTGAGATTAGCTCGTTCAAACAAACAAACAAACAAAAAAACTCTTCAACTTTATAATATTAGTAAAAGTATAGATATAAAAAATTGACGAAACGAAACAAGTCGCAAGTGTCAAATGTCTTTGATTTTGACACATACTGTCCTAAAATTTTTTTAATTATTTGTGAAGTGATAAATTTCTGTACATATTTTCTATCTGATTTTCTTTTTAATTTACATCAAGGCCATTATCTATCGTATCGCCATTAAAGCGAAACATTGTGTGTTATAGAAGTTTTATAAGACCGTCTTATTAGCCTTAAACTTTTAGCCATAGAACCATCAATGTACGACAACTTTGAATTTTGCGTGACAAGTGCCAAAGTGGCACACGAAAAGTACGCCTAAAACTGAATAATGGCGGAGTCAACTTCCACTATTCATTTTAAACTCCAATGCATTGACATAAAGTCGCATTTTCTTTAAACGACAGACTTTTGGTTTGTTTTAAATGACATTTATTTATTTATTTATTTCAAAAGGCTTACCAACTAAAGACATACTTAATCACAATATACAACACTTACAGAAAGGACCATTAAATTATAGGATTTAATCAAAAATGTCCGTATCTCCGAATAAGCCTTTTTTTTCGAATGCCTTGCTCGTTTCTAATAACTAGTCTTTTGTTTTGATCGTAACCTTAAGGCCTCGTATTCGCTAGGGGACAAAAATCCCGCGACCTTTTTCGTACAGCTCCCTGATTCTGTATGGCAACTACTCTTGACTTCGCAAGGCAAGATACGTTAATGTCATTCCTTGTCTTGTCACGAAATTCTTATGTCTTATGCCCCAAGACAATTATCTATGGCACGATAATTATGATTTCACAGAAACCACAGTATACTATTGTATTTATTTGACAATTCCACTGACAACACAGATAATTTATTTAGATTAAGTACTATAATAACTTTTTAAGAATGTTGATTTTGAACTTGATAAATAATCAGCTAAATTTGTGTTTCTATCATTTAAATAACTGTACCTAACAAATAATTCGTGGGTGCCGAGATGGGAATAAACCATAATATTATGTTGTCTCAGCTAGGAGCATAAGACATAAGAATTTCATGACAAGACAAGGAATGACATTAACGTATCTTGCCTTGTCTTGTCAAGAGTTTTGGCATACAGAATCAGGGCCCTGGATCAAGTCGCGCAATGTTGCCGGACTTGTCGTGCGATGTAGGGCAACATCGCCCGACGTCGAGCGACACGTGTCGCGGGACATTCGTCCCCTAGTGAATACGAGGCCTCATGTTATATACCTATCGGAAAATAACTAACGAATAATCATGGAATTACGTAGTATGGAATTGGTAATCTCGTTGGAAAGTGGCCAGTAATTGTAGTCAATATAATTTTGCGTTCTTCTCTTCCGCCCGAAGATTCTTTAAAAATTTGCACAATACGATATCGATAGATAATGTCCTAGCGATACTAGTGTACTATTGTTTATGTTTTTAATTAAATGCAAACAAAGACGAAGCAGTTAGGTTGCCTAATTGGCAGTTAGGCTGACGATTCTGGTTTCAGCCCCTCAAAAAAAAGGTCAATCTGGCATTTCCATTTTCAAAGACAATCTTCTGCCAAAGAAACAATAGCTGAATGTGTTTGCATTTATTTGAATACAACGAACAGATAGACAGTCCTTAGATTAACATAAACGATCCCTAAAATGTATACATATGGATAGACATTTTTATATACATATTTTACAAAGACCAAATATTACTATACTATTGATGTATGTTATGTATTGTACATATAATATTATATTTCTTATATGAATCCATTTTTAAAAAAATGTTAAAAGTTGTTGTCAACCTTTTACTATGTAAATTTGAGATGTTAAATTTTTTTTACCATAGACAATTTTATTCTATATTGAAAATTTAATTGTTGTTATCTGTGTCCATGCTTTTGCACTGAACAGACAAAAGTAGCCAGAGATTTTGGTTTGGGGGAATATTCCCAATATTAAAGCTATACTCGTTTGCACATTACAATACTCGATAGATGACTAGTATCCTCGGGGTCTCGAAATTCGAGTCTCCGTAGAGTATCTCACATACATTTGTATGGTGAAAGACGGGAAAAGAAAAGGTGAAAACCAATCACAAAGCTTTATCTTAGCGTTCTCTCTTCGTTTCCAAAGAGGAACGAGGAAATTATTAACAATATATACGAACGAAATTATTAACAATATCCTCGGGGTCTCGAAATTGAGTCTCCACAGAGTATCTCACATACATTTGTATGGTGAAAGACGTGAAAAGAAAAGGTGGAAACCAATCACAAAGCTTTATCTTAGCGTTCTCTCTTCGTTTCCAAAGAGGAACGAGGAAATTATTAACAATATACGAACCTTCAGTCGCGAACGAGTACCCAACTGGACTCGAGTAACGTGTCTTGAGTACCGTCTTGAATGCGAAGGGCTCCAACGCATTTCTAATGCAGGAAGAAATTCTAAGAAATTTTTGTGGCTTCTGCCACCATTGTAAAATATCTTCGAGTGTAAGCCATGGAGACAACTCAAACAAAAGTAAACAAACCCGAGACCCGTACTGAGTTTAACAACTTCGAGCGATTACGTAGTTATCTCTGTCCTTTTCCCTCGCACGCAAAAATGTGAGATGCGAAGCGCAGTACAGAAGCTATGTTCCGCAGTGCAGTTCTACCATGAGGTACAATGGCCGCACTCGCTAGCGAGAGCGTAAAACATTCATATGAAAAACTGTCAATGTCAAATTGACAATTTTCCATGTAAATATTTTACGCTGTCGCTAACGAGTGCGGTCATTGTAAACTCATGGTAAAGGTACCTTACAGGAAAGCGAACGTAACAATCTTGACCTTTTATGATTATTTTGAGCGAATGCGTGTTTACCATTAAAGAAAATTATAATATTAAAAAAATATAATAATGTAATATAATAATTTAATTATTATATTGAAAAAAATGTTATGAACCCCTGACAGTTTAGTTACATATCCTTTGCGTTTCATTGTCTCCGTTGTCTTACTTTAGTCGAACGAATGAGTTGGGCAACTAATCAAAAGTTCTGGCTACGTTCAAGACTAAAATTAAAAAGTATATTTTTTAAAACACAAATATCACAATTATTCATATAAATGTGTACTTTATAAAATATTTACTTAAGATCCATATAATATTATCTTATTACATTGACGAACTGTTTGAAAAAAAACCATAGATGTAAGATTTTTTTTTAGTTTTAACGTTCTCGATTCTGATGTTTTTAAGCTTTATTCATATGGATGGATTATTTCTGGTCAACGGAGATCCAGTTTTGAACTGGAATCAGTGCTTTATGAAAAACCTAACTTTTTACGCAGAAATGTGGTGCCACATGGAAAAAAATGGATATTTTTATGTATATAGTTGTAAATATTTAAATTGTCCAGAATAATATGGCAGTGCATGTTAAGTTTTTTTTTTTTTTTTTTTTTAATATGGGAAAACAAATAATTATTAAGTATCTAGATTCTAGATGATAGTGCAATACTAAACAACATTTAGTAAAAAACTTGATACAAAGGCAATATATAATATACAAAAATACACAAATAAAACAATCAAGAAAGAAAAATTTATGCAAAAAGTGTGATAAACTCAAAATTCGACAGAAATTCGTTTTCATTTTAAAGTAGGTACTTGAAATATTAATCTCTTGTCGCAAAAGGTTAAAAAATAATATTTTTAAGCAAAAATCCTTTGCCGTGCCATACCGTCACATAGAATAGAATAAAATAATATTTTATTTGTAATAAAGGACATTTAAGAACATACAAAAGTAACAAATACATATACAAAGACAAACGTAGAAACCGGCTCCAACTCAGCATAATGCAGGTTTTAGAAACCTGCGCTGGTCTTCCGTTAGAGCCGATGGTGAAGTTACTTGTGCACTTATCAAAAAACATAATAAAGAATACATAAAAGCTCCAAAAAACAAAGAAAGTATTAAAAAGTAAAGAAGTTAAAATTAAGATACAACCTATAAATATATAATTAAAAAAATACCACCCACATTTATACAAACAAGAAAAAAGGAAATAGGTCATTGTTGAGACTATGGAGGGTAAGGTGGACAGACCGTATATATTAAAAAAAAGTGTATATACTAGTATACCCAGAATACTAGTGTAAATTAAAGTGGCGCTAGTGTAGCATTGACGAGTAAATTAGACTAAGAAGGATAGATAGATGGACAGAAGGAAGATACGTTACACTAGCGCCATTGTGGTCACTTTTAGAACCCTTATTTTATTGTTGGAGAGGACCATTCAGTTTGATTTTGATTGTCATATGAGTTGATATGAGTCGGTCCTCCTCACCTCTACCCTCCATAAATTGGACTTTTGTTGGGGGTAGATTGTCATTTTGCGCTGTCATTTTATTCTGACAAGTGATGCCACAGAATACAGAAGATTGGTAGTCATTAGATTACAAGTAAACTGACGAAAGTATATCGAATATACGAATCAAATATCTATCATCACACTCACAATAATTATTTATAAGTTATATTTTATGTCCGTCTAAAAAATGGCCTAAACCTACGATAAAAAATGTATTGACAAATATTATATTTTACAATGTAATTGTTTAGATTATACAAAATGAGTAGTTTTAAACAAGAAAACAATGTATAGAATATGTGATGTTGAATTTATTAAACCATACTAGTTACCCAAAGGGAGTTTTCTTTTTAAACCCCGACGTCCGACGTAAAAACAGGGTGCTATAAGTTTGATGTGTGGGGGGGGGGGGGGGGGGGTTATACATAAACAAGCTAGCATGAGTTTATAATGACTAGAGCCCACTGTATGTCTGTCTATGGAATCATAGTCCGTTAGAAGGTCATCAGCCCATTTGAGCTTCAACTGATGGCTATGTAACATTTATTAAAATGTACATAACAAAATGTTCTACCGATAATATATAGAAGGTTTTTCATCTTAAGAGAACATTTACATAGTAGGGATAGATAGAGGAAAGAAAAAAATCCACCAGTAGGGATAAATTATTCCTACCAGTTGGGTTATGTACCTTAGTAAGAATTGGTGCAACAAGCGAAAATATCTAGAAAAGCCAGAAGGCATGAATACTGTGAAATAACAATTGTGCTGTTTGTTGTTTTGGTCTGTGAGTAAGCGATGCTAGAACCTTCCTTTCCCTTATCCTATCCATTATTAGGGTCCTACTATCCTATCCCACATATAAGGATAAGGGGCAGCCAAACCTTATACCTTATTCCTACTGTAGTCGGCAGTGCAAGCACTGGCTTCTTTGAACCTCTATGCGTCTATTTCTTCCAATATAAAAAGTGACAGAGTTTGAAATGCCCGCCGTCCTTACGCTAGCGAGTTCCATATTTGTATGGAAATTTAACATATGTAGTCAATATCAATTTGACAATGTCACTATAAAAATTTTACTCTCGCTGACCTGTAATATATACAACTGGACAGACCGCTGTCAAATTATTTTTATGGCTATTTGAAAAACGCCATTTTGACGCTGTAGGCTATGGAGCGAAAGTGCATGAAACTAAAATTAGCCATGCAAGAATTAAAATTGTCCATGGAACATTTACAAAATACACATTTCCTCGTGATTCAAAACTCAAGCGGACAGAAACAAACATTCCCTAAGGGGGCGTCCTAATTGGCCATGATCGTACGAGCAAACGATGCGTTTTTGTCGCACGACGAAATTAAACACACAAATCTCCTAATTGTGGCTTGCAAGTCATCGTACTACCACAGAAAATGTTTGAAACGCTCGTACGATGGAAAATGGTCGTGCGGTAAAGTCAAATATAAATAAAATTATATCAGCCTGTCCAGTGACACCACATGTCAGTGGAGTGCGAGCTAAATAAACCTAAATAAACATACTAGACTCTAGAGCCACAGGATCTAACAGACTCTATATTTATCTATGGTAAAATCAAGCATGCGCTCCCTCTGCGGGCGAATCGAGACAACTTTTTCTTTTTGTCTTCTCAAATCCAATATGGCGGTAAGTGTTGGATGAGAGGTCCGCTAGCACAATGTTTTGATACGTGAACAATAAAAATTGTGTGAGAAAAAAAAGGAAAAAAATATCGTACGATTTCAGTGTGGCCGGCGTATTGACAGCAATATGATGTGATATTCGTTTTTGAAGCGCCGTTTTTCGTGTATTAGTGTTCAACAAAATAATCAGTGGTGTTGTTTTGAATTTATATACAATTTTCGCTAATGTGGTCGCCTGCAGGATTGCTATGTGACAATAAACGCGACAGATATGTCTACCAATGCAGATAATAATACGGCATGTCCGATTGATAGTGATAATAACTCGAATGACGATCGGAATAGTGGCGCGCGCGGGGTTAATACTTCGGATAAAACTAGTGAGGATTGCCCATCAAAGAAAACTACGAGGAAAGTGACTTTTCCAGCCGACGATCAGTTAGTCACACAATATTTCGAGCCAGCGAACCCTTGGCATGATGGTGAGTGACTGACTCCAATAACTTTGGCAATAATTCAAAAACTTCCAATAGAATTCTATTGGCCTATTATTTATTTACAATAAGCTATTGTTCTTAATTATTGTTAACAACAATTACTAGTGTACTGCGCCCGGTTTCGCTCGGCATGTAATACGCAAACCTTCTGCGTTTGTCTCTCATTTCATAAGTTAAAACTGAAAAAAAAAACCATTGCGTTGTTTAGAAGTAGAAAAAGAAAGACGCGACTTGGTTGCGAAATTGTGTTTTATTGATAATTAGGTTTTAATATAATAAACAGGCTGTTGTACGCGACTTCGCCCGGGTTACTTTATAAAATACGTATAGCCTATGTTACTCGCTGATAATGTAGCTTTCTATAGGTGAAAGAATTAACAAAATCTGTCGACTAGATTTTAAGTTCATTCATTATAAACATACAAATCTTCTCTCTTTATAATATTAAGTATACAATTGTAGATTTATTGTATAATTAACATACAGTTGGTATCTTTATAAAAAGTGTTTAGTGAAGAAAAAAATACCATAATTTTAAGAGAGAAGAATATTTTATTCATAGAAAAAAATACCAAAAAACTATGAAGATATTAGCCAAAAATTTAACTTTTTAATTGAATAGTTTCTCTGAAACTACTGGACCAATTTCAAAAATTCTTTCACTGTTGGGAAGCTATATTAATCAGCGAGTAACACAGGCTATGTTATATAAAGTTACGCGGACGAAGTCGCGTGCAACAGCTAGTTTGTTAATATACATAATATAATAAATGACCATACAGCATTTCATCTATTCTCAAAATGGTGGATACTGGATTCCAATAAGTATAGTAAAATGGTCTCTGGCTCGCTCATTGAAATAATAGGTACCTACCCAATGCTCATTTTTGTTATTTCTTAGGGCCTCTTTCACAAACTACAAGTAAAGTGTTGATCAGTTACTTTTAGAAATAATTTTATGTTTTATTAAATTATGCACTCGGTTTAGTGCATCCTTTGATTGGTGAATATTTTTAATTATTTTCTTTTTAATGTTTGGGACTTTTACCGTACAAACAAAGGTATATCAGCTAAATTATTCCCGGTGACAGGTGACTTTAAATGACGGTTAGCCTACTTGACAGATGGTGAAAGGGCCCTCAGCATAATGCAGGTTGTAAAAGCCTGCGCTGGTCTTCCGTTAGAGCCGATGGTGAGGTTACACACTCACCATCGAATAATGTAATGTAATCCTAGTAACTAGAGGTTCTAATATTAAAGATCACATTTTTCTCTATTATTATAGACCTATAGACCTATTTTTTATTTTACTATTTTATCCTTGTTATCTCATCTGCAATGTCTATATCTGATAGGCAAAATTGTTTTATCAGTTTATCATAAAGTGTTAGAAAACTGCGATAAAACTATTATAAATGTGACATCATCTTACAGACCAATATAGTTAATATTGTTTGTGCGAAGTTCCTCGGTTGAATCGTTAAGGTGCAAGCTTTAACCGCCTGAGTCGGATATATCCGACATTTATTTTCGTGTCTATTTCGCCAGAGCCGGATACATATGACAAATTCCTCTATTTTTAAATGATTGAGTTGCTTTTTTTTTTTTTTTTTTTAAAAAATGGTGAGTCCAAGGACTGCTGAAATGTGCAGGTCTATGTCAAATTAATATTAACGATAAAACCGCTATTTAGCTTGCTTGTAACATGTAAAACAATAAAGTAAACAATAATAGAAAACAGGATAACTATTTAATATTTATAAATATTAATCTGTGTTCGTTATATCAACATATGTTGTGAGTGTTAACCAGTACATATTATAGCAACAATACATCACACTATGCATACACCTGCGACTTTGTTCCGTCGGACTTTGTTTCAAAATATTTAATTTCTAAATATTTTGACTATATTTTATTATATTTTATTTTTTAAAACGCTGTTAACCAAGCGGTCGCGGGTTCGAATCCCGCTAGGGGCAAATGTTTATGTGTTAACATTTACCTTTGTACCTGAGTCATGGATGTTTTGTATTTATAATATGTATGTATTTACAAAAAAAAAGTAATGTATGTAGTATATCAACCGTCTAGTATCCATAATACAAGCATTAAGTTGCTTACTTTGGAACTGATGGTGCTGTGTGGAATGCGTGAATATTTATTATTATTATTATTTATTTATTCTAAATAATAAAGCAAGCAAAACAAATGAAATATAATAAAGCAAGCAAAACAAATGAAATGTATAAGTAATGTAATGGACTAACTAATTTATACTAATAATAGTAACTATTATAAAGCGGAATGATTTGATTGATTGGTTGTTTGTTTGTTTGTTTGAATTGAATACGCACCGAAACTATTGGACGGATTTGAAAAATGTTGGGAAGCTATATTATATCAGCGAGTAACATAGGCTATATTTTATAAAGTTACTCAGACGAAGTCGCGTGCAACAGCTAGTAGCTTATTGACTAAGAGTACAGCTGATCGTTCATAGCAAAGAAAGACAGAAAGACATTTATTTAATGGCACAAAGGGCATTAACATGACATAACATAGGTGTAAGAAACATAAACAACAGAAACAAAATTTTAAAATAAGTAAAGTAAATTAATAGAAATAGACAGGTAAGATGTGTGTGTCCTCGCAGTATTTTTTTTTATTTAAATTCAAAAAAGGATGTTCTCAATTTTTGTTTGTTTTTTTGTATGTTTGTTACGCGATTACACCTCCAATTACGAATTGATTTCGATGAATCTTTTTTTTTGATAGGTCCATATTTGAGAAGTGGTCCCATAATATAAATTTTATCGATTTTTTTTTTTTTTTGAAAAATCTCGACGATCATTTTTACAGACAGAGGTTACTTTCACGTATTATTATATTATGTGCCACATCTAAATCGACATCTATCATACCCCATACACGTATCGAGACAATACTGGTTGACTTCGCATAGTAGTATTTAGAAACAGAATTCCACTATACCAACATGTGCCAAGAACACACGCCACACTCAAAACATAGGAAAAATCCGTTACTACCTGTTCTTATTATAAATAGTGAGCGACCACTAATAACTCATTGTATTTATTACTATATATATAAGTACTAAATATATACACGCAGATGAACAAAAGTTCTTTAGCCCCAACGGCGAACGGGTATTTTTAAACCTCCGACGCCAGACGCAAAAGAGGGGTGTTTTAACTTTGATCTGAGTGTATGCGTGTGTGAAAAGAAGCCTAAAAACCATAGCTAACAAAAGGAGGGACCAAACTTGATCGGTTTTTTTTTTGTTTGAAATCTGACTAGGTTATAGGCGCTCGCAGCCACACGTCAAACTTATAAACATCCCGTTTTTGCGTCAGGGGTCGGGGTTTCTAAGCAAAATGCTTCTGTTATGATAATCCTAACTAATAATATAAAGTGCGGAAGTGTGTTTTTTTGTTTGTTTGTAACGATTTCACGTCTCAAGGATGCAACTACACAACCAATCACCGTGAAATTTTTCATAACATTGTCATAGATACAGACAAGTACTTGGGGAAGTCCCTAGGGTACCTTTCATCTGGAGTAAAATGCTGTTCCAAAGTTGTTACCAAAGGATAATCTAAAAAAAAGTCGCGGGCAAAAGCTAGTCCGTACTAATATTATAAATGCGAAAGTTTGTATGGATGCATGTATGGATGTTTGTAACTCTTTCACGCAAAAACTACTGAACCGGTCACCATGAAATTTTGTTGCCTGGGACACCAGTACCTTTCATCCAGAACGCGGACGAAGTCGCGGGCACGAGCTAGTTCTTTATATTTTATAGATATTCATCATCTTGACAACTGTTGGTATCTGTTTTCTGATTTTCCTCCTTGTAAATAGTTTTATCAGTTGATTGATAAGTGAGCGATAAACGGCTGCGTCTAACCGGGTGTAACTAGTTGCGCGTTAGAAGCGAAAATATTATACTTAATATTTTGTTCCACATGACGATAAGGCGCTTGCCAGACGAACGCACGCAAGCGGCTTTTATTTCGTTTGAAATACTTGTAGATAGATGAATTTCTAGTGCCAGGTGAGGGTTAACCGCGTGGTTGAGCACAGAGGTCGTATCATAACGTCCCCGCTACCCCGTCCATCAACGGCCGCCCTAGAAAGTCGTTGGATTTTAGCCTTTACGAATCCGGCATAACCCCGCAGCGTCTCCTACGCTGCTGGATAACCAACAGAATTTCCCAAAGACTTTCTAACGCGGCCGTTGATGGACGGGGGTCGCGCGGGCGTTATTATTGTCATAATAATTGATGTCGTGTCCGACATCGGTGCCCCGCCACGGCGTACCCGATAATGGATGTACGCCGGCAGGAACACAGCCTTGAATAAGCAGCGTGGCTTGACGCAACGCAATAACGCTTCGAGTCTGAAAGCGCCCCAACACAAGGCCACAATAATAATAATTATACGAAATTAGTGTTATTTACATGAAACATTGTCTGTTTCAATGGTTTGTTCAGACATTTAAAGGCGTGCTTTAATATATTTAAATTGTTGCTTTGTTATTTGTTCAGGAAAAACTGCAAACATTATATATATATAGAGTTTCATTCAGTTTTTATGGCTTGCTTTATTCACATCACATAGTTAGAGACGTTCGTTTATTAACAAAACAACTATAGTTAGCTGTTGCAAGCGATTTCGTCCGCGTAACTTTAAAAAATGTAGCCTATGTTACTCGCTATTAATGTAGCTTTCTATAGGTGTAAGAATTTTCAAAATCGGTCCATCAGTTTTTGAGTTTATTCATCACAAACTGGCCTCCCTAAAACTACTATGTGTGGAATACTGATTTAGAAACGTAGTTTTATTTTGTAACGTGAGCGTCCGCTAAGAGGACTTTTAACTCCATGCAAAGCCGGGGATGGGTTGCTTGTTAGTAATGGTAGTTAGTATGTATAAATTGTTGCTACGAGTCGGGTCTCGTAGCGGGGTGGGCTGGCGGCCGCCAATGATTGTCGACCGCTGTGTGACTATCATCGACCACGTGACGTGCGTATGCGCAGACAGCATGGCGGCCTACGCTTTCGTTGTATATACCTACGTGCTATATTTTCAACATTTCAGCTATCGCATAGGGATTCTGCCAACAGAGGTGTTAGTTATTTTTGCCACACGTGTAATACCTACCATTTTTAACGCCCGACGCAAAAACTGGGTGTCTGTGACTTCTCAAACGGATTGACCGACTGATATGATCGAGATTGTTCTTAGCTATCCGTACTAATATTATAAATGCGAAAGTTTGTATGGATGTACTATTAGCTGGTGCCCGCGACTTCGTCCGCGTTCTGGATGAAAGGTATATGATGTCCTTTCTGGTGTCCCAGACAACGTGTATACAAAATTTCATAGTGATCGGTTCAGTAGTTTTTGCGTGAAAGTGTTACAAACAGCCATACATCCATTCCATCCATAGCATGGTATGGTAACCAACTCCTCAGCAACTTACACCAGATAATATAGCGTGTTTGGGCTCAATAGGTTATATCTTGTTATTATTTATATTAATACATTTAATAATTGCATTAAAAAAGTTAACATTCTTATTTTATATGCTTTTGCCCGTGACTTTGCTCCCTCAACGCAAGCTACGTAACGTAACGAAAGCAGGTCAAGGCGGAATCACACCTTAGCGCGTTGGCAATAAAGTTAAAATTAGAACGGCCACCTCGGTTCGATTTTAGCGTAGAGAAAACAAAACATCATCTTGATTTCTTGGTAATTCATAAATAGCCACATTATTCATTGAGCTCGGGACATTTGTCATAGTAGTGGACAGTGTCATAGTCAAGGATATTGTTTGTCGAGTAATTATCACAAATGAGTCTTTGCTCACTCACTCGTCTACGTCTAGGCCCCTCATCCTCATCCTCAAAATGTAATATAGAGATATACCTTGATTTGATATACCCTACTTATAAACTAAAGGGCCATAAACAAAAAAAAAATCCAAAAATGTTTTATTGCAAAAATACAATCACAATCCTTCATATTATATGTTGCAAAAAGACATAGACAGCTGTTTTATTCCATATTTAGTATATTTTGATCATTTTTTATATATTCAAAAGTAACATATATGCTCATATACAAGGTGGAATTTTGTAATGCCACCTGAAGGGAAAGTACTCTTAATACTGTAGATAGAAAATTTTACTCAAAGAAAACATTCCTTTATTTTTGAATAGAAAGAAAACTGCATTCAAAGATTTTCGAAAATTTGCTTGCCACACCCGGGAATCAAACCGACTAAATGCTGTAAAAATTACACCTTGTATTGATTCCCGGGTGTGGCAAGCGAATTTTCGAAAATCTTTGAATGCAGTTTTCTTTCTATTCAAAAATAAAGGAATGTTTTCTTTGAGTAAAATTTTCTATCTACAGTATTAAGAGTACTTTCCCTTCAGGTGGCATTACAAAATTCCACCCTATATATCTTCTAGTATTCAGTTTATTATAAAAGTACTTAAAACATTAAATGATACTTGAAAAGACGCTTCTAACGATGTATTCCCAATATGCATATATTTGATATATATTTAACTAGGTGTTGCCCGCGACTTCGTTCGTAAAGCCTTCATCGATAAATGGACTATCGAACACAAAAAGAATTTTTCAATTCGAACCAGTAGTTCCTGAGATTAACGCGTTCAAACAAACAAACAAACTTTTCAGCTTTATATTATTAGTATAGATAAGAAAAAAAAATAGACAAAAATAATTTAATTTTTTTCGATTAGCTCTCCTGTAAAAAGTGTAATTTTGATTTGTGGCCCTTTAGTTTATAAGCAGCGATATGTATTTAGATGATATGCTAATACATATTTTCCCCTTGTTCTTCGTACATAACTGAGTTACATAACTAGCTATGTACAAAGAAAAAATCTCATAATATGTGGTATCCTTGAGCTTGAAACTTTTAAAAGTATAAGTAATATATACCATTGATGAGTCAGTCCTTCGTTTCAAGACATATTATGTCTGACCCGCACGTGTCTATGGATAAATGCCAAGAAATAACAATAATAATCATGGCTGTCGCGGATTCGCACAAATTCTAAACATCAGAAAACAAAATGTTAGATTCCAACTATTTTTAAATAAGTTAGAAAGGCTTGTCATTATGTCGTATTAAACGAGTTAGAAAAGAATGTGAACCGGGAAAGCTAATTTTTTGATATTATGTGGGGCAGGCCTAAAAAAGCTTATCTTGAAAAACTCGACCAAGATATTTTCTTGGTTGCATTTTCCGCCATCTTGAAAGAAGCGTTTAAATTTTCAGTTTTTTTTTTTTACAATAACTCGGCTCTCCGTCGAGATACGAAAATTGGGATAAAATACTTTTTTGTTGCTTTTTTTATGCTCTATAATTTTGGTCCTATACATTTTCCACCTACCGTTCATCGTTATCGAGATATCGATCGAAAAAGTTAAAAATACGGGTAGTGAATTTTGTTTTTTTGCAAATTTTGGTCCTATACATTTTCCACCTACCGTTCATCGTTATCGAGATATCGATCGAAAAAGTTAAAAATGCGGGTAGTGAATTTTGTTTTTTGCAATTTTCTTTTTTTAGGGTGATAGGTATCGAAAAAATGTCTGTTATCAAACTTATTTTAGAGTGTGTTCAGACCTACAATTTAGTTTTTGAATTTATAGTTTTTGAAGTCATATTTTCTTATGTAATTAGTTGGTCGAAAAAAATAAATGATATAAAAAAGAAAGAAAGAATAGCTTTAGCAGACCTAGATTTTATGAGAAAAAATTTTTGCTCTAGAAGGATTATCCAGGGAGAAAACAGGGAAATACATTTGTATGGAAAACTCTGCTAGGCGTTGGGTTAGCAGTCAACCCTGAATCCAGTCAGTTTCGTTAGTAGCGAGTCTATCAATATGAGTGTGAGGATTAATAATGACTCGGCGACCGATGATATATAAAATTTAATGACAGTAAAGTGGAGACCGTAACAAATTAAAAGGCGATGACCTAATAGTTAGTGCGATAGTGATGTGCTTGTAAATAAACAGCGTATAAAGGCGATTGTACATTGTTGAAATTAATATATTCTATTGGAACATTGAAGTATAGTCTTTGCATTTCACGAAGGCGAGTGAGTTTTGCTCACTCGCCACGTACGTGTACACGCACATTGCGATAGTGTGCGTGTCTGACGGAGCGGTAAGTTGCGAGCATTGTAGGATTCTATTTTTTTTATACTTACCATACCCTCTTTCGATCTCACGCACACTGTGACACATATACAGACAAGTGTTTACTACAAGTAAATCCCGCTCGCCTTCGTGAAATGCAAGAACTATACCTACTACAAATTAAATATGGAATTTGTGTGACAAATGGCAAAGCGGCACATGAAAAGTACCTACGCCTAAAACGGAATCATGGCGGATGGAGTCAATGGTGAAAGGTAGTAAAGACCAACTTCTACTATTCCATTTTAAACTCCAATGCGTTGACGTAAAGTCACATTTTCTTTAAACGACAGGCGTTTGATTGGTTTTAAATGACAGATGACAGAGTACAAGCTCTACACCATAATATTGTCATTTTTAAATGTTCCATAAAGTTCCTAGTGTTTTGTAGGTCTATTCCCAGTAGTTCGGTCACCGAACTACTGGGAATACACCGTTTTGTATGGCATGTAGTACATTTATGTATTGAAATTATAGACTTCGACCACTGTCCAAGTATTTTTGAAATAAAGATGTCGTTAAAACTGGTGTTAGTTTTTACATAGAGATACCATTTGAACGCCCGACGCAAAAACGGGGTGTTAACTTGTAACAGTTTAAAAAAAAAAAACTATGTCCCTATGTCCTCTCTTGTATCCCCAAAATACAATAATTACGTAATAATTTACGCAATAAAATAATAATTTACGTGTAATGCAAAATTTCATGTTGATCAGTCTAGTAGTTGAGGCGTGAAAAGGTAACAGACGGATAGAGAGAGAGAGAGAGACAGAGTTAATAATAATAATAATAATAATAATGAGTCACGTGTATAATATTAGCACAGCATACTGTGATATTAGTATGAATTGATTACGAATGCGATTAGTGTGTACACAACTTTACGATCAACGGAAAACGCCCCGACCTTTAGCACCTCAAGGACGGGAACATACTGTACTCTGTACTATAATTTATAAGTATATTAATAACAAACAATTTTACACTACAATATGAACTAACTTTAGTTTTTTTTTTAGTGGGTAGTGGCCACTACTACACTGCGTTTCGTAATACTTTTGAGCAGCCCGTCTGGCGGCAGTAAGCACCGTACATTAGACCCACGTGATATAAAAACATATTCCTCTATCATTCACTTTACGGATAAAGCAACCGTTTATATAGACATATTGTGCGGGCCTGTAGCAGCTGCTCATTTGATATGGCCTGGCTGTTATGGCTTACTGAGTGGGCAGAGCCTCCGGCTAAGGAGAGTGCGCTGGTCAGCCGTTCGACGGTTAGTCGAGGAGGAGAGGGTCGTATTTTCCAAAACAAGTTTTGTACTGGTACTATTGGTCTTTATCAAGCCGCAGCAAGAAGAAGACTGATTTTTTATTAAAAAAAAAGCTTATCTATATTACAAATGTAGCTTATACAACTAGTGACTATGCTACGATATGTTACACATTCCTATCTATTACATGCTATCTCTATCTTATATCTATCTCTGTCTAATACTATTCCTGTCTCTATCATGTGTTGTCTCTGTTTAATGTTGTCTATTTCATTCTAACTTATGTTGCCTTTATTTATTCAAAAACGATTCTATACAAAACAAATATACAAATAACTATTCTATGTGGCTGTCCCGAACACATATTAACCATTAAATTCGAAGCGATATGTCATTTTAAAGGTTATAAATGTCTATAACGGTTGCATTATCCATAAAGTGAATGATACGGAATAAGAAGGATTATGCGCTATTGTGTTTGTGTGAATTTTTGAAGTTTGTTTGTTGGAGCTTATACATAAGCTCCAACAAACAAACTTTACCAAAAATGTGAATTATGTGTTCAGTTCTAATTGGCTTCCACACTAGACCTAGATGTTGAGCGAAACGGTTAGAACTTAGAATGTTTAGTGTGCTAGGCTGTTGCTGTTTTGTATAAATAAATAAATAAATAAGTGACTAGTTACCGTCAACACAGCGAACTTTGAATCGTCAACACAAGCTAATCAATTGTGCAAGTTGGCTGATAAAATTCAGTATAACACAACATGTTATAATTATGTTATGACGACACGTTTGGACTAGTGGTTAGTAACCCTAGCTGTTAACCAAACGGTCGCGGGTTCGAATCCCGCTAGGGGCAAATGTTTATGTGTTAACTTTTACCTTTGTACCTGAGTCGTGGCTGTTTTGTATTTATAATATGTATGTATGTACATATTTACAAAAAAAAACAGTATTGTATGTAGTATTGTATGTATATCAACTATCTGGTATCCATAATACAAGCATTTAAGTTGCTTACTTTGAAATTAGATGGTGCTGTGTGGAATGTGTGAATATTTTATATTTATTTATGTACCGTCATCCCCTATCTATGTGTTGTGTTGATTTCAAGATGCGTTTCCCGTTTGAATATCTTACCCCACTTCAATTTAATGGACATTATATTGGCGCCAGTGTGGGGGGAGAAAACTACTTTGCTCTTGATACTGGGTCATCTGCGTTTCAGTGACATCATCGTCGCGTCGTCGCCTCTCGTACGACAATAGGTCTTATTACACGAGCGATACGAATAAAAATGCAACGCATACAAGACAAGTTTCATCGGAGTCATAGATAAATGATTGGTCTCGTTGCGCTCGACTAGATACATTTTGTACCTACTTATAAAATGCGGCAAAAAATACTACGCCGAATTCGGCGTACCCGAGCCAGTCACACTGCAAACTGTCTGTGATGTGTACGTGCCGAATGTTTTATTAAATTTTAGGCATAATAAAATACCAGTTTGCGTAGTGAAACTGTGTAAAAATATAATAAAACTGGGTAAAAAGTGATAAAAAGTGACGAATTTGTACACACACTACAATAAAAAGTTGCCACATTTTCGGAGCTATCGTTTTTGTATAGTACTCTATCTAGTCGAGCGTAGCGAGACCAATGCAATAATCATTGATCGGAGTATTCGCACACGTGCTGAGTTGCTGACCCCGTAATAATCTCAACTTGGAGAATAGAAAAGAAAGAAAGAAAGAGAGCAAAGAAATGCACTTTTTTCAAAATTAATTGTAGATAAACTCCCGATTTTTTATTGAACCCAAATACGCTATGTCTGCATATTATCAACTTAATTTTTACACTAGCTGGTGCTCGCGACTTCGTCCGCGTGGAATAGTTATTTTGGGAATCATTTGGGTATCTCGAACGGTTTTCGCAGCGCACGCAACGGAAGCCCTCAAAGATGAATAATTTCCCCTTTTTTTCCACATTTTCGACTGTTTCTTCGCTCCTATTAGTCGCAACGTGATGTTATATAGCCTAAAGCCTTCCTCGATAAATGATCTATCCGACACAAAAAGAATTTTTCAATTCGAACCAGTAGTTCCTGAGATTAGCGCGTTCAAACAAACAAACAAACTCTTCAGCTTTATAATATTAGTATAGATTAGCATAAAATAAAATAGCTCTGTATGGTCGCTCAGATCTTTTAAAAACTGCCAACGGTTTTAAAAGCGTTTGAGGCGAGGTCCTGCGTGTATGGATGTTGGATGGCGGTTGCCTGCTTTTTATAAAGAACCTAGCTGTTGCACGCGACTTGGTCCGCGTATCTTTATAAAATTAGCCCATGTTATTCGCTGATAATATAGCTTCCCAACAGTAAAATAATTTTTCAAATCTTTCCTCTTTATAATATTATAAATAAAAGTATAGAAGACCCACTTGAGCCTGAACGGTACTTTTTTCTGGATGAAATGTACTCTATGTCCTTTTCTTGTATCCCTGTCAACGTTTCAGCAAGATTTCATGATGATCGGTGTGGAGTAATTAAGGCGTGAAAGCATAAAGAAACTCATGAGTTCTTTTTTTGTTGTTTTCAGTACCAACGAAGACTCGCTCTCAACTCGCCGCTGAATATCTGGAGTCCTGTCGGAAGCACAACACGGCGGCCATCGAATCTGTTCTCGAGCAGATACGGGTAGGACTTTATCTTCTTCATATAATAGGTCCACAAGCAAAGCCACAGGTGCTGCAAGTATAAGCTGCCTACTAAAGTAGTATTAATGATTTATAGATTGAAAGAGACGGTGAAATGGGCTCTTGGCTCTGACACTCACAAAATTGACTGGCAACTGAGCTGCCGACAACAGTAGGATCAAGGATAAAGGATTATTTTATTTTATTTCATTTTATTAGGGAAACATACAATATCTCGATACACATACACATACACATACACACAAGAAAAAAATAAATCAATAAAGTTTCCACTAAATTACTAAAATATATTGTAATTTACAAGTCACTACAGAATACCGGAATTATATCCGGCTCTGGCGAAATAAACACGAAAATAATAGTCGGATAAATCCGACTCTGGCGGCTAAAGGGTTTTCACTTTTGACGTGCATCCTAATACAGCATACACACGTTCAGTTTTAACTGTACGATTTTACAGTACATTAGAACTGAGCAGTGTACAAAACTGCGCAGTTTTCGATTACGCACTCAGTTTAAACTGTACAGCTATATCTGTACAGTTATCTATTGATATTTTCATTATATCTCAGTTAAACTGCACAGTTTAACTGTTTGTACTACACATCTAAAGATTTATGTGCACAGTTCGACTGTACAGTTAAAACTGAAGGTGTGTAGCGCGCATTTGACTGACAGATTATTGCAACTGTTGCAGGAATTGCCGGAGAATTGTATCGGTGGTGGGACGAGAGCCACGAGGCTCGCACTATCAGAATGCAGGCTGGTCGGACCGGCCCCGGCGGACGCCCTCGAGGCCCTGTTGCGGAGGGTGCAGTTCAGAAGGATCGAGATAGAGAACGCGGAGCTTGACGATGAAGGAGCGGTGAGTACCTACCGTTGGCTCCTCGCAGAAACTTAAATGTCTAATTAACTAGCTGGTGCTCGCGACTTCGTCCGCGTGGAATAGTTATTTTGGGAATCATTTGTGTATCTCGAACGGTTTTCGCAGCGCACGCAACGGAAGCCCTCAAAGATGAATAATTTTCCCCGTTTTTTCCACATTTTCGACTGTTTCTTCGCTCCTATTAGTCGTAACGTGATGTTATATAGCCTAAAGCCTTCCTCGATAAATGATTCATCCAACACAAAAAGAATTTTTCAATTCGAACCAGTAGTTCCTGAGATTAGCGCGTTCAAACAAACAAACAAACAAACTCTTCAGCTTTATAATATTAGTATATATTAATTAATTAATTATCAACTCAACTTCCCTAATAACTCAACTTAACTTAACTCAACTTCAACTTTCTCCGTTTCCCAGTTTGTCTCTTCCCTTCCCATCATTACCCATCATGTGACCGAAGCAGATTATAACTGAACCGATGTAACTCACATACACACACACACATACACACACATACACCCGCCAACACACTCAGACGCACTCACGCACGCATTAAAAAACGCGCACATTATAATAGGTACACAATATTTAAAGCGTACAGATATACATGTGTATTTATTTATTACTACAATTCCTATCAGTTGAATTGAAATTAAAAAAAAAATGTGTCAGCTCCGACGCACTGTTCGAATGATTACCAGTGCCATCTAGTTTTCGCGAGGATGTATTATTACGTAACATATTCTAGTTTCAGAGATATTGTGTAGATGGCGCAATATCTCTGAAACTTCAGAGATATTCTAAAATATTCGAAAATAAAACGTAATGCATACAATACCATTTCTGATAATTTTGATTTTACTCCCATAAATTTTCATACCCCGGGGCTTAAGCATAATATACAGTAGAAACTCGATTAACCGGACTATAATTGTTGTCCTTAGGCATACGGATAATCGAAAATCCGGATAAACGAATGTATGAACCTTTTGTGCATATGTATTACATAATGTTATGTGTTTAGTTTATTAAGAAATCAACGAAAATCAATGTTTATTAAGAAATTATTACGAGATACATTTTCCAACATAAGATGTATGCACTTATTTATTTATGTATGTATGTACGTACATATATACGTACGGATAATCGAGTTTCCACCGTAGGTCTGTATATGAAAATGAATTTCCAAAAAGTGATTTTGGCAGGAGGCTATATTCGACATGATCGAGTACTACGAGAGCGCGACGACCGTGTGCATCGGCGGCCCCCTGTCGTTCGGCATCAGGGGCTGGCAGGCGGCGTCGCGCATGGTGAAGAAGAGCGCCGACCTCGGCGAGCTCGAAGTGAGGGAGAGCCCGATGGAGCCGTCGCACGCGCCGGTGCTCGCGCGAGCCCTCAGGGCGACCACGTGTCGCCTGCGCACCCTCTGCCTGCACAGGACCGCCGTCTCCGGGGAGCCTCTGCTCAATTTGGGTGAGTCCATAATAATAAAGAGTCCTCCTTACCTCTACCACAGAGTAATACTTATTTCATACAGTAGGCCGACGGAGACGTCTAGACAGGGCAATCGTGCGGGGCGTGAGGGGTGACGCCAGAGTGGGACGTTCCCAAGCTGCATACTTCGGCGTTCTTAGTAGCTTGGGATAAATATTCAAGGGTTATCGCGTCTTTCAGATTCTAATTTTTATTATATAAATCAAAACGCACCGTATAAATCAATACGGCATGTGCTGTAAGTGCGTGCAAATCTTTATCTCGCATAAATAAAGAACTAAGCTTTCATCAATTTCCGCACGATGAAGAAAGGTACTTAAGCACATTTTATATTACTTAATTTGTGTCAACCCTTCCGTAATTTTTAAATACCTACACAGGCGGCGGTATCGCCCAACATCCTACCCTCCATACTTCAAACAGTATGCAGGTTGAAGTGCTTTAAGATGGCCTGGCTTTAAGATTAATAAGGCCCCTTAAGCAAATCATTTGTTTACTTACTCCGACAAACAGTGCATTTCTTCCAAGTTACATTTTTACTCAAACGCTTATTCGTATTGTGGTGTTTCAGTGATTGCGTTGAAGACGAACCATTCGATCCGCGAGTTGAGACTCGGCGATAACAATTTGGTCGCATCGGACGCCCTTCACATTGCTTCCTTGCTGCGGATCAACTCTCACATACAACTGTTGGATCTGTCCAACAATCAGATACAGGTATTATACCTACATAGTTGCAATAGTTTAAAGAGACGTTCGGTCCAGTGGCTAGTAACCCTAGCTGTTAACCAAACTTAACTGAATTACTCATCTAGTGCGAATAAGCCTTAAAGGCAGATAGTACAGTGGTCAATAGTACACTGATCAATACTACAGTGGTCAATAGTACACTGGTCAATAGTACACTGATCAATACTACAGTGGTCAATAGTACAGTGGTCAATAATAATATAATAATAATAATATCTTCACACATTCCACACAGCACCATCTAGTTCCACACTAAGCAACTTAATGCTTGTATTATGGATACCAGACAGTTGATATATTACATACATTACTTTTTTTTTTGTAAATACATACATATTATAAATACAAAACATCCATGACTCAGGTACAAAGGTAAATGTTAGCACATAAACATTTGTCCCTAGCGGGATTCGAACCCGCGACCGCTTGGTTAACAGCTAGGGTTACTAGCCACTAGACCAAACGTGTCGTCAAAGTAAATAGTAAAGTGGTCAATAGTACAGTGGTCAATAGCACAGTGATAACAGGTGTAGTTTCCTTGTTGAACAGGACAAGGGGGTCGGTCACGTGGCGGACGCTCTGATCGACCAGTCGACGCACACACCGCCATCTACCGTCACGTCGCCGGTATCACCGCATCACTTTCCACGTAATTTCTCTTGACTTTAATCTTTTATTGTATTTATTTATTTATTACTAGCTGGCGCCCGCGACTTAGTCCGCGTTGAAAAAGAAAATATATGAGTAACTAGCTGTTTAACGCGACTTCATCCGCGTTCTGGATGAAAGGTACCCTATGTTCTTTCTGGTGTCCCAGTCCCAGACAATGTGTATGCAAAATTTCATGGTGATCGGTTCAGTAGTTTTTGCGTGAAAGAGTTACAAACATCCATACAAACTTTCGCATTTATAATACTAGCTGGTGCCCGCGACTTCGTTCGCGTTCTGGATGAAAAGTACCCTATGTCTATGTCCTTTCTGGTGTCCTAGACAACGTGTATGCAAAATTTCATGGTGATCGGTTCAGTAGTTTTTGCGTGAAAGAGTTACAAACATACAAACTTTCCCATTTATAATATTAGTACGGATTTGATTGCAGTGATCGGCGGTTGCGAGGCGCGAGGGCTGGCGTTCCTCGTCCTATGGAACAATCAGTTGACGCGCAACTGCGCGCACCACTTGAACCGCGCACTGAGGGTGTGCGTGTCGCTGTGCGTGCTGAACGTGGGCAGGAACGCGCTAGGGGGCGAGGCGGTGCGCGCGTTAACGCGCGGCGCGACACTAATCTCGCTCGGTCTCCAAGCGGTGCGCCTGGGTCCGGACGCGGCCAGACCATTGGCCGAGTTGGTCAGGGCGGATTCGACCTTGCAGGTTTTATATTCTCTTGCTCGCTTTCTTTAATTCTTTCTTTTCAGGTCATCCAAGTACTTACCTACAGAAGCCTCGTATTCACTTTAGGCCCTCCGCACACGGACCTAGTTGCGAACTTAAAATACTAACGAGTTGCTTGAGCGTCACGGTACCGCCCATACATTCTCATCGTGGTTCGCACACGACGCGACTAGTCACTAACGCGTTAGTGACTAGTCGCAACTATGGATGTCGCACGCCGTATACAAAAACACTACGAACTATATTATGGGACATTTAAAAGTGACTACGCGTAGAGCATCAACTCATCTGTCATTTAAAACAAACCCAAAGTCTGTCGTTTAAAGAAAATGCGACTTTACGTCGACACATTGAAGTTTAAAATGAATAGTATTCGTAGTTGTTCGTTACTACTTTTACCATTGACTCTGACCTGATTAAGTTTTAGGCGTACTTTTTATGTGCCGCTTTAAACCTCTAGGTTTTTGTTAGAGGGGGTAAAAAAAACACCTCCCTCTATATATAGAGTCGGATTCTTCATTGCTGAAGGTCGTGCCCGCTCTGAATTGCCTTGGTGGCATCGACCACCAGCTGTTTCCACTCCACCCTGTCCTCAGCCTTTCGCAGAGCCTTCGCGACTGTAAGACCTGTGAGTTGAACAACTTGGTCTGTCCATCGGCTAGGAGATCGACCTCGAGACCTCTTGCCATCCACTTTTCCAACCACCACCAGCTTCTCCAAGTTTTCTGGTTCTCTGCGGGCTATGTGTCCAAAGTAGTTGAGAACTCTTTGATAGCAGGTGGCGGATAGTCTTGTCCGAATCGCAAGCTGTTTGAGGATCGAGCTGTTTGTCCTCTTTGCTGTCCATGGAATGCGCAACATCCGTCTCCAGCACCACATTTCAAAAGCATCTATCTTTTTGCGCTCCAGAGATCGAATTGTCCAAGATTCAGCGCCATACAAGAATATGGAGAAAACCAATGTTCTCACGATTCTTATTTTGGTTTTATTTGAGATTTTTCTGTTTTGCCATATTCTCATAAGTTTACTCATAGCTGACTTGGACATTTGAGTTCTTCTTCGAATCTCTCTCTCACTTCCTCCCTGGCTGGAAACCAGCGAACCAAGATAAATAAATTCGCCGACAAACTGCACGTCAGAGAGCTCTCCCGTCCGCGATAGCAGGTTAGCTCTGTCAACGACCATGACCTTTGTCTTTGTGCGGTTAATTGAGAGGCCAACCAACTTACTCTCATACTCCACCCTTCGAAACAACTCGGCAAGTTCCCCCTCCGAAGATGCAAAGAGTGTGGTGTCATCTGCGTATCTTAAATTGCTGATTTTTGTACCCCCTATTGAGACACCTCCTCCCCACTCCTCCAAGGCTCTCCTCATGATGTACTCGCCGTATATATTAAATAGAATGGGGGAGAGAATACACCCCTGCCGCACACCCTTACCAGGCCTAAACGGCCGTGAAACGACATCGTTTACTCTCACCATGGACACTCCACCCTCATAGAGGTTTGCAATGAGTGCTGTCAAGTGCCTCGGCACGCCCATCTCGAGAAGGATCCTCCACAAACAATTCCACTGTACACAGTCAAACGCCTTGGAGTAGTCAATAAAGCACATCAACACTGGTATATTAAACTCCCGACTTTTTTCAATGATCTGCCTTATATTGACGATCTGTTCCCTCGTGCCGCGGCCCTTGACAAACCCTGCCTGCTCACTCGGTATCTGCCATTGCAAGTACGACTTAAGTCTATCATTAAGAATGTGCAGCATGATCTTACTGGCGTGCGATATCAATGCCACCGTCCTATAATTTCCACATGCTCGAGTTGATCCTTTTTTGTGAAGTGGTACGAGTAGAGATTCCCGCCATTCATTAGGCCATTTGGCTGACCGCCACACTCGATTACACAAACTCAACAAGACTTGGGTGCCTTCATCCTCAAGGGCTTTCAGTTCCTCTGCAAAAATTCCATCCTTACCAACCGATTTGCCGCA